>OW964834.1:0-1200000 GCA_943142095.1 Ophonus ardosiacus
CCAACATGCCGACACCTAGCATGTTCCGGACCCCTAGTAAACCTAACCAAACCTAACATGCCGACACCTATCATGTTCCGGACCCCTAGTTCCGGGGGGGGGGGGTTAACCTAACCAAACCTAACATGTCGACACCTAGCATGTTCCGGACCCCTAGTAAACCTAACCAAACCTAACATGCCGACACCTAGCATGTTCCGGACCCCTAGTTCCGGGAGGGGTTAACCTAACCAAACCCAACATGCCGACACCTAGCATGTTCCGGACCCCTAGTAAACCTAACATGCCGACACCTAGCATGTTCCGGACCCCTAGTTCCGGGAAGGGTTAACCTAACCAAACCTAACATGCCGACACCTAGCATGTTCCGGACCCCTAGTTCCGAGAGGGGTAAACATAACCAAACCTAACATGCCGACACCTAGCATGTTCCGGACCCCCAGTTCCGGGAGGGGTTAACCTAACCAAACCTAACATGCCGACACCTAGCATGTTCCGGACCCCCAGTTCCGGGAGGGGTTAACCTAACCAAACCTAACATGCCGACACCTAGCATGTTCCGGACCCCTAATAAACCTAACCAAAACTAACATGCCGACACCTAGCATGTTCCGAACCCCTAGTTCCGGGAGGGGTTAACCTAAGCAAACCTAACATGCCGACACCTAGCATGTTCCAGACCCCTAGTTCCGGGAGGGGTAAATATATATAACCTAACATGCCGACACCTAGCATGTTCCAGACCCCTAGTTCCGGGAGGGGTAAATATATATAACCTAACATGCCGACACCTAGCATGTTCCAGACCCCTAGTTCCGGGAGGGGTAAATATATATAACCTAACATGCCGACACCTAGCATGTTCCAGACCCCTAGTTCCGGGAGGGGTAAATATATATAACCTAACATGCCGACACCTAGCATGTTCCAGACCCCTAGTTCCGGAAGGGGTAAATATATATAACCTAACATGCCGACACCTAGCATGTTCCAGACCCCTAGTTCCGGGAGGGGTACATATATATAACCTAACATGACGACACCAAGCATGTTCCAGACCCCTAGTTCCGGGAGGGGTAAATATATATAACCTAACATGCCGACACCTAGCTTGTTCCAGACCCCTAGTTCCGGGAGGGGTAAATATATATAACCTAACATGCCGACACCTAGCTTGTTCCAGACCCCTAGTTCCGGGAGGGGTAAATATATATAACCTAACATGCCGACACCTAGCATGTTGCAGACCCCTAGTTCCGGGAGGGGTAAATATATATAACCTAACATGCCGACACCTAGCATGTTCCAGACCCCTAGTTCCGGGAGGGGTAAATATATATAACCTAACATGCCGACACCTAGCATGTTCCAGACCCCTAGTTCCGGGAGGGGTAAATATATATAACCTAACATGCCGACACCTAGCATGTTCCAGACCCCTAGTTCCGGGAGGGGTAAATATATATAACCTAACATGCCGACACCTAGCATGTTCCAGACCCCTAGTTCCGGGAGGGGTAAATATATATAACCTAACATGCCGACACCTAGCATGTTCCAGACCCCTAGTTCCGGAAGGGGTAAATATATATAACCTAACATGCCGACACCTAGCATGTTCCAGACCCCTAGTTCCGGGAGGGGTACATATATATAACCTAACATGACGACACCAAGCATGTTCCAGACCCCTAGTTCCGGGAGGGGTAAATATATATAACCTAACATGCCGACACCTAGCTTGTTCCAGACCCCTAGTTCCGGGAGGGGTAAATATATATAACCTAACATGCCGACACCTAGCTTGTTCCAGACCCCTAGTTCCGGGAGGGGTAAATATATATAACCTAACATGCCGACACCTAGCATGTTGCAGACCCCTAGTTCCGGGAGGGGTAAATATATATAACCTAACATGCCGACACCTAGCATGTTCCAGACCCCTAGTTCCGGGAGGGGTAAATATATATAACCTAACATGCCGACACCTAGCATGTTCCAGACCCCTAGTTCCGGGAGGGGTAAATATATATAACCTAACATGCCGACACCTAGCATGTTCCAGACCCCTAGTTCCGGGAGGGGTAAATATATATAACCTAACATGCCGACACCTAGCATGTTCCAGACCCCTAGTTCCGGGAGGGGTAAATATATATAACCTAACATGCCGACACCTAGCTTGTTCCAGACCCCTAGTTCCGGGAGGGGTAAATATATATAACCTAACATGCCGACACCTAGCATGTTCCAGACCCCTAGTTCCGGGAGGGGTAAATATATATAACCTAACATGCCGACACCTAGCATGTTCTAGACCCCTAGTTCCGGGAGGGGTAAATATATATAACCTAACATGCCGACACCTAGCATGTTCCAGACCCCTAGTTCCGGGAGGGGTAAATATATAACCTAACATGCCGACACCTAGCATGTTCCAGACCCCTAGTTGCGGGAGAGGTAAATATATATAACCTAACATGCCGACACCTAGCATGTTCCAGACCCCTAGTTCCGGGAGGGGTAAATATATATAACCTAACATGCCAACACCTAGCATGTTCCAGACCCCTAGTTCCGGGAGGGGTAAATATATATAACCTAACATGCCGACACCTAGCATGTTCCAGACCCCTAGTTCCGGGAGGGGTACTCTATCGGTATAACACATTCGTAAAATAAATAAATTAATTATTTGATAAATCTTTAAGTATATTTAGAGCATAAGCAGTTCAATAAATTATTAATTAGTAATATTTAAAATATACAATTACTCGGTCATTATTAAGTTCGAGCATTTTGGCACGGATGTCAACCAAACAAATATTTTTTAGTAAAATTCGCTTATTTTAAGTATAAAATAAGATTATGCAATTATTTTTAAACAATTTACACAAATTTCAATAAGTTCATGCAATAATAATCGATGAAATACATTTTTTGAAGCTAAGGAAGATTTGAAGAAAATTACAAGCGGACAAATGAGAAACTCCTTTTCAATTCTTATATTTGTAATGGTAAAATTGCCATCTCACAGTTAACGCTTGAACTTTTTTGAATTCGGTGCATGTGTCTGTGCTAGGCGGTAGGTGTCCGCAATAAGATAGTTCAGCAGTTTACTCATAGGTAGCAATGCACGGTGTACATTATGCACTAACCTAACCCAACATCACGTAACCTACGTAATGTATGTTTGTATGTATGTATGTATGTATGTATGTATGTATATGTATGTATGTATGTATGTATATGTATATGTATATGTATATGTATATGTATATGTATATGTATATGTATATGTATATGTATATGTATATGTATATGTATATGTATATGTATATGTATATGTATGTATATTTATATGTATATGTATATGTATATGTATATGTATATGTATATGTATATGTATATGTATATGTATATGTATATGTATATGTATATGTATATGTATATGTATATGTATATGTATATGTATATGTATATGTATATGTATATGTATATGTATGTATGTAAAACAATGACAATTCCGATAATCATATTAATTAGTTTTAAATGGTGGAAATGACTATATTTATATTTTAAACTCCACCGATATCTTTCAATCAAAATATTTAATTATTCTATTATACCGATAGAGCATTTTAGCGCTGCAAACCAGCTTAATGTTTTTGAGACGTACATGTAAACGGTAGCACTGAAGTACTCAATTCTGATTAGTAGATTTGAAAATGCACGCTGAAAATATAACGGGAAAAAATTATTTAAATAGTTCTTACAGTTTTTGTGTTAATCCAATATATCCTTTGTATTACACTTCACCAAGCACTTAGGCACTAGCACAGTAAACTTATTTTCACTAAACACTTGTATTCCGTAACTCAGATATCCACAACTTCCAAAAGGCACTCGCGGAAACTTTTCATACTAGTACAGTGAATATATTTGCACTAAACCGTTTTGTTCATTGGAAAACAAACGTACAGTGTTAACAGTTCGAAGACGCGTACAAAACTAAAGTCTAAGACCGGCAAACATTTAATTCAAAGTTGTTAATTAACGACAGGAGTGATGTAACGTTATACATAACGGTCAACAAACGCTAGAGTTACCATATCTAAATTGACTATTATTCTAAATTATGATAAATAAATTTTATTTTCAAACGTTAGAAACTGTATTTATACCTTGTTTTAAAGTGTGGATATGAGCATAATTTAATATTATTTAAAGCATGTACTATATATTGTATAACAGACGCTAATTTAATTAATTTTAAATAGAGCATCCCTATACTTCGTGGTGTACCTCCCGCGCTTTTTTTTTAAATAGAGCACGAACCCTTATACTTTGCGAAGTGACTCCCACTCGCGAATTTATTTTAATTAAAGCATGGAGAACCACTTGGGGTGGAGATTGCACCGCTTTCAAGGCCACTACTTCTGGTAGCACTACCCATTTAAATTTTTTTACTCTTATTACTGTAATTATCTGAAATGAGTATTCATGAATTTTACAACTCCCTATAATAACAGCACATACCTTATTTAGGGTTTCGCCGTTATTATAGGGGGAAGCGAAATTCATAAACACACATTTCAAATATTTACAGTAAGAATTGTAAATATTCGCAATGATTATTTATGCATTTAGATCTGCACTTTTACACTAGGTTTAAGTGCAGATCAAATACTACCTGAAATATATTAGGGAAATAAAAAGAAATATATATGATTCAACATTGTTTATTAACAAGATATTTCTTCATTACAAATGAGAATAAGGAATACAAAACAATATCAAGTTGATCTTGCAGTTTCATTTATTATTTACCTAAAATTGAAGAGCAACTATAGAAAGTAATACATTTATTAGTATCACACAAACACACCATACAACATTTATACACCAGTGGCCACCAGTCATACAACATTCATACAATTCTGCAACTCCTGCTGATCTGCCCCTGCTGATCTGCCTCTGCTGCTGCCACTAGACCGGACGTGAGACTTGACGCGTTTCCCTGAAAAACCACTTATAAGTCAGTAAAAATGTCAGCAACAATGTAAACTAATATAGATCAATCAACGTTAAAATTATTTTTAAAAAAATTCGTTAAACTTATTCAAAAACTATTTAGATAAACTTGAATCATTATTAAGAAAGTTTAAATTCAAAGAAAACTCTAAGAAGAAAAGTACAATACAAAATTATGCTCACCTCAATGTCTCTAAAGCCAATGCCTTGGAGCTGGAGGCGCTTTTAACTTGCGGGTACTCCAAGCTCGATGTAGAAAGAACCTAAAAACATATTAATTATTAGACACAAATAAATTATGTAACACTTCCACAATGTTACATTAAAAACATTCCATTTAGCGCGTTTTAAATTGTATTTTAACAGTTTTTACACCTGCAAACTTCTACAAAATTGATGTAGAAGTCTTCTAGGTTAATTAGAAAATATGTTTACCTATTGTGCGAGGTACTCTCGTTTAAAATGCGTCATGTCCCTCCTCTTCAACCCCACTTTCAGCCGCCTGGTTTCTTCACCTGCAAATTTCCACAAAATTGATATAGAAGTCTTCTAGGTTATTTAGAAAATATGTTTACCTATTGTGCAAGGTTCTCTCGCTTAAAATGTGTCATGTCCCTCCGTTTTTCAACCCACTTTCATCCGCTATCCAGGAATCGTCTGCTTTGCGACCACCACACCTATTTCAGGCGAGGAGCCCTACTTGACTATAAATGCCACGGAGGGTGGTCGCTGCGCTGCGGAGTTTTGGCTTGCCTCTTGGCAACCGCAGTCTCTAACATCGATCTATTTTCGAATGAATCGGGCGGTGAGTCACAACGCACACTAGGGTCCCATGATTAGGCAGCATTTTCAAACATATTAAATTAAAAATTGTTTCTATATATTACAAGAATTTTTATCACAATAATTACTCATATTTTTTTAGTATTGTTATTTTGTTGGGTACTACATATTACAAATATTGTATTGTTATATATGACTGACTTATCCATTATCATATATTTGATGATATATGGAATAGTATTATTGCAACGAAACACAACGTGCGACTTAACCCATCCATCAATTGCAGTTAACCTGGCCAGGGTTTAAATAACTGCAGTTGATGGGGGATTTTAAGTGGCACGTTGTAAAGGAGGAATGAAAATACTGCCTAATCATGGCCCCCTAGTGTGAGCCATGACACAACGTCCGATTCATACGGAAGTAGATCGATATTGCTTCCGAAATAAATGGATTTAAGCATGAAGATGATGATAATGCCAAGAAGCTAGCCAACTCTGTGATACCTAGTACTCTGCTTGGCTCGTAATCCCACGTTGGTGGGTCAGGATGTTGACTCGTCGAAGAACAGAAAGCAAATGATGTTTTTAACGGTTGCAAATTAGTTTTATTCATCTATTACCCAACCCACTACCATTAATTAAATGTTTAAACCCCCCACACCCATACCTCCTAATGAACATAAAAGTTGCAATTATTTAGAAATGAGCCTTCAGTTGATGCATGTGATCAGACAACATCGTATGACTGTTCTCCGATTAACAAAACAGTTTTAGTGAAAATATATATTCACTGTACGAATGTTAAAAGTGTTCGCGAGTACTTTGTGGAAATGCAGTAGTGCAACGGATATTTGAATTATTCGGAAATAACAAACAGAATGTAATGTAGTACAAGTGTTTAGTGAAAATAAATTTATTGTGCTAGTGTCTGTGAGTACCTAGTGAAGTGTAGTGCAAAGACTATACTGGATTAAAACAAAAGCTGTAAGTCTACGAAATAATCTTGTTTGTTTTTGGGTATATATTTCTTATCTTCTATAACAATAAATAACTATTGTTTATTACATATCCTTACCTTCCTACAAATGAATTTCCTTCGGTAAATAAAGTATACTATACTACAATCTTTTTTAAGTTGACATTTAGTTTATTGAACCATTTACTCTTCCTTGGTGTATTTATTCAGCAATCTACAACAAATATACAAACTAATATGTGTTCCATTTATTACAATAATTCTTTAAACATACCTGCATACCTTAAATTGAATATTTTATACTTTAAAATCTTTCTTAAATGTCAATAATTACCTGTCGTTTCTTCTTGATATATTTCAAATACACTTCAAACACTTATTTATTTGTATTTATACCTAAATACACGTTGTTTACTACCCAGTTCATAATATAAACACATAAACACTCTTTGTTACAGTTTAAAACATTTTAAACAAATAAAATTGTAAGTACATCCCACTAATGTGTCAAACCCAAACGTCATTCTGAGCTTCTGATGCCTATATCATAATTTGTCTAATAGGTGGCACTGAAGTATAAAGGTTGATTCACATATTGGTATAAAGCTTGATTTACACAATTTTTCTTTTTACTATAATATTTAAATATGAATGTAAATCGAAGTATTCACTACAAAACAACAATATAAAAAAGTACATGTATTTAATTTTACACTTTCTATAGAAATTTCAGTAAGTTTTATGCATTAATAAATGAGCAATCTAATAAAATTGTTTCCGAATCTTATACCAAACAGTTTTAAAGGGTGAAAATGTTGTGATTTATATTTTAAAGTATAAAATATGCAATTTAATTTTTCTATCTCTACCCGTTTTTTGGTAGGGAGTACCCACCCCAGAAATGGGTAGCCCTACGAAGTCGAAACCATGATTTTTTGAATCTACGGGTTGAGATACGTATATAAATAAAATTTGGTTGTAATATTTTTAAAAGTACAGCCCTGGCAATTTTTTTTAGTTTATTACATGACTGAGAAAAAAATTATTTCCGATTAACCGGTACTCTTTGGAACAAAATTTATTTGTAAAAAGTTTCTCAAATTTAAATTCTAGGGAGGGTTAGCTTGTAACTTTTTTTAATATTCTTAAATTTTTAAAAATGGCGTCTTCGAGCAATTTTAAATTACAAATTTTTTCAAAAAAAATTTTTTGTTTATTACTATTAATTAACCAAATTTTGGGTACATAGGTAAGTCGATGCGTAGATGCCAAAAATCTGGAAACCAATTTTCTATCTCTACCCATTTTTTGGTAGAGAGTACCCACCCCAGAAATGGGTAGCCCTACGAAGTCGAGAGCATGATTTTTTGAATCTACGGGTTGAGCTACGTATATACCTAGAATTTGGTTGTAACATTTTTAAAAGTACGGCCCTGGCGAAATTTTGAAGTTTATTGCATGACTGAAAAAAAAATATTTCCGGTGAACCGGTCCACTTTGGAACAAAATTTATTTGAAAAAAGTTTCTCAAAATTAAATTCTAGGGGGGGTTAGTTTGAAACTTTTTTTAATATTCTTGAATTTTTAAAAATGGCGTCTTCGAGCAAATTTAAATTACAACAAATTTTTTCAAAAAAAACTTTTTTGTTTATTACTATTAATTTACCAAATTTTGGGTATATAGGTAAGTCGATGCGTAGATGCGAAAAATCAGAAAACCAATTTTCTATCTCTACCCATTTCTTGGTAGAGAGTACCCACCCCAGAAATGGGTAGCCCTACGAAGTCGAGAGCATGATTTTTTGAATCTACGGGTTGAGCTACGTATATACCTAGAATTTGGTTGTAACATTTTTAAAAGTACGGCCCTGGCGAATTTTTGAATTTTACTGCATGACTGAGAAAAAAATTATTTCCGGTTAACCGCTCCACTTTGGAACAAAATTTATTTGAAAAAAGTTTCTCAAAATTAAGTTCTAGGGGGGGTTAGAATGAAACTTTTTTTAATATTCTTACATTTTTAAAAATGGCGTCTTGGAGCAATTTCAAATTACTAAAAATTTTTTCAAAAAAAACTTTTTTGTTTATTACTATTAATTCATCAAATTTTGGGTACATAGGTAAGTCGATGCATAGATGCCAAAAATCGGGAAACCAATTTTCTATCTCTACCCATTTCTTGGTAGAGAGTACCCACCCCAGAAATGGGTAGCCCTACGAAGTCGAGAGCATGATTTTTTGAATCTACGGGTTGAGCTACGTATATACCTAGAATTTGGTTGTAACATTTTTAAAAGTACGGCCCTGGCGAATTTTTGAATTTTACTGCATGACTGAGAAAAAAATTATTTCCGGTTAACCGCTCCACTTTGGAACAAAATTTATTTGAAAAAAGTTTCTCAAAATTAAGTTCTAGGGGGGGTTAGAATGAAACTTTTTTTAATATTCTTACATTTTTAAAAATGGCGTCTTGGAGCAATTTCAAATTACTAAAAATTTTTTCAAAAAAAACTTTTTTGTTTATTACTATTAATTCATCAAATTTTGGGTACATAGGTAAGTCGATGCATAGATGCCAAAAATCGGGAAACCAATTTTCTATCTCTACCCATTTTTTGGTAGAGAGTACCTAACCCAGAAATGGGTAGCCCTACGAAGTCGAGAGCATGATTTTTTGAATCTACGGGTTGAGCTACGTATATACCTAGAATTTGGTTGTAACATTTTTAAGAGTACGACCCTGGCGAATTTTTGAAGTTTACTGCATGACTGAGAAAAAAATTATTTCCGGTTAACCGGCCCACTTTGGAACAAAATTTATTTGAAAAAAGTATCTTAAAATTAAATTCTAGGGGGGGTTAGTTTGAAACTTTTTTTAATATTCTTACATTTTTAAAAATGACGTCTTCGAACAATTTTAAAATACAACAAATTTTTTCAAAAAAAACTTTTTTGTTTATTACTATTAATTAAACAAATTTTGGGTACATAGGTAAGTCAACGCGTAGATGCCAAAAATCGGGAAACCAATTTTCTATCTCTACCCATTTTTTGGTAGAGAGTACCCACCCCAGAAATGGGTAGCCCTACGAAGTCGAGAGCATGATTTTTTGAATCTACGGGTTGAGCTACGTACATACCTAGAATTTGGTTGTAACATTTTTAAAAGTACGGCCCTGGCGAATTTTTGAATTTTACTGCATGACTGAGAAAAAAATTGTTTCCGGTTAACCGGCCCACTTTGGAACAAAATTTATTTGAAAAAAGTATCTTAAAATTAAATTCTATGGGGGATTAGTTTGAAACTTTTTTTAATATTCTTACATTTTTAAAAATGGCGTCTCGGAGCAATTTTAAATTACTACAATTTTTTTCAAAAAAAACTTTTTTGCATATTGCTATTAAATCATCAAATTTTGGGTACATAGGTAAGTCGATGCGTAGATGCCAAAAATCGGGAAGCCAATTTTCTATCTCTACCCGTTTTTGGGTAGAGAGTACCCACCCCAGAAATGGGTAGCCCTACGAAGTCGAGAGCATGATTTTTTGAATCTACGGGTTGAGATACGTACATACATAGAATTTGGTTGTAACATTTTTAAAAGTACGGCCCTGGCGAATTTTTGAAGTTTATTGCATGACAGAAAAAAATTATTTCCGGTGAACCGGTCCACTTTGGAACAAAATTTATTTGAAAAATGTTTCTCAAAATTAAATTCTAGGGGGGGTTAGTTTGAAAGTTTTTTTAATATTCTTAAATTTTTAAAAATGACGTCTTCGAACAATTTTAAAATACAAATTTTTTCAAAAAAAACTTTTTTGTTTATTACTATTAATTAAACAAATTTTGTGTACATAGGTAAGTCAATGCGTAGATGCCAAAAATCGGGAAACCAATTTTCTATCTCTACCCATTTTTTGGTAGAGAGTACCCACCCCAGAAATGGGTAGCCCTACGAAGTCGAGAGCATGATTTTTTGAATCTACGGGTTGAGCTACGGATATACCTAGAATTTGGTTGTAACATTTTTAAAAGTACGGCCCTGGCGAATTTTTAAAGTTTATTGCATGACAGAAAAAAATTATTTCCGGTTAACCGGTCCACTTTGGAACAAAATTTATTTGAAAAAAGTTTCTCAAAATTAAGTTCTAGGGGGGGTTAGTTTGAAACTTTTTTTAATATTCTTACATTTTTAAAAATGGCGTCCGAGCAATTTTAAATTACAACAAAATTTTTTCAAAAAAAACTTTTTTGTTTATTGCTATTAATTCATCAAATTTTGGGTACATAGGTAAGTCGATGCGTAGATGCCAAAAATCGGGAAGCCAATTTTCTATCTCTACCCGTTTTTGGGTAAAGAGTACCCACCCCAGAAATGGGTAGCCCTACGAAGTCGAGAGCATGATTTTTTGAATCTACGGGTTGAGCTACGTACATACCTAGAATTTGGTTGTAACATTTTTAAAAGTACGGCCCTGGCGAATTTTTGAAGTTTATTGCATGACTGAGAAAAAAATTATTTCCGGTGTACCGGTCCACTTTGGAACAAAATTTATTTGAAAAATGTTTCTCAAAATTAAATTCTAGGGGGGGGTTAGTTTGAAAGTTTTTTTAATATTCTTAAATTTTTAAAAATGACGTCTTCGAGCAATTTTAATTTACAACAAATTTTTTCAAAAAAAACTTTTTTGTTTATTACTATTAATTAACCAAATTTTGGGTACATAGGTAAGTCAATGCGTAGATGCCAAAAATCGGGAAACCAATTTTCTATCTCTACCCATTTTTTGGTAGAGAGTACCCACCCCAGAAATGGGTAGCCCTACGAAGTCGAGAGCATGATTTTTTGAATCTACGGGTTGAGCTACGTATATACCTAGAATTTGGTTGTAACATTTTTAAAAGTACGGCCCTGGCGAATTTTTGAAGTTTATTGCATGACTGAGAAAAAAATTATTTCCGGTGAACCGGTCCACTTTGGAACAAAATTTATTTGAAAAAAGTTTCTCAAAATTAAATTCTAGGGGGGGTTAGTTTGAAACTTTTTTTAATATTCTTGAATTTTTAAAAATGGCGTCTTCGAGCAAATTTAAATTACAACAAATTTTTTCAAAAAAAACTTTTTTGTTTATTACTATTAATTAACCAAATTTTGGGTACATAGGTAAGTCAATGCGTAGATGCCAAAAATCAGAAAACCAATTTTCTATCTCTACCCATTTTTTAGTAGAGAGTACCCACCCCAGAAATGGGTAGCCCTACGAAGTCGAGAGCATGAATTTTTGAATCTACGGGTTGAGCTACGTATATACCTAGAATTTGGTTGTAACATTTTTAAAAGTACGGCCCTGGCGAATTTTTGAAATTTATTGCATGACTGAGAAAAAAATTATTTCCGGTTAACCGGTCCACTTTGGAACAAAATTTATTTGAAAACAGTTTCTCAAAATTAAGTTCTAGGGGGGGTTAGTTTGAAACTTTTTTTAATATTCTTACATTTTTAAA
Source organism: Ophonus ardosiacus (assembly GCA_943142095.1). Classification (NCBI taxonomy): domain Eukaryota; kingdom Metazoa; phylum Arthropoda; class Insecta; order Coleoptera; family Carabidae; genus Ophonus; species Ophonus ardosiacus. The sequence continues at coordinate 12,302 of OW964834.1, forward strand.
AATGGCGTCCGAGCAATTTTAAATTACAACAAATTTTTTCAAAAAAAACTTTTTTGTTTATTGCTATTAATTCATCAAATTTTGGGTACATAGGTAAGTCGATGCGTAGATGCCAAAAATCTGGAAACCAATTTTCTATCTCTACCCATTTTTTGGTAGAGAGTACCCATCCCAGAAATGGGTAGCCCTATGAAGTCGGGAGCATGATTTTTTGAATCTACGGGTTGAGCAACGTATATACCTAGAATTTGGTTGTAACATTTTTAAAAGTACGGCCCTGGCGAATTTTTGAAGTTTATTGCATGACTGAGAAAAAAATTATTTCCGGTTAACCGGCCCACTTTGGAACAAAATTTATTTGAAAAAAGTTTCTTAAAATTAAATTCTAGGGGGGGTTAGTTTGAAACTTTTTTTAATATTCTTACATTTTTAAAAATGGCGTCTTGGAGCAATTTTAAATTACAACAATTTTTTTCAAAAAAAACTTTTTTGTTTATTACTATTAATTGACTAAATTTTGGGTGCATAGGTAAGTCGATGCGTAGATGCCAAAAATCGGGAAGCCAATTTTCTATCTCTACCCGTTTTTGGGTAGAGAGTACCCACCCCACAAATGGGTAGCCCTACGAAGTCGAGAGCATGATTATTTGAATCTACGGGTTCAGCTACGTATATACCTAGAATTTGGTTGTAACATTTTTAAAAGTACGGCCCTGGCGAATTTTTGAATTTTATTGCGTGACTGAGAAAAAAATTATTTCCGGTGAACCGGTCCACTTTGGAACAAAATTTATTTGAAAAAAGTTTCTCAAAATTAAATTCTAGGGGGGGTTAGTTTGAAAGTTTTTTTAATATTCTTAAATTTTTAAAAATGGCTTCTTCGAGCAATTTTAAATTACAACAAATTTTTTCAAAAAAAACTTTTTTGTTTATTACTATTAATTTACCAAATTTTGGGTACATAGGTAAGTCGATGCGTAGATGCCAAAAATCAGAAAACCAATTTTCTATCTCTACCCTTTTTTGGTAGAGAGTACCCACCCCAGAAATGGGTAGCCCTACGAAGTCGAGAGCATGATTTTTTGAATCTACGGGTTGAGCTACGTATATACCTAGAATTTGGTTGTAACATTTTTAAAAGTACGGCCCTGGCGAATTTTTGAATTTTACTGCATGACTGAGAAAAAAATTATTTCCGGTTAACCGCTCCACTTTGGAACAAAATTTATTTGAAAAAAGTTTCTCAAAATTAAGTTCTAGGGGGGGTTAGAATGAAACTTTTTTTAATATTCTTACATTTTTAAAAATGGCGTCTTGGAGCAATTTCAAATTACTAAAAATTTTTTCAAAAAAAACTTTTTTGTTTATTACTATTAATTCATCAAATTTTGGGTACATAGGTAAGTCGATGCATAGATGCCAAAAATCGGGAAACCAATTTTCTATCTCTACCCATTTTTTGGTAGAGAGTACCTAACCCAGAAATGGGTAGCCCTACGAAGTCGAGAGCATGATTTTTTGAATCTACGGGTTGAGCTACGTATATACCTAGAATTTGGTTGTAACATTTTTAAGAGTACGACCCTGGCGAATTTTTGAAGTTTACTGCATGACTGAGAAAAAAATTATTTCCGGTTAACCGGCCCACTTTGGAACAAAATTTATTTGAAAAAAGTATCTTAAAATTAAATTCTAGGGGGGGTTAGTTTGAAACTTTTTTTAATATTCTTACATTTTTAAAAATGACGTCTTCGAACAATTTTAAAATACAACAAATTTTTTCAAAAAAAACTTTTTTGTTTATTACTATTAATTAAACAAATTTTGGGTACATAGGTAAGTCAACGCGTAGATGCCAAAAATCGGGAAACCAATTTTCTATCTCTACCCATTTTTTGGTAGAGAGTACCCACCCCAGAAATGGGTAGCCCTACGAAGTCGAGAGCATGATTTTTTGAATCTACGGGTTGAGCTACGTACATACCTAGAATTTGGTTGTAACATTTTTAAAAGTACGGCCCTGGCGAATTTTTGAATTTTACTGCATGACTGAGAAAAAAATTGTTTCCGGTTAACCGGCCCACTTTGGAACAAAATTTATTTGAAAAAAGTATCTTAAAATTAAATTCTATGGGGGATTAGTTTGAAACTTTTTTTAATATTCTTATATTTATAAAAATGGCGTCTTGGAGCAATTTTAAATTACTACAATTTTTTTCAAAAAAAACTTTTTTGCATATTGCTATTAAATCATCAAATTTTGGGTACATAGGTAAGTCGATGCGTAGATGCCAAAAATAGGGAAGCCAATTTTCTATCTCTACCCGTTTTTGGGTAGAGAGTACCCACCCCAGAAATGGGTAGCCCTACGAAGTCGAGAGCATGATTTTTTGAATCTACGGGTTGAGATACGTACATACATAGAATTTGGTTGTAACATTTTTAAAAGTACGGCCCTGGCGAATTTTTGAAGTTTATTGCATGACAGAAAAAAATTATTTCCGGTGAACCGGTCCACTTTGGAACAAAATTTATTTGAAAAATGTTTCTCAAAATTAAGTTCTAGGGGGGGTTAGTTTGAAACTTTTTTTAATATTCTTACATTTTTAAAAATGGCGTCCGAGCAATTTTAAATTACAAAATTTTTTCAAAAAAAACTTTTTTGTTTATTGCTATTAATTCATCAAATTTTAGGTACATAGGTAAGTCGATGCGTAGATGCCAAAAATCGGGAAGCCAATTTTCTATCTCTACCCGTTTTTGGGTAAAGAGTACCCACCCCTGAAATGGGTAGCCCTACGAAGTCGAGAGCATGATTTTTTGAATCTACGGGTTGAGCTACGTACATACCTAGAATTTGGTTGTAACATTTTTAAAAGTACGGCCCTGGCGAATTTTTGAAGTTTATTGCATGACTGAGAAAAAAATTATTTCCGGTGTACCGGTCCACTTTGGAACAAAATTTATTTGAAACATGTTTCTCAAAATTAAATTCTAGGGGGGGGTTAGTTTGAAAGTTTTTTTAATATTCTTAAATTTTTAAAAATGACGTCTTCGAGCAATTTTAATTTACAACAAATTTTTTCAAAAAAAACTTTTTTGTTTATTACTATTAATTAACCAAATTTTGGGTACATAGGTAAGTCAATGCGTAGATGCCAAAAATCGGGAAACCAATTTTCTATCTCTACCCATTTTTTGGTAGAGAGTACCCACCCCAGAAATGGGTAGCCCTACGAAGTCGAGAGCATGATTTTTTGAATCTACGGGTTGAGCTACGTATATACCTAGAATTTGGTTGTAACATTTTTAAAAGTACGGCCCTGGCGAATTTTTGAAGTTTATTGCATGACTGAGAAAAAAATTATTTCCGGTGAACCGGTCCACTTTGGAACAAAATTTATTTGAAAAAAGTTTCTCAAAATTAAATTCTAGGGGGGGTTAGTTTGAAACTTTTTTTTATATTCTTGAATTTTTAAAAATGGCGTCTTCGAGCAAATTTAAATTACAACAAATTTTTTCAAAAAAAACTTTTTTGTTTATTACTATTAATTAACCAAATTTTGGGTACATAGGTAAGTCAATGCGTAGATGCCAAAAATCAGAAAACCAATTTTCTATCTCTACCCATTTTTTAGTAGAGAGTACCCACCCCAGAAATGGGTAGCCCTACGAAGTCGAGAGCATGAATTTTTGAATCTACGGGTTGAGCTACGTATATACCTAGAATTTGGTTGTAACATTTTTAAAAGTACGGCCCTGGCGAATTTTTGAAATTTATTGCATGACTGAGAAAAAAATTATTTCCGGTTAACCGGTCCACTTTGGAACAAAATTTATTTGAAAACAGTTTCTCAAAATTAAGATCTAGGGGGGGTTAGTTTGAAACTTTTTTTAATATTCTTACATTTTTAAAAATGGCGTCCGAGCAATTTTAAATTACAACAAATTTTTTCAAAAAAAACTTTTTTGTTTATTGCTATTAATTCATCAAATTTTGGGTACATAGGTAAGTCGATGCGTAGATGCCAAAAATCTGGAAACCAATTTTCTATCTCTACCCATTTTTTGGTAGAGAGTACCCACCCCAGAAATGGGTAGCCCTACGAAGTCGGGAGCATGATTTTTTGAATCTACGGGTTGAGCAACGTATATACCTAGAATTTGGTTGTAACATTTTTAAAAGTACGGCCCTGGCGAATTTTTGAAGTTTATTGCATGACTGAGAAAAAAATTATTTCCGGTTAACCGGCCCACTTTGGAACAAAATTTATTTGAAAAAAGTATCTTAAAATTAAATTCTAGGGGGGGTTAGTTTGAAACTTTTTTTAATATTCTTACATTTTTAAAAATGGCGTCTTGGAGCAATTTTAAATTACAACAAATTTTTTCAAAAAAAACTTTTTTGTTTATTACTATTAATTAACTAAATTTTGGGTGCATAGGTAAGTCGATGCGTAGATGCCAAAAATCGGGAAGCCAATTTTCTATCTCTACCAGTTTTTGGGTAGAGAGTACCCACCCCACAAATGGGTAGCCCTACGAAGTCGAGAGCATGATTATTTGAATCTACGGGTTCAGCTACGTATATACCTAGAATTTGGTTGTAACATTTTTAAAAGTACGGCCCTGGCGAATTTTTGAATTTTATTGCGTGACTGAGAAAAAAATTATTTCCGGTGAACCGGTCCACTTTGGAACAAAATTTATTTGAAAAAAGTTTCTCAAAATTAAATTCTAGGGGGGGGTTAGTTTGAAAGTTTTTTTAATATTCTTAAATTTTTAAAAATGGCTTCTTCGAGCAGTTTTAAATTACAACAAATTTTTTCAAAAAAAACTTTTTTGTTTATTACTATTAATTTACCAAATTTTGGGTACATAGGTAAGTCGATGCGTAGATGCCAAAAATCAGAAAACCAATTTTCTATCTCTACCCTTTTTTGGTAGAGAGTACCCACCCCAGAAATGGGTAGCCCTACGAAGTCGAGAGCATGATTTTTTGAATCTACGGGTTGAGCTACGTATATACCTAGAATTTGGTTGTAACATTTTTAAAAGTACGGCCCTGGCGAAGTTTTGAAATTTATTGCATGACTGAGAAAAAAATTATTTCCGGTTAACCGGTCCACTTTGGAACAAAATTTATTTGAAAAAAGTTTCTCAAAATTAAGTTCTAGGGGGGGTTAGTTTGAAACTTTTTTTAATATTCTTACATTTTTAAAAACGGCGTCCGAGCAATTTTAAATTACAACAAATTTTTTCAAAAAAAACTTTTTTGCTTATTGCTATTAAATCATCAAATTTTGGGTACATAGGTAAGTCGATGCGTAGATGCCAAAAATCGGGAAGCCAATTTTCTATCTCTACCCGTTTTTGGGTAGAGAGTACCCACCCCAGAAATGGGTAGCCCTACAAAGTCGAGAGCATGATTTTTTGTATCTACGGGTTGAGCTACGTACACACCTAGAATTTGGTTGTAACATTTTTAAAAGTACGGCCCTGGCGAATTTTTGAAGTTTATTGCATGACTGAGAAAAAAATTATTTCCGGTGAACCGGTCCACTTTGGAACAAAATTTATTTGAAAAATGTTTTTCAAAATTAAATTCTAGGGGGGGTTAGTTTGAAAGTTTTTTTAATATTCTTAAATTTTTAAAAATGACGTCTTCGAGCAATTTTAAAATACAACAAATTTTTTCACAAAAAACTTTTTTGTTTATTACTATTAATTAACCAAATTTTGGGTACATAGGTAAGTCAATGCGTAGATGCCAAAAATCGGGAAATCAATTTTCTATCTCTACCCATTTTTTGGTAGAGAGTACCCACCCCAGAAATGGGTAGCCCTACGAAGTCGAGAGCATGATTTTTAGAATCTACGGGTTGAGCTACGTATATACCTAGAATTTGGTTGTAACATTTTTAAAAGTACGGCCCTGGCGAATTTTTGAAGTTTATTGCATGACTGAGAAAAAAATTATTTCCGGTGTACCGGTCCACTTTGGAACAAAATTTATTTGAAAAATGTTTCTCAAAATTAAATTCTAGGGGGGGTTAGTTTGAAAGTTTTTTTAATATTCTTAAATTTTTAAAAATGACGTCTTCGAGCAATTTTAATTTACAACAAATTTTTTCAAAAAAAACTTTTTTGTTTATTACTATTAATTAACCAAATTTTGGGTACATAGGTAAGTCAATGCGTAGATGCCAAAAATCGGGAAACCAATTTTCTATCTCTACCCATTTTTTGGTAGAGAGTACCCACCCCAGAAATGGGTAGCCCTACGAAGTCGAGAGCATGATTTTTTGAATCTACGGGTTGAGCTACGTATATACCTAGAATTTGGTTGTAACATTTTTAAAAGTACGGCCCTGGCGAATTTTTGAAGTTTATTGCATGACTGAGAAAAAAATTATTTCCGGTGAACCGGTCCACTTTGGAACAAAATTTATTTGAAAAAAGTTTCTCAAAATTAAATTCTAGGGGGGGTTAGTTTGAAACTTTTTTTAATATTCTTGAATTTTTAAAAATGGCGTCTTCGAGCAAATTTAAATTACAACAAATTTTTTCAAAAAAAACTTTTTTGTTTATTACTATTAATTAACCAAATTTTGGGTACATAGGTAAGTCAATGCGTAGATGCCAAAAATCAGAAAACCAATTTTCTATCTCTACCCATTTTTTAGTAGAGAGTACCCACCCCAGAAATGGGTAGCCCTACGAAGTCGAGAGCATGAATTTTTGAATCTACGGGTTGAGCTACGTATATACCTAGAATTTGGTTGTAACATTTTTAAAAGTACGGCCCTGGCGAATTTTTGAAATTTATTGCATGACTGAGAAAAAAATTATTTCCGGTTAACCGGTCCACTTTGGAACAAAATTTATTTGAAAACAGTTTCTCAAAATTAAGTTCTAGGGGGGGTTAGTTTGAAACTTTTTTTAATATTCTTACATTTTTAAAAATGGCGTCCGAGCAATTTTAAATTACAACAAATTTTTTCAAAAAAAACTTTTTTGTTTATTGCTATTAATTCATCAAATTTTGGGTACATAGGTAAGTCGATGCGTAGATGCCAAAAATCTGGAAACCAATTTTCTATCTCTACCCATTTTTTGGTAGAGAGTACCCACCCCAGAAATGGGTAGCCCTACGAAGTCGGGAGCATGATTTTTTGAATCTACGGGTTGAGCAACGTATATACCTAGAATTTGGTTGTAACATTTTTAAAAGTACGGCCCTGGCGAATTTTTGAAGTTTATTGCATGACTGAGAAAAAAATTATTTCCGGTTAACCGGCCCACTTTGGAACAAAATTTATTTGAAAAAAGTATCTTAAAATTAAATTCTAGGGGGGGTTAGTTTGAAACTTTTTTTAATATTCTTACATTTTTAAAAATGGCGTCTTGGAGCAATTTTAAATTACAACAAATTTTTTCAAAAAAAACTTTTTTGTTTATTACTATTAATTAACTAAATTTTGGGTGCATAGGTAAGTCGATGCGTAGATGCCAAAAATCGGGAAGCCAATTTTCTATCTCTACCAGTTTTTGGGTAGAGAGTACCCACCCCACAAATGGGTAGCCCTACGAAGTCGAGAGCATGATTATTTGAATCTACGGGTTCAGCTACGTATATACCTAGAATTTGGTTGTAACATTTTTAAAAGTACGGCCCTGGCGAATTTTTGAATTTTATTGCGTGACTGAGAAAAAAATTATTTCCGGTGAACCGGTCCACTTTGGAACAAAATTTATTTGAAAAAAGTTTCTCAAAATTAAATTCTAGGGGGGGTTAGTTTGAAAGTTTTTTTAATATTCTTAAATTTTTAAAAATGGCTTCTTCGAGCAATTTTAAATTACAACAAATTTTTTCAAAAAAAACTTTTTTGTTTATTACTATTAATTTACCAAATTTTGGGTACATAGGTAAGTCGATGCGTAGATGCCAAAAATCAGAAAACCAATTTTCTATCTCTACCCTTTTTTGGTAGAGAGTACCCACCCCAGAAATGGGTAGCCCTACGAAGTCGAGAGCATGATTTTTTGAATCTACGGGTTGAGCTACGTATATACCTAGAATTTGGTTGTAACATTTTTAAAAGTACGGCCCTGGCGAAGTTTTGAAATTTATTGCATGACTGAGAAAAAAATTATTTCCGGTTAACCGGTCCACTTTGGAACAAAATTTATTTGAAAAAAGTTTCTCAAAATTAAGTTCTAGGGGGGGTTAGTTTGAAACTTTTTTTAATATTCTTACATTTTTAAAAACGGCGTCCGAGCAATTTTAAATTACAACAAATTTTTTCAAAAAAAACTTTTTTGCTTATTGCTATTAAATCATCAAATTTTGGGTACATAGGTAAGTCGATGCGTAGATGCCAAAAATCGGGAAGCCAATTTTCTATCTCTACCCGTTTTTGGGTAGAGAGTACCCACCCCAGAAATGGGTAGCCCTACAAAGTCGAGAGCATGATTTTTTGTATCTACGGGTTGAGCTACGTACACACCTAGAATTTGGTTGTAACATTTTTAAAAGTACGGCCCTGGCGAATTTTTGAAGTTTATTGCATGACTGAGAAAAAAATTATTTCCGGTGAACCGGTCCACTTTGGAACAAAATTTATTTGAAAAATGTTTTTCAAAATTAAATTCTAGGGGGGGTTAGTTTGAAAGTTTTTTTAATATTCTTAAATTTTTAAAAATGACGTCTTCGAGCAATTTTAAAATACAACAAATTTTTTCACAAAAAACTTTTTTGTTTATTACTATTAATTAACCAAATTTTGGGAACATAGGTAAGTCAATGCGTAGATGCCAAAAATCGGGAAACCAATTTTCTATCTCTACCCATTTTTTGGTAGAGAGTACCCACCCCAGAAATGGGTAGCCCTACGAAGTCGAGAGCATGATTTTTAGAATCTACGGGTTGAGCTACGTATATACCTAGAATTTGGTTGTAACATTTTTAAAAGTACGGCCCTGGCGAATTTTTGAAGTTTATTGCATGACTGAGAAAAAAATTATTTCCGGTGTACCGGTCCACTTTGGAACAAAATTTATTTGAAAAATGTTTCTCAAAATTAAATTCTAGGGGGGGTTAGTTTGAAAGTTTTTTTAATATTCTTAAATTTTTAAAAATGACGTCTTCGAGCAATTTTAATTTACAACAAATTTTTTCAAAAAAAACTTTTTTGTTTATTACTATTAATTAACCAAATTTTGGGTACATAGGTAAGTCAATGCGTAGATGCCAAAAATCGGGAAACCAATTTTCTATCTCTACCCATTTTTTGGTAGAGAGTACCCACCCCAGAAATGGGTAGCCCTACGAAGTCGAGAGCATGATTTTTTGAATCTACGGGTTGAGCTACGTATATACCTAGAATTTGGTTGTAACATTTTTAAAAGTACGGCCCTGGCGAATTTTTGAAGTTTATTGCATGACTGAGAAAAAAATTATTTCCGGTGAACCGGTCCACTTTGGAACAAAATTTATTTGAAAAAAGTTTCTCAAAATTAAGTTCTAGGGGGGGTTAGTTTGAAACTTTTTTTAATATTCTTACATTTTTAAAAATGGCGTCCGAGCAATTTTAAATTACAACAAATTTTTTCAAAAAAAACTTTTTTGTTTATTGCTATTAATTCATCAAGTTTTGGGTACATAGGTAAGTCGATGCGTAGATGCCAAAAATCTGGAAACCAATTTTCTATCTCTACCCATTTTTTGGTAGAGAGTACCCACCCCAGAAATGGGTAGCCCTACGAAGTCGGGAGCATGATTTTTTGAATCTACGGGTTGAGCAACGTACACACCTAGAATTTGGTTGTAACATTTTTAAAAGTACGGCCCTGGCGAATTTTTGAAGTTTATTGCATGACTGAGAAACAAATTATTTCCGGTGAACCGGTCCACTTTGGAACAAAATTTATTTGAAAAATGTTTCTCAAAATTAAATTCTAGGGGGGGGTTAGTTTGAAAGTTTTTTTAATATTCTTAAATTTTTAAAAATGGCTTCTTCGAGCAGTTTTAAATTACAACAAATTTTTTCAAAAAAAACTTTTTTGTTTATTACTATTAATTTACCAAATTTTGGGTACATAGGTAAGTCGATGCGTAGATGCCAAAAATCAGAAAACCAATTTTCTATCTCTACCCTTTTTTGGTAGAGAGTACCCACCCCAGAAATGGGTAGCCCTACGAAGTCGAGAGCATGATTTTTTGAATCTACGGGTTGAGCTACGTATATACCTAGAATTTGGTTGTAACATTTTTAAAAGTACGGCCCTGGCGAAGTTTTGAAATTTATTGCATGACTGAGAAAAAAATTATTTCCGGTTAACCGGTCCACTTTGGAACAAAATTTATTTGAAAAAAGTTTCTCAAAATTAAGTTCTAGGGGGGGTTAGTTTGAAACTTTTTTTAATATTCTTACATTTTTAAAAACGGCGTCCGAGCAATTTTAAATTACAACAAATTTTTTCAAAAAAAACTTTTTTGCTTATTGCTATTAAATCATCAAATTTTGGGTACATAGGTAAGTCGATGCGTAGATGCCAAAAATCGGGAAGCCAATTTTCTATCTCTACCCGTTTTTGGGTAGAGAGTACCCACCCCAGAAATGGGTAGCCCTACAAAGTCGAGAGCATGATTTTTTGTATCTACGGGTTGAGCTACGTACACACCTAGAATTTGGTTGTAACATTTTTAAAAGTACGGCCCTGGCGAATTTTTGAAGTTTATTGCATGACTGAGAAAAAAATTATTTCCGGTGAACCGGTCCACTTTGGAACAAAATTTATTTGAAAAATGTTTTTCAAAATTAAATTCTAGGGGGGGTTAGTTTGAAAGTTTTTTTAATATTCTTAAATTTTTAAAAATGACGTCTTCGAGCAATTTTAAAATACAACAAATTTTTTCACAAAAAACTTTTTTGTTTATTACTATTAATTAACCAAATTTTGGGTACATAGGTAAGTCAATGCGTAGATGCCAAAAATCGGGAAACCAATTTTCTATCTCTACCCATTTTTTGGTAGAGAGTACCCACCCCAGAAATGGGTAGCCCTACGAAGTCGAGAGCATGATTTTTAGAATCTACGGGTTGAGCTACGTATATACTAGAGATGTGCCGATTATGACTTTGGCCGACTAGCCGACTAGCCGATTAGTCGGTTGTAAAGAGGCCGACTAGTCGGCCGACTAGTCGGCCAAGCCGATCACCTTTTCGGGGATTTCCGTGACGCTTCGTTTACAGCTGATTCGCGCGCAAGTCGCAACCGCCGCCTACGAGCGTGTCCTACTCTTTTATTTAAATAAGAAGAAATCATTATAGGTAAATGTTTATTGAATATAAGAAGATATTATGTTGTTTTGTTTGTTAATTAAGATACAAATTTTGTTTGATAATTGTCATAGATATGTTTTCTTTACAAGCAAGTAATTTTAGAAACTGATTACCAAAGGAAAGGTTGCTTTGCTTTACATTTCAAAATGTGTAAGACTGATTATAAAATAAAAATATTAATAAACAATCAAGGTTTTTATTTAATGTAATTCCCCCTAGATACATTTTATTGAGAAATACATACAAAGTAAGAAGCCGGATAGTCGGCGCTCTTTGCCGAATAGTCGCCGAATAGTCGCCGACTACGATAGTGGCCGGATAGTCGGCTTTACCGACTAGTCGCCGACTAGTCGGCACATCTCTAGTATATACCTAGAATTTGGTTGTAACATTTTTAAAAGTACGGCCCTGGCGAATTTTTGAAGTTTATTGCATGACTGAGAAAAAAATTATTTCCGGTGTACCGGTCCACTTTGGAACAAAATTTATTTGAAAAATGTTTCTCAAAATTAAATTCTAGGGGGGGTTAGTTTGAAAGTTTTTTTAATATTCTTAAATTTTTAAAAATGACGTCTTCGAGCAATTTTAATTTACAACAAATTTTTTCAAAAAAAACTTTTTTGTTTATTACTATTAATTAACCAAATTTTGGGTACATAGGTAAGTCAATGCGTAGATGCCAAAAATCGGGAAACCAATTTTCTATCTCTACCCATTTTTTGGTAGAGAGTACCCACCCCAGAAATGGGTAGCCCTACGAAGTCGAGAGCATGATTTTTTGAATCTACGGGTTGAGCTACGTATATACCTAGAATTTGGTTGTAACATTTTTAAAAGTACGGCCCTGGCGAATTTTTGAAGTTTATTGCATGACTGAGAAAAAAATTATTTCCGGTGAACCGGTCCACTTTGGAACAAAATTTATTTGAAAAAAGTTTCTCAAAATTAAATTCTAGGGGGGGTTAGTTTGAAACTTTTTTTAATATTCTTGAATTTTTAAAAATGGCGTCTTCGAGCAAATTTAAATTACAACAAATTTTTTCAAAAAAAACTTTTTTGTTTATTACTATTAATTAACCAAATTTTGGGTACATAGGTAAGTCAATGCGTAGATGCCAAAAATCAGAAAACCAATTTTCTATCTCTACCCATTTTTTAGTAGAGAGTACCCACCCCAGAAATGGGTAGCCCTACGAAGTCGAGAGCATGAATTTTTGAATCTACGGGTTGAGCTACGTATATACCTAGAATTTGGTTGTAACATTTTTAAAAGTACGGCCCTGGCGAATTTTTGAAATTTATTGCATGACTGAGAAAAAAATTATTTCCGGTTAACCGGTCCACTTTGGAACAAAATTTATTTGAAAACAGTTTCTCAAAATTAAGTTCTAGGGGGGGTTAGTTTGAAACTTTTTTTAATATTCTTACATTTTTAAAAATGGCGTCCGAGCAATTTTAAATTACAACAAATTTTTTCAAAAAAAACTTTTTTGTTTATTGCTATTAATTCATCAAATTTTGGGTACATAGGTAAGTCGATGCGTAGATGCCAAAAATCTGGAAACCAATTTTCTATCTCTACCCATTTTTTGGTAGAGAGTACCCACCCCAGAAATGGGTAGCCCTACGAAGTCGGGAGCATGATTTTTTGAATCTACGGGTTGAGCTACGTATATACCTAGAATTTGGTTGTAACATTTTTAAAAGTACGGCCCTGGCGAATTTTTGAATTTTATTGCGTGACTGAGAAAAAAATTATTTCCGGTGAACCGGTCCACTTTGGAACAAAATTTATTTGAAAAAAGTTTCTCAAAATTAAATTCTAGGGGGGGTTAGTTTGAAAGTTTTTTTAATATTCTTAAATTTTTAAAAATGGCTTCTTCGAGCAATTTTAAATTACAAATTTTTTCAAAAAAAACTTTTTTGTTTATTACTATTAATTTACCAAATTTTGGGTACATAGGTAAGTCGATGCGTAGATGCCAAAAATCAGAAAACCAATTTTCTATCTCTACCCTTTTTTGGTAGAGAGTACCCACCCCAGAAATGGGTAGCCCTACGAAGTCGAGAGCATGATTTTTTGAATCTACGGGTTGAGCTACGTATATACCTAGAATTTGGTTGTAACATTTTTAAAAGTACGGCCCTGGCGAAGTTTTGAAATTTATTGCATGACTGAGAAAAAAATTATTTCCGGTTAACCGGTCCACTTTGGAACAAAATTTATTTGAAAAATGTTTCTCAAAATTAAATTCTAGGGGGGGTTAGTTTGAAAGTTTTTTTAATATTCTTAAATTTTTAAAAATGACGTCTTCGAGCAATTTTAAAATACAACAAATTTTTTCAAAAAAAACTTTTTTGTTTATTACTATTAATTAACCAAATTTTGGGTACATAGGTAAGTCAATGCGTAGATGCCAAAAATCGGGAAACCAATTTTCTATCTCTACCCATTTTTTGGTAGAGAGTACCCACCCCAGAAATGGGTAGCCCTACGAAGTCGAGAGCATGATTTTTTGAATCTACGGGTTGAGCTACGTATATACCTAGAATTTGGTTGTAACATTTTTAAAAGTACGGCCCTGGCGAATTTTTGAAGTTTATTGCATGACTGAGAAAAAAATTATTTCCGGTGTACCGGTCCACTTTGGAACAAAATTTATTTGAAAAATGTTTCTCAAAATTAAATTCTAGGGGGGGTTAGTTTGAAAGTTTTTTTAATATTCTTAAATTTTTAAAAATGACGTCTTCGAGCAATTTTAATTTACAACAAATTTTTTCAAAAAAAACTTTTTTGTTTATTACTATTAATTAACCAAATTTTGGGTACATAGGTAAGTCAATGCGTAGATGCCAAAAATCGGGAAACCAATTTTCTATCTCTACCCATTTTTTGGTAGAGAGTACCCACCCCAGAAATGGGTAGCCCTACGAAGTCGGGAGCATGATTTTTTGAATCTACGGGTTGAGCAACGTATATACCTAGAATTTGGTTGTAACATTTTTAAACGTACGGCCCTGGCGAATTTTTGAAGTTTATTGCATGACTGAGAAAAAAATTATTTCCGGTTAACCGGCCCACTTTGGAACAAAATTTATTTGAAAAAAGTTTCTTAAAATTAAATTCTAGGGGGGGTTAGTTTGAAACTTTTTTTAATATTCTTACATTTTTAAAAATGGCGTCTTGGAGCAATTTTAAATTACAATTTTTTTCAAAAAAAACTTTTTTGTTTATTACTATTAATTAACTAAATTTTGGGTGCATAGGTAAGTCGATGCGTAGATGCCAAAAATCGGGAAGCCAATTTTCTATCTCTACCCGTTTTTGGGTAGAGTACCCACCCCACAAATGGGTAGCCCTACGAAGTCGAGAGCATGATTATTTGAATCTACGGGTTCAGCTACGTATATACCTAGAATTTGGTTGTAACATTTTTAAAAGTACGGCCCTGGCGAATTTTTGAATTTTATTGCGTGACTGAGAAAAAAATTATTTCCGGTGAACCGGTCCACTTTGGAACAAAATTTATTTGAAAAATGTTTCTCAAAATTAAATTCTAGGGGGGGTTAGTTTGAAAGTTTTTTTAATATTCTTAAATTTTTAAAAATGACGTCTTCGAGCAATTTTAATTTACAATTTTTTTCAAAAAAAACTTTTTTGTTTATTACTATTAATTAACTAAATTTTGGGTGCATAGGTAAGTCGATGCGTAGATGCCAAAAATCGGGAAGCCAATTTTCTATCTCTACCCGTTTTTGGGTAGAGTACCCACCCCACAAATGGGTAGCCCTACGAAGTCGAGAGCATGATTATTTGAATCTACGGGTTCAGCTACGTATATACCTAGAATTTGGTTGTAACATTTTTAAAAGTACGGCCCTGGCGAATTTTTGAATTTTATTGCGTGACTGAGAAAAAAATTATTTCCGGTGAACCGGTCCACTTTGGAACAAAATTTATTTGAAAAATGTTTCTCAAAATTAAATTCTAGGGGGGGTTAGTTTGAAAGTTTTTTTAATATTCTTAAATTTTTAAAAATGACGTCTTCGAGCAATTTTAATTTACAAATTTTTTCAAAAAAAACTTTTTTGTTTATTACTATTAATTAACCAAATTTTGGGTACATAGGTAAGTCAATGCGTAGATGCCAAAAATCGGGAAACCAATTTTCTATCTCTACCCATTTTTTGGTAGAGAGTACCCACCCCAGAAATGGGTAGCCCTACGAAGTCGAGAGCATGATTTTTTGAATCTACGGGTTGAGCTACGTATATACCTAGAATTTGGTTGTAACATTTTTAAAAGTACGGCCCTGGCGAATTTTTGAAGTTTATTGCATGACTGAGAAAAAAATTATTTCCGGTGAACCGGTCCACTTTGGAACAAAATTTATTTGAAAAAAGTTTCTCAAAATTAAATTCTAGGGGGGGTTAGTTTGAAACTTTTTTTAATATTCTTGAATTTTTAAAAATGGCGTCTTCGAGCAAATTTAAATTACAACAAATTTTTTCAAAAAAAACTTTTTTGTTTATTACTATTAATTTACCAAATTTTAAGTACATAGGTAAGTCGATGCGTAGATGCCAAAAATCAGAAAACCAATTTTCTATCTCTACCCATTTTTTAGTAGAGAGTACCCACCCCAGAAATGGGTAGCCCTACGAAGTCGAGAGCATGAATTTTTGAATCTACGGGTTGAGCTACGTATATACCTAGAATTTGGTTGTAACATTTTTAAAAGTACGGCCCTGGCGAATTTTTGAAATTTATTGCATGACTGAGAAAAAAATTATTTCCGGTTAACCGGTCCACTTTGGAACAAAATTTATTTGAAAACAGTTTCTCAAAATTAAGTTCTAGGGGGGGTTAGTTTGAAACTTTTTTTAATATTCTTACATTTTTAAAAATGGCGTCCGAGCAATTTTAAATTACAACAAATTTTTTCAAAAAAAACTTTTTTGTTTATTGCTATTAATTCATCAAATTTTGGGTACATAGGTAAGTCGATGCGTAGATGCCAAAAATCTGGAAACCAATTTTCTATCTCTACCCATTTTTTGGTAGAGAGTACCCACCCCAGAAATGGGTAGCCCTACGAAGTCGGGAGCATGATTTTTTGAATCTACGGGTTGAGCAACGTATATACCTAGAATTTGGTTGTAACATTTTTAAAAGTACGGCCCTGGCGAATTTTTGAAGTTTATTGCATGACTGAGAAAAAAATTATTTCCGGTTAACCGGCCCACTTTGGAACAAAATTTATTTGAAAAAAGTATCTTAAAATTAAATTCTAGGGGGGGTTAGTTTGAAACTTTTTTTAATATTCTTACATTTTTAAAAATGGCGTCTTGGAGCAATTTTAAATTACAACAAATTTTTTCAAAAAAAACTTTTTTGTTTATTACTATTAATTTACCAAATTTTGGGTGCATAGGTAAGTCGATGCGTAGATGCCAAAAATCAGAAAACCAATTTTCTATCTCTACCCTTTTTTGGTAGAGAGTACCCACCCCAGAAATGGGTAGCCCTACGAAGTCGAGAGCATGATTTTTTGAATCTACGGGTTGAGCTACGTATATACCTAGAATTTGGTTGTAACATTTTTAAAAGTACGGCCCTGGCGAATTTTTGAAATTTATTGCATGACTGAGAAAAAAATTATTTCCGGTTAACCGGTCCACTTTGGAACAAAATTTATTTGAAAACAGTTTCTCAAAATTAAGTTCTAGGGGGGGTTAGTTTGAAACTTTTTTTAATATTCTTATATTTTTAAAAATAGCGTCTTGGAGCAATTTTAAATTACAACAAATTTTTTCAAAAAAAACTTTTTTGTTTATTACTATTAATTAACTAAATTTTGGGTGCATAGGTAAGTCGATGCGTAGATGCCAAAAATCGGGAAGCCAATTTTCTATCTCTACCCGTTTTTGGGTAGAGAGTACCCACCCCACAAATGGGTAGCCCTACGAAGTCGAGAGCATGATTATTTGAATCTACGGGTTCAGCTACGTATATACCTAGAATTTGGTTGTAACATTTTTAAAAGTACGGCCCTGGCGAATTTTTGAATTTTATTGCGTGACAGAAAAAAATTATTTCCGGTGAACCGGTCCACTTTGGAACAAAATTTATTTGAAAAAAGTTTCTCAAAATTAAATTCTAGGTGGGGTTAGTTTGAAAGTTTTTTTAATATTCTTAAATTTTTAAAAATGGCTTCTTCGAGCAATTTTAAATTACAACAAATTTTTTCAAAAAAAACTTTTTTGTTTATTACTATTAATTTACCAAATTTTGGGTACATAGGTAAGTCGATGCGTAGATGCCAAAAATCAGAAAACCAATTTTCTATCTCTACCCTTTTTTGGTAGAGAGTACCCACCCCAGAAATGGGTAGCCCTACGAAGTCGAGAGCATGATTTTTTGAATCTACGGGTTGAGCTACGTATATACCTAGAATTTGGTTGTAACATTTTTAAAAGTACGGCCCTGGCGAATTTTTGAAATTTATTGCATGACTGAGAAAAAAATTATTTCCGGTTAACCGGTCCACTTTGGAACAAAATTTATTTGAAAACAGTTTCTCAAAATTAAGTTCTAGGGGGGGTTAGTTTGAAACTTTTTTTAATATTCTTACATTTTTAAAAATGGCGTCTTGGAGCAATTTTAAATTACAACAAATTTTTTCAAAAAAAACTTTTTTGTTTATTACTATTAATTAACTAAATTTTGGGTGCATAGGTAAGTCGATGCGTAGATGCCAAAAATCGGGAAGCCAATTTTCTATCTCTACCCGTTTTTGGGTAGAGAGTACCCACCCCACAAATGGGTAGCCCTACGAAGTCAAGAGCATGATTATTTGAATCTACGGGTTCAGCTACGTATATACCTAGAATTTGGTTGTAACATTTTTAAAAGTACGGCCCTGGCGAATTTTTGAATTTTATTGCGTGACTGAGAAAAAAATTATTTCCGGTGAACCGGTCCACTTTGGAACAAAATTTATTTGAAAAAAGTTTCTCAAAATTAA
Organism: Ophonus ardosiacus; assembly: GCA_943142095.1. Taxonomy (NCBI): domain Eukaryota; kingdom Metazoa; phylum Arthropoda; class Insecta; order Coleoptera; family Carabidae; genus Ophonus; species Ophonus ardosiacus. The sequence goes on from OW964834.1 coordinate 30,678, forward strand.
ATTCTAGGTGGGGTTAGTTTGAAAGTTTTTTTAATATTCTTAAATTTTTAAAAATGGCTTCTTCGAGCAATTTTAAATTACAACAAATTTTTTCAAAAAAAACTTTTTTGTTTATTACTATTAATTTACCAAATTTTGGGTACATAGGTAAGTCGATGCGTAGATGCCAAAAATCAGAAAACCAATTTTCTATCTCTACCCTTTTTTGGTAGAGAGTACCCACCCCAGAAATGGGTAGCCCTACGAAGTCGAGAGCATGATTTTTTGAATCTACGGGTTGAGCTACGTATATACCTAGAATTTGGTTGTAACATTTTTAAAAGTACGGCCCTGGCGAATTTTTGAAATTTATTGCATGACTGAGAAAAAAATTATTTCCGGTTAACCGGTCCACTTTGGAACAAAATTTATTTGAAAACAGTTTCTCAAAATTAAGTTCTAGGGGGGGTTAGTTTGAAACTTTTTTTAATATTCTTACATTTTTAAAAATGGCGTCCGAGCAATTTTAAATTACAACAAATTTTTTCAAAAAAAACTTTTTTGTTTATTACTATTAATTTACCAAATTTTGGGTACATAGGTAAGTCGATGCGTAGATGCCAAAAATCAGAAAACCAATTTTCTATCTCTACCCTTTTTTGGTAGAGAGTACCCACCCCAGAAATGGGTAGCCCTACGAAGTCGAGAGCATGATTTTTTGAATCTACGGGTTGAGCTACGTATATACCTAGAATTTGGTTGTAACATTTTTAAAAGTACGGCCCTGGCGAATTTTTGAAATTTATTGCATGACTGAGAAAAAAATTATTTCCGGTTAACCGGTCCACTTTGGAACAAAATTTATTTGAAAACAGTTTCTCAAAATTAAGTTCTAGGGGGGGTTAGTTTGAAACTTTTTTTAATATTCTTACATTTTTAAAAACGGCGTCCGAGCAATTTTAAATTACAACAAATTTTTTCAAAAAAAACTTTTTTGCTTATTGCTATTAAATCATCCAATTTTGGGTACATAGGTAAGTCGATGCGTAGATGCCAAAAATCGGGAAGCCAATTTTCTATCTCTACCCGTTTTTGGGTAGAGAGTACCCACCCCAGAAATGGGTAGCCCTACGAAGTCGAGAGCATGATTTTTTGAATCTACGGGTTGAGCTACGTACACACCTAGAATTTGGTTGTAACATTTTTAAAAGTACGGCCCTGGCGAATTTTTGAAGTTTATTGCATGACTGAGAAAAAAATTATTTCCGGTTAACCGGCCCACTTTGGAACAAAATTTATTTGAAAAAAGTTTCTTAAAATTAAATTCTAGGGGGGGTTAGTTTGAAACTTTTTTTAATATTCTTACATTTTTAAAAATGGCGTCTTGGAGCAATTTTAAATTACAACAAATTTTTTCAAAAAAAACTTTTTTGTTTATTACTATTAATTAACTAAATTTTGGGTGCATAGGTAAGTCGATGCGTAGATGCCAAAAATCGGGAAGCCAATTTTCTATCTCTACCCGTTTTTGGGTAGAGAGTACCCACCCCACAAATGGGTAGCCCTACGAAGTCGAGAGCATGATTATTTGAATCTACGGGTTCAGCTACGTATATACCTAGAATTTGGTTGTAACATTTTTAAAAGTACGGCCCTGGCGAATTTTTGAATTTTATTGCGTGACTGAGAAAAAAATTATTTCCGGTGAACCGGTCCACTTTGGAACAAAATTTATTTGAAAAAAGTTTCTCAAAATTAAATTCTAGGGGGGGTTAGTTTGAAAGTTTTTTTAATATTCTTAAATTTTTAAAAATGGCTTCTTCGAGCAATTATTACAACAAATTTTTTCAAAAAAAACTTTTTTGTTTATTACTATTAATTTACCAAATTTTGGGTACATAGGTAAGTCGATGCGTAGATGCCAAAAATCAGAAAACCAATTTTCTATCTCTACCCTTTTTTGGTAGAGAGTACCCACCCCAGAAATGGGTAGCCCTACGAAGTCGAGAGCATGATTTTTTGAATCTACGGGTTGAGCTACGTATATACCTAGAATTTGGTTGTAACATTTTTAAAAGTACGGCCCTGGCGAATTTTTGAAATTTATTGCATGACTGAGAAAAAAATTATTTCCGGTTAACCGGTCCACTTTGGAACAAAATTTATTTGAAAAAAGTTTCTCAAAATTAAGTTCTAGGGGGGGTTAGTTTGAAACTTTTTTTAATATTCTTACATTTTTAAAAACGGCGTCCGAGCAATTTTAAATTACAATTTTTTTCAAAAAAAACTTTTTTGTTTATTACTATTAATTAACTAAATTTTGGGTGCATAGGTAAGTCGATGCGTAGATGCCAAAAATCGGGAAGCCAATTTTCTATCTCTACCCGTTTTTGGGTAGAGAGTACCCACCCCACAAATGGGTAGCCCTACGAAGTCGAGAGCATGATTATTTGAATCTACGGGTTCAGCTACGTATATACCTAGAATTTGGTTGTAACATTTTTAAAAGTACGGCCCTGGCGAATTTTTGAATTTTATTGCGTGACTGAGAAAAAAAATTATTTCCGGTGAACCGGTCCACTTTGGAACAAAATTTATTTGAAAAAAGTTTCTCAAAATTAAATTCTAGGGGGGGTTAGTTTGAAAGTTTTTTTAATATTCTTAAATTTTTAAAAATGGCTTCTTCGAGCAATTTTAAATTACAACAAATTTTTTCAAAAAAAACTTTTTTGTTTATTACTATTAATTTACCAAATTTTGGGTACATAGGTAAGTCGATGCGTAGATGCCAAAAATCAGAAAACCAATTTTCTATCTCTACCCTTTTTTGGTAGAGAGTACCCACCCCAGAAATGGGTAGCCCTACGAAGTCGAGAGCATGATTTTTTGAATCTACGGGTTGAGCTACGTATAAACCTAGAATTTGGTTGTAACATTTTTAAAAGTACGGCCCTGGCGAATTTTTGAAATTTATTGCATGACAGAAAAAAATTATTTCCGGTTAACCGGTCCACTTTGGAACAAAATTTATTTGAAAAAAGTTTCTCAAAATTAAGTTCTAGGGGGGGTTAGTTTGAAACTTTTTTTAATATTCTTACGTTTTTAAAAACGGCGTCCGAGCAATTTTAAATTACAACAAATTTTTTCAAAAAAAACTTTTTTGCTTATTGCTATTAAATCATCAAATTTTGGGTACATAGGTAAGTCGATGCGTAGATGCCAAAAATCGGGAAGCCAATTTTCTATCTCTACCCGTTTTTTGGTAGAGAGTACCCACCCCAGAAATGGGTAGCCCTACGAAGTCGAGAGCATGATTTTTTGAATCTACGGGTTGAGCTACGTATATACCTAGAATTTGGTTGTAACATTTTTAAAAGTACGGCCCTGGCGAATTTTTGAAATTTATTGCATGACTGAGAAAAAAATTATTTCCGGTTAACCGGTCCACTTTGGAACAAAATTTATTTGAAAAAAGTTTCTCAAAATTAAGTTCTAGGGGGGGTTAGTTTGAAACTTTTTTTAATATTCTTACATTTTTAAAAACGGCGTCCGAGCAATTTTAAATTACAACAAATTTTTTCAAAAAAAACTTTTTTGCTTATTGCTATTAAATCATCAAATTTTGGGTACATAGGTAAGTCGATGCGTAGATGCCAAAAATCGGGAAGCCAATTTTCTATCTCTACCCGTTTTTGGGTAGAGAGTACCCACCCCAGAAATGGGTAGCCCTACGAAGTCGAGAGCATGATTTTTTGAATCTACGGGTTGAGCTACGTATATACCTAGAATTTGGTTGTAACATTTTTAAAAGTACGGCCCTGGCGAATTTTTGAAGTTTATTGCATGACTGAGAAAAAAATTATTTCCGGTGTACCGGTCCACTTTGGAACAAAATTTATTTGAAAAATGTTTCTCAAAATTAAATTCTAGGGGGGGTTAGTTTGAAAGTTTTTTTAATATTCTTAAATTTTTAAAAATGACGTCTTCGAGCAATTTTAATTTACAACAAATTTTTTCAAAAAAAACTTTTTTGTTTATTACTATTAATTAACCAAATTTTGGGTACATATGTAAGTCAATGCGTAGATGCCAAAAATCGGGAAACCAATTTTCTATCTCTACCCATTTTTTGGTAGAGAGTACCCACCCCAGAAATGGGTAGCCCTACGAAGTCGAGAGCATAATTTTTTGAATCTACGGGTTGAGCTACGTATATACCTAGAATTTGGTTGTAACATTTTTAAAAGTACGGCCCTGGCGAATTTTTGAAGTTTATTGCATGACAAAAAAAAATTATTTCCGGTGAACCGGTCCACTTTGGAACAAAATTTATTTGAAAAAAGTTTCTCAAAATTAAATTCTAGGGGGGGTTAGTTTGAAACTTTTTTTAACATTCTTGAATTTTTAAAAATGGCGTCTTCGAGCAAATTTAAATTACAACAAATTTTTTCAAAAAAAACTTTTTTGTTTATTACTATTAATTTACCAAATTTTAAGTACATAGGTAAGTCGATGCGTAGATGCCAAAAATCAGAAAACCAATTTTCTATCTCTACCCATTTTTTAGTAGAGAGTACCCACCCCAGAAATGGGTAGCCCTACGAAGTCGAGAGCATGAATTTTTGAATCTACGGGTTGAGCTACGTATATACCTAGAATTTGGTTGTAACATTTTTAAAAGTACGGCCCTGGCGAATTTTTGAAATTTATTGCATGACTGAGATAAAAATTATTTCCGGTGAACCGGTCCACTTTGGAACAAAATTTATTTGAAAAAAGTTTCTCAAAATTAAATTCTAGGGGGGGTTAGTTTGAAAGTTTTTTTAATATTCTTAAATTTTTAAAAATGGCTTCTTCGAGCAATTTTAAATTACAAATTTTTCAAAAAAACTTTTTTATTTATTACTATTAATTTACCAAATTTTAAGTACATAGGTAAGTCGATGCGTAGATGCCAAAAATCAGAAAACCAATTTTCTATCTCTACCCATTTTTTAGTAGAGAGTACCCACCCCAGAAATGGGTAGCCCTACGAAGTCGAGAGCATGATTTTTTGAATCTACGGGTTGAGCTACGTATATACCTAGAATTTGGTTGTAACATTTTTAAAAGTACGGCCCTGGCGAATTTTTGAAATTTATTGCATGACTGAGAAAAAAATTATTTCCGGTTAACCGGTCCACTTTGGAACAAAATTTATTTGAAAAAAGTTTCTCAAAATTAAGTTCTAGGGGGGGTTAGTTTGAAACTTTTTTTAATATTCTTACATTTTTAAAAACGGCGTCCGAGCAATTTTAAATTACAACAAATTTTTTCAAAAAAAACTTTTTTGCTTATTGCTATTAAATCATCAAATTTTGGGTACATAGGTAAGTCGATGCGTAGATGCCAAAAATCGGGAAGCCAATTTTCTATCTCTACCCGTTTTTGGGTAGAGAGTACCCACCCCAGAAATGGGTAGCCCTACGAAGTCGAGAGCATGATTTTTTGAATCTACGGGTTGAGCTACGTACACACCTAGAATTTGGTTGTAACATTTTTAAAAGTACGGCCCTGGCGAATTTTTGAAGTTTATTGCATGACTGAGATAAAAATTATTTCCGGTGAACCGGTCCACTTTGGAACAAAATTTATTTGAAAAATGTTTCTCAAAATTAAATTCTAGGGGGGGTTAGTTTGAAAGTTTTTGTAATATTCTTAAATTTTTAAAAATGAAGTCTTCGAGCAATTTTAAAATACAACAAATTTTTTCAAAAAAAACTTTTTTGTTTATTACTATTAATTAACCAAATTTTGGGTACATAGGTAAGTCAATGCGTAGATGCCAAAAATCGGGAAACCAATTTTCTATCTCTACCCATTTTTTGGTAGAGAGTACCCACCCTAGAAATGGGTAGCCCTACGAAGTCGAGAGCATGATTTTTTGAATCTACGGGTTGAGCTACGTATATACCTAGAATTTGGTTGTAACATTTTTAAAAGTACGGCCCTAGCGAATTTTTGAAGTTTATTGCATGACTGAGAAAAAAATTATTTCCGGTTAACCGGTCCACTTTGGAACAAAATTTATTTGAAAAATGTTTCTCAAAATTAAATTCTAGGGGGGGTTAGTATGAAAGTTTTTTTAATATTCTTAAATTTTTAAAAATGACGTCTTCGAGCAATTTTAAATTGCAACAAATTTTTTCAAAAAAAACTTTTTTGTTTATTTCTATTAATTAACCAAATTTTGGGTGCATAGGTAAGTCGATGCGTAGATGCCAAAAATCTGGAAACCAATTTTCTATCTCTACCCATTTTTTGGTAGAGAGTACCTACCCCAGAAATGGGTAGCCCTACGAAGTCGAGCGCATGATTTTTTGAATCTACGGGTTGAGCTACGTATATACCTAGAATTTGGTTGTAACATTTTTAAAAGTACGGCCCTGGCGAATTTTTGAAATTTATTGCATGACTGAGAAAAAAATTATTTCCGGTGAACCGGTCCACTTTGGAACAAAATTTATTTGAAAACAGTTTCTCAAAATTAAGTTCTAGGGAGGGTTAGTTTGAAACTTTTTTTAATATTCTTACATTTTTAAAAATGGCGTCCGAGCAATTTTAAATTACAACAAATTTTTTCAAAAAAAACTTTTTTGTTTATTGCTATTAATTCATCAAATTTTGGGTACATAGGTAAGTCGATGCGTAGATGCCAAAAATCTGGAAACCAATTTTCTATCTCTACCCATTTTTTGGTAGAGAGTACCCACCCCAGAAATGGGTAGCCCTACGAAGTCGGGAGCATGATTTTTTGAATCTACGGGTTGAGCAACGTATATACCTAGAATTTGGTTGTAACATTTTTAAAAGTACGGCCCTGGCGAATTTTTGAAGTTTATTGCATGACTGAGAAAAAAATTATTTTCGGTTAACCGGCCCACTTTGGAACAAAATTTATTTGAAAAAAGTATCTTAAAATTAAATTCTAGGGCGGGTTAGTTTGAAACTTTTTTTAATATTCTTACATTTTTAAAAATGGCGTCTTGGAGCAATTTTAAATTACAACAAATTTTTTCAAAAAAAACTTTTTTGTTTATTACTATTAATTAACTAAATTTTGGGTGCATAGGTAAGTCGATGCGTAGATGCCAAAAATCGGGAAGCCAATTTTCTATCTCTACCCGTTTTTGGGTAGAGAGTACCCACCCCACAAATGGGTAGCCCTACGAAGTCGAGAGCATGATTATTTGAATCTACGGGTTCAGCTACGTATGTACCTAGAATTTGGTTGTAACATTTTTAAAAGTACGGCCCTGGCGAATTTTTGAATTTTATTGCGTGACTGAGAAAAAAATTATTTCCGGTGAACCGGTCCACTTTGGAACAAAATTTATTTGAAAAAAGTTTCTCAAAATTAAATTCTAGGGGGGGTTAGTTTGAAAGTTTTTTTAATATTCTTAAATTTTTAAAAATGGCTTCTTCGAGCAATTTTAGATTACAACAAATTTTTTCAAAAAAAACTTTTTTGTTTATTACTATTAATTTACCAAATTTTGGGTACATAGGTAAGTCGATGCGTAGATGCCAAAAATCAGAAAACCAATTTTCTGTCTCTACCCATTTTTTGGTAGAGAGTACCCACCCCAGAAATGGGTAGCCCTACGAAGTCGAGAGCATGATTTTTTGAATCTACGGGTTGAGCTACGTATATACCTAGAATTTAGTTGTAACATTTTTAAAAGTACGGCCCTGGCGAATTTTTGAAATTTATTACATGCCTGAGAAAAAAATTATTTCCGGTTAACCGGTCCACTTTGGAACAAAATTTATTTGAAAAAAGTTTCTCAAAATTAAGTTCTAGGGGGGGTTAGTTTGAAACTTTTTTTAATATTCTTACATTTTTAAAAATGGCGTCCGAGCAATTTTAAATTACAACAAATTTTTTCAAAAAAAACTTTTTTGCTTATTGCTATTAAATCATCAAATTTTGGGTACATAGATAAGTCGATGCGTAGATGCCAAAAATCGGGAAGCCTATTTTCTATCTCTACCCGTTTTTGGGTAGAGAGTACCCACCCCAGAAATGGGTAGCCCTACGAAGTCGAGAGCATGATTTTTTGAATCTACGGGTTGAGCTACGTATATACCTAGAATTTGGTTGTAACATTTTTAAAAGTACGGCCTTGGCGAATTTTTGAAATTTATTGCATGACTGAGAAAAAAATTATTTCCGGTTAACCGGTCCACTTTGGAACAAAATTTATTTGAAAAAAGTTTCTCAAAATTAGGTTCTAGGAGGGGTTAGTTTGAAACTTTTTTTAATATTCTTAAATTTTTAAAAATGACGTCTTCGAGCAATTTTAAATTGCAACAAATTTTTTCAAAAAAAACTTTTTTGTTTATTTCTATTAATTAACCAAATTTTGGGTACATAGGTAAGTCGATGCGTAGATGCCAAAAATCTGGAAACTAATTTTCTATCTCTACCCATTTTTTGGTAGAGAGTACCTACCCCAGAAATGGGTAGCCCTACGAAGTCGAGAGCATGATTTTTGGAATCTACGGGTTGAGCTACGTATATACCTAGAATTTGGTTGTAACATTTTTAAAAGTACGGCCCTGGCGAATTTTTGAAGTTTATTGCATGACTGAGAAAAAAATTATTTCCGGTTAACCGGTCCACTTTGCTACAAAATTTATTTGAAAAAAGTTTCTCAAAATTATATTCTAGTGGGGGTTAGTTTGAAACTTTTTTTAATATTCTTACATTTTTAAAAATGGCGTCTTGGAGCAATTTTAAATTACAACAAATTTTTTCAAAAAAAACTTTTTTGTTTATTACTATTAATTAACTAAATTTTGGGTGCATAGGTAAGTCGATGCGTAGATGCCAAAAATCAGAAAACCAATTTTCTATCTCTACCCTTTTTTGGTAGAGAGTACCCACCCCAGAAATGGGTAGCCCTACGAAGTCGAGAGCATGATTTTTTGAATCTACGGGTTGAGCTACGTATATACCTAGAATTTGGTTGTAACATTTTTAAAAGTACGGCCTTGGCGAATTTTTGAAATTTATTGCATGACTGAGAAAAAAATTATTTCCGGTTAACCGGTCCACTTTGGAACAAAATTTATTTGAAAAAAGTTTCTCAAAATTAGGTTCTAGGAGGGGTTAGTTTGAAACTTTTTTTAATATTCTTAAATTTTTAAAAATGACGTCTTCGAGCAATTTTAAATTGCAACAAATTTTTTCAAAAAAAACTTTTTTGTTTATTTCTATTAATTAACCAAATTTTGGGTACATAGGTAAGTCGATGCGTAGATGCCAAAAATCTGGAAACTAATTTTCTATCTCTACCCATTTTTTGGTAGAGAGTACCTACCCCAGAAATGGGTAGCCCTACGAAGTCGAGAGCATGATTTTTGGAATCTACGGGTTGAGCTACGTATATACCTATAATTTGGTTGTAACATTTTTAAAAGTACGGCCCTGGCGAATTTTTGAAGTTTATTGCATGACTGAGAAAAAAATTATTTCCGGTTAACCGGTCCACTTTGCTACAAAATTTATTTGAAAAAAGTTTCTCAAAATTATATTCTAGTGGGGGTTAGTTTGAAACTTTTTTTAATATTCTTACATTTTTAAAAATGGCGTCTTGGAGCAATTTTAAATTACAACAAATTTTTTCAAAAAAAACTTTTTTGTTTATTACTATTAATTAACTAAATTTTGGGTGCATAGGTAAGTCGATGCGTAGATGCCAAAAATCGGGAAGCCAATTTTCTACCTCTACCCGTTTTTGGGTAGAGAGTACCCACCCCAGAAATGGGTAGCCCTACGAAGTCGAGAGCATGATTTTTTGAATCTACGGGTTGAGCTACGTACATACCTAGAATTTGGTTGTAACATTTTTAAAAGTACGGCCCTGGCGAATTTTTGAAGTTTATTGCATGACTGAGAAAAAAATTATTTCCGGTGAACCGGTCCACTTTGGAACAAAATTTATTTGAAAAACGTATCTTAAAATTAAATTCTAGGGGGGGTTAGTTTGAAACTTTTTTTAATATTCTTACATTTTTAAAAATGGCGTCTTGGAGCAATTTTAAATTACAACAAATTTTTTCAAAAAAAACTTTTTTGTTTATTACTATTAATTAACTAAATTTTGGGTGCATAGGTAAGTCGATGCGTAGATGCCAAAAATCGGGAAGCCAATTTTCTATCTCTACCCGTTTTTGGGTAGAGAGTACCCACCCCACAAATGGGTAGCCCTACGAAGTCGAGAGCATGATTTTTTTAATCTACGGGTTGAGTTACGTATATACCTAGAATTTGGTTGTAACATTTTTAAAAGTACGGCCCTGGCGAATTTTTGAAGTTTATTGCATGACTGAGAAAAAAATTATTTCCGGTGAACCGGTCCACTTTGGAACAAAATTTATTTGAAAAATGTTTCTCAAAATTAAATTCTAGGGGGGGTTAGTATGAAAGTTTTTTTAATATTCTTAAATTTTTAAAAATGACGTCTTCGAGCAATTTTAAATTACAATTTTTTTCAAAAAAAACTTTTTTGTTTATTTCTATTAATTAACCAAATTTTGGGTACATAGGTAAGTCGATGCGTAGATGCCAAAAATCTGGAAACCAATTTTCTATCTCTACCCATTTTTTGGTAGAGAGTACCTACCCCAGAAATGGGTAGCCCTACGAAGTCGAGAGCATGATTTTTTGAATCTACGGGTTGAGCTACGTATATACCTAGAATTTGGTTGTAACATTTTTAAAAGTACGGCCCTGGCGAATTTTTGAAGTTTATTGCATGACTGAGAAAAAAATTATTTCCGGTTAACCGGTCCACTTTGCTACAAAATTTATTTGAAAAAAGTTTCTCAAAATTAAGTTCTAGGGGTGGGTTAGTTTGAAACTTTTTTTAATATTCTTACATTTTTAAAAATGGCGTCCGAGCAATTTTAAATTGCAACAAATTTTTTCAAAAATCACTTTTTTGTTTATTACTATTAATTAACCAAATTTTGGGTACATAGGTAAGTCGATGCGTAGATGCCAAAATTTGGAAAACCAATTTTCTATCTCTACCCACTTTTTGATAGGGAGTACCCACCCCAGAAATGGGTAGCCCTACGAAGTCGAGAGCATGATTTTTTGAATCTACGGGTTGAGCTACGTATATTCCTAGAATTTGGTTGTAACATCTTTAAAAGTACGGCCCTGGCGAATTTTTTAAGTTTATTGCATGACTAAGAAAAAATTATTTCCGGTTAACCGGTCCACTTTGGAACAAAATTTATTTGAAAAAAGTTTCTCAAAATTAAGTTCTAGGGGGGGTTATTTTGAAACTTTTTTTAATATTCTTACATTTTTAAAAATGGCGTCTTGGAGCAATTTTAAATTACAAATTTTTTCAAAAAAAACTTTTTTGTTTATTACTATTAATTAACTAAATTTTGGGTGCATAGGTAAGTCGATGCGTAGATGCCAAAAATCGGGAAGCCAATTTTCTATCTCTACCCGTTTTTGGGTAGAGAGTACCCACCCCTAAAATGGGTAGCCCTACGAAGTCGAGAGCATGATTTTTTGAATCTACGGGTTGAGCTACGTATATACCTAGAATTTGGTTGTAACATTTTTAAAAGTACGGCCCTGGCGAATTTTTGAAGTTTATTGCATGACTGAGAAAAAAATTATTTCCGGTGAACCGGTCTACTTTGGAACAAAATTTATATGAAAAATGTTTCTCAAAATTAAATTCTAGGGGGGGTTAGTTTGAAAGTTTTTTTAATATTCTTACATTTTTAAAAATGGCGTCCGAGCAATTTTAAATTACAACAAATTTTTTCAAAAAAAACTTTTTTGTTTATTGCTATTAATTCATCAAATTTTGGGTACATAGGTAAGTCGATGCGTAGATGCCAAAAATCTGGAAACCAATTTTCTATCTCTACCCATTTTTTGGTAGAGAGTACCCACCCCAGAAATGGGTAGCCCTACGAAGTCGGGAGCATGATTTTTTGAATCTACGGGTTGAGCTACGTATATACCTAGAATTTGGTTGTAATACTTTTAAAAGTACGGCCCTGGCGAATTTTTGAAATTTACTGCATGACTGAGAAAAAAATTATTTCCGGTTAACCGGTCCACTTTGGAACAAAATTTATTTGAAAAAAGTTTCTCAAAATTAAATTCTAGGGGGGGTTAGTTTGAAACTTTTTTTAATATTCTTACATTTTTAAAAATGGCGTCTTCGAGCAATTTTAAATTACAACAAATTTTTTCAAAAAAAACTTTTTTGTTTATTACTATTAATTAACTAAATTTTGGGTGCATAGGTAAGTCGATGCGTAGATGCCAAAAATCGGGAAGCCAATTTTCTATCTCTACCCGTTTTTGGGTAAGGAGGACCCGCCCCAGAAATGGGTAGACCTAAGAAGTCGAGACCATGATTTTTTGAATCTACGGGTTGAGCTACGTATATACCTAGAATTTGGTTGTAATATTTGTAAAAGTACGGCCCTGGCGAATTTTTGAAGTTTATTGCATGACAGAAAAAAAAAATTTCCGGTTAACCAGTCCACTTTGGAACAATCCAAACAATATATAACTATGCAATCCAAACAAAATATAATTTTGCAATCCGCAAAATTTAGAAGTATTTTCGGTGACAGTCAAAAATATGATTAATTATTTTATTGGCCGCAACACTTATAAGTTCCACTAGGTCGCAAACATTTTTATTATTCCACAAATTAATTTTATTGTGAAACTATTGCAATACTAATAAAAATATTTAAATTTAAAATAACTTTCGTCAATCATTGGAAAATGAATGGATAAAGAAAATATACAATATAATATAAAATTATGCAATCCGCAAAATTTAGAAGTATTTTCGGTGACAGTCAAAAATATGATTAATTATTTTATTGGCCGCAACACTTATAAGTTCCACTAGGTCGCAAACATTTTTATTATTCCACAAATTAATTTTATTGTGAAACTATTGCAATACTAATAAAAATATTTAAATTTAAAATAACTTTCGTCAATCATTGGAAAATGAATGGATAAAGAAAATATACAATATAATATATAATTATGCAATCCGCAAAATTTAGAAGTATTTTCGGTGACAGTCAAAAATATGATTAATTATTTTATAGGCCGCAACACTTATAAGTTCCACTAGGTCGCAAACATTTTTATTATTCCACAAATTAGTTTTATTGTGAAACTATTGCAATACTAATAAAAATATTTAAATTTAAAATAACTTTCGTCAATCATGGGAAAATGAATGGATAAAGAAAATATACAATATAATATATAATTATGCAATCCGCAAAATTTAGAAGTATTTTCGGTGACAGTCAAAAATATGATTAATTATTTTATTGGCCGCAACACTTATAAGTTCCACTAGGTTGCAAACATTTTTATTATTCCACAAATTAATTTTATTGTGAAACTATTGCAATACTAATAAAAATATTTAAATTTAAAATAACTTTCGTCAATCATTGGAAAATGAATGGATAAAGAAAATATACAATATAATATATAATTATGCAATCCGCAAAATTTAGAAGTATTTTCGGTGACAGTCAAAAATATGATTAATTATTTTATAAGCCGCAACACTTATAAGTTCCACTAGGTCGCAAACATTTTTATTATTCCACAAATTAATTTTATTGTGAAACTATTGCAATACTAATAAAAATATTTAAATTTAAAATAACTTTCGTCAATCATTGGAAAATGAATGGATAAAGAAAATATACAATATAATATATAATTATGCAATCCGCAAAATTTAGAAGTATTTTCGGTGACAGTCAAAAATATGATTAATTATTTTATTGGCCGCAACACTTATAAGTTCCACTAGGTCACAAACATTTTTATTATTCCACAAATTAATTTTATTGTGAAACTATTGCAATATAAATAAAAATATTTAAATTTAAAATAACTTTCGTCAATCATTGGAAAATGAATGGATAAAGAAAATATACAATATAATATATAATTATGCAATCCGCAAAATTTAGAAGTATTTTCGGTGACAGTCAAAAATATGATTAATTATTTTATAGGCCGCAACACTTATAAGTTCCACTAGGTCGCAAACATTTTTATTATCCCACAAATTAATTTTATTGTGAAACTATTGCAATACTAATAAAAATATTTAAATTTAAAATAACTTTCGTCAATCATGGGAAAATGAATGGATAAAGAAAATATACAATATAATATATAATTATGCAATCCGCAAAATTTAGAAGTATTTTCGGTGACAGTCAAAAATATGATTAATTATTTTATTGGCCGCAACACTTATAAGTTCCACTAGGTCGCAAACATTTTTATTATTCCACAAATTAATTTTATTGTGAAACTATTGCAATACTAATAAAAATATTTAAATTTAAAATAACTTTCGTCAATCATTGGAAAATGAATGGATAAAGAAAATATACAATATAATATATAATTATGCAATCCGCAAAATTAGAAGTATTTTCGGTGACAGTCAAAAATATGATTAATTATTTTATTGGCCGCAACACTTATAAGTTCCACTAGGCCGCAAACATTTTTATTATTCCACAAATTAATTTTATTGTGAAACTATTGCAATACTAATAAAAATATTTAAATTTAAAATAACTTTCGTCAATCATTGGAAAATGAATGGATAAAGAAAATATACAATATAATATATAATTATGCAATCCGCAAAATTTAGAAGTATTATCGGTGACAGTCAAAAATATGATTAATTATTTTATTGGCCGCAACACTTATAAGTTCCACTAGGCCGCAAACATTTTTATTATTCCACAAATTAATTTTATTGTGAAACTATTGAAATACTAATAAAAATATTTAAATTTATAATAACTTTCGTCAATCATGGGAAAATGAATGGATAAAGAAAATATACAATATAATATATGCAATCCGCAAAATTTAGAAGTATTTTCGGTGACAGTCAAAAATATGATTAATTATTTTATTGGCCGCAACACTTATAAGTTCCACTAGGTCGCAAACATTTTTATTATTCCACAAATTAATTTTATTGTGAAACTATTGCAATACTAATAAAAATATTTAAATTTAAAATAACTTTCGTCAATCATTGGAAAATGAATGGATAAAGAAAATATACAATGTATTATATAATTATGCAATCCGCAAAATTTAGAAGTATTTTCGGTGACAGTCAAAAATATGATTAATTATTTTATTGGCCGCAACACTTATAAGTTCCACTAGGTCGCAAACATTTTTATTATTCCACAAATTAATTTTATTGTGAAACTATTGCAATACTAATAAAAATATTTAAATTTAAAATAACTTTCGTCAATCATTGGAAAATGAATGGATAAAGAAAATATACAATATAATATATAATTATGCAATCCGCAAAATTTAGAAGTATTTTCGGTGACAGTCAAAAATATGATTAATTATTTTATAGGCCGCAACACTTATAAGTTCCACTAGGTCGCAAACATTTTTATTATTCCACAAATTAATTTTATTGTGAAACTATTGCAATACTAATAAAAATATTTAAATTTAAAATAACTTTCGTCAATCATTGGAAAATGAATGGATAAAGAAAATATACAATATAATATATAATTATGCAATCCGCAAAATTTAGAAGTATTTTCGGTGACAGTCAAAAATATGATTAATTATTTTATTGGCCGCAACATTTATAAGTTCCACTAGGCCGCAAACATTTTTATTATTCCACAAATTAATTTTATTGTGAAACTATTGCAATACTAATAAAAATATTTAAATTTAAAATAACTTTCGTCAATCATTGGAAAATGAATGGATAAAGAAAATATACAATATAATATATAATTATGCAATCCGCAAAATTTAGAAGTATTTTCGGTGACAGTCAAAAATATGATTAATTATTTTATTGGCCGCAACACTTATAAGTTCCACTAGGCCGCAAACATTTTTATTATTCCACAAATTAATTTTATTGTGAAACTATTGCAATACTAATAAAAATATTTAAATTTAAAATAACTTTCGTCAATCATTGGAAAATGAATGGATAAAGAAAATATACAATATAATATATAATTATGCAATCCGCAAAATTTAGAAGTATTTTCGGTGACAGTCAAAAATATGATTAATTATTTTATAGGCCGCAACACTTATAAGTTCCACTAGGTCGCAAACATTTTTATTATTCCACAAATTAATTTTATTGTGAAACTATTGCAATACTAATAAAAATATTTAAATTTAAAATAACTTTCGTCAATCATGGGAAAATGAATGGATAAAGAAAATATACAATATAAATATAATTATGCAATCCGCAAAATTTAGAAGTATTTTTGGTGACAGTCAAAAATATGATTAATTATTTTATTGGCCGCAACACTTATAAGTTCCACTAGGTTGCAAACATTTTTATTATTCCACAAATTAATTTTATTGTGAAACTATTGCAATACTAATAAAAATATTTAAATTTAAAATAACTTTCGTCAATCATTGGAAAATGAATGGATAAAGAAAATATACAATATAATATATAATTATGCAATCCGCAAAATTTAGAAGTATTTTCGGTGACAGTCAAAAATATGATTAATTATTTTATAGGCCGCAACACTTATAAGTTCCACTAGGTCGCAAACATTTTTATTATTCCACAAATTAATTTTATTGTGAAACTATTGCAATACTAATAAAAATATTTAAATTTTAAATAACTTTCGTCAATCATTGGAAAATGAATGGATAAAGAAAATATACAATATAATATATAATTATGCAATCCGCAAAATTTAGAAGTATTTTCGGTGACAGTCAAAAATATGATTAATTATTTTATTGGCCGCAACACTTATAAGTTCCACTAGGCCGCAAACATTTTTATTATTCCACAAATTAATTTTATTGTGAAACTATTGCAATACTAATATAAATATTTAAATTTAAAATAACTTTCGTCAATCATTGGAAAATGAATGGATAAAGAAAATATACAATATATATATATATATATAATTATGCAATCCGCAAAATTTAGAAGTATTTTCGGTGTCAGTCAAAAATATGATTAATTATTTTATTGGCCGCAACACTTATAAGTTCCACTAGGTTGCAAACATTTTTATTATTCCACAAATTAATTTTATTGTGAAACTATTGCAATACTAATAAAAATATTTAAATTTAAAATAACTTTCGTCAATCATTGGAAAATGAATGGATAAAGAAAATATACAATATAATATATAATTATGCAATCCGCAAAATTTAGAAGTATTTTCGGTGACAGTCAAAAATATGATTAATTATTTTATAGGCCGCAACACTTATAAGTTCCACTAGGTCGCAAACATTTTTATTATTCCACAAATTAATTTTATTGTGAAACTATTGCAATACTAATAAAAATATTTAAATTTAAAATAACTTTCGTCAATCATTGGAAAATGAATGGATAAAGAAAATATACAATATAATATATAATTATGCAATCCGCAAAATTTATAAGTATTTTCGGTGACAGTCAAAAATATGATTCATTATTTTATTGGCCGCAACACTTATAAGTTCCACTAGGCCGCAAACATTTTTATTATTCCACAAATTAATTTTATTGTGAAACTATTGCAATACTAATAAAAATATTTAAATTTAAAATAACTTTCGTCAATCATTGGAAAATGAATGGATAAAGAAAATATACAATATAATATATAATTATGCAATCCGCAAAATTTAGAAGTATTTTCGGTGACAGTCAAAAATATGATTAATTATTTTATTGGCCGCAACACTTATAAGTTCCACTAGGCCGCAAACATTTTTATTATTCCACAAATTAATTTTATTGTGAAACTATTGCAATACTAATATAAATATTTAAATTTAAAATAACTTTCGTCAATCATTGGAAAATGAATGGATAAAGAAAATATACAATATATATATATAATTATGCAATCCGCAAAATTTAGAAGTATTTTCGGTGACAGTCAAAAATATGATTAATTATTTTATTGGCCGCAACACTTATAAGTTCCACTAGGTTGCAAACATTTTTATTATTCCACAAATTAATTTTATTGTGAAACTATTGCAATACTAATAAAAATATTTAAATTTAAAATAACTTTCGTCAATCATTGGAAAATGAATGGATAAAGAAAATATACAATATAATATATAATTATGCAATCCGCAAAATTTAGAAGTATTTTCGGTGACAGTCAAAAATATGATTAATTATTTTATAGGCCGCAACACTTATAAGTTCCACTAGGTCGCAAACATTTTTATTATTCCACAAATTAATTTTATTGTGAAACTATTGCAATACTAATAAAAATATTTAAATTTAAAATAACTTTCGTCAATCATTGGAAAATGAATGGATAAAGAAAATATACAATATAATATATAATTATGCAATCCGCAAAATTTAGAAGTATTTTCGGTGACAGTCAAAAATATGATTAATTATTTTATTGGCCGCAACACTTATAAGTTCCACTAGGCCGCAAACATTTTTATTATTCCACAAATTAATTTTATTGTGAAACTATTGCAATACTAATAAAAATATTTAAATTTTAAATAACTTTCGTCAATCATTGGAAAATGAATGGATAAAGAAAATATACAATATAATATATAATTATGCAATCCGCAAAATTTAGAAGTATTTTCGGTGACAGTCAAAAATATGATTAATTATTTTATTGGCCGCAACACTTATAAGTTCCACTAGGTCGCAAACATTTTTATTATTCCACAAATTAATTTTATTGTGAAACTACTGCAATACTAATAAAAATATTTAAATTTAAAATAACTTTCGTCAATCATTGGAAAATGAATGGATAAAGAAAATATACAATATAATATATAATTATGCAATCCGCAAAATTTAGAAGTATTTTCGGTGACAGTCAAAAATATGATTAATTATTTTATTGGCCGCAACACTTATAAGTTCCACTAGGTCGCAAACATTTTTATTATTCCACAAATTAATTTTATTGTGAAACTATTGCAATACTAATATAAATATTTAAATTTAAAATAACTTTCGTCAATCATTGGAAAATGAATGGATAAAGAAAATATACAATATAATATATAATTATGCAATCCGCAAAATTTAGAAGTATTATCGGTGACAGTCAAAAATATGATTAATTATTTTATAGGCCGCAACACTTATAAGTTCCACTAGGTCGCAAACATTTTTATTATTCCACAAATTAATTTTATTGTGAAACTATTGCAATACTAATAAAAATATTTAAATTTAAAATAACTTTCGTCAATCATTGGAAAATGAATGGATAAAGAAAATATACAATATAATATATAATTATGCAATCCGCAAAATTTAGAAGTATTTTCGGTGACAGTCAAAAATATGATTAATTATTTTATTGGCCGCAACACTTATAAGTTCCACTAGGCCGCAAACATTTTTATTATTCCACAAATTAATTTTATTGTGAAACTATTGCAATACTAATAAAAATATTTAAATTTAAAATAACTTTCGTCAATCATTGGAAAATGAATGGATAAAGAAAATATACAATATAATATATAATTATGCAATCCGCAAAATTTAGAAGTATTATCGGTGACAGTCAAAAATATGATTAATTATTTTATTGGCCGCAACACTTATAAGTTCCACTAGGTCGCAAACATTTTTATTATTCCACAAATTAATTTTATTGTGAAACTATTGCAATACTAATAAAAATATTTAAATTTAAAATAACTTTCGTCAATCATTGGAAAATGAATGGATAAAGAAAATATACAATGTATTATATAATTATGCAATCCGCAAAATTTAGAAGTATTTTCGGTGACAGTCAAAAATATGATTAATTATTTTATTGGCCGCAACACTTATAAGTTCCACTAGGTCGCAAACATTTTTATTATTCCACAAATTAATTTTATTGTGAAACTATTGCAATACTAATAAAAATATTTAAATTTAAAATAACTTTCGTCAATCATTGGAAAATGAATGGATAAAGAAAATATACAATATAATATATAATTATGCAATCCGCAAAATTTAGAAGTATTTTCGGTGACAGTCAAAAATATGATTAATTATTTTATAGGCCGCAACACTTATAAGTTCCACTAGGTCGCAAACATTTTTATTATTCCACAAATTAATTTTATTGTGAAACTATTGCAATACTAATAAAAATATTTAAATTTAAAATAACTTTCGTCAATCATGGGAAAATGAATGGATAAAGAAAATATACAATATAAATATAATTATGCAATCCGCAAAATTTAGAAGTATTTTTGGTGACAGTCAAAAATATGATTAATTATTTTATTGGCCGCAACACTTATAAGTTCCACTAGGTTGCAAACATTTTTATTATTCCACAAATTAATTTTATTGTGAAACTATTGCAATACTAATAAAAATATTTAAATTTAAAATAACTTTCGTCAATCATTGGAAAATGAATGGATAAAGAAAATATACAATATAATATATAATTATGCAATCCGCAAAATTTAGAAGTATTTTCGGTGACAGTCAAAAATATGATTAATTATTTTATAGGCCGCAACACTTATAAGTTCCACTAGGTCGCAAACATTTTTATTATTCCACAAATTAATTTTATTGTGAAACTATTGCAATACTAATAAAAATATTTAAATTTTAAATAACTTTCGTCAATCATTGGAAAATGAATGGATAAAGAAAATATACAATATAATATATAATTATGCAATCCGCAAAATTTAGAAGTATTTTCGGTGTCAGTCAAAAATATGATTAATTATTTTATTGGCCGCAACACTTATAAGTTCCACTAGGTTGCAAACATTTTTATTATTCCACAAATTAATTTTATTGTGAAACTATTGCAATACTAATAAAAATATTTAAATTTAAAATAACTTTCGTCAATCATTGGAAAATGAATGGATAAAGAAAATATACAATATAATATATAATTATGCAATCCGCAAAATTTAGAAGTATTTTCGGTGACAGTCAAAAATATGATTAATTATTTTATTGGCCGCAACACTTATAAGTTCCACTAGGTCGCAAACATTTTTATTATTCCACAAATTAATTTTATTGTGAAACTATTGCAATACTAATAAAAATATTTAAATTTAAAATAACTTTCGTCAATCATTGGAAAATGAATGGATAAAGAAAATATACAATATAATATATAATTATGCAATCCGCAAAATTTAGAAGTATTATCGGTGACAGTCAAAAATATGATTAATTATTTTATAGGCCGCAACACTTATAAGTTCCACTAGGTCGCAAACATTTTTATTATTCCACAAATTAATTTTATTGTGAAACTATTGCAATACTAATAAAAATATTTAAATTTAAAATAACTTTCGTCAATCATTGGAAAATGAATGGATAAAGAAAATATACAATATAATATATAATTATGCAATCCGCAAAATTTAGAAGTATTTTCGGTGACAGTCAAAAATATGATTAATTATTTTATTGGCCGCAACACTTATAAGTTCCACTAGGCCGCAAACATTTTTATTATTCCACAAATTAATTTTATTGTGAAACTATTGCAATACTAATAAAAATATTTAAATTTAAAATAACTTTCGTCAATCATTGGAAAATGAATGGATAAAGAAAATATACAATATAATATATAATTATGCAATCCGCAAAATTTAGAAGTATTATCGGTGACAGTCAAAAATATGATTAATTATTTTATTGGCCGCAACACTTATAAGTTCCACTAGGTCGCAAACATTTTTATTATTCCACAAATTAATTTTATTGTGAAACTATTGCAATACTAATAAAAATATTTAAATTTAAAATAACTTTCGTCAATCATTGGAAAATGAATGGATAAAGAAAATATACAATGTATTATATAATTATGCAATCCGCAAAATTTAGAAGTATTTTCGGTGACAGTCAAAAATATGATTAATTATTTTATTGGCCGCAACACTTATAAGTTCCACTAGGTCGCAAACATTTTTATTATTCCACAAATTAATTTTATTGTGAAACTATTGCAATACTAATAAAAATATTTAAATTTAAAATAACTTTCGTCAATCATTGGAAAATGAATGGATAAAGAAAATATACAATATAATATATAATTATGCAATCCGCAAAATTTAGAAGTATTTTCGGTGACAGTCAAAAATATGATTAATTATTTTATTGGCCGCAACACTTATAAGTTCCACTAGGCCGCAAACATTTTTATTATTCCACAAATTAATTTTATTGTGAAACTATTGCAATACTAATAAAAATATTTAAATTTAAAATAACTTTCGTCAATCATTGGAAAATGAATGGATAAAGAAAATATACAATATAATATATAATTATGCAATCCGCAAAATTTAGAAGTATTATCGGTGACAGTCAAAAATATGATTAATTATTTTATTGGCCGCAACACTTATAAGTTCCACTAGGTCGCAAACATTTTTATTATTCCACAAATTAATTTTATTGTGAAACTATTGCAATACTAATAAAAATATTTAAATTTAAAATAACTTTCGTCAATCATTGGAAAATGAATGGATAAAGAAAATATACAATGTATTATATAATTATGCAATCCGCAAAATTTAGAAGTATTTTCGGTGACAGTCAAAAATATGATTAATTATTTTATTGGCCGCAACACTTATAAGTTCCACTAGGTCGCAAACATTTTTATTATTCCACAAATTAATTTTATTGTGAAACTATTGCAATACTAATAAAAATATTTAAATTTAAAATAACTTTCGTCAATCATTGGAAAATGAATGGATAAAGAAAATATACAATATAATATATAATTATGCAATCCGCAAAATTTAGAAGTATTTTCGGTGACAGTCAAAAATATGATTAATTATTTTATAGGCCGCAACACTTATAAGTTCCACTAGGTCGCAAACATTTTTATTATTCCACAAATTAATTTTATTGTGAAACTATTGCAATACTAATAAAAATATTTAAATTTAAAATAACTTTCGTCAATCATGGGAAAATGAATGGATAAAGAAAATATACAATATAAATATAATTATGCAATCCGCAAAATTTAGAAGTATTTTTGGTGACAGTCAAAAATATGATTAATTATTTTATTGGCCGCAACACTTATAAGTTCCACTAGGTTGCAAACATTTTTATTATTCCACAAATTAATTTTATTGTGAAACTATTGCAATACTAATAAAAATATTTAAATTTAAAATAACTTTCGTCAATCATTGGAAAATGAATGGATAAAGAAAATATACAATATAATATATAATTATGCAATCCGCAAAATTTAGAAGTATTTTCGGTGACAGTCAAAAATATGATTAATTATTTTATAGGCCGCAACACTTATAAGTTCCACTAGGTCGCAAACATTTTTATTATTCCACAAATTAATTTTATTGTGAAACTATTGCAATACTAATAAAAATATTTAAATTTTAAATAACTTTCGTCAATCATTGGAAAATGAATGGATAAAGAAAATATACAATATAATATATAATTATGCAATCCGCAAAATTTAGAAGTATTTTCGGTGACAGTCAAAAATATGATTAATTATTTTATAGGCCGCAACACTTATAAGTTCCACTAGGTCGCAAACATTTTTATTATTCCACAAATTAATTTTATTGTGAAACTACTGCAATACTAATAAAAATATTTAAATTTAAAATAACTTTCGTCAATCATTGGAAAATGAATGGATAAAGAAAATATACAATATAATATATAATTATGCAATCCGCAAAATTTAGAAGTATTTTCGGTGACAGTCAAAAATATGATTAATTATTTTATTGGCCGCAACACTTATAAGTTCCACTAGGTCGCAAACATTTTTATTATTCCACAAATTAATTTTATTGTGAAACTATTGCAATACTAATAAAAATATTTAAATTTAAAATAACTTTCGTCAATCATTGGAAAATGAATGGATAAAGAAAATATACAATATAATATATAATTATGCAATCCGCAAAATTTAGAAGTATTATCGGTGACAGTCAAAAATATGATTAATTATTTTATAGGCCGCAACACTTATAAGTTCCACTAGGTCGCAAACATTTTTATTATTCCACAAATTAATTTTATTGTGAAACTATTGCAATACTAATAAAAATATTTAAATTTAAAATAACTTTCGTCAATCATTGGAAAATGAATGGATAAAGAAAATATACAATATAATATATAATTATGCAATCCGCAAAATTTATAAGTATTTTCGGTGACAGTCAAAAATATGATTAATTATTTTATTGGCCGCAACACTTATAAGTTCCACTAGGCCGCAAACATTTTTATTATTCCACAAATTAATTTTATTGTGAAACTATTGCAATACTAATAAAAATATTTAAATTTAAAATAACTTTCGTCAATCATTGGAAAATGAATGGATAAAGAAAATATACAATATAATATATAATTATGCAATCCGCAAAATTTAGAAGTATTATCGGTGACAGTCAAAAATATGATTAATTATTTTATTGGCCGCAACACTTATAAGTTCCACTAGGTCGCAAACATTTTTATTATTCCACAAATTAATTTTATTGTGAAACTATTGCAATACTAATAAAAATATTTAAATTTAAAATAACTTTCGTCAATCATTGGAAAATGAATGGATAAAGAAAATATACAATGTATTATATAATTATGCAATCCGCAAAATTTAGAAGTATTTTCGGTGACAGTCAAAAATATGATTAATTATTTTATTGGCCGCAACACTTATAAGTTCCACTAGGTCGCAAACATTTTTATTATTCCACAAATTAATTTTATTGTGAAACTATTGCAATACTAATAAAAATATTTAAATTTAAAATAACTTTCGTCAATCATTGGAAAATGAATGGATAAAGAAAATATACAATATAATATATAATTATGCAATCCGCAAAATTTAGAAGTATTTTCGGTGACAGTCAAAAATATGATTAATTATTTTATAGGCCGCAACACTTATAAGTTCCACTAGGTCGCAAACATTTTTATTATTCCACAAATTAATTTTATTGTGAAACTATTGCAATACTAATAAAAATATTTAAATTTAAAATAACTTTCGTCAATCATGGGAAAATGAATGGATAAAGAAAATATACAATATAAATATAATTATGCAATCCGCAAAATTTAGAAGTATTTTTGGTGACAGTCAAAAATATGATTAATTATTTTATTGGCCGCAACACTTATAAGTTCCACTAGGTTGCAAACATTTTTATTATTCCACAAATTAATTTTATTGTGAAACTATTGCAATACTAATAAAAATATTTAAATTTAAAATAACTTTCGTCAATCATTGGAAAATGAATGGATAAAGAAAATATACAATATAATATATAATTATGCAATCCGCAAAATTTAGAAGTATTTTCGGTGTCAGTCAAAAATATGATTAATTATTTTATTGGCCGCAACACTTATAAGTTCCACTAGGTTGCAAACATTTTTATTATTCCACAAATTAATTTTATTGTGAAACTATTGCAATACTAATAAAAATATTTAAATTTAAAATAACTTTCGTCAATCATTGGAAAATGAATGGATAAAGAAAATATACAATATAATATATAATTATGCAATCCGCAAAATTTAGAAGTATTTTTGGTGACAGTCAAAAATATGATTAATTATTTTATTGGCCGCAACACTTATAAGTTCCACTAGGTTGCAAACATTTTTATTATTCCACAAATTAATTTTATTGTGAAACTATTGCAATACTAATAAAAATATTTAAATTTAAAATAACTTTCGTCAATCATTGGAAAATGAATGGATAAAGAAAATATACAATATAATATATAATTATGCAATCCGCAAAATTTAGAAGTATTATCGGTGACAGTCAAAAATATGATTAATTATTTTATTGGCCGCAACACTTATAAGTTCCACTAGGTCGCAAACATTTTTATTATTCCACAAATTAATTTTATTGTGAAACTATTGCAATACTAATAAAAATATTTAAATTTAAAATAACTTTCGTCAATCATTGGAAAATGAATGGATAAAGAAAATATACAATGTATTATATAATTATGCAATCCGCAAAATTTAGAAGTATTTTCGGTGACAGTCAAAAATATGATTAATTATTTTATTGGCCGCAACACTTATAAGTTCCACTAGGTCGCAAACATTTTTATTATTCCACAAATTAATTTTATTGTGAAACTATTGCAATACTAATAAAAATATTTAAATTTAAAATAACTTTCGTCAATCATTGGAAAATGAATGGATAAAGAAAATATACAATATAATATATAATTATGCAATCCGCAAAATTTAGAAGTATTTTCGGTGACAGTCAAAAATATGATTAATTATTTTATAGGCCGCAACACTTATAAGTTCCACTAGGTCGCAAACATTTTTATTATTCCACAAATTAATTTTATTGTGAAACTATTGCAATACTAATAAAAATATTTAAATTTAAAATAACTTTCGTCAATCATGGGAAAATGAATGGATAAAGAAAATATACAATATAAATATAATTATGCAATCCGCAAAATTTAGAAGTATTTTTGGTGACAGTCAAAAATATGATTAATTATTTTATTGGCCGCAACACTTATAAGTTCCACTAGGTTGCAAACATTTTTATTATTCCACAAATTAATTTTATTGTGAAACTATTGCAATACTAATAAAAATATTTAAATTTAAAATAACTTTCGTCAATCATTGGAAAATGAATGGATAAAGAAAATATACAATATAATATATAATTATGCAATCCGCAAAATTTAGAAGTATTTTCGGTGTCAGTCAAAAATATGATTAATTATTTTATTGGCCGCAACACTTATAAGTTCCACTAGGTTGCAAACATTTTTATTATTCCACAAATTAATTTTATTGTGAAACTATTGCAATACTAATAAAAATATTTAAATTTAAAATAACTTTCGTCAATCATTGGAAAATGAATGGATAAAGAAAATATACAATATAATATATAATTATGCAATCCGCAAAATTTATAAGTATTTTCGGTGACAGTCAAAAATATGATTAATTATTTTATTGGCCGCAACACTTATAAGTTCCACTAGGCCGCAAACATTTTTATTATTCCACAAATTAATTTTATTGTGAAACTATTGCAATACTAATAAAAATATTTAAATTTAAAATAACTTTCGTCAATCATTGGAAAATGAATGGATAAAGAAAATATACAATATAATATATAATTATGCAATCCGCAAAATTTAGAAGTATTATCGGTGACAGTCAAAAATATGATTAATTATTTTATTGGCCGCAACACTTATAAGTTCCACTAGGTCGCAAACATTTTTATTATTCCACAAATTAATTTTATTGTGAAACTATTGCAATACTAATAAAAATATTTAAATTTAAAATAACTTTCGTCAATCATTGGAAAATGAATGGATAAAGAAAATATACAATGTATTATATAATTATGCAATCCGCAAAATTTAGAAGTATTTTCGGTGACAGTCAAAAATATGATTAATTATTTTATTGGCCGCAACACTTATAAGTTCCACTAGGTCGCAAACATTTTTATTATTCCACAAATTAATTTTATTGTGAAACTATTGCAATACTAATAAAAATATTTAAATTTAAAATAACTTTCGTCAATCATTGGAAAATGAATGGATAAAGAAAATATACAATATAATATATAATTATGCAATCCGCAAAATTTAGAAGTATTTTCGGTGACAGTCAAAAATATGATTAATTATTTTATAGGCCGCAACACTTATAAGTTCCACTAGGTCGCAAACATTTTTATTATTCCACAAATTAATTTTATTGTGAAACTATTGCAATACTAATAAAAATATTTAAATTTAAAATAACTTTCGTCAATCATGGGAAAATGAATGGATAAAGAAAATATACAATATAAATATAATTATGCAATCCGCAAAATTTAGAAGTATTTTCGGTGACAGTCAAAAATATGATTAATTATTTTATTGGCCGCAACACTTATAAGTTCCACTAGGTTGCAAACATTTTTATTATTCCACAAATTAATTTTATTGTGAAACTATTGCAATACTAATAAAAATATTTAAATTTAAAATAACTTTCGTCAATCATTGGAAAATGAATGGATAAAGAAAATATACAATATAATATATAATTATGCAATCCGCAAAATTTAGAAGTATTTTCGGTGTCAGTCAAAAATATGATTAATTATTTTATTGGCCGCAACACTTATAAGTTCCACTAGGTTGCAAACATTTTTATTATTCCACAAATTAATTTTATTGTGAAACTATTGCAATACTAATAAAAATATTTAAATTTAAAATAACTTTCGTCAATCATTGGAAAATGAATGGATAAAGAAAATATACAATATAATATATAATTATGCAATCCGCAAAATTTAGAAGTATTTTTGGTGACAGTCAAAAATATGATTAATTATTTTATTGGCCGCAACACTTATAAGTTCCACTAGGTTGCAAACATTTTTATTATTCCACAAATTAATTTTATTGTGAAACTATTGCAATACTAATAAAAATATTTAAATTTAAAATAACTTTCGTCAATCATTGGAAAATGAATGGATAAAGAAAATATACAATATAATATATAATTATGCAATCCGCAAAATTTAGAAGTATTATCGGTGACAGTCAAAAATATGATTAATTATTTTATTGGCCGCAACACTTATAAGTTCCACTAGGTCGCAAACATTTTTATTATTCCACAAATTAATTTTATTGTGAAACTATTGCAATACTAATAAAAATATTTAAATTTAAAATAACTTTCGTCAATCATTGGAAAATGAATGGATAAAGAAAATATACAATGTATTATATAATTATGCAATCCGCAAAATTTAGAAGTATTTTCGGTGACAGTCAAAAATATGATTAATTATTTTATTGGCCGCAACACTTATAAGTTCCACTAGGTCGCAAACATTTTTATTATTCCACAAATTAATTTTATTGTGAAACTATTGCAATACTAATAAAAATATTTAAATTTAAAATAACTTTCGTCAATCATTGGAAAATGAATGGATAAAGAAAATATACAATATAATATATAATTATGCAATCCGCAAAATTTAGAAGTATTTTCGGTGACAGTCAAAAATATGATTAATTATTTTATAGGCCGCAACACTTATAAGTTCCACTAGGTCGCAAACATTTTTATTATTCCACAAATTAATTTTATTGTGAAACTATTGCAATACTAATAAAAATATTTAAATTTAAAATAACTTTCGTCAATCATGGGAAAATGAATGGATAAAGAAAATATACAATATAAATATAATTATGCAATCCGCAAAATTTAGAAGTATTTTTGGTGACAGTCAAAAATATGATTAATTATTTTATTGGCCGCAACACTTATAAGTTCCACTAGGTTGCAAACATTTTTATTATTCCACAAATTAATTTTATTGTGAAACTATTGCAATACTAATAAAAATATTTAAATTTAAAATAACTTTCGTCAATCATTGGAAAATGA
Source organism: Ophonus ardosiacus (assembly GCA_943142095.1). Classification (NCBI taxonomy): domain Eukaryota; kingdom Metazoa; phylum Arthropoda; class Insecta; order Coleoptera; family Carabidae; genus Ophonus; species Ophonus ardosiacus. The sequence continues at coordinate 60,326 of OW964834.1, forward strand.
ATGGATAAAGAAAATATACAATATAATATATAATTATGCAATCCGCAAAATTTAGAAGTATTTTCGGTGTCAGTCAAAAATATGATTAATTATTTTATTGGCCGCAACACTTATAAGTTCCACTAGGTTGCAAACATTTTTATTATTCCACAAATTAATTTTATTGTGAAACTATTGCAATACTAATAAAAATATTTAAATTTAAAATAACTTTCGTCAATCATTGGAAAATGAATGGATAAAGAAAATATACAATATAATATATAATTATGCAATCCGCAAAATTTAGAAGTATTTTCGGTGACAGTCAAAAATATGATTAATTATTTTATAGGCCGCAACACTTATAAGTTCCACTAGGTCGCAAACATTTTTATTATTCCACAAATTAATTTTATTGTGAAACTATTGCAATACTAATAAAAATATTTAAATTTAAAATAACTTTCGTCAATCATTGGAAAATGAATGGATAAAGAAAATATACAATATAATATATAATTATGCAATCCGCAAAATTTATAAGTATTCTCGGTGACAGTCAAAAATATGATTCATTATTTTATTGGCCGCAACACTTATAAGTTCCACTAGGCCACAAACATTTTTATTATTCCACAAATTAATTTTATTGTGAAACTATTGCAATACTAATAAAAATATTTAAATTTAAAATAACTTTCGTCAATCATTGGAAAATGAATGGATAAAGAAAATATACAATATAATATATAATTATGCAATCCGCAAAATTTAGAAGTATTTTCGGTGACAGTCAAAAATATGATTAATTATTTTATAGGCCGCAACACTTATAAGTTCCACTAGGTCGCAAACATTTTTATTATTCCACAAATTAATTTTATTGTGAAACTACTGCAATACTAATAAAAATATTTAAATTTAAAATAACTTTCGTCAATCATTGGAAAATGAATGGATAAAGAAAATATACAATATAATATATAATTATGCAATCCGCAAAATTTAGAAGTATTTTCGGTGACAGTCAAAAATATGATTAATTATTTTATTGGCCGCAACACTTATAAGTTCCACTAGGTCGCAAACATTTTTATTATTCCACAAATTAATTTTATTGTGAAACTATTGCAATACTAATAAAAATATTTAAATTTAAAATAACTTTCGTCAATCATTAAAAAATGAATGGATAAAGAAAATATACAATATAATATATAATTATGCAATCCGCAAAATTTAGAAGTATTTTCGGTGACAGTCAAAAATATGATTAATTATTTTATTGGCCGCAACACTTATAAGTTCCACTAGGTCGCAAACATTTTTATTATTCCACAAATTAATTTTATTGTGAAACTATTGCAATACTAATAAAAATATTTAAATTTAAAATAACTTTCGTCAATCATTGGAAAATGAATGGATAAAGAAAATATACAATGTATTATATAATTATGCAATCCGCAAAATTTAGAAGTATTTTCGGTGACAGTCAAAAATATGATTAATTATTTTATTGGCCGCAACACTTATAAGTTCCACTAGGTCGCAAACATTTTTATTATTCCACAAATTAATTTTATTGTGAAACTATTGCAATACTAATAAAAATATTTAAATTTAAAATAACTTTCGTCAATCATGGGAAAATGAATGGATAAAGAAAATATACAATATAATATATAATTATGCAATCCGCAAAATTTAGAAGTATTTTCGGTGACAGTCAAAAATATGATTAATTATTTTATAGGCCGCAACACTTATAAGTTCCACTAGGTCGCAAACATTTTTATTATTCCACAAATTAATTTTATTGTGAAACTATTGCAATACTAATAAAAATATTTAAATTTAAAATAACTTTCGTCAATCATTGGAAAATGAATGGATAAAGAAAATATACAATATAATATATAATTATGCAATCCGCAAAATTTAGAAGTATTTTCGGTGACAGTCAAAAATATGATTAATTATTTTATTGGCCGCAACACTTATAAGTTCCACTAGGCCGCAAACATTTTTATTATTCCACAAATTAATTTTATTGTGAAACTATTGCAATACTAATAAAAATATTTAAATTTAAAATAACTTTCGTCAATCATTGGAAAATGAATGGATAAAGAAAATATACAATATAATATATAATTATGCAATCCGCAAAATTTAGAAGTATTATCGGTGACAGTCAAAAATATGATTAATTATTTTATTGGCCGCAACACTTATAAGTTCCACTAGGTCGCAAACATTTTTATTATTCCACAAATTAATTTTATTGTGAAACTATTGCAATACTAATAAAAATATTTAAATTTAAAATAACTTTCGTCAATCATTGGAAAATGAATGGATAAAGAAAATATACAATGTATTATATAATTATGCAATCCGCAAAATTTAGAAGTATTTTCGGTGACAGTCAAAAATATGATTAATTATTTTATTGGCCGCAACACTTATAAGTTCCACTAGGTCGCAAACATTTTTATTATTCCACAAATTAATTTTATTGTGAAACTATTGCAATACTAATAAAAATATTTAAATTTAAAATAACTTTCGTCAATCATTGGAAAATGAATGGATAAAGAAAATATACAATATAATATATAATTATGCAATCCGCAAAATTTAGAAGTATTTTCGGTGACAGTCAAAAATATGATTAATTATTTTATAGGCCGCAACACTTATAAGTTCCACTAGGTCGCAAACATTTTTATTATTCCACAAATTAATTTTATTGTGAAACTATTGCAATACTAATAAAAATATTTAAATTTAAAATAACTTTCGTCAATCATGGGAAAATGAATGGATAAAGAAAATATACAATATAAATATAATTATGCAATCCGCAAAATTTAGAAGTATTTTTGGTGACAGTCAAAAATATGATTAATTATTTTATTGGCCGCAACACTTATAAGTTCCACTAGGTTGCAAACATTTTTATTATTCCACAAATTAATTTTATTGTGAAACTATTGCAATACTAATAAAAATATTTAAATTTAAAATAACTTTCGTCAATCATTGGAAAATGAATGGATAAAGAAAATATACAATATAATATATAATTATGCAATCCGCAAAATTTAGAAGTATTTTCGGTGTCAGTCAAAAATATGATTAATTATTTTATTGGCCGCAACACTTATAAGTTCCACTAGGTTGCAAACATTTTTATTATTCCACAAATTAATTTTATTGTGAAACTATTGCAATACTAATAAAAATATTTAAATTTAAAATAACTTTCGTCAATCATTGGAAAATGAATGGATAAAGAAAATATACAATATAATATATAATTATGCAATCCGCAAAATTTAGAAGTATTTTCGGTGACAGTCAAAAATATGATTAATTATTTTATAGGCCGCAACACTTATAAGTTCCACTAGGTCGCAAACATTTTTATTATTCCACAAATTAATTTTATTGTGAAACTATTGCAATACTAATAAAAATATTTAAATTTAAAATAACTTTCGTCAATCATTGGAAAATGAATGGATAAAGAAAATATACAATATAATATATAATTATGCAATCCGCAAAATTTAGAAGTATTTTCGGTGACAGTCAAAAATATGATTAATTATTTTATTGGCCGCAACACTTATAAGTTCCACTAGGCCGCAAACATTTTTATTATTCCACAAATTAATTTTATTGTGAAACTATTGCAATACTAATAAAAATATTTAAATTTAAAATAACTTTCGTCAATCATTGGAAAATGAATGGATAAAGAAAATATACAATATAATATATAATTATGCAATCCGCAAAATTTAGAAGTATTATCGGTGACAGTCAAAAATATGATTAATTATTTTATTGGCCGCAACACTTATAAGTTCCACTAGGTCGCAAACATTTTTATTATTCCACAAATTAATTTTATTGTGAAACTATTGCAATACTAATAAAAATATTTAAATTTAAAATAACTTTCGTCAATCATTGGAAAATGAATGGATAAAGAAAATATACAATGTATTATATAATTATGCAATCCGCAAAATTTAGAAGTATTTTCGGTGACAGTCAAAAATATGATTAATTATTTTATTGGCCGCAACACTTATAAGTTCCACTAGGTCGCAAACATTTTTATTATTCCACAAATTAATTTTATTGTGAAACTATTGCAATACTAATAAAAATATTTAAATTTAAAATAACTTTCGTCAATCATTGGAAAATGAATGGATAAAGAAAATATACAATATAATATATAATTATGCAATCCGCAAAATTTAGAAGTATTTTCGGTGACAGTCAAAAATATGATTAATTATTTTATAGGCCGCAACACTTATAAGTTCCACTAGGTCGCAAACATTTTTATTATTCCACAAATTAATTTTATTGTGAAACTATTGCAATACTAATAAAAATATTTAAATTTAAAATAACTTTCGTCAATCATGGGAAAATGAATGGATAAAGAAAATATACAATATAAATATAATTATGCAATCCGCAAAATTTAGAAGTATTTTTGGTGACAGTCAAAAATATGATTAATTATTTTATTGGCCGCAACACTTATAAGTTCCACTAGGTTGCAAACATTTTTATTATTCCACAAATTAATTTTATTGTGAAACTATTGCAATACTAATAAAAATATTTAAATTTAAAATAACTTTCGTCAATCATTGGAAAATGAATGGATAAAGAAAATATACAATATAATATATAATTATGCAATCCGCAAAATTTAGAAGTATTTTCGGTGTCAGTCAAAAATATGATTAATTATTTTATTGGCCGCAACACTTATAAGTTCCACTAGGTTGCAAACATTTTTATTATTCCACAAATTAATTTTATTGTGAAACTATTGCAATACTAATAAAAATATTTAAATTTAAAATAACTTTCGTCAATCATTGGAAAATGAATGGATAAAGAAAATATACAATATAATATATAATTATGCAATCCGCAAAATTTAGAAGTATTTTCGGTGACAGTCAAAAATATGATTAATTATTTTATAGGCCGCAACACTTATAAGTTCCACTAGGTCGCAAACATTTTTATTATTCCACAAATTAATTTTATTGTGAAACTATTGCAATACTAATAAAAATATTTAAATTTAAAATAACTTTCGTCAATCATTGGAAAATGAATGGATAAAGAAAATATACAATATAATATATAATTATGCAATCCGCAAAATTTATAAGTATTTTCGGTGACAGTCAAAAATATGATTCATTATTTTATTGGCCGCAACACTTATAAGTTCCACTAGGCCGCAAACATTTTTATTATTCCACAAATTAATTTTATTGTGAAACTATTGCAATACTAATAAAAATATTTAAATTTAAAATAACTTTCGTCAATCATTGGAAAATGAATGGATAAAGAAAATATACAATATAATATATAATTATGCAATCCGCAAAATTTAGAAGTATTTTCGGTGACAGTCAAAAATATGATTAATTATTTTATAGGCCGCAACACTTATAAGTTCCACTAGGTCGCAAACATTTTTATTATTCCACAAATTAATTTTATTGTGAAACTACTGCAATACTAATAAAAATATTTAAATTTAAAATAACTTTCGTCAATCATTGGAAAATGAATGGATAAAGAAAATATACAATATAATATATAATTATGCAATCCGCAAAATTTAGAAGTATTTTCGGTGACAGTCAAAAATATGATTAATTATTTTATTGGCCGCAACACTTATAAGTTCCACTAGGTCGCAAACATTTTTATTATTCCACAAATTAATTTTATTGTGAAACTATTGCAATACTAATAAAAATATTTAAATTTAAAATAACTTTCGTCAATCATTAAAAAATGAATGGATAAAGAAAATATACAATATAATATATAATTATGCAATCCGCAAAATTTAGAAGTATTTTCGGTGACAGTCAAAAATATGATTAATTATTTTATTGGCCGCAACACTTATAAGTTCCACTAGGTCGCAAACATTTTTATTATTCCACAAATTAATTTTATTGTGAAACTATTGCAATACTAATAAAAATATTTAAATTTAAAATAACTTTCGTCAATCATTGGAAAATGAATGGATAAAGAAAATATACAATGTATTATATAATTATGCAATCCGCAAAATTTAGAAGTATTTTCGGTGACAGTCAAAAATATGATTAATTATTTTATTGGCCGCAACACTTATAAGTTCCACTAGGTCGCAAACATTTTTATTATTCCACAAATTAATTTTATTGTGAAACTATTGCAATACTAATAAAAATATTTAAATTTAAAATAACTTTCGTCAATCATGGGAAAATGAATGGATAAAGAAAATATACAATATAATATATAATTATGCAATCCGCAAAATTTAGAAGTATTTTCGGTGACAGTCAAAAATATGATTAATTATTTTATAGGCCGCAACACTTATAAGTTCCACTAGGTCGCAAACATTTTTATTATTCCACAAATTAATTTTATTGTGAAACTATTGCAATACTAATAAAAATATTTAAATTTAAAATAACTTTCGTCAATCATGGGAAAATGAATGGATAAAGAAAATATACAATATAAATATAATTATGCAATCCGCAAAATTTAGAAGTATTTTCGGTGACAGTCAAAAATATGATTAATTATTTTATTGGCCGCAACACTTATAAGTTCCACTAGGTTGCAAACATTTTTATTATTCCACAAATTAATTTTATTGTGAAACTATTGCAATACTAATAAAAATATTTAAATTTAAAATAACTTTCGTCAATCATTGGAAAATGAATGGATAAAGAAAATATACAATATAATATATAATTATGCAATCCGCAAAATTTAGAAGTATTTTCGGTGACAGTCAAAAATATGATTAATTATTTTATAGGCCGCAACACTTGTAAGTTCCACTAGGTCGCAAACATTTTTATTATTCCACAAATTAATTTTATTGTGGAACTATTGCAATACTAATAAAAATATTTAAATTTAAAATAACTTTCGTCAATCATTGGAAAATGAATGGATAAAGAAAATATACAATATAATATATAATTATGCAATCCGCAAAATTTAGAAGTATTTTCGGTGACAGTCAAAAATATGATTAATTATTTTATTGGCCGCAACACCTATAAGTTCCACTAGGTCACAAACATTTTTATTATTCCACAAATTAATTTTATTGTGAAACTATTGCAATACTAATAAAAATATTTAAATTTAAAATAACTTTCGTCAATCATTGGAAAATGAATGGATAAAGAAAATATACAATATAATATATAATTATGCAATCCGCAAAATTTATAAGTATTTTCGGTGACAGTCAAAAATATGATTAATTATTTTATAGGCCGCAACACTTATAAGTTCCACTAGGTCGCAAACATTTTTATTATTCCACAAATTAATTTTATTGTGAAACTATTGCAATACTAATAAAAATATTTAAATTTAAAATAACTTTCGTCAATCATGGGAAAATGAATGGATAAAGAAAATATACAATATAATATATAATTATGCAATCCGCAAAATTTAGAAGTATTTTCGGTGACAGTCAAAAATATGATTAATTATTTTATTGGCCGCAACACTTATAAGTTCCACTAGGTTGCAAACATTTTTATTATTCCACAAATTAATTTTATTGTGAAACTATTGCAATACTAATAAAAATATTTAAATTTAAAATAACTTTCGTCAATCATTGGAAAATGAATGGATAAAGAAAATATACAATATAATATATAATTATGCAATCCGCAAAATTTAGAAGTATTTTCGGTGACAGTCAAAAATATGATTAATTATTTTATAGGCCGCAACACTTATAAGTTCCACTAGGTGGCAAACATTTTTATTATTCCACAAATTAATTTTATTGTGAAACTATTGCAATACTAATAAAAATATTTAAATTTAAAATAACTTTCGTCAATCATTGGAAAATGAATGGATAAAGAAAATATACAATATAATATATAATTATGCAATCCGCAAAATTTAGAAGTGTTATCGGTGACAGTCAAAAATATGATTAATTATTTTATTGGCCGCAACACTTATAAGTTCCACTAGGTCGCAAACATTTTTATTATTCCACAAATTAATTTTATTGTGAAACTATTGCAATACTAATAAAAATATTTAAATTTAAAATAACTTTCGTCAATCATTGGAAAATGAATGGATAAAGAAAATATACAATGTATTATATAATTATGCAATCCGCAAAATTTAGAAGTATTTTCGGTGACAGTCAAAAATATGATTAATTATTTTATTGGCCGCAACACTTATAAGTTCCACTAGGTCGCAAACATTTTTATTATTCCACAAATTAATTTTATTGTGAAACTATTGCAATACTAATAAAAATATTTAAATTTAAAATAACTTTCGTCAATCATGGGAAAATGAATGGATAAAGAAAATATACAATATAATATATAATTATGCAATCCGCAAAATTTAGAAGTATTTTCGGTGACAGTCAAAAATATGATTAATTATTTTATAGGCCGCAACACTTATAAGTTCCACTAGGTCGCAAACATTTTTATTATTCCACAAATTAATTTTATTGTGAAACTATTGCAATACTAATAAAAATATTTAAATTTAAAATAACTTTCGTCAATCATGGGAAAATGAATGGATAAAGAAAATATACAATATAATATATAATTATGCAATCCGCAAAATTTAGAAGTATTTTCGGTGACAGTCAAAAATATGATTAATTATTTTATAGGCCGCAACACTTGTAAGTTCCACTAGGTCGCAAACATTTTTATTATTCCACAAATTAATTTTATTGTGGAACTATTGCAATACTAATAAAAATATTTAAATTTAAAATAACTTTCGTCAATCATTGGAAAATGAATGGATAAAGAAAATATACAATATAATATATAATTATGCAATCCGCAAAATTTAGAAGTATTTTCGGTGACAGTCAAAAATATGATTAATTATTTTATTGGCCGCAACACCTATAAGTTCCACTAGGTCACAAACATTTTTATTATTCCACAAATTAATTTTATTGTGAAACTATTGCAATACTAATAAAAATATTTAAATTTAAAATAACTTTCGTCAATCATTGGAAAATGAATGGATAAAGAAAATATACAATATAATATATAATTATGCAATCCGCAAAATTTATAAGTATTTTCGGTGACAGTCAAAAATATGATTAATTATTTTATAGGCCGCAACACTTATAAGTTCCACTAGGTCGCAAACATTTTTATTATTCCACAAATTAATTTTATTGTGAAACTATTGCAATACTAATAAAAATATTTAAATTTAAAATAACTTTCGTCAATCATGGGAAAATGAATGGATAAAGAAAATATACAATATAATATATAATTATGCAATCCGCAAAATTTAGAAGTATTTTCGGTGACAGTCAAAAATATGATTAATTATTTTATTGGCCGCAACACTTATAAGTTCCACTAGGTTGCAAACATTTTTATTATTCCACAAATTAATTTTATTGTGAAACTATTGCAATACTAATAAAAATATTTAAATTTAAAATAACTTTCGTCAATCATTGGAAAATGAATGGATAAAGAAAATATACAATATAATATATAATTATGCAATCCGCAAAATTTAGAAGTATTTTCGGTGACAGTCAAAAATATGATTAATTATTTTATAGGCCGCAACACTTATAAGTTCCACTAGGTGGCAAACATTTTTATTATTCCACAAATTAATTTTATTGTGAAACTATTGCAATACTAATAAAAATATTTAAATTTAAAATAACTTTCGTCAATCATTGGAAAATGAATGGATAAAGAAAATATACAATATAATATATAATTATGCAATCCGCAAAATTTAGAAGTGTTATCGGTGACAGTCAAAAATATGATTAATTATTTTATTGGCCGCAACACTTATAAGTTCCACTAGGTCGCAAACATTTTTATTATTCCACAAATTAATTTTATTGTGAAACTATTGCAATACTAATAAAAATATTTAAATTTAAAATAACTTTCGTCAATCATTGGAAAATGAATGGATAAAGAAAATATACAATGTATTATATAATTATGCAATCCGCAAAATTTAGAAGTATTTTCGGTGACAGTCAAAAATATGATTAATTATTTTATTGGCCGCAACACTTATAAGTTCCACTAGGTCGCAAACATTTTTATTATTCCACAAATTAATTTTATTGTGAAACTATTGCAATACTAATAAAAATATTTAAATTTAAAATAACTTTCGTCAATCATGGGAAAATGAATGGATAAAGAAAATATACAATATAATATATAATTATGCAATCCGCAAAATTTAGAAGTATTTTCGGTGACAGTCAAAAATATGATTAATTATTTTATAGGCCGCAACACTTATAAGTTCCACTAGGTCGCAAACATTTTTATTATTCCACAAATTAATTTTATTGTGAAACTATTGCAATACTAATAAAAATATTTAAATTTAAAATAACTTTCGTCAATCATGGGAAAATGAATGGATAAAGAAAATATACAATATAATATATAATTATGCAATCCGCAAAATTTAGAAGTATTTTCGGTGACAGTCAAAAATATGATTAATTATTTTATTGGCCGCAACACTTATAAGTTCCACTAGGTCGCAAACATTTTTATTATTCCACAAATTAATTTTATTGTGAAACTATTGCAATACTAATAAAAATATTTAAATTTAAAATAACTTTCGTCAATCATTGGAAAATGAATGGATAAAGAAAATATACAATATAATATATAATTATGCAATCCGCAAAATTTAGAAGTATTTTCGGTGACAGTCAAAAATATGATTAATTATTTTATTGGCCGCAACTCTTATAAGTTCCATTAGGTCGCAAACATTTTTATTATTCCACAAATTAATTTTATTGTGAAACTATTGCAATACTAATAAAAATATTTAAATTTAAAATAACTTTCGTCAATCATTGGAAAATGAATGGATAAAGAAAATATACAATATAATATATAATTATGCAATCCGCAAAATTATAAGTATTTTCGGTGACAGTCAAAAATATGATTAATTATTTTATTGGCCGCAACACTTATAAGTTCCACTAGGTCGCAAACATTTTTATTATTCCACAAATTAATTTTATTGTGAAACTATTGCAATACTAATAAAAATATTTAAATTTAAAATAACTTTCGTCAATCATGGGAAAATGAATGGATAAAGAAAATAAACCATATAATATATAATTATGCAATCCGCAAAATTTAGAAGTATTTTCGGTGACAGTCATAAATATTATTAATTGTTTTATTGCCCGCAAAACTTATAAGTTCCACTAGGTCGCAAACATTTTTATTGTTATCTAAACTAATTTTTTAATCAATTGAACTGCCTATGCCTATTGATTTTACTACGCAATAGAATTTTCATCATTTTATATTGATTTCAAAAAAATTTTTTTTATTTTTGAAAACATCTATGTATTTGTTTATAGGTACAATATTAATATTATTAATTTTGTACCGCAGTTTTATTTTTACTGTGCATAATTGCACCGCAAACCGTAATTTTACAGCAATATTGGCCAAAATTATTTTAAGTATTTTTTGGAAAAATATTTTTAAATGCGCAATATTGTTTTTGTATCGCCGTTTATTTTTTACTGTGCAAAATTGCACCGCATATTTACCGTAATATTGGGTAGTTAACTAAAGATATCTTATAGAGGCCGACACATATAAATAAATAAATAAAACCATAACACCTGAAATCCTCGAAAGATTATCTATAATTTCTTATAAATTATAGATATTATCTATCTTAAGAGGCCAACATATAAATAATACAATAACACCTGAAATCCTCCAAAGGTCGTCTGTTATCTATATTTTCTAATTATACAATTATTATAGACACCTTAAGAAGCTAACATATAAATAAAACAATAACACCTGAAATCCTCCAAAGGTCGTCTGTTATCTTTATTTTCAAATTTTATAATTATTACAGACTCCTTCACAGGCTAACATATAAATAAAACAATAACACCTGAAATCCTCCTAAGGTGGTCTGTTATCTATAAAATCTAATTATAGAATTATAAACACCTTAAGAGGCCGACATATCTATAAACAACACCTGAAATCCTCTAAAGATACCTAACTATTTTTTCTAGGGTCCTCCATTATTTATGTTTTACAATACTTAATCTAATTTGTAAGCGATCTATATTTCTAGAAAGTCAATTGTTATTCGTCAAGTCGTACCAATTATTTTAATATTGTATGACGTAGATGTTAGCTCATTTTGTGAAGTTTCGATTGCCTCTGATACCTTTGTCATTCAACATTTCCTTCACTTTCATAATAACGCACGTTGTTTTTATCTGACGCAGCATCATCAATGCAAACAAAAATTATTTAGTTTACTTTTAATTATTAAAACTACTAACTTTTTTAAAGTTTGATACCATACAGTGCCTAGTAATGTTATAAGGTTTTAACGTCTGTTTTTAATATAACTGACGCATGTTTAAATTATTACCTCTATTCTGAACATATTTGTTTAGAATTTGCCTATTACAGTCCCTATGTACTATCATGCCGTGTTAAAGTCTATTTTTAATATAAATGACCAATGTTCTAATTCTAGGTTCGACAGATCTAAGCAGATGTCAAAAATGTATGTTTTATAATTACAGGACACAGAAAAAAAAAATGTAATAGCACAGAAATATCGGTATAATGCGTTTTCGTGTTTAGATACCTTATATTTATAACATAAAGGCTTGTTTATGATTGATTTAATTTATAAATTTAGATTTAGTGCACTGGTTCATAATGAATTTAGATTTATAAATTAATTTATTCAAATAAATAATATTCTCCAGTGATTTGGTTCTCTTGTCATACTAATTACTGCACAATTCTACATCAAAAATGAATTCCATGCCTAATTTATTGAATATCCATTATGAATTGCATATACTACATAAATTATCTACAATTTTTTCACATATTTTTAATGCTTTCAACAACTGTCACATCATTTTGTTTATTTAGTTACATGTTGCTAAGAATTTGAAAGAAAATTATTCTGATTGGTGAAATTTAAAAATAAAATTTCAAATATAAACTTTTGTAAATCTAAATTTATAAATTAAATCCATCATAAACAAGCCCTAAGTTATGTCTATAGTAATGTGACATTGGTTGATATTGAAAGTGTTTTTTTTTTCAACGGTCAACAGGCAAAGTTGACATGTGCAATAATAGCAAATAAATATCATTTTTCGACTTACAACTTAGGTCTGCCGGGACTAAAATTATCTATGTATGGTGGAGGACCCCATTTATTATTTAATAGTTAATAATGTTACTAATTCAAATGAAAAACTAAAGCCGCATACATTCTGTTCGCGAGCAGTTCGAGAACTATACATGGAACAGTTCGCGAGCTCAGCGTGAACACCAGATATTTGAATTATGAAGTCATGTTCGCCGTGTAGTTCGGAAAAAGTTCGCGTTTGGATTTAGCAAAGAAAAAAAAATATATCAATGTCAACAAGTGATACATTGTGTTCAAAAAAATCCTAATTCGGAGTAAGCTATGAACAATTTAAAAATATTTAATTAAATGTCAATTTGACACAAGATATTGTCAAAAATATTATCTAAAGAAATCAAAGCTTTTCTTCTTGAATCGTTATTTTAGAAATAGAAATAAATTAGAAAACGGTGAATGGCAATAATCTGTATCCATCTTTATTATCTTTTCCCTTTAAAATTACATTTCACGATCAATTATGACAACTTGACTTTTGAATTGAACAATGATCAGACATATGTTTCTGTTCATGGTTTACTCCATATTAGGTTTTTTTCTGAACGTACTGTATTATAATAAAAGTATGGTAGCGGATAGTTTATTTAATATTGAGTCCTTTTTCATAATTACGATCGTTTGTATACCACAAATTTGGAAGTAAACGATAGTGCTCTATTAAATTTATCATATTATCTTTGCTTCACTTCTTTGTGGTAATGGCACTGAACACAAAACCGAACTTCAACGTCTACTCTGAAAATGCTGTACGCTACGAGCTCGCGAAAAGTTTGTAGCGAACTTCATCCGAACACACGAACCAAACTCGAGATATTCGCGATCTCTAAAAGCTCTAATCCATATTAATTAGCCTAGTCGCTAAAATTTTATTTTATTTAACGCATATATAATACAAATAATAACTAACGTAATCATCAATATTATTTTTAATATTATAGATGTTCTTGTGCTACATAGCAAGATAATATTTTCTGAAATATTTTGTTGTTTTTATGTCAAACGAAATAATTCATAGCTTTACTAACAATACAAGAAAAACAAATAAAGTTTGAATGTCATTTATTTGTCAGAGTTTAGAAATAAGACACCATAAAAAATTGAGACAATTTTTATGAATAATCAGCGAATTATCCAATTTTGATAAATATTAGAAATTTACTAATAAATATGAGTTATTATTATACTGTTAAATATTTATGTTCAGCTAGAAATATAATTTAAAGTTACGTTATAATGTGGAAATATCTTTACTTTAAATAAAAACTTTCTCCATTATTATTAGAAATAATACTATTTAAGTAACATTAAATGAATTTAACAAATAGGCCAACTAATATGGATTACGGCTCGTATACTTTATTTCATGTAAGAAAATATTGTTGGTCTAGATCTTTAGATAGGTATAAAAATTTAGCATTTTGATTGGTCGATTTAGTTCACAAAAGCGAAAAAATAAAATTGGAAAGAATTAAGTGATATTTAACTATGTTTTGATGATGTAATTTATAATATTCAGTACTCGTACATTTTACAGATAAATATAATTTTATTATTGACAAAGTTTGGTTTCACGAATTTAAATTATTTATTTAATGAATGTCACTCGTTCGCTAACAGTCTGCAAACAGCTCGCTAACGTGCGTACACGGCTTTATACGTTGAACAGTCAATATTTTAATTAAATATTTGTTAACTACCCAATATTATTTATCGCGAACCGATTTTGCCTGTATTTTAGGCGTAGACTTCGAAAACCGTGCCATTATTTTAATTTACTAGTATTTTGTGATTGTGTTGTGTTTATTGTATAGTGTCGTTACATAGAGATATAGCAATTATTAGTAATTAGCAATACACATACTTATAACTAGAATAAATATTAGACTCATTTTATAATGTTATTTTTTTTATACAATAAATATTTCATTTGGGGGGGGGGGGGGGGCTGTGGGGGGTCGGGGAGCTGATTGATGGATGCGTCCTGTAAAATAAAAAAAATATTGTATTATGTTATTTTAGGAAGAAATATATTAATTTTTACCTTCAAAGTTTGGACGTAAGCTGATATTTTCCTCATATATATTTAGTATTCGAATGGTTCTTCTGTTTTTTAACTAAAAATAAAAAAATATTTTAATATTTTTTAATATTTTTGTATTTAAATTTAACATACTTTTTCATTGTTCCTTAAGGGTGTTTTCTCAATGACATAGTGGTTTGGGGTGGGTCTAAGTCTTCGGTCCATCTTGAATTCATACGGGGGGGGAGGGGGTAGTGTGGGGGGGCTTCTGATTGATGGATGCTTTCTGTAAAAAAAAAAATTATTGTATTATATTATTTTGGAAGGAAATATATTATTTTATACCTTCAAAGTTTGGACGTAAGCTGATATTTTCCTCATATATTTTCAGTATTCGAGTGGTTCTTCTATTTTCTAACTGTAAATAAAAATATTTTATTTTTTATACTTTTTTTGTATTTAAATTTGGCATACCTTTCCATTTATCCTTTACGGGGTGTTTTCTCAATGCCGAGTGGTTTGGGGTGGGTCTAAGAGGTCTTCGGTCCATCTTGAATTCATTCTGAAAATAAACACAATTTGTGTGTGTGTGTGTGTGTGTGTGTGTGTGTATGTGTGTGTTTGTTTGTTTATTTATTTATTTTTCTCTACCAAATATTATTTTTTCAATTATATAATGAATACACAGGACTTGAGTCTACTTTTTATGATAGAAAAAGTTCCGTAACTGGATATATTGATGAGAACCCGAAAATTTAAATAAAATTTTGTGATTGCAATCCAGAAATTTTTATTACATCATCTATCTTTTACTTTTATTTAAAGTCGTTTATACTCTTAAAAAAAAATTATTTTTTTTTTTGCAATATAATGGCACAATTTTCAAAGTCTATTCTATTCATAAATTTGCCTCACGTTAGGAGGACTTTAAGGTTGCGTGACGTTAGCACGACTTCTAGGCGACAACTTATGATGAGCTGAAACTAATAAATGGGCCACCCCATAGAAACTAGCATCTAGGGGTGGCAAGGCGCAAAACACATACATAAATATAAATATAGTGCCGGGCCCGTACCCGTAAACGCGCAGCTTAAAACTAAATAAAGGGCCCAACAATTAATTGTCAGGCACGCAACCCCTTACAGGTTATGTTACGTAAGGGTGGTAAGGGTATATTTAGATAAATTACAAGCAAAAATGACCATATATTGATTTTACAATTCAATCAGGCCCAACAATTAATTGTCAAGCATGCAACCCCTAACCTAGATTATATTAGGTAAGGGTATATTTAGATAAATTACAAGCTAAAATGTCTATATATTCATTTTACAATTCAATCATTTTGAAAGAGCCTATAACATATTATATTTTTCCGCAATTATAAACTATGTACCTAATAATTCTGTTTGTATCATATTTACCCCTTTCGAATTGAATCCTATAAATGTTAAATTTATTTTATTCCTAAAATTCCGCACCTAGACTCCCTAATATATTTGTATTATTATATTCACTCCTTCGGGAATCGAACCCAATAGAAGTAAATTTATTTCATTCCTGATTTCTTGAAAACCGCGAGAACAAAAAGCAAATAATTCCGAATCATTCTATATTACCACCGACGTAAAGTCGTACCCTAGTGCCAGAATAAATTAATATCCTGGCTCTAGGGCGGTAATAGAAGAGACCGCACAGACCCCGGGGTCTTTATTGCCTGCCGACGACCGAACGTACACCGCGGAATCGAATAACTAACTTAAAACTAAGGCGCAACTAATTTGCAGGGCTTTGTCCCTAAACACTTACAGCCGTATTCATAGTGCTTCTGTTCGAGTCTAAACCTAGTCTATCTCTAGTCTAACTTAGACCGGCGAAAAAAGCTATTCATAGAGGCAGTTTAGGGCTAGTACAGGTCTAACTCTAGACTAAAATTTAGACCTGGGCGTACCCTAGTTTAATGCGGTATTAAGTCAGTTGACAGAACTATGAAAATATAATTTTGTGTGTTTAATGCAAATTAAATACATTATTACTTAATATAATATTTTTGGTAAGTAGTATGTTATAAATATTGTCATATTAAAGTTTATAATATTATTTTGTTATGTATTCGTAACTTGCATTATTTCATTTTTAGGAAGTTCATGATGGATAATGATCTTCAAGAAATTTTTAAGTATATTAACTATGTGGAAGATATTAAAACAAAACATAGTTGAATATATGAGGAGGAATCAAAAGGTTTATTTTACATGATATGAATCTAAGAAATTTATTATAGGTTAAGTAGTATTTCAGGAAATGTTAAGTTGTTTAAGTTGTTCGTTTTTTAAAGTGTTTTAAATTTGCAGATCTAAGAAAGAAAACTACAGAATTAATCGACAGAATAATACCAATATTAGAAAATGCAAACAGCAATAAAAAGCGACCAGTTTCAGTTGATATACAAGTTTTGATCATTATATTT
Source organism: Ophonus ardosiacus (assembly GCA_943142095.1). Taxonomy (NCBI): domain Eukaryota; kingdom Metazoa; phylum Arthropoda; class Insecta; order Coleoptera; family Carabidae; genus Ophonus; species Ophonus ardosiacus. The sequence goes on from OW964834.1 coordinate 78,175, forward strand.
TTGAATAGAGAATTATTAAAGTGAATCTGGTAATAATTTATTACATAAAATGTTAAATTGTAACAACTTATTTAAGTTAAACAATCTGTTTCAGCAAACTTACACAGTTTTCCCAAAGTACAATGATTTGCATTGAATTTGGAGTTGTCAAGAGCTATCGCTTCTCTTTTTAAAACAATTATGATCACACCATAATTTATATTGATTTTTGTGCTTCATCCAGCTAAAGCTACTACATCAAAGCTCATATTTGGACAATAATAATACTACATAATATACCAGTGGACGAAAGAATGAACTATATTCAAGGAATTTAAATATATAAAATATTGTAACATTATGTATTATATTATGTAAGCGACAGTATTATTGTTATGTATTACTATTAAATGTATTCAATTTTTGAACAATTTTGCATGTGTTGTACGAAATCATTCGATTAAAATAAATGAATAACATTTGACTGCAATCCAGTAATATTTTATCATAAAAAGTTCATATTCTTCATTTAATGTAATTTAGTTTTCATCATTTCATATTCCATTTTAAATATTAAATTGGATCTCTTAGTTCTAATACTAATATTTTATTTATGGACGTAGTTTGAGCGTTATTTTTGGGGAACTGCAAATTATATTCGTCCAAATACATCATATCCAGAAGCATTTCATTTTTATTTCCATCTTCCCTTGCAAATCCTGATGTACTAAAACCATTAATGTGTGTTACCGCAATCAAGGTAAAAATTAATTGTATTAATGTCGTTGTTAACAGTAAATAAAAAGTTTTAGTTGTAAGAAATCAGCCCAGTCAACAACAGCTGTCATCACAAATGTCAAAATTGTATTCACTACGCATGAGCAGTGTAATGTATGGGCATAGCCGACAAGATAGAATGGTTTAACTGCGATTTACTTAGACCAGGTTTAAATCAGGTCTAAGTTTGACTATGAATAACCATATTTAGATCTGGTTTAAACCTAGTCTAAGTAAATCGAAGTTAAACCAGGTCTATCTCAGTTACTATGAATACGGCTGTTATTCTACGGTACGGGTACGGGTGCACTTCAAAGACAACAATATAAAAAAATGGGTGCCCCTTGTTTACATCCTGGATAATTTTAGGGGCGCATCTGTTTTTGAGCCGTTAATTTGCCATAGTGATTAACTTATTATTATTTATTGTATGATATCCAACATAAAATATGCTTGAAATTTAAAAAGTGTAATGTAAACGTAAGTTAAATATAAACTTATGTATTTCGTAAGTTGGCCTGACAAGTGACTGATTTACCGACAGTGTCAGGTTGTCAAATAATACACATTTTACTGCATTTTGACAGCCGAATTCACGATTATTCCCTCCGTTAATTAATAGTTAACTGATTCGTAAATAATCAACGTTTGTTTAAATTCACCAACTTGATTTCTGTATGAAGTAATCATGATAAACAGATTCAAAGTTTTGTTTTGGTTTTTGACAAATATAACTGACAATTTTATTTGTGGTAATTGTACTTTCCGTTAATAAGTATTAATATGTAAGTTAATTTATTTGTACAATATATTTTATAATTTTCCTATAATAATATATTTTTATTTTGATATAGGTACAAATTACACTGATTCCAATAAGTTTCCCGTAAGATTCCAATAAGGGAGTGCTTTTAAATATAGTAAAAATGAATTGATTTTGATTAGCGTTGATATGTGGGTCAACTTACGAACAAGGAATGGTGAATTCGGCCGTGAATGTTCTTTGTCAATAAATCCGTATCATCGTGAGTATTATTTACAAATATAAAACAATAACAAAACCTATACTAATTTGATTTGACAAGTTATGTGTAACAATATGAAATGTTAGCTGTTAAATACACGACAATCAAAATATAAATGATTTTAACGTTTATTAAAACAGTTACCTTTCATTTATTTATTAATATTTGGGAAAAATATTGCAATAAAACTAATAATTTTGATACTAATATAAATTATTTATTGTTCGACGTCCAATATAAAATTTATTTTAAATTTAAAAAGTTAAACAATAATGAGTCAATATCAAATGTTTCAAGGCTAATAGAGAAATATTTCAATTAAAAATTATTAAATTGTTTGACGACAAAAAATGTCTTAAACATTTTTAATCACTTTAGCCAGATAACGGCTCTTTGAAAGAGGGTATGAGTAATTAATTATCCAAAATATAACAAGGTTTTGCCTTCCAACGTGTGTGAGATATATACCATAATTATTAAACATCAATACTACTAACATAAAAAAATTGAATTGTTGACTTATTTATTAACAAAGCACCGAATTAATTGTTTAAAAACTCTACAAAAATAATATTGATTCCATTTTTTATCAAATAAAATAAAGAATATTTATTTAGAGGTCGTCGGTACTTTGCTATTTATGTAAGACATCCAACTATTAAAATAATAATTGATATTTAATTAAACAAATAGGTAGGTATATATAATCACCGTAAAAATTCCAATCATCGTACGATTGTTGTTCATAATATTCAAGGAAAAAACTTTAAAATTTACTTGTATTTGTACGATAGGAAATTTTTACAACCATTCAAAAATTCTTAATCTAATTAAATCTAGCTTAACTGAAATTAAGAAAGAAAAATTATGAATCCTAGGGCTGCTGTGGTCGCGGGGCGTTTTCAGCTTGGCTCATTAGGGCTTCGGGCTCTGCGGGGCCGGCTAACCTAAATTGCCCTACCACTGAAAGACTAAGAAAATAACTTAAAACTAGCTGAAAGAGAGCTGAAAGAAAAGGTTAGCTGTGAAATAAATTTTAATTAGGCTGAAAACATGGATTAGTAAATTTCTAAAACTAATAGCTAACCATTGGGAGAGAAAATTTACATTTTAGTAAATGTGTTGGAAGGCAAATGGCTAAAAAAATATTTCCTACCTTTTCACCCATTGAAAAGAAGCCGCAAACTGCCCCAACTGCCCGGAATGGATGGACCCATCACACGGAACTTAGTTCAACAATTGTCACACGTTACACACTTCAATTATTAATTTCTAATCACTTTTTATTCACTAGTAATTCCTTAATCACCACAACAATGTACAGGTTCGCGATGCGCGATCACTTCTCAAAAACAAATTTTATTTATATACCCAGATATGCAAATTCCAATCAATATTTGTTAATTACTTACTACAATAACTGTTTTCTTTAATATTTCATTGTAATTACTTACTAATTTAATTATTTTTGAGGAGCGATCGAACGCACTTCCGTACGCTACAAATTCTGGCGACAAACTGAGGGACAAGCAGAAACCTAGCAGTTATCAAAATCGACAAGAGACATACGTCGTTGAATGAATACACGCAACGAATAGAGAAGAAAATGGCGGATGCATGTCGTAGCGAACACTACACGGCTAAAAACAAGTGAACTTCGATTTTTTTCAACAATTATTAATTTTATTCTAAAAATAAATTAATATGCTAAAAAGATGTGCTATTTTTTGCTGATTCTAATGGTATATTTACTTTTGCGATTATATTTTTTTTAAGGGGAGAAAATCGCCTCCAAACATTCGAGGTGAGAAGTTGACATTTCAATCTTTGAATAATGATTGTGAACCAATTAAAGCTCTATACTCATGTTTTATACCCCATAACGATGATAAATAATAATAAAAACCTATTATCAATAGTTTCCGACCCCTATTTAATGATTTAATGCCCTAAATCAACGAATTTCCATCTCCCAATGCTATTCAGATTAGGAGGTATTTCGTTGATTATTCGTTTCTCACGCAATTTACGGTCCTTCTGGCACGAGAAATCTAAAATATAGCCCAAATGAATAAACTAGCCGCAGCCCCAAACCCAAAAAACATATTTTAGGGTGTGAAAATGATAGATGAAATGTCCCGTCTTACGACCTATTTTCTACAATTCCAGCACTTTTTCCTCAATCTAAAGCCCTTTTGGCATACAAAACTTTAAATATATATCAATCCAAGCAATCCACTCAAGTTTCAGCCCATAAAACCCAGTTTTGGGTTAATGAGATAAATGTATTTCCTAACCTATCGGACGGAACACAATACGACGGATGGACAAATCTCAAAATTTAGCTATTTACGTAACCAAACCAGGTTTTTTGGTATGAAAATCAAAATAGGCATCATTTCGAACATCTATACCCATTTTTAGGGTAATTGATTAATTTATAAGAGAATCGGAAGTGAGTTTGAATTGCTTCGGATCTTCCACAACTTCTGCTATATGAAAGTAGGTTTTTTTTTGCATATTTACATTTTTGAACCAGGATTTCTGATATAAAAATCAAAATATCTATCGTTCTGAACGTGTATACCCATTTTTAGGGCAATCTGTTCATGTATAAGAGATTAAGGAACAGAAATATGTGGAATCAACAACAAAAGATGAGACTTAGATACATTTACGTAATCGAACCAGGTTTTTTGACATACAAATCAAAGTCTATATCGTATTAAACCCCTATACCCATTTTTGGGGCAAATGATTAAAATATAAAGGAATAAGGAGCATGTCTGAGATTTTCAAGATCCAAACACGTTGCTCCAGTTCCAATAAATATGCAAACTGTGAAGTGGTTTTATGTACTGTAAATAATTCTACTTTTATCTATACACCTTATTTTAACTGTGTAGTAAGCCCCAGTAAGAATGAACATAGTTAAAAATATCATAAAATTCCGTATAATATATGGAAGTATCATATTTACATTCAGCATATATTAAACGTACTGTGTTCCAAATTTCATTCAATTCTGTAGAGAAATACAAATTTTACTGACCAAAATATGAGAATTCATCCATACACTTTTCTAGTGCATCTACCGGCATCCAATTTTTGGGTGTTTATGAATTGTATCTCTTCATTAATCGTTCAAAAACATCCAAATTGCTACTGTACCTTAATTTCTTTATCATATTTTCTATTAAATGTTCATATATGTTCAAGTTACATAAAATAATCTGAAATTTTAAAAATTATATCTCAAAACACAATTAATCTTACAGAAACTTGGGTAAAATCTTTATTGGACAAAGGATAATACATAAAAATGGATAAAAGGACACTAAAAAGAATATGAAAGTAATTCGGCTTCTTTGGACAGTGAACACCAGCGAGGAACTCAGGATTTTGGTGGTCTTCAAATATATTTCTTACTCACCAAGTATAGGTCATACAGGTCTTCAAAACTTCTTTAAGGTCTTCTAAAGTATCGTCAAACGGCCCCTGAAAATAATAAAAAATTATGAAAAACATTGTAAAGCCAAATAAATCATAATCACAGTTTCAGATATAAGTAACCAGGTTTGTTGGTATGAAAATCAAAATAGGCATCATTTCGAACATCTATACCCACTTTTAGGGTAATTGATTAATTTGTAAGGGAATGGGAAACAATTGAATTTGGATCAAAAACACTTTCCATAACTTCTGCTGTATGTAGGTTGATTTTTGGCAGATTTACATTTTCGAACCGGGATTTCTCATATAAAAATCAAAATATCTATCATTCTGAACGTGTATACCCATTTTTGGGGCAATCTGTTCACGTAAAAGAGATTCGGGAACAGAAATGATTATTGTCATGTATCAGCAACAATTATCAACAAACGATGAGACTTTGATAGATTCACGTAATCGAACCAGATTTTCTCACATAAAAATCAAAGTCTACATCATTTTATACCACTATACCCATTTTTGGGGCAATTTAAATAGAAAGGAATGATGAGCATAAATACCTGAGATTTTCAAGATCCAAAAATGTTGCTCCAGTTCCAATAAATATACAAACTGTGAAGCGGTTTTATGTATTGTTACTGTTATTAATACACCTTATTTTGACTGTATAGTATACCCCAGTAAAAATAAACATAGTTATGAAAGAATCATGTTTGGATTCCGTATATATTAAACGTAGTGTCTATTTGTGCCACTTTCTTCAATCTGTAAAGGATATGTTTTATTTATATTAAAATAACAACAATACAACTGTTAAACAGTGTGTTTTGATACCTTTAATGTAGTCTGTCTTTGAAGGGGCCCTGAAACTCAATTTTAAAGCTGTATTGTTCATCATTTTCCACCAATGTTCCAACAATCATTTCGCATATAAATCTTGTGACATTTGTTGCAAAACTTGTGTAAATTCATCACTGGCACATCATTCGAGTATCATAGCACTAAATGGTTCTTTATCGCCCCATTTTTCAAAATAAAATAGAAGATTTCCTTTCAAAACGAACCTAAAACTTCGAAACTTCTGCTGATGTTTGGTTATGTTACAAATCAATACCAACCTGTCAACAAAATAGGTATAAAAATTTATTTTATTACAAATAAATGATAGTGTCATATAAACTTAAATATCAATATTTTACAGTTTAAATTATAATTTCAGTAGTTGCACACCCAGAAATTGGTAAAATAATGCTGTGGTAATATATTTAAATAGCACGTGACCCGCTTAACATATACGTAATACGGGTTGCTTACGGCGAACAACGTAGCGCGGACAGCAACCGCTTAGCAATTTAGCAGGACCACCCACCCCAAATTGGGGTATGGTGTCACTAGTAGTGCACCGACCCTTTTCTACCCTGAAGGGGTTTATTTTAGGGCGGCTTAGGACAGGGAAATAAAAACATACATAATTAACAATTCTTTATTAATTTTACAATATATTTATTTGTTGAAGATGTTTTTCTTTCCTGTGAACATAAGAAGACATAAAACATTTAAAACATTGAAATGATTGAAATATTTGTGGAGTCGTTGGTCCCACCCCCCAAATTTGGGGGATGGCTAAGCTCTGCCACCGCGTCAAGGTCCCTCCACTTAGGCAGAGAGGCCGGCCGACCAGGAAGGAAAGGAAAATGATTAATGATTAATGCAACATACAGCACACACCATTCAGTCTGAGGGCCCTCACACACAACATTCATACTCTGCCGCTGGACCCCGTTGCTCTGGAACCCGGGACATGACGCTGATGCCCTGAAAAAACACTAGCAAGTCAGTAACAATGTCAACAACAATTTAAACTTATTCTACAATACTTTAATCATCATCAAAAGACTTCAATGGGGTTGAAATTTGGGTAAAATCTACTTCAAACCTTCCCTAATCTATCCGTGAAAACAGATTTAAAATATATGTCCCCATTTTGAAATTATACCTTTTTAAAGACAGGGCCGTCATAAAATAAAATTTACTAACACAAAATTACAACTTTAATTTTGAAAGGGGTGAATAAAAAAATATATAAATCAAAAACAGGGGCAGATATTTCAAATATGTTTTCAGAGGTAGATAAGGGAAGGTTTGAAGTATATTTGAACCAAATTTCAACCCTTTTGGGCAAGGGATAAAAATTTGGCAAAGCGGTAAACACAAAAAAAATTATAAAATTTTTTGTAACTAATTTACCGCTTTGTCAATTTTTTACCGCTTGTCCAACAGGGTTGAAATTTGGGCCAAATATATTCCAAATCTTCCCTAATCTATCCCTGAAAACAGATTTAAAATATCTGTGCCCATTTTGAAATTATAACTTTTTAAAGACATGGCCGTCATAAAATAAAATTAACTAACAAAAAATTACAACTTTAATTTTGAAAGGGGTGGATAAGTAAATTTATAAATCAAAAACAGGGGCAAATATTTCAAATCTGTTTTCAGTGGTAGATAAGGGCAGGTTTGAAGTATATTTGAACCAAATTTCAACCCTTTTGGGCTAGCGATAAAAATTTGGCAAAGCGGTAAACACAAAAAAAAAATTTAATTTTTTTTGTATCAAATTTACCGCTTTGTCAACAGGGTTCAAATTTGGGTCAAATATATTCCAAACCTTCCCTAATCTATCCCTGAAAACAGATTTAAGATATCTGTCCCCATTTTGAAATTATAAGTTTTTAAAGACATGACCGTCATCAAATAAAAGCGGTAGATAAGGGAAGGTTTGAAGTATATTTGGGTCAAATTTCAACTCTGTTGGGCTAGCGATAAAAATTTGGCAAAGCGGTAAACACAGAAAAAAATTATAAAATTTTACCGGCTCCTACACCCAATATAAGGTATAGGGTAAGATTTCACCCCTACAGAGTTCAAATTTGAAACAATTAAAGCCCTATTTTAAACCGTGGCAGAATGGTACGCAGCTAAACTTTGTCAAATTTTTGGGAAAAAATTATAAGTTTTTCAACCCGGATTTAATGCATTTTTAATAGTATTTTAACCACTTTTTTGATGGTTACATATAATTTCAATCCTGTAGAGTTCAAATTTGAAATAATTAAGGCCCTATTTATAACCGTGCCAGAGTAGTACGGTTCTAAATTTTATCAATTTTTTGAGAAAAAGTAATTTTTTCAACTCGAATTTAATGCATTTTTAAACTCGTTTTTACGAGTTTTTTGATGATTTCATTTAGTTTCAATCTTGTAGAATTTAAATATGAAACGCCTCTAAATTTTGTCAATTTTTTCCCAAAAATTACTAGTTTTCGGACTTTAAATGATAATTAAAGTATTTTAATGACAAATGAAAATATTAAACTATTTGATATTAATGAATTTGGACTAAAGAAGATTATTCTCACCGCCGTTGATTTGGGGCTGGATTAATTGGAAGTGGAGGCCATTCTGGTTGTTGTTTTGGGGCCGTGTTGACTGCAAATGGAGGCCATTCTGGTTGTTGTTTTGTGGCCGTGTTGACTGGAAGTGGAGGCCATTTTGGTTCTTGTTTTGAGGCCGTGTTCACTGGAACCGGATGTTCTTTTGGCTGTTGTTCTGGGTCTATGTTGCCTGGAACTGGAGGCCCTTTTGGCTGCAGTCAACTCCAAACCTGAACAAAACATTTATAGTATATAAAATCATACATTTACATCTTCATTATTTGGAACGATATTTACCTGGCCGTGCCAGATTGTCGGCCATTTTGTTGTGCGTCATGTCCCGTTCTTCGATCCACTTTCAGCTGCCGTCCAAGGATTCGTCTGCTTCGCGACCACCAGTCCTATTTCGACCGCTTGGGGCCCTACTTGACTGTAACTGCCGTGGAGCGATGGTCGCGCACCAAGCACCCCCCTTATTTTTGCAGATTTACAGTCTCTCGCTTACGTACACGGTACTCTGCGTTATCGCCGCCCCCGGATCCACCCAACTGCAGCCACCTGGCCAGGGTTTTTATAATAAGAACTGCAGTTGGGCTTCGCTCAATAATAATAGTTAACCTTTCGCCCCAAACCACAAAGCTACTAGTATATATTTACAGCTACAGGCTTTCGCTTTACGGGCGAGCCTATATGTAGCAGGTATACACTTTCGCAGAGTTTATTGTGACGAATATGAGCGGGCTTCCTGTACTACAATTTAAACGATAACGTTTTCCACGTGCTGGGGAGACCCACTGCTTCTATTCAGGAATATCCTGCTTTTACTCAAGGAATACCTGGTGCTCTACTGCTGGGCTCAGCTGTAGGGGTTGGAACCCATCCCTCGTAGGTGGATCTGGGTCGGAATACCATGCACACCTCATACACAGAGCGTGCGATGCGGACAAAGGCTGGAAGGGAAGTGAACGAGAATTGGTCAGCGCGCTACGTACTTGCCTATAGTTTTAACGGAACGGACAGGTTTTATTACGTTACCAAGCTTGTTAATTGGAGTTAATTACTGTATTTTTATGCAATAAATGTAAAAATATAAAATAAAATACTTTATATGGCACAATATATGTTAAAAATATATATTTTTTAAATATTATACCCCGTATTTTCTTCACCACACGGTTAAAATATACGCTTAAAAGTATGATACTCGGATTCCTCATACATTTTAGACTATGTATACCAATTTTTATCAAAAACTATTGGGTAGTTTTTTAATAATCAAAAAAAATGTAAATATGTATCTTCTAGTCGCCATTTTTCACTTTTTATAAATTTATTTCTGAACCATTCAACAGTAAATAATAAAAACTGGTACACATACTCAAAAATGTCTGAGGAATCCAAATTTTCAAGAATCAACTCTCTATCTTATTTAGTTTCCGAGATACAGAGCCCTAAACTTATACCTAATTCCAAAACTGGTTTGCCAAAAATCATTACTTAAAAATAAGTAATTATGAATGACTTTCAGGTAATTTTAAACAATTTTCAGTCCCTTAGGAACAATTTAGAACATTTTCAGACATTTTTGAATAATTTTATGACAGTTAAAATCAATTTAAAATTTTTTTAACTTGTCACAATTTCATATACATTGAACATTTTTATTATATCTTCTATACATTTAGAGATAGAGACTCATAAATATATAAAATAATCCATTACAATCAAATAATGTTACTAGCAAGTTTATATCTCTACCCATTTTTGAATTATTGCCCCAAAAGTCAATATACCCCACATTTAGATAAAAACTTGAAAATTTTCAAAAATCTAATTTTTATGTATCTAGATACTTCTCAATGCGCTGATTCCAAATTTTGAAACCGCAGGTCGATATCTCTTTTCGTTCTCGAGTTATTTGGATTCAAATTTTTGCTCAAAACTGCCCATTTTTGGGTAATAACCCAAAAATGGGTCGAGATATGAATTTGGCGACATCACCATTCGATTCTACGGGCAAAATTACATAAGTGTACCAATTTTCATAATTTTTGTCCAACCAGTTCATTGTTTATGAATAAAAGTTTGAAAATGGCCAAAATCTGAAAAAATCCTAAGGGGTACCCCTTTGGATTTTTTCAGATTTTGGCCATTTTCAGTTATTTTGCTTTAGAGACTGTATGCGGTGTTCAAAATTTATGAAAATTGATATACTTATGTAATTTTGCCCGTAGAATCGAATGGTCATGTCGCCAAATTCATATCTCGACCCATTTTTGGGTTATTACCCAAAAATGGGCAGTTTTGAGCAAAACTTTGAATCCAAATAACTCGAGAACGAAAAGAGATATCGACCTGCGGTTTCAAAATTTGGAATCAGCGCATTGAGAAGTATCTAAATACATAAAAATTAGATTTTTGAAAAATTTCAAGTTTTTATCTAAATGTGGGGTATATTGACTTTTGGGGCAATAATTCAAAAGTAGGTAAAGATGAATAACTTTCAGGCAATTTTAAACAATTTTCAGTCCCTTAGGAACAATTTAGAAGATTTTCAGACATATTTGAATAATTTTATGAAAGTTATGAACAATTTAAAACATTTTTAACTTGTTAAAATGTCGTTTCTTACCTGTACATTTTGTATACTCTTCCCGCAAAATTTTCTAAGTTGGTGCTTCCCTAAATATACTTCAATATCATCGTTTTGTACCGATTCATTCGTAGATTTCTTCGTAACGCAATGCGCAGCAGTTATAATGTTTCTTAAAGTGATCAGCGAAGCCCCACAAATATATTGTAAGTCGATTCCTTTTGGATAGTATAAAGCCGCATACCAGGGAAACTGCCCTTCTAAAGTGGCCCCCCCGTGCGTTATTAAGGGTTTAGATTGGGCTGCTACAACTCCACATTGATGATTTGGTTGAGAATCATCTAAAAACGACAAGAAAATAAGGCAAAAGTTACGATATTTGAGCTGAAAAAAACATTCTTCTCTTTTCTGATACTCATAACTTATTTACTGGTTGAAACACAGCAAAACTAGTATTAAAAACGTGTTCTACAGGGTTTAAAATATAAATAACAACATTTACACCCCTTACAATTACTTAAAACAAGATATATTTAACAATTTTTAAGATGAGAGACTGTTCCAAATCTTGTGCGATTCTTCCAAAACATTTAAACTTTTACTAGGTAACAAAACTGGCTGAAATTTACACGAAACACTTAAAATTAACTGAAAATCATTCCTTCATGGTCAAAATATGCCTAAAATGTTTGTTATTTAATGAAAATATTAGTTTGCCAGTGAAATTTCAGGTTAAAATGTACTATCCAACCTGAAAACATTCCCTATGACATCAGCGCCAAAATGCTCGAACTATGTATGCATCAATTAACTGTGTCGGTACAGCAGTTTAATAAAATCTATTAAATAAATGATTTAATACATTGTTAATTATATTTAGAGCATAAATAGTTCAATAAATTAATAGCTATTGTTATTAAAACATGCAAATAACACTTTGTTAAACTGCCGTACCGACACCGTTAATTGAGTCATACATAGTTCGAGCATTTTGGCGCTGATATCAAACCGAATGTTATGCAGGTTGAATAGTATATTTGACCTAATTTTTAAGTTGTCCAACAAATATTTTTAATAAAATTAGCTTGATTTATGTATAAAATAAGATTGTACATTTAATTTTATGTATTCTACACAAATTTCGTTAGCTTTTATCTTGTAATAAGCAAATAATGTAGTAAAAACTGTCTTGAGGTTACAACAGAATTGGAGGAAATTTTCAACTAATGCCACAAGAGAAACTCTTTTCCTATTTTTATACTAAACAGTTTTAAGTGGTAGAAATGACAGTATTTACATTCTAAACTGCAAGGAATCCGATTTTGTGCATAAATTGAAGATATATCTTACCGTTGAGGAGTATGAGCAAGAGAAAATGTAGCTTCCGAGATATCAACCCTTTAACTCTGAAACTATGAGGGGTAAAAAGGCCGCACAACTTTTATTAAACTAATTTCGATCCGTAGAACACGAATCCGATGTCAATTTGCCCTGCGGCCCTTTGTTATGCGAGATTCATTGTTACATTTCATGATATATTATGTCATTGAATTACGTAAGATCTATTCGTAATTTGACAATTTGGACGCCGGATTCGTAATTCTTGGGGTCGAATTAGGGGGATGCCATGTCTAACTCAAAATATTTTTTCCCGATCGAAATTGAAAACCATGGACTAAAGCCTTGGGGTTTTTTTGGCAAAAAAAACTTTTTGACTCCGATTTGGTTCAAATTTGGTTTACGTATATTAGGGACAAAGGTCTAACGAATAGGGAAATCTGAGCCCATACGGGTTGATATTAGCGGAGTTATTCAACCCTAAAGTGGGTTATTGCAAATAATGGGAAAACTATAGACTTCAGACAAAAGTTTTATTAGGATTTTTTGTTACAAATTAAATTCTAAACAACTTTTATTCTATATATTTAACCCTAAACTTCTAATTGTTGAAATGTAACAATGAAACTCACGTATTGTGTTGTTATCTTATTTATTGTATTATTCTGTGTTCAATAAACGATTGATTATTCCTGTGAAATTGTACATTTATTCCTTTTTAAGTCCTTCCAGAAATCCTGAAATTCCTACGAGTTGGTGACGGTAAGTTTCAATAGATTTAAGCAATTTATCATTGAATATCTTGAAAAGTAATTGAGATAACGACTTGGGGATTATAATTTTAGATTCAAACAGTAAATAACAAAAAAAAAACACTTTAAAGTGTCGCATATTTACCCCCAAAACTCCAATTTGGAGCACCATATCCAAATAAATTTTGGGTGATTCTTATATAACTTTTAATTCTCTACAACTTTTGTCATATACATTTTTTTCGTAAAGTTGATGGTTTAGCCGGAAATGACGTCATACCCAATAATGGGTGGAGACGAAATTTTATAATATCGATTTTTGAATTCTACGTATTTTTCTACATACATACCCAAAATATCGCTATATTATAGTTAAAAATAAGGGCACTGTAATTGGCATACCCGGAACTGGGTGGACATACAAATTCCGCACCCAGAGTTTTGAAATCTACGTATTTTATTACGTATATACCCAAATTTTCGTAACTTAATATTTATAAACACAGGCGCTATAAATTTTTAAACATTTTGAATATGTCCCATTTTAATCGGCTACTGAAAATTTCAAATTTCGTAATTCATATCTCGAAAACGGTAAGAGATAGCGAAAAAGTGTATAGGACCTTTTCGATAGCAAATCAAATTATAGGGCTGGTATACATTTAACTTTTTTTGATACGACGTACCAGTTCCGAGTTACGGCGGTTTTTGTGGCTCTGTACGGGTTTTCAGCCTCCACACCCTTAATTTGGGGTAATATCGAAAAAAGTTTAATGTATGATCTACATAATTTAAAATTCTCTACAAATTGGTTAAATGATATTTTTTTGTAACATTTATAGTTTAGCCGGAAATAACGTCACACCCTAAAATGGGTAGGAATTCAAAGTTTGGATATCGATTTTCGGAATCTACGTATTTTTCTGCATATATACCCAAAATTTGGTTTCTCAATTATTAAAAATAAGAAATATCCAAAGTTTCCCATGCCCAAAACTGGGTCTAATAGGTCAAATATGAAATATATTTTTGTTGAATCCTACATAACTTTTTATGCTTTACAACTTGTGTCGTATGAAATTTTTTTTTAGAACTAATAGTTTAGCCGGAAATGACGTCACACCTTATATTGGGTAGAGATACAAAGTCGTCATATTTTTTTTCGGAATCTACGTAATTTTCTGCATATGAACTTCAAAATTTTATTATTTAATATTTGTAAATAAAGGCCCTACGATTTTTTAAAGTTTGAATTTTTTCATTGGTCGCCCCCTAAACCCACCCTCTGTAGGTGGAGCTACGGCAGCCAATGAAAAAATAACAACTTATTTTCTTATTGGCTGCTGTAGCTCCGCCTCCAGCCAATCACAGGGTAGCAATTAGGGGCGACCAATGAAAAAATTCAAACTTTAAAAATTCGTAGGGCCTTTGTTTATAAATATTAAATAATAAATTTTTGGGTACATATGCAGAAAATTACGTAGAATCCGAAGAAAAATACGGTGACTTTGTATCTCTACCCAATATAAGGTGTGATGTCATTTCCGGCTAAACTATCAATTCTAAAAATAAAACTCATACGACCAAATTTGTAGAGAACGAAAAGTTATGTAGGATTCAACAAAAATATATTTCATATTTGACCTATTAGAACCAGTTTTGGGCATGGGAAACTTTGGACATTTCTTATTTTTAATAATTGACAAACCAAATTTTGGGTATATATGCAGAAAAATACGTAGATTCCGAAAATCGATATCCAAACTTTGAATTTCCACCCATTTTAGGGTGTGACGTCATTTCCGGCTAAACTATCAACTTTACGAGAAAATATCATATAACCAATTTGTAGAGAATTTTAAGTTACGTAGATCGTATATTAAACTTTTTTCGATATAACCCCAATTTAAGGGTGTGGAAGCTGAAAACCCGTACAGAGCCACAAAAACCGTCGTAACTCGGAACTGGTACGTCGTATCAAAAAAAGTTAAATGTATACCAGCCCTATAATTTGATTTGCTATCGAAAAGGTCCTATACACTTTTTCGCTATCTCTTACCGTTTTCGAGATATGAATTACGAAATTTGAAATTTTCAGTAGCCGATTAAAATGGGACATATTCAAAATGTTTAAAAATTCATAGCGCATGTGTTTATAAATATTAAGTAACGAAAATTTGGGTATATACGTAATAAAATACGTAGATTTCAAAAACAATGAGTGCGGATTTTTTTATCCACCCAGTTTCGGGTATGCTAATTACAGTGCCCTTATTTATAATTATAATATAGCCATATTTTGGGAATGTATGTAGAAAAATACGTAAAATTCAAAAATCGATATTATAAAATTGAGTCTCCACCCATTATTGGGTATGATGTTATTTGCGGCTAAACTATCAACTTTACGATAAAAATTTACATGACAAAAGTTGTAAAGAATTAAAAGTTATGTAAGAATCACTCAAAATTTATTTGGATATGGTGCTCCAAATTGGAGTTTTGGGGGTAAATAAATATGTGGCACTTTAAAGTGTTTTTGTTGTAAATGGCGATATTTATTGTTTTATTTACAAAATAAACTATGTACACATGTAGAAAGAAGTGCATTGAATCTAAGATTATAATCCCCAAGTCGCTATCTCAATTACTTTTCAAGATATTCAATGATAAATTGCTTAAATCTATTGAAACTTACCGTCACCAACTCGTAGGAATTTCAGGATTTCTGGAAGGATTTAAAAAGGAACAAATGTACAATTTCACAGGAATAATCGTTTATTGAACAAACACAGGATAATACAATAAATAGGATAAAAGGTAATACAATTGACACAGGATGTGAAGGATAAAACACGAGTTGTTGGACGGGACGGCGTGAAAACTATGTTTTTCCTACCTTGACAGCTTCAGGGCGCGATGTCTGTCCATCTGTTCGGCTGCAGGCTGTAGAGCTCCTTTTCCCCGTGTTGTCTTTGGCCAATCGTCGTTCAAGTTCAACAGGTCGAGAATTAAGTCAAGCGATGTCTGTTAGTCTGTCTGTCCACTTGCAACAGGGCTTCATACAGCTGTCAACAACAATAAAAAACACTTGTAACAAACCAAATCACAAATATATTCACGTACCGTTGACAAGATTTTCTCCAGCGATGAAACTTCATTTTCTCTTGATCATAACTCCTCAACGGGTGAAAATATCTTCATTTCGAGTGCAGAATCGGATTCTTTGGACATTAGAATATAAATCACAACACTTTGATCCCTTAAAACTGCAATACGGACATCGAAAACGGCCGTAAGTTCTTTAGGAACAACATCTGATTGGATACCGCTCTGAAATCGCGAAAGTTAAATTTTCAGGCGCTCATAACTCCTCAACGGATTAAAATATCTCAAAATTAACACTAAATTCGTGTTCTACGATGTTTAAAATATAAATTGACTTATTTCCAAATCTTAAAACCATTTGGACAAAGTTTTATTTATACATTTCTAAAATGACGACCGTTCCAAATCTTTCGCAATCCCTCCAAAACATCAAAACGTTTATTTGATGATGAATCGGGCTAAAATTTACAGGAAATACATAAAAGTAACTGAAATTCTTTTATTTGTACTTAAAACTAGTCAAAAATGTGGTTAAAAATCATGTACGTTTCAAAAACATCAGGGCTGTTTGCAGCGCCAAAATACCCGAACTATGTTAGGACATTTTAACTCTGCCGGTAAAGCAGACTAATAGTTTTATTTATTATACGATTAAATAATAGTGTAGCATGTTTTTAGGTATAATTAGGGCATAAATATATCAATAATTTAATAATTATTGATATTTAGAAATATGTAATAAAATGTCGGTAATATAGTTAATAAAAGTTCGAGATTTTTGGCGCTGTACCCAGCCGAATGTTTTTGAGACGTACACGATTTTTAACCACACTTTTCCGCTGCTAAACTAATAATTTCAATAAAAAATAAACATTTTTGACTAGTTTTAAATATAAATAAATGATTATCAGTTAATTTTATGTATGTCCTGTAAATTTCAGCCCCATACATAATCAAATAAACTTTTTGATGTTTTGGAGGGATTGCAAAAGATTTGGAACGGTCGTCATTTTAGAAATATTTAAATAAAACTTTGCCCAAACGGTTTTAAGATTTGGTAATACGTCAAATTATATTTCAAACATCGTAGAACACGAATTTAGTGTTAATTTTGAGATATTTTAAACCGTTGAGCGTCTGAAAATGCAACTTTTGGGATTTCAGAGCGGTATCCAATCAAATGTTGTTCCTAAAGAACTTACGGCCGTTTTTGATGTCCGTATTGCAGTTTTAAGGGATGAAAGTGTTGTGATTTATATTTGAAAGTCCAGGAGGAGATATAAGCAAGAGAAAATGGAGTTTCATCATTGGAGAAAATTTGAAACGGGCATCATTTTAGAAATATTTAAATATCGCCTAAAATATTAATTTTACAGAAAAAATACATAGAAGAAAAGTTGTTTAGCATAAAATTCCCTATAAAATGATGTAAGAACGGTCACTTAAATATGAGTACAATCCGAGATATTCCGCCGTGAAAACAGTGCCAATATTTCATTCAAATCTTACCTTTATTTCTTGTGATATTCATGGATGATTTTTAAAAATATTGCAACAATGAATATATCTTCATGTAATTGTTAAATAAATATATTTTCAAGTGAAATTATAGTGTAAATCTATTGAAACTTACCGTCACCAACTCGTAGGAATTTCAGGATTTCTGGAAGGATTTAAAAGGAACAAATGTACAATTTCACAGGAATAATCGTTTATTGAACACAGGATAATACAATAAATAGGATAAAAGGTAATACAATTGACACAGGTTGTGAAGGATAAAAACACGAGTTGTTGGACGGCGTGAAAACAACTTTTCCTACCTTGGCAGCTTCAGGGCGCGATGTCTGTTCAGCTACAGGGCCCCATTTCCACGCGTTGTCTTCGGCCATTCGTCGTTCAAGTTCAACAGGTTCAGAATCGAGTCAGTGTGTGTCTGTCCACTTGCAACGGGGTTTCATACGGCTGTCAACAACAACAATAATAATAATAAAAATACTTGTAACAAACGAAATCACAAATATATTCACGTACCGTCTACAACATTTTCTCTTGCTCATAACCTCTCAACGGATAAAAATATCTTCATTTCGGGTGCAGAATCGGATTCGTTGGTCTTTAAAATATAAATCACAACAATTTCACCCCTTAAAACTGTTTGGTATAAGACTCGGAAACGATTTCCTCTTGTGGCGTCAGTTGATAATTTTCTCAAAATGTTTTTGTTACATTAATCACTTATTAATGCACAAAACTTACTGGAATTTGTGTAAATAAAATAAATATTGTTGTTTTGTACTTAAAATAGGCTAAATTTATTAAAAATTATCCACTTGTCAGCTGGAAATTTGGTTAAAATGTATTAACCAACCTGCATAACATTGGGTATGACATCAGCGCCAAAAAGCTCGAACTAATTATATTATAATATTCTAATTATTAATAATTTATTTATATTTATACTTAAATATTGTTTAAAACAATAAATCAAATGAAATATTAGCTTAAAAATTATAATTTTATTAAATTTATTATCAATATGACTGTTTAACAGTTTTTCCAACAGATGTCCCTAAAAGCTAAAGGTTGATTTACATATGAAGATAAAGCTTGATTTTCACCAATTTTACTTTTAGGAAAAATGAATTTTTTTGGCCATTTTTCAGTTTTTTGTAAATATCTGCTGAAATATTAATTTTACAAGAAAAATGCATAGAAAAAAAGTTATTCAGCATAAAATTTCCTATAAAATAATGTAAGAATGGTTGCTTAAATATGAGTGTAATCCGAGATATTCCTCCGTGAAAATAGTACAAATATTTCATTCAAATCTTTTTGACTCCGATTTGCTTCAAATTTGGTTCATATTTACTAGGAACAAAGGTATAATGAATATCAAAATCTGAGCCCATAGGGGTTGATATTAAGGGAGTTATCCAACCCTAAATTGGGTTATTGCAAATAATAGGAAAACTATAGACTTTCGGGGAAAGTTTTATTAAGATTTTTTGTTACAAATTAAATTTTAAACAACATTTATTTGAAACATTTTCTTGTTTGACTTTTCTTTTTCGAGATAATTGTTAGAAAATTATAATATTGTAACGTTAATAAACTGTGTTTAATAATGTTTTTTCTTTATGATTACAGGTTCAACAAAGGGCCTTAAGGACATCCCAGGATATATCTTCTATAAAAACTGTAAATAAAATGTATTTATTGTCATATAAATGTATATTATGTTTGTGTTATAATAAAAGGACAGAATATATCAAAATATATGTTTATCATTTAAATTCCTATTATATCCTTCTTGTTTAACCCTCAGATTTACCCTAAGGGCGTTAATTACGTGAATTTCGTTTTTCTTTTTTTGGGGTCAATGACCTAAATTTACTCAGTTTTGAATCGAAAATTTTTGATGGTATCAGGATAACAGGAACGAAAAGAGTTCTCATATTTCAAATGTAACGACGGATTCGTGTTCTACGGGTCGTAATTAGTCTAAAAAACCTTGTCCGGCCCTTTTAACTTCTGTATTTTACGAGCTACAACACTTTTTTTAACTCAATTTTTGGGGTCAATGACCTGAATTTACTCAGTTTTTGAATCGAAAATTTTCAATGGTATCAGGATAACAGGAATGAAAAGAGTTCTCATATTTCAAATGTAACGACGGATTCGTGTTCTACGGGTCGTAATTAGTCTAAAAAACCTTGTCCGGCCCTTCTATCTTCTGTAGTTTTCGAGCTATGAAACTTTTTCTTAACCCAATTTTACTCAGTTTTTGAGTCAAAATTTTTGATGGTATCCGGATAACAGGAACGCGAAGAGCTCTCATTTTTCATATTTTAAAGTACTCTTTTCGTTCCTGTTATCCTGATACCAACGAAAATTTTCGACCAAAAACTGAGTAAAATTGGGTTAAGAAAAAAGTGTTGTAGCTCGAAAACTACAGAAGTTAGAAGGGCCGGACAAGTGTTTTTAGACTAATTACGACCCGTAGAACACGAATCCGTCCTCACATTTAAAATATGAGAACTCTTTTCATTCCTGTTATCCTGATACCATCAAAAATTTTCGATTCAAAACTGAGTAAATTTAGGTCATTGACCCCAAAAAAAAAAACAACGAAATTCACGTATCTAACGCCCTTAGGGTAAATCTGAGGGTTAAACAAGAAGGATAAAGTACATTTAAAATAAAAGAACTTCTCGCATTCCTGTTATCATCAAAATTTCGAGGAAAGAAGTGTTATAACTCCAAAACTATTAAATCTAGAGGGGTTGAACAATAATTAGGGCTGTAAAATAAAAGAATATATTCATTTTTACAAGTTTTATTCAGTTTAAAACAAATATAATGTATTTTTACAATAATTGAGAACAAATAATACATAGTTCATTTTCAACCCTTAATAACTCCTACCCTAATTAATTTTTACAAACTAATTTAACAAATATGGATGTAGAATTCCCCGTAGAATGCAAATTTGCAAGAATCGACACAGAATTCCACTTAGTTCAGAAGTTATTAAAGAAAAACTAATTTTTCTACATGTAAAATTTTTCATCCCTTAATAACTTCTGCCCTAATTAATATTTAACAACTAACTTAACAAATATGGACGTAGAATTCCATGTAGAGTTCAAATTTTCAAGAATCGACACAGAATTCCACTTAGTTCAGAAGTTATTAAAGAAAAACTAATTTTTCTACATGTAAAATTTTTCAGCCCTTAATAACTTCTGCCCTAATTAATTTTTAAAAACTAACTTAACAAATATGGACGTAGAATTCCATGTAGAGTTCAAATTTTCAAGAGTCGACACAGAATTCCACTTAGTTCAGAAGTTATTAAAGAAAAACTAATTTTTCTACATGTAAAATTTTTCATCCCTTAATAACTTCTGCCCTAATTAATTTTTAAAAACTAACTTAACAAATATGGCCGTAGAATTCCATGTAGAATTCAAATTTACAAGAATCGACATAGAATTCCACTTAGTTCAGAAGTTATTAAAGAAAAACTAATTTTTCTACATGTAAAAT
The DNA here is from genome assembly GCA_943142095.1 of Ophonus ardosiacus. NCBI lineage: Eukaryota > Metazoa > Arthropoda > Insecta > Coleoptera > Carabidae > Ophonus > Ophonus ardosiacus. The sequence continues at coordinate 99,685 of OW964834.1, forward strand.
TTTTCATCCCTTAATAACTTCTGCCCTAATTAATTTCTAAAAACTAACTTAACAAATATGGACGTAGAATTCCACGTAAAGTTCAAATTTGCAAGAATCGACACAGAATTCCATTTAGTTCAGAAGTTATTAAAGAAAAACTAATTTTTTTACATGTAAAATTTTTCATCCCTTAATAACTTCTGCCCTAATTAATTTCTAAAAACTATCTTAACAATTATGGACGTAGAATTCTATGTAGAATTGAAATTTTCAAGAATCGATACAGAATTCCAATCAGTTCCGGAGTTATCGACGCTGGAATGAAGTCAGGGGATCAGGCGGGCCGTTGAAGATGTTTCCCAACTCAAGCAGGTCCGGAATTCCCAGGATTTCTGTAGTTGCCACCCCCGGAAGCTGAATGCAGTTCATTGACCCTAAAGAAAAAGTTATTAATGATTGGAAAATAAAACTTTTGATTCTCTATAACTTTTTAAAGACGCCACAAGACAAAATCATTTCCGAACCTTATACCAAATAGTTTTAAGGGGTGAATTATATTTTAAAGTCCAAGGAATGCGATTCTGTACTCGAAATGAAGATATTTTTACCCGTTGAGGAGTTATGAGCAAGAGAAAATGTAGCTTCCGAGATATCAACCCTTTAACTCTGAAACTATGAGGGGTAAAAAGGCCGCACAACTTTTATTAAACTAATTTCGATCCGTAGAACACGAATCCGATGTCAGATTTGCCCTACGGCCCTTTGTTATGCGAGATTCATTGTTACATTTCATGATATATTATGTCATTGAATTACGTAAGATCTATTCGTAATTTGACAATTTGGACGCCGGATTCGTAATTCTTGGGGTCGAATTAGGGGGATGCCATGTCTAACTCAAAATATTTTTTCCCGATCGAAATTGAAAACCATGGACTAAAGCCTTGGGGTTTTTTTGGCAAAAAAAACTTTTTGACTCCGATTTGGTTCAAATTTGGTTTACGTATATTAGGGACAAAGGTCTAACGAATAGGGAAATCTGAGCCCATACGGGTTGATATTAGCGGAGTTATTCAACCCTAAAGTGGGTTATTGCAAATAATGGGAAAACTATAGACTTCAGACAAAAGTTTTATTAGGATTTTTTGTTACAAATTAAATTCTAAACAACTTTTATTCTATATATTTAACCCTAAACTTCTAATTGTTGAAATGTAACAATGAAACTCACGTATTGTGTTGTTATCTTATTTATTGTATTATTCTGTGTTCAATAAACGATTGATTATTCCTGTGAAATTGTACATTTATTCCTTTTTAAGTCCTTCCAGAAATCCTGAAATTCCTACGAGTTGGTGACGGTAAGTTTCAATAGATTTAAGCAATTTATCATTGAATATCTTGAAAAGTAATTGAGATAACGACTTGGGGATTATAATTTTAGATTCAAACAGTAAATAACAAAAAAAAAAACACTTTAAAGTGTCGCATATTTACCCCCAAAACTCCAATTTGGAGCACCATATCCAAATAAATTTTGGGTGATTCTTATATAACTTTTAATTCTCTACAACTTTTGTCATATACATTTTTTTCGTAAAGTTGATGGTTTAGCCGGAAATGACGTCATACCCAATAATGGGTGGAGACGAAATTTTATAATATCGATTTTTGAATTCTACGTATTTTTCTACATACATACCCAAAATATCGCTATATTATAGTTAAAAATAAGGGCACTGTAATTGGCATACCCGGAACTGGGTGGACATACAAATTCCGCACCCAGAGTTTTGAAATCTACGTATTTTATTACGTATATACCCAAATTTTCGTAACTTAATATTTATAAACACAGGCGCTATAAATTTTTAAACATTTTGAATATGTCCCATTTTAATCGGCTACTGAAAATTTCAAATTTCGTAATTCATATCTCGAAAACGGTAAGAGATAGCGAAAAAGTGTATAGGACCTTTTCGATAGCAAATCAAATTATAGGGCTGGTATACATTTAACTTTTTTTGATACGACGTACCAGTTCCGAGTTACGACGGTTTTTGTGGCTCTGTACGGGTTTTCAGCCTCCACACCCTTAATTTGGGGTAATATCGAAAAAAGTTTAATGTATGATCTACATAATTTAAAATTCTCTACAAATTGGTTAAATGATATTTTTTTGTAACATTTATAGTTTAGCCGGAAATAACGTCACACCCTAAAATGGGTAGGAATTCAAAGTTTGGATATCGATTTTCGGAATCTACGTATTTTTCTGCATATATACCCAAAATTTGGTTTCTCAATTATTAAAAATAAGAAATATCCAAAGTTTCCCATGCCCAAAACTGGGTCTAATAGGTCAAATATGAAATATATTTTTGTTGAATCCTACATAACTTTTTATGCTTTACAACTTGTGTCGTATGAAATTTTTTTTTAGAACTAATAGTTTAGCCGGAAATGACGTCACACCTTATATTGGGTAGAGATACAAAGTCGTCATATTTTTTTTCGGAATCTACGTAATTTTCTGCATATGAACTTCAAAATTTTATTATTTAATATTTGTAAATAAAGGCCCTACGATTTTTTAAAGTTTGAATTTTTTCATTGGTCGCCCCCTAAACCCACCCTCTGTAGGTGGAGCTACGGCAGCCAACGAAAAAATAACAACTTATTTTCTTATTGGCTGCTGTAGCTCCGCCTCCAGCCAATCACAGGGTAGCAATTAGGGGCGACCAATGAAAAAATTCAAACTTTAAAAATTCGTAGGGCCTTTGTTTATAAATATTAAATAATAAATTTTTGGGTACATATGCAGAAAATTACGTAGAATCCGAAGAAAAATACGGTGACTTTGTATCTCTACCCAATATAAGGTGTGATGTCATTTCCGGCTAAACTATCAATTCTAAAAATAAAACTCATACGACCAAATTTGTAGAGAACGAAAAGTTATGTAGGATTCAACAAAAATATATTTCATATTTGACCTATTAGAACCAGTTTTGGGCATGGGAAACTTTGGACATTTCTTATTTTTAATAATTGACAAACCAAATTTTGGGTATATATGCAGAAAAATACGTAGATTCCGAAAATCGATATCCAAACTTTGAATTTCCACCCATTTTAGGGTGTGACGTCATTTCCGGCTAAACTATCAACTTTACGAGAAAATATCATATAACCAATTTGTAGAGAATTTTAAGTTACGTAGATCGTATATTAAACTTTTTTCGATATAACCCCAATTTAAGGGTGTGGAAGCTGAAAACCCGTACAGAGCCACAAAAACCGTCGTAACTCGGAACTGGTACGTCGTATCAAAAAAAGTTAAATGTATACCAGCCCTATAATTTGATTTGCTATCGAAAAGGTCCTATACACTTTTTCGCTATCTCTTACCGTTTTCGAGATATGAATTACGAAATTTGAAATTTTCAGTAGCCGATTAAAATGGGACATATTCAAAATGTTTAAAAATTCATAGCGCATGTGTTTATAAATATTAAGTAACGAAAATTTGGGTATATACGTAATAAAATACGTAGATTTCAAAAACAATGAGTGCGGATTTTTTTATCCACCCAGTTTCGGGTATGCTAATTACAGTGCCCTTATTTATAATTATAATATAGCCATATTTTGGGAATGTATGTAGAAAAATACGTAAAATTCAAAAATCGATATTATAAAATTGAGTCTCCACCCATTATTGGGTATGATGTTATTTGCGGCTAAACTATCAACTTTACGATAAAAATTTACATGACAAAAGTTGTAAAGAATTAAAAGTTATGTAAGAATCACTCAAAATTTATTTGGATATGGTGCTCCAAATTGGAGTTTTGGGGGTAAATAAATATGTGGCACTTTAAAGTGTTTTTGTTGTAAATGGCGATATTTATTGTTTTATTTACAAAATAAACTATGTACACATGTAGAAAGAAGTGCATTGAATCTAAGATTATAATCCCCAAGTCGCTATCTCAATTACTTTTCAAGATATTCAATGATAAATTGCTTAAATCTATTGAAACTTACCGTCACCAACTCGTAGGAATTTCAGGATTTCTGGAAGGATTTAAAAAGGAACAAATGTACAATTTCACAGGAATAATCGTTTATTGAACAAACACAGGATAATACAATAAATAGGATAAAAGGTAATACAATTGACACAGGATGTGAAGGATAAAACACGAGTTGTTGGACGGGACGGCGTGAAAACTATGTTTTTCCTACCTTGACAGCTTCAGGGCGCGATGTCTGTCCATCTGTTCGGCTGCAAGCTGTAGAGCTCCTTTTCCCCGTGTTGTCTTTGGCCAATCGTCGTTCAAGTTCAACAGGTCGAGAATTAAGTCAAGCGATGTCTGTTAGTCTGTCTGTCCACTTGCAACAGGGCTTCATACAGCTGTCAACAACAATAAAAAACACTTGTAACAAACCAAATCACAAATATATTCACGTACCGTTGACAAGATTTTCTCCAGCGATGAAACTTCATTTTCTCTTGATCATAACTCCTCAACGGGTGAAAATATCTTCATTTCGAGTGCAGAATCGGATTCTTTGGACATTAGAATATAAATCACAACACTTTCATCCCTTAAAACTGCAATACGGACATCGAAAACGGCCGTAAGTTCTTTAGGAACAACATCTGATTGGATACCGCTCTGAAATCGCGAAAGTTAAATTTTCAGACGCTCATAACTCCTCAACGGATTAAAATATCTCAAAATTAACACTAAATTCGTGTTCTACGATGTTTAAAATATAAATTGACTTATTTCCAAATCTTAAAACCATTTGGACAAAGTTTTATTTATACATTTCTAAAATGACGACCGTTCCAAATCTTTCGCAATCCCTCCAAAACATCAAAACGTTTATTTGATGATGAATCGGGCTAAAATTTACAGGAAATACATAAAAGTAACTGAAATTCTTTTATTTGTACTTAAAACTAGTCAAAAATGTGGTTAAAAATCATGTACGTTTCAAAAACATCAGGGCTGTTTGCAGCGCCAAAATAACCGAACTATGTTAGGACATTTTAACTCTGCCGGTAAAGCAGACTAATAGTTTTATTTATTATACGATTAAATAATAGTGTAGCATGTTTTTAGGTATAATTAGGGCATAAATATATCAATAATTTAATAATTATTGATATTTAGAAATATGTAATAAAATGTCGGTAATATAGTTAATAAAAGTTCGAGCTTTTTGGCGCTGTACCCAGCCGAATGTTTTTGAGACGTACACGATTTTTAACCACACTTTTCCGCTGCTAAACTAATAATTTCAATAAAAAATAAACATTTTTGACTAGTTTTAAATATAAATAAATGATTATCAGTTAATTTTATGTATGTCCTGTAAATTTCAGCCCCATACATAATCAAATAAACTTTTTGATGTTTTGGAGGGATTGCAAAAGATTTGGAACGGTCGTCATTTTAGAAATATTTAAATAAAACTTTGCCCAAACGGTTTTAAGATTTGGTAATACGTCAAATTATATTTCAAACATCGTAGAACACGAATTTAGTGTTAATTTTGAGATATTTTAAACCGTTGAGCGTCTGAAAATGCAACTTTTGGGATTTCAGAGCGGTATCCAATCAAATGTTGTTCCTAAAGAACTTACGGCCGTTTTTGATGTCCGTATTGCAGTTTTAAGGGATGAAAGTGTTGTGATTTATATTTGAAAGTCCAGGAGGAGATATAAGCAAGAGAAAATGGAGTTTCATCATTGGAGAAAATTTGAAACGGGCATCATTTTAGAAATATTTAAATATCGCCTAAAATATTAATTTTACAGAAAAAATACATAGAAGAAAAGTTGTTTAGCATAAAATTCCCTATAAAATGATGTAAGAACGGTCACTTAAATATGAGTACAATCCGAGATATTCCGCCGTGAAAACAGTGCCAATATTTCATTCAAATCTTACCTTTATTTCTTGTGATATTCATGGATGATTTTTAAAAATATTGCAACAATGAATATATCTTCATGTAATTGTTAAATAAATATATTTTCAAGTGAAATTATAGTGTAAATCTATTGAAACTTACCGTCACCAACTCGTAGGAATTTCAGGATTTCTGGAAGGATTTAAAAGGAACAAATGTACAATTTCACAGGAATAATCGTTTATTGAACACAGGATAATACAATAAATAGGATAAAAGGTAATACAATTGACACAGGTTGTGAAGGATAAAAACACGAGTTGTTGGACGGCGTGAAAACAACTTTTCCTACCTTGGCAGCTTCAGGGCGCGATGTCTGTTCAGCTACAGGGCCCCATTTCCACGCGTTGTCTTCGGCCATTCGTCGTTCAAGTTCAACAGGTTCAGAATCGAGTCAGTGTGTGTCTGTCCACTTGCAACGGGGTTTCATACGGCTGTCAACAACAACAATAATAATAATAAAAATACTTGTAACAAACGAAATCACAAATATATTCACGTACCGTCTACAACATTTTCTCTTGCTCATAACCTCTCAACGGATAAAAATATCTTCATTTCGGGTGCAGAATCGGATTCGTTGGTCTTTAAAATATAAATCACAACAATTTCACCCCTTAAAACTGTTTGGTATAAGACTCGGAAACGATTTCCTCTTGTGGCGTCAGTTGATAATTTTCTCAAAATGTTTTTGTTACATTAATCACTTATTAATGCACAAAACTTACTGGAATTTGTGTAAATAAAATAAATATTGTTGTTTTGTACTTAAAATAGGCTAAATTTATTAAAAATTATCCACTTGTCAGCTGGAAATTTGGTTAAAATGTATTAACCAACCTGCATAACATTGGGTATGACATCAGCGCCAAAAAGCTCGAACTAATTATATTATAATATTCTAATTATTAATAATTTATTTATATTTATACTTAAATATTGTTTAAAACAATAAATCAAATGAAATATTAGCTTAAAAATTATAATTTTATTAAATTTATTATCAATATGACTGTTTAACAGTTTTTCCAACAGATGTCCCTAAAAGCTAAAGGTTGATTTACATATGAAGATAAAGCTTGATTTTCACCAATTTTACTTTTAGGAAAAATGAATTTTTTTGGCCATTTTTCAGTTTTTTGTAAATATCTGCTGAAATATTAATTTTACAAGAAAAATGCATAGAAAAAAAGTTATTCAGCATAAAATTTCCTATAAAATAATGTAAGAATGGTTGCTTAAATATGAGTGTAATCCGAGATATTCCTCCGTGAAAATAGTACAAATATTTCATTCAAATCTTTTTGACTCCGATTTGCTTCAAATTTGGTTCATATTTACTAGGAACAAAGGTATAATGAATATCAAAATCTGAGCCCATAGGGGTTTATATTAAGGGAGTTATCCAACCCTAAATTGGGTTATTGCAAATAATAGGAAAACTATAGACTTTCGGGGAAAGTTTTATTAAGATTTTTTGTTACAAATTAAATTTTAAACAACATTTATTTGAAACATTTTCTTGTTTGACTTTTCTTTTTCGAGATAATTGTTAGAAAATTATAATATTGTAACGTTAATAAACTGTGTTTAATAATGTTTTTTCTTTATGATTACAGGTTCAACAAAGGGCCTTAAGGACATCCCAGGATATATCTTCTATAAAAACTGTAAATAAAATGTATTTATTGTCATATAAATGTATATTATGTTTGTGTTATAATAAAAGGACAGAATATATCAAAATATATGTTTATCATTTAAATTCCTATTATATCCTTCTTGTTTAACCCTCAGATTTACCCTAAGGGCGTTAATTACGTGAATTTCGTTTTTCTTTTTTTGGGGTCAATGACCTAAATTTACTCAGTTTTGAATCGAAAATTTTTGATGGTATCAGGATAACAGGAACGAAAAGAGTTCTCATATTTCAAATGTAACGACGGATTCGTGTTCTACGGGTCGTAATTAGTCTAAAAAACCTTGTCCGGCCCTTTTAACTTCTGTATTTTACGAGCTACAACACTTTTTTTAACTCAATTTTTGGGGTCAATGACCTGAATTTACTCAGTTTTTGAATCGAAAATTTTCGATGGTATCAGGATAACAGGAATGAAAAGAGTTCTCATATTTCAAATGTAACGACGGATTCGTGTTCTACGGGTCGTAATTAGTCTAAAAAACCTTGTCCGGCCCTTCTATCTTCTGTAGTTTTCGAGCTATGAAACTTTTTCTTAACCCAATTTTACTCAGTTTTTGAGTCAAAATTTTTGATGGTATCCGGATAACAGGAACGCGAAGAGCTCTCATTTTTCATATTTTAAAGTACTCTTTTCGTTCCTGTTATCCTGATACCAACGAAAATTTTCGACCAAAAACTGAGTAAAATTGGGTTAAGAAAAAAGTGTTGTAGCTCGAAAACTACAGAAGTTAGAAGGGCCGGACAAGTGTTTTTAGACTAATTACGACCCGTAGAACACGAATCCGTCCTCACATTTAAAATATGAGAACTCTTTTCATTCCTGTTATCCTGATACCATCAAAAATTTTCGATTCAAAACTGAGTAAATTTAGGTCATTGACCCCAAAAAAAAAACAACGAAATTCACGTATCTAACGCCCTTAGGGTAAATCTGAGGGTTAAACAAGAAGGATAAAGTACATTTAAAATAAAAGAACTTCTCGCATTCCTGTTATCATCAAAATTTCGAGGAAAGAAGTGTTATAACTCCAAAACTATTAAATCTAGAGGGGTTGAACAATAATTAGGGCTGTAAAATAAAAGAATATATTCATTTTTACAAGTTTTATTCAGTTTAAAACAAATATAATGTATTTTTACAATAATTGAGAACAAATAATACATAGTTCATTTTCAACCCTTAATAACTCCTACCCTAATTAATTTTTACAAACTAATTTAACAAATATGGATGTAGAATTCCCCGTAGAATGCAAATTTGCAAGAATCGACACAGAATTCCACTTAGTTCAGAAGTTATTAAAGAAAAACTAATTTTTCTACATGTAAAATTTTTCATCCCTTAATAACTTCTGCCCTAATTAATATTTAACAACTAACTTAACAAATATGGACGTAGAATTCCATGTAGAGTTCAAATTTTCAAGAATCGACACAGAATTCCACTTAGTTCAGAAGTTATTAAAGAAAAACTAATTTTTCTACATGTAAAATTTTTCAGCCCTTAATAACTTCTGCCCTAATTAATTTTTAAAAACTAACTTAACAAATATGGACGTAGAATTCCATGTAGAGTTCAAATTTTCAAGAGTCGACACAGAATTCCACTTAGTTCAGAAGTTATTAAAGAAAAACTAATTTTTCTACATGTAAAATTTTTCATCCCTTAATAACTTCTGCCCTAATTAATTTCTAAAAACTAACTTAACAAATATGGACGTAGAATTCCATGTAGAATTCAAATTTACAAGAATCGACACAGAATTCCACTTAGTTCAGAAGTTATTAAAGAAAAACTAATTTTTCTACATGTAAAATTTTTCATCCCTTAATAACTTCTGCCCTAATTAATTTTTAAAAACTAACTTAACAAATATGGCCGTAGAATTCCATGTAGAATTCAAATTTACAAGAATCGACATAGAATTCCACTTAGTTCAGAAGTTATTAAAGAAAAACTAATTTTTCTACATGTAAAATTTTTCAGCCCTTAATAACTTCTGCCCTAATTAATTTTCAAAAACTAACTTAACAAATATGGACGTAGAATTCCACGTAAAGTTCAAATTTGCAAGAATCGACACAGAATTCCATTTAGTTCAGAAGTTATTAAAGAAAAACTAATTTTTTTACATGTAAAATTTTTCATCCCTTAATAACTTCTGCCCTAATTAATTTCTAAAAACTATCTTAACAATTATGGACGTAGAATTCTATGTAGAATTGAAATTTTCAAGAATCGATACAGAATTCCAATCAGTTCCGGAGTTATCGACGCTGGAATGAAGTCAGGGGATCAGGCGGGCCGTTGAAGATGTTTCCCAACTCAAGCAGGTCCGGAATTCCCAGGATTTCTGTAGTTGCCACCCCCGGAAGCTGAATGCAGTTCATTGACCCTAAAGAAAAAGTTATTAATGATTGGAAAATAAAACTTTTGATTCTCTATAACTTTTTAAAGACGCCACAAGACAAAATCATTTCCGAACCTTATACCAAATAGTTTTAAGGGGTGAATTATATTTTAAAGTCCAAGGAATGCGATTCTGTACTCGAAATGAAGATATTTTTACCCGTTGAGGAGTTATGAGCAAGAGAAAATGTAGCTTCCGAGATATCAACCCTTTAACTCTGAAACTATGAGGGGTAAAAAGGCCGCACAACTTTTATTAAACTAATTTCGATCCGTAGAACACGAATCCGATGTCAGATTTGCCCTACGGCCCTTTGTTATGCGAGATTCATTGTTACATTTCATGATATATTATGTCATTGAATTACGTAAGATCTATTCGTAATTTGACAATTTGGACGCCGGATTCGTAATTCTTGGGGTCGAATTAGGGGGATGCCATGTCTAACACAAAATATTTTTTCCCGATCGAAATTGAAAACCATGGACTAAAGCCTTGGGGTTTTTTTGGCAAAAAAAACTTTTTGACTCCGATTTGGTTCAAATTTGGTTTACGTATATTAGGGACAAAGGTCTAACGAATAGGGAAATCTGAGCCCATACGGGTTGATATTAGCGGAGTTATTCAACCCTAAAGTGGGTTATTGCAAATAATGGGAAAACTATAGACTTCAGACAAAAGTTTTATTAGGATTTTTTGTTACAAATTAAATTCTAAACAACTTTTATTCTATATATTTAACCCTAAACTTCTAATTGTTGAAATGTAACAATGAAACTCACGTATTGTGTTGTTATCTTATTTATTGTATTATTCTGTGTTCAATAAACGATTGATTATTCCTGTGAAATTGTACATTTATTCCTTTTTAAGTCCTTCCAGAAATCCTGAAATTCCTACGAGTTGGTGACGGTAAGTTTCAATAGATTTAAGCAATTTATCATTGAATATCTTGAAAAGTAATTGAGATAACGACTTGGGGATTATAATTTTAGATTCAAACAGTAAATAACAAAAAAAAAAACACTTTAAAGTGTCGCATATTTACCCCCAAAACTCCAATTTGGAGCACCATATCCAAATAAATTTTGGGTGATTCTTATATAACTTTTAATTCTCTACAACTTTTGTCATATACATTTTTTTCGTAAAGTTGATGGTTTAGCCGGAAATGACGTCATACCCAATAATGGGTGGAGACGAAATTTTATAATATCGATTTTTGAATTCTACGTATTTTTCTACATACATACCCAAAATATCGCTATATTATAGTTAAAAATAAGGGCACTGTAATTGGCATACCCGGAACTGGGTGGACATACAAATTCCGCACCCAGAGTTTTGAAATCTACGTATTTTATTACGTATATACCCAAATTTTCGTAACTTAATATTTATAAACACAGGCGCTATAAATTTTTAAACATTTTGAATATGTCCCATTTTAATCGGCTACTGAAAATTTCAAATTTCGTAATTCATATCTCGAAAACGGTAAGAGATAGCGAAAAAGTGTATAGGACCTTTTCGATAGCAAATCAAATTATAGGGCTGGTATACATTTAACTTTTTTTGATACGACGTACCAGTTCCGAGTTACGACGGTTTTTGTGGCTCTGTACGGGTTTTCAGCCTCCACACCCTTAATTTGGGGTAATATCGAAAAAAGTTTAATGTATGATCTACATAATTTAAAATTCTCTACAAATTGGTTAAATGATATTTTTTTGTAACATTTATAGTTTAGCCGGAAATAACGTCACACCCTAAAATGGGTAGGAATTCAAAGTTTGGATATCGATTTTCGGAATCTACGTATTTTTCTGCATATATACCCAAAATTTGGTTTCTCAATTATTAAAAATAAGAAATATCCAAAGTTTCCCATGCCCAAAACTGGGTCTAATAGGTCAAATATGAAATATATTTTTGTTGAATCCTACATAACTTTTTATGCTTTACAACTTGTGTCGTATGAAATTTTTTTTTAGAACTAATAGTTTAGCCGGAAATGACGTCACACCTTATATTGGGTAGAGATACAAAGTCGTCATATTTTTTTTCGGAATCTACGTAATTTTCTGCATATGAACTTCAAAATTTTATTATTTAATATTTGTAAATAAAGGCCCTACGATTTTTTAAAGTTTGAATTTTTTCATTGGTCGCCCCCTAAACCCACCCTCTGTAGGTGGAGCTACGGCAGCCAATGAAAAAATAACAACTTATTTTCTTATTGGCTGCTGTAGCTCCGCCTCCAGCCAATCACAGGGTAGCAATTAGGGGCGACCAATGAAAAAATTCAAACTTTAAAAATTCGTAGGGCCTTTGTTTATAAATATTAAATAATAAATTTTTGGGTACATATGCAGAAAATTACGTAGAATCCGAAGAAAAATACGGTGACTTTGTATCTCTACCCAATATAAGGTGTGATGTCATTTCCGGCTAAACTATCAATTCTAAAAATAAAACTCATACGACCAAATTTGTAGAGAACGAAAAGTTATGTAGGATTCAACAAAAATATATTTCATATTTGACCTATTAGAACCAGTTTTGGGCATGGGAAACTTTGGACATTTCTTATTTTTAATAATTGACAAACCAAATTTTGGGTATATATGCAGAAAAATACGTAGATTCCGAAAATCGATATCCAAACTTTGAATTTCCACCCATTTTAGGGTGTGACGTCATTTCCGGCTAAACTATCAACTTTACGAGAAAATATCATATAACCAATTTGTAGAGAATTTTAAGTTACGTAGATCGTATATTAAACTTTTTTCGATATAACCCCAATTTAAGGGTGTGGAAGCTGAAAACCCGTACAGAGCCACAAAAACCGTCGTAACTCGGAACTGGTACGTCGTATCAAAAAAAGTTAAATGTATACCAGCCCTATAATTTGATTTGCTATCGAAAAGGTCCTATACACTTTTTCGCTATCTCTTACCGTTTTCGAGATATGAATTACGAAATTTGAAATTTTCAGTAGCCGATTAAAATGGGACATATTCAAAATGTTTAAAAATTCATAGCGCATGTGTTTATAAATATTAAGTAACGAAAATTTGGGTATATACGTAATAAAATACGTAGATTTCAAAAACAATGAGTGCGGATTTTTTTATCCACCCAGTTTCGGGTATGCTAATTACAGTGCCCTTATTTATAATTATAATATAGCCATATTTTGGGAATGTATGTAGAAAAATACGTAAAATTCAAAAATCGATATTATAAAATTGAGTCTCCACCCATTATTGGGTATGATGTTATTTGCGGCTAAACTATCAACTTTACGATAAAAATTTACATGACAAAAGTTGTAAAGAATTAAAAGTTATGTAAGAATCACTCAAAATTTATTTGGATATGGTGCTCCAAATTGGAGTTTTGGGGGTAAATAAATATGTGGCACTTTAAAGTGTTTTTGTTGTAAATGGCGATATTTATTGTTTTATTTACAAAATAAACTATGTACACATGTAGAAAGAAGTGCATTGAATCTAAGATTATAATCCCCAAGTCGCTATCTCAATTACTTTTCAAGATATTCAATGATAAATTGCTTAAATCTATTGAAACTTACCGTCACCAACTCGTAGGAATTTCAGGATTTCTGGAAGGATTTAAAAAGGAACAAATGTACAATTTCACAGGAATAATCGTTTATTGAACAAACACAGGATAATACAATAAATAGGATAAAAGGTAATACAATTGACACAGCATGTGAAGGATAAAACACGAGTTGTTGGACGGGACGGCGTGAAAACTATGTTTTTCCTACCTTGACAGCTTCAGGGCGCGATGTCTGTCCATCTGTTCGGCTGCAGGCTGTAGAGCTCCTTTTCCCCGTGTTGTCTTTGGCCAATCGTCGTTCAAGTTCAACAGGTCGAGAATTAAGTCAAGCGATGTCTGTTAGTCTGTCTGTCCACTTGCAACAGGGCTTCATACAGCTGTCAACAACAATAAAAAACACTTGTAACAAACCAAATCACAAATATATTCACGTACCGTTGACAAGATTTTCTCCAGCGATGAAACTTCATTTTCTCTTGATCATAACTCCTCAACGGGTGAAAATATCTTCATTTCGAGTGCAGAATCGGATTCTTTGGACATTAGAATATAAATCACAACACTTTCATCCCTTAAAACTGCAATACGGACATCGAAAACGGCCGTAAGTTCTTTAGGAACAACATCTGATTGGATACCGCTCTGAAATCGCGAAAGTTAAATTTTCAGACGCTCATAACTCCTCAACGGATTAAAATATCTCAAAATTAACACTAAATTCGTGTTCTACGATGTTTAAAATATAAATTGACTTATTTCCAAATCTTAAAACCATTTGGACAAAGTTTTATTTATACATTTCTAAAATGACGACCGTTCCAAATCTTTCGCAATCCCTCCAAAACATCAAAACGTTTATTTGATGATGAATCGGGCTAAAATTTACAGGAAATACATAAAAGTAACTGAAATTCTTTTATTTGTACTTAAAACTAGTCAAAAATGTGGTTAAAAATCATGTACGTTTCAAAAACATCAGGGCTGTTTGCAGCGCCAAAATACCCGAACTATGTTAGGACATTTTAACTCTGCCGGTAAAGCAGACTAATAGTTTTATTTATTATACGATTAAATAATAGTGTAGCATGTTTTTAGGTATAATTAGGGCATAAATATATCAATAATTTAATAATTATTGATATTTAGAAATATGTAATAAAATGTCGGTAATATAGTTAATAAAAGTTCGAGCTTTTTGGCGCTGTACCCAGCCGAATGTTTTTGAGACGTACACGATTTTTAACCACACTTTTCCGCTGCTAAACTAATAATTTCAATAAAAAATAAACATTTTTGACTAGTTTTAAATATAAATAAATGATTATCAGTTAATTTTATGTATGTTCTGTAAATTTCAGCCCCATACATAATCAAATAAACTTTTTGATGTTTTGGAGGGATTGCAAAAGATTTGGAACGGTCGTCATTTTAGAAATATTTAAATAAAACTTTGCCCAAACGGTTTTAAGATTTGGTAATACGTCAAATTATATTTCAAACATCGTAGAACACGAATTTAGTGTTAATTTTGAGATATTTTAAACCGTTGAGCGTCTGAAAATGCAACTTTTGGGATTTCAGAGCGGTATCCAATCAAATGTTGTTCCTAAAGAACTTACGGCCGTTTTTGATGTCCGTATTGCAGTTTTAAGGGATGAAAGTGTTGTGATTTATATTTGAAAGTCCAGGAGGAGATATAAGCAAGAGAAAATGGAGTTTCATCATTGGAGAAAATTTGAAACGGGCATCATTTTAGAAATATTTAAATATCGCCTAAAATATTAATTTTACAGAAAAAATACATAGAAGAAAAGTTGTTTAGCATAAAATTCCCTATAAAATGATGTAAGAACGGTCACTTAAATATGAGTACAATCCGAGATATTCCGCCGTGAAAACAGTGCCAATATTTCATTCAAATCTTACCTTTATTTCTTGTGATATTCATGGATGATTTTTAAAAATATTGCAACAATGAATATATCTTCATGTAATTGTTAAATAAATATATTTTCAAGTGAAATTATAGTGTAAATCTATTGAAACTTACCGTCACCAACTCGTAGGAATTTCAGGATTTCTGGAAGGATTTAAAAGGAACAAATGTACAATTTCACAGGAATAATCGTTTATTGAACACAGGATAATACAATAAATAGGATAAAAGGTAATACAATTGACACAGGTTGTGAAGGATAAAAACACGAGTTGTTGGACGGCGTGAAAACAACTTTTCCTACCTTGGCAGCTTCAGGGCGCGATGTCTGTTCAGCTACAGGGCCCCATTTCCACGCGTTGTCTTCGGCCATTCGTCGTTCAAGTTCAACAGGTTCAGAATCGAGTCAGTGTGTGTCTGTCCACTTGCAACGGGGTTTCATACGGCTGTCAACAACAACAATAATAATAATAAAAATACTTGTAACAAACGAAATCACAAATATATTCACGTACCGTCTACAACATTTTCTCTTGCTCATAACCTCTCAACGGATAAAAATATCTTCATTTCGGGTGCAGAATCGGATTCGTTGGTCTTTAAAATATAAATCACAACAATTTCACCCCTTAAAACTGTTTGGTATAAGACTCGGAAACGATTTCCTCTTGTGGCGTCAGTTGATAATTTTCTCAAAATGTTTTTGTTACATTAATCACTTATTAATGCACAAAACTTACTGGAATTTGTGTAAATAAAATAAATATTGTTGTTTTGTACTTAAAATAGGCTAAATTTATTAAAAATTATCCACTTGTATACACTCATATTTAAGCAACCATTCTTACATTATTTTATAGGAAATTTTATGCTGAATAACTTTTTTTCTATGCATTTTTCTTGTAAAATTAATATTTCAGCAGATATTTACAAAAAACTGAAAAATGGCCAAAAAAATTCATTTTTCCTAAAAGTAAAATTGGTGAAAATCAAGCTTTATCTTCATATGTAAATCAACCTTTAGCTTTTAGGGACATCTGTTGGAAAAACTGTTAAAACAGTCATATTGATAATAAATTTAATAAAATTATAATTTTTAAGCTAATATTTTCATTTGATTTATTGTTTTAAACAATATTTAAGTATAAATATAAATAAATTATTAATAATTAGAATATTATAATATAATTAGTTCGAGCTTTTTGGCGCTGATGTCATACCCAATGTTATGCAGGTTGGTTAATACATTTTAACCAAATTTCCAGCTGACAAGTGGATAATTTTTAATAAATTTAGCCTATTTTAAGTACAAAACAACAATATTTATTTTATTTACACAAATTCCAGTAAGTTTTGTGCATTAATAAGTGATTAATGTAACAAAAACATTTTGAGAAAATTATCAACTGACGCCACAAGAGGAAATCGTTTCCGAGTCTTATACCAAACAGTTTTAAGGGGTGAAATTGTTGTGATTTATATTTTAAAGACCAACGAATCCGATTCTGCACCCGAAATGAAGATATTTTTATCCGTTGAGAGGTTATGAGCAAGAGAAAATGTTGTAGACGGTACGTGAATATATTTGTGATTTCGTTTGTTACAAGTATTTTTATTATTATTATTGTTGTTGTTGACAGCCGTATGAAACCCCGTTGCAAGTGGACAGACACACACTGACTCGATTCTGAACCTGTTGAACTTGAACGACGAATGGCCGAAGACAACGCGTGGAAATGGGGCCCTGTAGCTGAACAGACATCGCGCCCTGAAGCTGCCAAGGTAGGAAAAGTTGTTTTCACGCCGTCCAACAACTCGTGTTTTTATCCTTCACAACCTGTGTCAATTGTATTACCTTTTATCCTATTTATTGTATTATCCTGTGTTCAATAAACGATTATTCCTGTGAAATTGTACATTTGTTCCTTTTAAATCCTTCCAGAAATCCTGAAATTCCTACGAGTTGGTGACGGTAAGTTTCAATAGATTTACACTATAATTTCACTTGAAAATATATTTATTTAACAATTACATGAAGATATATTCATTGTTGCAATATTTTTAAAAATCATCCATGAATATCACAAGAAATAAAGGTAAGATTTGAATGAAATATTGGCACTGTTTTCACGGCGGAATATCTCGGATTGTACTCATATTTAAGTGACCGTTCTTACATCATTTTATAGGGAATTTTATGCTAAACAACTTTTCTTCTATGTATTTTTTCTGTAAAATTAATATTTTAGGCGATATTTAAATATTTCTAAAATGATGCCCGTTTCAAATTTTCTCCAATGATGAAACTCCATTTTCTCTTGCTTATATCTCCTCCTGGACTTTCAAATATAAATCACAACACTTTCATCCCTTAAAACTGCAATACGGACATCAAAAACGGCCGTAAGTTCTTTAGGAACAACATTTGATTGGATACCGCTCTGAAATCCCAAAAGTTGCATTTTCAGACGCTCAACGGTTTAAAATATCTCAAAATTAACACTAAATTCGTGTTCTACGATGTTTGAAATATAATTTGACGTATTACCAAATCTTAAAACCGTTTGGGCAAAGTTTTATTTAAATATTTCTAAAATGACGACCGTTCCAAATCTTTTGCAATCCCTCCAAAACATCAAAAAGTTTATTTGATTATGTATGGGGCTGAAATTTACAGGACATACATAAAATTAACTGATAATCATTTATTTATATTTAAAACTAGTCAAAAATGTTTATTTTTTATTGAAATTATTAGTTTAGCAGCGGAAAAGTGTGGTTAAAAATCGTGTACGTCTCAAAAACATTCGGCTGGGTACAGCGCCAAAAAGCTCGAACTTTTATTAACTATATTACCGACATTTTATTACATATTTCTAAATATCAATAATTATTAAATTATTGATATATTTATGCCCTAATTATACCTAAAAACATGCTACACTATTATTTAATCGTATAATAAATAAAACTATTAGTCTGCTTTACCGGCAGAGTTAAAATGTCCTAACATAGTTCGGGTATTTTGGCGCTGCAAACAGCCCTGATGTTTTTGAAACGTACATGATTTTTAACCACATTTTTGACTAGTTTTAAGTACAAATAAAAGAATTTCAGTTACTTTTATGTATTTCCTGTAAATTTTAGCCCGATTCATCATCAAATAAACGTTTTGATGTTTTGGAGGGATTGCGAAAGATTTGGAACGGTCGTCATTTTAGAAATGTATAAATAAAACTTTGTCCAAATGGTTTTAAGATTTGGAAATAAGTCAATTTATATTTTAAACATCGTAGAACACGAATTTAGTGTTAATTTTGAGATATTTTAATCCGTTGAGGAGTTATGAGCGTCTGAAAATTTAACTTTCGCGATTTCAGAGCGGTATCCAATCAGATGTTGTTCCTAAAGAACTTACGGCCGTTTTCGATGTCCGTATTGCAGTTTTAAGGGATGAAAGTGTTGTGATTTATATTCTAATGTCCAAAGAATCCGATTCTGCACTCGAAATGAAGATATTTTCACCCGTTGAGGAGTTATGATCAAGAGAAAATGAAGTTTCATCGCTGGAGAAAATCTTGTCAACGGTACGTGAATATATTTGTGATTTGGTTTGTTACAAGTGTTTTTTATTGTTGTTGACAGCTGTATGAAGCCCTGTTGCAAGTGGACAGACAGACTAACAGACATCGCTTGACTTAATTCTCGACCTGTTGAACTTGAACGACGATTGGCCAAAGACAACACGGGGAAAAGGAGCTCTACAGCCTGCAGCCGAACAGATGGACAGACATCGCGCCCTGAAGCTGTCAAGGTAGGAAAAACATAGTTTTCACGCCGTCCCGTCCAACAACTCGTGTTTTATCCTTCACATCCTGTGTCAATTGTATTACCTTTTATCCTATTTATTGTATTATCCTGTGTTTGTTCAATAAACGATTATTCCTGTGAAATTGTACATTTGTTCCTTTTTAAATCCTTCCAGAAATCCTGAAATTCCTACGAGTTGGTGACGGTAAGTTTCAATAGATTTAAGCAATTTATCATTGAATATCTTGAAAAGTAATTGAGATAGCGACTTGGGGATTATAATCTTAGATTCAATGCACTTCTTTCTACATGTGTACATAGTTTATTTTGTAAATAAAACAATAAATATCGCCATTTACAACAAAAACACTTTAAAGTGCCACATATTTATTTACCCCCAAAACTCCAATTTGGAGCACCATATCCAAATAAATTTTGAGTGATTCTTACATAACTTTTAATTCTTTACAACTTTTGTCATGTAAATTTTTATCGTAAAGTTGATAGTTTAGCCGCAAATAACATCATACCCAATAATGGGTGGAGACTCAATTTTATAATATCGATTTTTGAATTTTACGTATTTTTCTACATACATTCCCAAAATATGGCTATATTATAATTATAAATAAGGGCACTGTAATTAGCATACCCGAAACTGGGTGGATAAAAAAATCCGCACTCATTGTTTTTGAAATCTACGTATTTTATTACGTATATACCCAAATTTTCGTTACTTAATATTTATAAACACATGCGCTATGAATTTTTAAACATTTTGAATATGTCCCATTTTAATCGGCTACTGAAAATTTCAAATTTCGTAATTCATATCTCGAAAACGGTAAGAGATAGCGAAAAAGTGTATAGGACCTTTTCGATAGCAAATCAAATTATAGGGCTGGTATACATTTAACTTTTTTTGATACGACGTACCAGTTCCGAGTTACGACGGTTTTTGTGGCTCTGTACGGGTTTTCAGCTTCCACACCCTTAAATTGGGGTTATATCGAAAAAAGTTTAATATACGATCTACGTAACTTAAAATTCTCTACAAATTGGTTATATGATATTTTCTCGTAAAGTTGATAGTTTAGCCGGAAATGACGTCACACCCTAAAATGGGTGGAAATTCAAAGTTTGGATATCGATTTTCGGAATCTACGTATTTTTCTGCATATATACCCAAAATTTGGTTTGTCAATTATTAAAAATAAGAAATGTCCAAAGTTTCCCATGCCCAAAACTGGTTCTAATAGGTCAAATATGAAATATATTTTTGTTGAATCCTACATAACTTTTCGTTCTCTACAAATTTGGTCGTATGAGTTTTATTTTTAGAATTGATAGTTTAGCCGGAAATGACATCACACCTTATATTGGGTAGAGATACAAAGTCACCGTATTTTTCTTCGGATTCTACGTAATTTTCTGCATATGTACCCAAAAATTTATTATTTAATATTTATAAACAAAGGCCCTACGAATTTTTAAAGTTTGAATTTTTTCATTGGTCGCCCCTAATTGCTACCCTGTGATTGGCTGGAGGCGGAGCTACAGCAGCCAATAAGAAAATAAGTTGTTATTTTTTCATTGGCTGCCGTAGCTCCACCTACAGAGGGTGGGTTTAGGGGGCGACCAATGAAAAAATTCAAACTTTAAAAAATCGTAGGGCCTTTATTTACAAATATTAAATAATAAAATTTTGAAGTTCATATGCAGAAAATTACGTAGATTCCGAAAAAAAATATGACGACTTTGTATCTCTACCCAATATAAGGTGTGACGTCATTTCCGGCTAAACTATTAGTTCTAAAAAAAAATTTCATACGACACAAGTTGTAAAGCATAAAAAGTTATGTAGGATTCAACAAAAATATATTTCATATTTGACCTATTAGACCCAGTTTTGGGCATGGGAAACTTTGGATATTTCTTATTTTTAATAATTGAGAAACCAAATTTTGGGTATATATGCAGAAAAATACGTAGATTCCGAAAATCGATATCCAAACTTTGAATTCCTACCCATTTTAGGGTGTGACGTTATTTCCGGCTAAACTATAAATGTTACAAAAAAATATCATTTAACCAATTTGTAGAGAATTTTAAATTATGTAGATCATACATTAAACTTTTTTCGATATTACCCCAAATTAAGGGTGTGGAGGCTGAAAACCCGTACAGAGCCACAAAAACCGTCGTAACTCGGAACTGGTACGTCGTATCAAAAAAAGTTAAATGTATACCAGCCCTATAATTTGATTTGCTATCGAAAAGGTCCTATACACTTTTTCGCTATCTCTTACCGTTTTCGAGATATGAATTACGAAATTTGAAATTTTCAGTAGCCGATTAAAATGGGACATATTCAAAATGTTTAAAAATTTATAGCGCCTGTGTTTATAAATATTAAGTTACGAAAATTTGGGTATATACGTAATAAAATACGTAGATTTCAAAACTCTGGGTGCGGAATTTGTATGTCCACCCAGTTCCGGGTATGCCAATTACAGTGCCCTTATTTTTAACTATAATATAGCGATATTTTGGGTATGTATGTAGAAAAATACGTAGAATTCAAAAATCGATATTATAAAATTTCGTCTCCACCCATTATTGGGTATGACGTCATTTCCGGCTAAACCATCAACTTTACGAAAAAAATGTATATGACAAAAGTTGTAGAGAATTAAAAGTTATATAAGAATCACCCAAAATTTATTTGGATATGGTGCTCCAAATTGGAGTTTTGGGGGTAAATATGCCACACTTTAAAGTGTTTTTTTTTTTTGATATTTACTGTCTGAATCTAAAATTATAATCCCCAAGTCGTTATCTCAATTACTTTTCAAGATATTCAATGATAAATTGCTTAAATCTATTGAAACTTACCATCACCAACTCGTAGGAATTTCAGGATTTCTGGAAGGACTTAAAAAGGAATAAATGTACAATTTCACAGGAATAATCAATCGTTTATTGAACACAGAATAATACAATAAATAAGATAACAACACAATACGTGAGTTTCATTGTTACATTTCAACAATTAGAAGTTTAGGGTTAAATATATAGAATAAAAGTTGTTTAGAATTTAATTTGTAACAAAAAATCCTAATAAAACTTTTGTCTGAAGTCTATAGTTTTCCCATTATTTGCAATAACCCACTTTAGGGTTGAATAACTCCGCTAATATCAACCCGTATGGGCTCAGATTTCCCTATTCGTTAGACCTTTGTCCCTAATATACGTAAACCAAATTTGAACCAAATCGGAGTCAAAAAGTTTTTTTTGCCAAAAAAACCCCAAGGCTTTTAGTCCATGGTTTTCAATTTCGATCGGGAAAAAATATTTTGAGTTAGACATGGCATCCCCCTAATTCGACCCCAAGAATTACGAATCCGGCGTCCAAATTGTCAAATTACGAATAGATCTTACGTAATTCAATGACATAATATCAGGAAATATAACAATGAATCTCACATAACAAACGGCCGTAGGGCAAATCTGACATCGGATTCGTGTTCTACGGATCGAAATTAGTTTAATAAAAGTTGTGCGGTCTTTCTACCCCTCATAGTTTCAGAGTTACAGGCCCTAAGGGTTGATATCTCGGAAACTTATTTTCTCTTGTTCATAACTCCTCAACGGGTAAAAATATCCCCATTTCGAGTGCAGAATCGCATTCCTTGGACTTTAAAATATAATTCACAATATTTTCATCCGTTAAAACTGTTTGGTATAACAATTTCTTGAAGGTTGCAGTACATTTGGAGGAACTGCCAAATGCACTACACGAGAAAATCGCTTCGGAATCTTATACCAGTTTTAAGGGATGAAAATATTATCAGTCCAAGGAATGCGATGCTGCACTCAAAATGAAGATATTTGTACCCGTTGAGGAGTTATGAGCAAGAGGAAAAAATGAAGTTTCCGAAATATCAACCCAACACAAAGTTTTGGAATTAGGTCTAAGTTTAGGGCTCTGTATCTCAAAAACTAAATAAGATAGAGAGTTTATTCTTAAAAATTTGGATTCCTTGGACATTTACAATCAAATACTATGTTACTACCAACTTTATATCTGTATCTACTTTTGAATTATTGCCCCAGAAATCAACATACCTCATATTTAGATAAAAAAAAAAAAAGAAAAATTGTGTAAATCAAGCTTTATCCTAACATGTAAATCAACCTTTAGCCTTCAGTGCCATCTATTAGACAAATTGTAATACAAGCATATTTTAACCTATTGGAGTTATTATATAGTAAAATTAACTTTTAAGCTAATATTTCATTTAAAACTATTGTTTTAAACAATATTTAAATATATATATACATAAATTATTAATAATTAGAATATTTAATTAAATTAGTTCGAGCATTTTGGCGCTGATGTCATACCGAATGTTATGCAGGTTGAATAGTACATTTTAACCCCAAATTTCACTGTCAAATTAATATTTTTATAAAATAATAAACATTTTAGACACATTTTGACTATTTTTGAATGATTTTCAGTTAATTTTAAGTGTTTCCTGTAAGTATCGTTTAAATGTTTTGGGAGAATCGCCCAAGATTTGGAACAGTCTCTCATCTTAAAAATTGTTAAATATATCTTGTTCTAAGTAATTGTAAGGGGTGTGAATGTCATTATTTGTATTTTAAACCCTGTAGAACACGTTTTTAATACTAGTTTTGCTGTATTTCAACCAGTAAATAAGTTATGAGCATCAGAAAACACATGTTTTTTCAGCTCAAATATCGTAACTTTTTCCTTATTTTCTTATCGTTTTTAGAGGATTCTCAGCCAAATTATCAATGTGGAGTTGTAGCAGCCCAACCTAGGCCCTTAATAACACACGGGGTTCCCACTTTAGAGGGGCAGTTCCCTTGGCACGCCGCTTTATACTATCCAAAAGGAATCGACTTACAATATATTTGTGGGGCTTCGCTAATCATTTTAAGACACGTTATAACTGCTGCGCATTGCGTTACGAAGAAATCTACGAATGGTCCGGTACAAAACGATGATATTGAAGTATATTTAAGGAAGCACCATCTTAGAAAATTTAGCGGGAAAATGCACAGGTAAGAAACGAAATTTTAACAAGTTAAAAATGTTTATAACTTTCATAAAATTATTCAAATATGTCTGAGAATGTTCTAAATTGTTCCTAAGGGACTGAAAATTGTTTAAAATTGCCTGAATGTTGTTCA
This sequence comes from Ophonus ardosiacus, assembly GCA_943142095.1. Lineage (NCBI taxonomy): Eukaryota > Metazoa > Arthropoda > Insecta > Coleoptera > Carabidae > Ophonus > Ophonus ardosiacus. The sequence goes on from OW964834.1 coordinate 124,334, forward strand.
TCTCTACCTATTTTTGAATTATTGCCCCAAAAGTCAACATACCCCACATTTAGATAAAAACTTGAAAATTTTCAAAAATCTAATTTTTATGTATTTAGATACTTCTCAATGTGCTGATTCCAAATTTTGAAACCGCAGGTCGATATCTCTTTTCGTTCTCGAGTTATTTGGATTCAAAGTTTTGCTCAAAACTGACAATTTTTGGGTAATAACCCAAAAAGGGGTCGAGATATGAATTTCGCAACACGACCATTCGATTCTACTGGCAAAATTACATAAGTGTACCAATTTTCATAATTTTTGTCCAACCGGTTCATTGTTTATGAATAAAAGTTTGAAAATGGCCAAAATCTGAAAAAATCCTAAGGGGGACCCCTTAGGATTTTTTCAGATTTTGGCCATTTTCAGTTATTTTGCTTTAGAGACTGTATGCGGTGTTGAAAATTTATGAAAATTGGTGTACTTATGTAATTTTGGCCGTAGAATCGAATGGTGTTGTCGCCAAATTCGTATCTCGACCCATTTTTGGGTTATTTCCCAAAAATGGGCAGTTTTGAGCAAAACTCGAGAACGAAAAGAGATATCGACCTGCGGTTTCAAAATTTGGAATCAGCGCATTGAGAAGTATCTAAATACATAAAAATTAGATTTTTGAAAATTTTTATCTAAATATGGGATATATTGACTTTTGGGGCAATAATTCAAAAGTAGGTAGAGATATAAACATTATTTGATTGTAACGGATTATTTCCTATATATTTATCTCTAAATGTGTAGAAGATATAATAAAAATGTCAATGTATTGGACAGAAAATCCTATGATTAGTAAACAAATTTATTCAGAACTGTAGTTTACTAGTAAATATCTCGGACACGGTTAAAGATATTGCAATAATTCCTTCAAAAATGAACTCTACAGACTTGATTTAGTATATAAACATTTTAAAAGTGGTTAAACATGGTTTAGAAATGCATTTATTCCGGGTCGAAATCTGGTAAAAAAAATGACAAAATTTCAGCCAAAACATGACTGTGTTTATCGTTGAATATCTCTGACACGGCTAAAAATATCGTAATAATTCCCTCAAAAACGAACTTTAGAGACTTGATTTAGTATATAAACATTTTAAAAGTGGTCCAAAACAGTTTAAAAATACATTTAATCCGGGTCGAAATCTTGTCAAAAATTTAATCCAAAACATGACTGTTTATTGTAAAATATCTCGGACACGGTTACAGATATCTCGATAATTCCGTCAAAAATGAACTCAGAAGGGTTCATTTAATATATAAACTTATTAAAACGCGGTTTAAGCGTAAAAATCCGGGTTGGAATTTTTCGCTAAAATTGACCAAGTTTAACGTACAATAACTCAGACACGGTTAAAGATATGACTGTAATTCTTCTAGATTCATACTCAGCCATGTTTTTTTCATATGTATACCAATTTTTATCATTTACAGTTGAGTGGTTCAAAAGTTATTAATAAAAATATAAATGATGGTCCACAATTGCAGTGTTTTAAAAATATTTTCAGGTACTTCAGTGTGTAATGGCGATTCAGGAGGGGGGTCTAATTTTCCCCCAGTCAGATTTGACCCCGGGACAAACAGTTTATCAGCTCAGAGGGGTTGTTTCAATATCTGTAGCCCTACAGTTCGAATTTATTTGTGATACATCGCATTACGCAATATTTACAGATGTTGCGAAATACTTAGAATGGATAAAAGAACATATATTGTAAAAATAATTATATATAATTGTATTTTTATATAAGAAAATAAATAATTTTTATAGTAAAAATGATTAGGCAGAAGACGCACGTCATCATATAATATGACTAACGTAATGACGTCATACACTAAAAACTTTACTCATTAATTAATGCATAAAACTTACTGACATTTATGTAGACATCTTCAAAATTAAGTATATATTGCTGTTTTGTACGGAATTACTTGAATTACGCTCATATTTAAATTTTATAATGAATGAAAAATTGTGTAAATCAAGCTTTAGCATAATATGTAAATCAACCTTTAGCCTTCAGTGCCATCTATTAGACAAATTGTAATACAAGCATATTCTAACCTATGAGAATAATTATATAGTAAAATTAACTTTTAAACTAATATTTCATTTAAAACTATTGTTTAAAACAATATTTAAATATACATATACATAAATTATTAATAATTAGAATATATAATTAAATTAGTTGGAGCATTTTAGCGCTGATGTCATACCGTATGTTATACCTATCAAATCAATAATATTTAATAAATTTAGCCTGTTTTAAGTACAAAATAACAATATATATTTAATTATACACATTCTCCATAAATTTCAGTAAGTTTTATACATTAATAAGTGAGTAATTTAACAAAAACCTTTTTTAAGGTTACAGAAGATTTGGAGGAAATTATCAGCTGATGCCACAAGAGAAAATCGTTTCCAAATCTTATACCAAACAGTTTTAAGGTGTAAAAATGTTGTGATTTATATTTTAAATTCCAAGGAATGCGATTCTGCACCCGAAATGTAGATAGTTTTACCCGTTTAGGAGTTATGAGTAAGAGAAAATGAAGTTACATCGCTGGAGAAAATCTTGTAAACGGTACGTGAATATATTTGTGATTTGGTTTGTTACAAGTGTTTTTTATTGTTGTTGACAGCTGTATGAAGCCCTGTTGCAAGTGGACGGACAGACAAACAGACATCGCTTGACTTAATTCTGGACCTGTTGAACTTGAACGACGATTGGCCGAAAACAACGCCGGGAATTGGGGCCCTACAGCCGAACAGATGGACAGACATCGCGCCCTGAAGCTATCAAGGTAGGAAAAACATAGTTTTCACGCCGTCCCGTCCAACAACTCGTATTTTATCCTTCACATCCTGTGTCAATTGTTGTATTTATTGTCTATTGTGCTGTTATCCTATTTATTGTATTATCCTGTGTTCAATAAACGATTATTCCTGTGAAATTGTACATTTGTTCCTTTTTAAATCCTTTCAGAAATCCTGAAATCCCAACGAGTTAGTGACGGTAAGTTTCAATAGTTTTAAGCAATTTATCATTGAATATCTTGAAAAGTAATTGAGATAGCGACTTGGGGATTGTAATTTTAGATTCAACGCACTTCTTTCTGCATGTGTACATAGTTTATTTTGTAAATAAACCAATAAATATCGCCATTTACAACAAAAACACTTTAAAGTGCCACATATTTACTTACCCTGAAAACTTCAATTTGGTGCACCATATCCAAATAAATTTTGAGTGATTCTTACATAACTTTTAATTCTTTACAACTTTTGTCATGTAAATTTTTATCGTAAAGTTGATAGTTTAGCCGCAAATGACATCATACCCAATAATGGGTGGAGACGCAATTTTATAATATCGGTTTTTGAAATTTACGTATTTTACTGCATACATTCCCAAAATATGGCTATATTATAATTATAAATAAGGGCTTTGTAATTAGCATACCCGAAACTGGGTGGATAAAAAAATCCGCACCCATTTTTATTGAAATCTACGTATTTTATTACGTATATACCCAAATTTTCGTTACTTAATATTTATAAACACATGCGCTATGAATTTTTAAACATTTTGAATATGTCCCATTTTAATCGGCTACTGAAATTCTCAAATTTCGTAATTCATATCTCGAAAACGGTAAGAGATAGCGAAAAAGTGTATAAGACCTTTTCGATTGCAAATCGAATTCTAGGGCTGGTACACATTTAACTTTTTTTGATACGACGTATCAGTTCCGAGTTACGACGGTTTTTGTGGCTCTTTACGGGTTTTCAGCCTCCACACCCTTAATTTGGGGTTATATCGAAAAAAGTTTAATATACGATCTACATAACTTAAAATTCTCTACAAATTGGTTATATGACATTTTTTTGTACCATTGATAGTTTAGCCGGAAATGACGTCACACCCTAAAATGGGTGGAAATTCAAAGTTTGGATATCGATTTTCGGAATCTACGTATTTTTCTGCATATATACCCAAAATTTGGTTTGTCAATTATTAAAAATAAGAAATGTCCAAAGTTTCCCATGCTCAAAACTGAGTCTAATAGGTCAAATATGAAATATATTTTTATTGTAACTTACATAACTTTTTGTGCTCTATAAATTAGGTCATATGAAATTTATTTTTAGAATTGATAGTTTAGCCGGAAATGACATCACACCTTATATTGGGTAGAGATACAAAGCCACCGTATTTTTTATCGGAATCTACGTAATTTTCTGCATATGTACCCAAAAATTTATTACTTAATAATTATAAACAAAGGCCCTACGAATTTTTAAAGTTTTGAATTTTTTCATTGGTCGCCCCTAATTGCTACTCTGTGATTGGCAGGAGGCGGAGCTACAGCAGCCAATAAGAAAATAAGTTGCTTATATTTTCATTGGCTGCCGCAGCTTTACCATTTGAGGGTGGAGTTAGGGGGCGACCAATGAAAAAATTCAAACTTTAAAAAATCGTGGGGCCTTTGTTTATAACTATTAAATAACAAAATTTTTGGGTACATATGCAGAAAATTACGTAGATTCCGAAAAAAATTACGACGACTTTGTATCACTACCCAATATAAGGTGTGATGTCATTTCCGGCTAAACTATAAATTCTAAAAATAAAACTCATACGACCAAATTTGTAGAGAACCAAAAGTTATGTAGGATTCAACAAAAATATATTTCATATTTGACCTATTAGACCCAGTTTTGGGCATGGAAAACTTTGGACATTTCTTATTTTTAATAATTGAAAAACCAAATTTTGGGTATATATGCAGAAAAATACGTAGATTCCGAAAATCGATATCCAAACTTTGAATTTCCACCCATTTTAGAGTGTGACGTCATTTCCGGCTAAACTATCAGTGTTACAAAAAAATATCATATAACCAATTTGTAGAGAATTTTAAGTTATGTAAATCGTATATTAAACTTTTTTCGATATAACCCCAAATTAAGGGTGTAGAGGCTGAAAACCCGTACAGAGCCACAAAAACCGTCGTAACTCGGAACTGGTACGTCGTATCAAAAAAAGTTAAATGTATACCAGCCCTAGAATTTAATTTTCTATCGAAAAGGTCCTATACACTTTTTTGCTATCTCTTGCCGTTTTCGAGATATGAATTACGAAATTTGAAATTTTCAGTAGCCGATTAAAATGGGACATTTACAAAATGTTTAAAAATTCATAGCGCCTGTGTTTATAAATATTAAGTAACGAAAATTTGGATATACATGTAATAAAATACGTAGATTTCAAAACTCTGGGTGCGGAATTTGTATGTACACCCAGTTCCGGGTATGTCAATTACAGTGCCCTTATTTTTAACTATAATATAGCCATATTTTGGGTATGTATGTAGAAAAATACGTAGAATTCAAAAATCGATATTGTAAAATTGAGTCTCTACCCATTATTGGGTATGACGTCATTTCTGGCTAAACCATCAACTTTACGAAAAAAATGTATATGACAAAAGTTGTAGAGAATTAAAAGTTATATAAGAATCACCCAAAATTTATTTGGATTTGGTGCTCCAAATTGGAGTTTTGGGGGTAAATATGCGACACTTTAAAGTGTTTTTTTTTTTGTTGTAAATCATGTTATTTATTGTTTTTATTGGTTTATAATCCCCCAAGTCGCTATCTCAATTACTTTTCAAGATATTCAATGATAAATTGCTTAAATTTATTGAAACTTACCATCACTAACTCGTAGGAATTTCAGGATTTCTGGAAGGATTTAAAAAGGAACAAATGTACAATTTCACAGGAATAATCGTTTATTGAACACAGAATAATACAATAAATAAGATAATAACACAATACGTGAGTTTCATTGTTACATTTCAACAGGTCATTGACCTCATCAACAATTACAAGTTTAGGGTTAAATATATAGAATAATAGTTGTTTAGAATTTAATTTGTAACAAAAAATCCTAATAAAACTTTTGTCTAAAGTCTATAGTTTTCCCATTATTTGCAATAACCCACTTTAGGGTTGAATAACTCCGCTAATATCAACCCGTATGGGCTCAGATTTCCCTATTCGTTAGACCTTTGTCCCTAATATACGTAAACCAAATTTGAACCAAATCGGAGTCAAAAAGTTTTTTTTGCCAAAAAAACCCCAAGGCTTTAGTCCATGGTTTTCAATTTCGATCGGGAAAAAATATTTTGAGTTAGACATGGCATCCCCCTAATTCGACCCCAAGAATTACGAATCCGGCGTCCAAATTGTCAAATTACGAATAGTTCTTACGTAATTCAATGATATAATATCATAAAATGTAACAATGAATCTCACATAACAAACGGCCGTAGGGCAAATCTGACATCGGATTCGTGTTCTACGGATCGAAATTAGTTTAATAAAAGTTGTGCGGCCTTTCTACCCCTCATAGTTTCAGAGTTACAGGCCCTAAGGGTTGATATCTCGGAAACTTATTTTCTCTTGTTCATAACTCCTCAACGGGTAAAAATATCCCCATTTCGAGTGCAGAATCGCATTCCTTGGACTTTAAAATATAATTCACAACATTTTCACCCCTTAAAACTATTTAGTATAAGGTTCGGAAATGATTTTGTCTTGTGGCGTCTTTAAAATGTATATAACAAAAGTTTTGTTTTCCGCTTATTAATAACTTTTTCTTTAGGGTCAATGAACTGCATTCAACTTCCGGGGGTGGCAACTACAGAAATCCTGGGAATTCCGGACCTGCTTGAGTTGGGAAACATCTTCAACGGCCCGCCTGATGCCCTGACTTCATTCCAGCGCCGATAACTCCCGAATTGATTGGAATTCTGCATCGATTCTCGAAAATTTGAATTCTACATGAAATTCAACGTCTATATTTGTTAAGTTAGTTTTAAAAAATTAATTAGGGCAGAAGTTATTAAGGGATGAAAAATTTTATATGTAGAAAAATTAGTTTTTCTTTAATAACTTCTGAACTAAGTGGAATTCTGTGTCGATTCTTGCAAATTTGAATTCTACATGGAATTCTACGTCCATATTTGTTAAGTTAGTTTTTAAAAATTAATTAGGGCAGAAGTTATTAAGGGATGAAAAATTTTACATGTAGAAAAATTAGTTTTTCTTTAATAACTTTTGAACTAAGTGGAATTCTGTATTGATTCTTGCAAATTTGAATTCTACGTGGAATTCTACGTCCATATTTGTGAAGTTAGTTTTTAAAAATTAATTAGGGCAGAAGTTATTAAGGGATGAAAAATTTTACATGTAGAAAAATTAGTTTTTCTTTAATAACTTCTGAACTAAGTGGAATTCTGTGTCGATTCTTGCAAATTTGAATTCTACATGGAATTCTTCGTCCATAATTGTTAAGTTAGTTTTAAAAAATTAATTAGGGCAGAAGTTATTAAGGGATGAAAAATTTTACATGTAGAAAAATTAGTTTTTCTTTAATAACTTCTGAACTAAATGGAATTCTGTGTCTATTCTTGCAAATTTGAACTCTACATGGAATTCTACGTCCATAATTGTTTAGTCAGTTTTTATAAATTAATTAGGGCAGAAGTTATTAAGGGATGAAAAATTTTACATGCAGAAAAATTAGTTTTTCTTTAATATAATTGTATTTTTATATAATTTTTATAGTAAAAATGATTAGGCAGAAGACGCACGTCATCATATAATATTACTAACGTAATGACGTCATACACTAAAAACTTTACTCATTAATTAATGCATAAAACTTACTGACATTTATGTAGACATCTTCAAAATTAAGTATATATTGCTGTTTTGTACGGAATAACTCGAATTACGCTCATATTTAAATTTTATAATGAATGAAAAATTGTGTAAATCAAGCTTTAGCATAATATGTAAATCAACCTTTAGCCTTCAGTGCCATCTATTAGACAAATTGTAATACAAGCATATTCTAACCTATGAGAATAATTATATAGTAAAATTAACTTTTAAACTAATATTTCATTTAAAACTATTGTTTAAAACAATATTTAAATATACATATACATAAATTATTAATAATTAGAATATATAATTAAATTAGTTGGAGCATTTTAGCGCTGATGTCATACCGTATGTTATACCTATCAAATCAATAATATTTAATGAATTTAGCCTGTTTTAAGTACAAAATAACAATATATATTTAATTATACACATTCTCCATAAATTTCAGTAAGTTTTATACATTAATAAGTGAGTAATTTAACAAAAACCTTTTTTAAGGTTACAGAAGATTTGGAGGAAATTATCAGCTGATGCCACAAGAGAAAATCGTTTCCAAATCTTATACCAAACAGTTTTAAGGTGTAAAAATGTTGTGATTTATATTTTAAATTCCAAGGAATGCGATTCTGCACCCGAAATGTAGATAGTTTTACCCGTTTAGGAGTTATGAGTAAGAGAAAATGAAGTTACATCGCTGGAGAAAATCTTGTAAACGGTACGTGAATATATTTGTGATTTGGTTTGTTACAAGTGTTTTTTATTGTTGTTGACAGCTGTATGAAGCCCTGTTGCAAGTAGACGGAGAGACAAACAGACATCGCTTGACTTAATTCTGGACCTGTTGAACTTGAACGACGATTGGCCGAAGACAACGCCGGGAATTGGGGCCCTACAGCCGAACAGATGGACAGACATCGCGCCCTGAAGCTATCAAGGTAGGAAAAACATAGTTTTCACGCCGTCCCGTCCAACAACTCGTATTTTATCCTTCACATCCTGTGTCAATTGTTGTATTTATTGTCTATTGTGCTGTTATCCTATTTATTGTATTATCCTGTGTTCAATAAACGATTATTCCTGTGAAATTGTACATTTGTTCCTTTTTAAATCCTTTCAGAAATCCTGAAATCCCAACGAGTTAGTGACGGTAAGTTTCAATAGTTTTAAGCAATTTATCATTGAATATCTTGAAAAGTAATTGAGATAGCGACTTGGGGATTGTAATTTTAGATTCAACGCACTTCTTTCTGCATGTGTACATAGTTTATTTTGTAAATAAACCAATAAATATCGCCATTTACAACAAAAACACTTTAAAGTGCCACATATTTACTTACCCTGAAAACTCCAATTTGGTGCACCATATCCAAATAAATTTTGAGTGATTCTTACATAACTTTTAATTCTTTACAACTTTTGTCATGTAAATTTTTATCGTAAAGTTGATAGTTTAGCCGCAAATGACATCATACCCAATAATGGGTGGAGACGCAATTTTATAATATCGGTTTTTGAAATTTACGTATTTTTCTGCATACATTCCCAAAATATGACTATATTATAATTATAAATAAGGGCACTGTAATTAGCATACCCGAAACTGGGTGGATAAAAAAATCCGCACCCATTTTTATTGAAATCTTCGTATTTTATTACGTATATACCCAAATTTTCGTTACTTAATATTTATAAACACATGCGCTATGAATTTTTAAACATTTTGAATATGTCCCATTTTAATCGGCTACTGAAATTCTCAAATTTCGTAATTCATATCTCGAAAACGGTAAGAGATACCGAAAAAGTGTATAAGACCTTTTCGATTGCAAATCGAATTCTAGGGCTGGTACACATTTAACTTTTTTTGATACGACGTACCAGTTCCGAGTTACGACGGTTTTTGTGGCTCTTTACGGGTTTTCAGCCTCCACACCCTTAATTTGGGGTTATATCGAAAAAAGTTTAATATACGATCTACATAACTTAAAATTCTCTACAAATTGGTTATATGACATTTTTTTGTACCATTGATAGTTTAGCCGGAAATGACGTCACACCCTTAAATGGGTGGAAATTCAAAGTTTGGATATCGATTTTCGGAATCTACGTATTTTTCTGCATATATACCCAAAATTTGGTTTGTCAATTATTAAAAATAAGAAATGTCCAAAGTTTCCCATGCTCAAAACTGGGTCTAATAGGTCAAATATGAAATATATTTTTATTGTAACTTACATAACTTTTCGTGCTTTACAAATTAGGTCATATGAAATTTATTTTTAGAATTGATAGTTTAGCCGGAAATGACATCACACCTTATATTGGGTAGAGATACAAAGTCACCGTATTTTTTATCGGAATCTACGTAATTTTCTGCATATGTACCCAAAAATTTATTACTTAATAATTATAAACAAAGGCCCTACGAATTTTTAAAGTTTTGAATTTTTTCATTGGTCGCCCCTAATTGCTACTCTGTGATTGGCAGGAGGCGGAGCTACAGCAGCCAATAAGAAAATAAGTTGCTTATATTTTCATTGGCTGCCGCAGCTCCACCATTTGAGGGTGGAGTTCGGGGGCGACCAATGAAAAAATTCAAACTTTAAAAAATCGTGGGGCCTTTGTTTATAACTATTAAATAACAAAATTTTTGGGTACATATGCAGAAAATTACGTAGATTCCGAAAAAAATTACGACGACTTTGTATCACTACCCAATATAAGGTGTGATGTCATTTCCGGCTAAACTATAAATTCTAAAAATAAAACTCATACGACCAAATTTGTAGAGAACCAAAAGTTATGTAGGATTCAACAAAAATATATTTCATATTTGACCTATTAGACCCAGTTTTGGGCATGGAAAACTTTGGACATTTCTTATTTTTAATAATTGAGAAATCAAATTTTGGGTATATATGCAGAAAAATACGTAGATTCCGAAAATTGATATCCAAACTTTGAATTTTTACCCATTTTAGGGTGTGACGTAATTTCCGGCTAAACTATCAATGTTACAAAAAAATATCATATAACCAATTTGTAGAGAATTTTAAGTTATGTAAATCGTATATTAAATTTTTTTCGATATAACCCCAAATTAAGGGTGTAGAGGCTGAAAACCCGTACAGAGCCACAAAAACCGTCGTAACTCGGAACTGGTACGTCGTATCATAAAAAGTTAAATGTATACCAGCCCTAGAATTTAATTTTCTATCGAAAAGGTCCTATACACTTTTTCGCTATCTCTTACCGTTTTCGAGATATGATTTACGAAATTTGAAATTTTCAGTAGCCGATTAAAATGGGACATTTTCAAAATATTTAAAAATTCATAGCGCCTGTGTTTATAAATATTAAGTAACGAAAATTTGGATATACATGTAATAAAATACGTAGATTTCAAAACTCCGGGTGCGGAATTTGTATGTACACCCAGTTCCGGGTATGTCAATTACAGTGCCCTTATTTTTAACTATAATATAGCCATATTTTGGGTATGTATGTAGAAAAATACGTAGAATTCAAAAATCGATATTGTAAAATTGAGTCTCCACCCATTATTGGGTATGACGTCATTTCTGGCTAAACCATCAACTTTACGAAAAAAATGTATATGACAAAAGTTGTAGAGAATTAAAAGTTATATAAGAATCACCCAAAATTTATTTGGATTTGGTGCTCCAAATTGGAGTTTTGGGGGTAAATATGCCACACTTTAAAGTGTTTTTTTTTTGTTGTAAATCATGTTATTTATTGTTTTTATTGGTTTATAATCCCCCAAGTCGCTATCTCAATTACTTTTCAAGATATTCAATGATAAATTGCTTAAATTTATTGAAACTTACCATCACTAACTCGTAGGAATTTCAGGATTTCTGGAAGGATTTAAAAAGGAACAAATGTACAATTTCACAGGAATAATCGTTTATTGAACACAGAATAATACAATAAATAAGATAATAACACAATACGTGAGTTTCATTGTTACATTTCAACAGGTCATTGACCTCATCAACAATTACAAGTTTAGGGTTAAATATATAGAATAATAGTTGTTTAGAATTTAATTTGTAACAAAAAATCCTAATAAAACTTTTGTCTAAAGTCTATAGTTTTCCCATTATTTGCAATAACCCACTTTAGGGTTGAATAACTCCGCTAATATCAACCCGTATGGGCTCAGATTTCCCTATTCGTTAGACCTTTGTCCCTAATATACGTAAACCAAATTTGAACCAAATCGGAGTCAAAAAGTTTTTTTTGCCAAAAAAACCCCAAGGCTTTACTTTAGTCCATGGTTTTCAATTTCGATCGGGAAAAAATATTTTGAGTTAGACATGGCATCCCCCTAATTCGACCCCAAGAATTACGAATCCGGCGTCCAAATTGTCAAATTACGAATAGATCTTACGTAATTCAATGACGTAATATCATAAAATGTAACAATGAATCTCACATAACAAACGGCCGTAGGGCAAATCTGACATCGGATTCGTGTTCTACGGATCGAAATTAGTTTAATAAAAGTTGTGCGGTCTTTCTACCCCTCATAGTTTCAGAGTTACAGGCCCTAAGGGTTGATATCTCGGAAACTTATTTTCTCTTGTTCATAACTCCTCAACGGGTAAAAATATCCCCATTTCGAGTGCAGAATCGCATTCCTTGGACTTTAAAATATAATTCACAACATTTTCACCCCTTAAAACTATTTAGTATAAGGTTCGGAAATGATTTTGTCTTGTGGCGTCTTTAAAATGTATATAACAAAAGTTTTGTTTTCCGCTTATTAATAACTTTTTCTTTAGGGTCAATGAACTGCATTCAACTTCCGGGGGTGGCAACTACAGAAATCCTGGGAATTCCGGACCTGCTTGAGTTGGGAAACATCTTCAACGGCCCGCCTGATGCCCTGACTTCATTCCAGCGCCGATAACTCCCGAATTGATTGGAATTCTGCATCGATTCTCGAAAATTTGAATTCTACATGAAATTCAACGTCTATATTTGTTAAGTTAGTTTTAAAAAATTAATTAGGGCAGAAGTTATTAAGGGATGAAAAATTTTACATGTAGAAAAATTAGTTTTTCTTTAATAACTTCTGAACTAAATGGAATTCTGTGTCGATTCTTGCAAATTTGAATTCTACATGGAATTCTACGTCCATATTTGTTAAGTTAGTTTTTAAAAATTAATTAGGGCAGAAGTTATTAAGGGATGAAAAATTTTACATGTAGAAAAATTAGTTTTTCTTTAATAACTTCTGAACTAAGTGGAAATCTGTGTCGATTCTTGCAAATTTGAATTCTACATGGAATTCTTCGTCTATATTTGTTAAGTTAGTTTTAAAAAATTAATTAGGGCAGAAGTTATTAAGGGATGAAAAATTTTACATGTAGAAAAATTAATTTTTCTTTAATAACTTCTGAACTAAGTGGAAATCTGTGTCGTTTCTTGCAAATTTGAATTCTACATGGAATTCTACGTCCTTATTTGTTAAGTTAGTTTTTAAAAATTAATTAGGGCAGAAGTTATTAAGGGATGAAAAATTTTACATGTAGAAAAATTAGTTTTTCTTTAATAACTTCTGAACTAAGTGGAAATCTGTGTCGATTCTTGCAAATTTGAATTCTACATGGAATTCTTCGTCTATATTTGTTAAGTTAGTTTTAAAAAATTAATTAGGGTAGGAGTTATTAAGGGTTGAAATTGAACTATGTATTATTTGTTCTCAATTATTGTAAAATACATTTTAAACTGAATAAAACTTGTAAAAATGAATATATTCTTTTATTTTACAGCCCTAATTATTGTCCGGCCCTTTTAGTTTTACCATACGAGCGCTAATTACGGGAATTTCATTGTTTTTTTTTGGGGTCAATGACCGATTTTACTCAGTTTTTGAATCGAAAATTTTTGATGGTATCAGGATAACAGGAACGAAAAGAGTTCTCATATTTCAAATGTGAGACCGGATTCGTGTTCCCCGGGTCCTAATTAGTCTAAAATCGCTTGTCCGGCCCTTCTAACTTCTGTAGTTTTCGAGCTATGAAACTTTTTTCTTAACCCAATTTTACTCAGTTTTTGGTCGAAAATTTTCGTTGGTATCAGGATAACAGGAACGAAAAGAGTACTTTAAAATATGAAAAATGAGAGCTCTTCGCGTTCCTGTTATCCGGATACCATCAAAAATTTTCGACCAAAAACTGAGTAAAATTGGGTTAAGAAAAAAGTTTCATAGCTCGAAAACTACAGAAGTTAGAAGGGCCGGACAAGGTTTTTTAGACTAATTACGACCCGTAGAACACGAATCCGTCGTTACATTTGAAATATGAGAACTCTTTTCATTCCTGTTATCCTGATACCATCAAAAATTTTCGATTCAAAAACTGAGTAAATTCAGGTCATTGACCCCAAAAATTGGGTTAAGAAAAGTGTTGTAGCTCGTAAACTACAGAAGTTAGAAGGGCCGGACAAGGTTTTTTAGACTAATTACGACCCGTAGAACACGAATCCGTCGTTACATTTAAAATATGAGAACTCTTTTCATTCCTGTTATCCTGATACCATCAAAAATTTTCGATTCAAAACCTGAGTAAATTCGGTCATTGACCCCAAAAAAAAAAACAACGAAATTCACGTAATTAACGCCCCTAGGGTAAATCTGAGGGTTAAACAAGAAGGATAAAGTACATTTCAAATAAAAGAACTCCTCGCATTCCTGTTATCATCATAATTTCGAGGAAAGAAGTGTTATAACTCCAAAACTATAAAATCTAGAGGGGTTGGACAAAAATTAGGGCTGTAAAATAAAAGAATATATTCATTTTTACAAGTTTTATTCAGTTTAAAACAAATATAATGTATTTTACAATAATTGAGAACAAATAATACATAGTTCAATTTCAACCCTTAATAACTCCTACCCTAATAAATTTTACAAACTAATTTAACAAATATGGATGTAGAATTCCATGTAGAATTTAAATTTGCAAGAATCGACACAGAATTCCACTTAGTTCAGAAGTTATTAAAGAAAAACTAATTTTTCTATATGTAAAATTTTTCATCCCTTAATAACTTCTGCCCTAATTAATTTTTAAAAACTAACTTAACAAATATGGACGTAGAATTCCATGTAGAATTCAAATTTGCAAGAATCGACACAGATTTCCACTTAGTTCAGAAGTTATTAAAGAAAAACTAATTTTTCTACATGTAAAATTTTTCATCCCTTAATAACTTCTGCCCTAATTAATTTTTAAAAACTAACTTAACAAATATGGACGTAGAATTCCATGTAGAATTCAAATTTGCAAGAATCGACACAGAATTCCACTTAGTTCAGAAGTTATTAAAGAAAAACTAATTTTTCTATATGTAAAATTTTTCATCCCTTAATAACTTCTGCCCTAATTAATTTTTAAAAACTAACTTAACAAATATGGACGTAGAATTCCATGTAGAATTCAAATTTGCAAGAATCGACACAGATTTCCACTTAGTTCAGAAGTTATTAAAGAAAAACTAATTTTTCTACATGTAAAATTTTTCATCCCTTAATAACTTCTGCCCTAATTAATTTTTTAAAACTAACTTAACAAATATAGACGAAGAATTCCATGTAGAATTCAAATTTGCAAGAATCGACACAGATTTCCACTTAGTTCAGAAGTTATTAAAGAAAAACTAATTTTTCTACATGTAAAATTTTTCATCCCTTAATAACTTCTGCCCTAATTAATTTTTAAAAACTAACTTAACAAATAAGGACGTAGAATTCCATGTAGAATTCAAATTTGCAAGAAACGACACAGATTTCCACTTAGTTCAGAAGTTATTAAAGAAAAATTAATTTTTCTACATGTAAAATTTTTCATCCCTTAATAACTTCTGCCCTAATTAATTTTTTAAAACTAACTTAACAAATATAGACGAAGAATTCCATGTAGAATTCAAATTTGCAAGAATCGACACAGATTTCCACTTAGTTCAGAAGTTATTAAAGAAAAACTAATTTTTCTACATGTAAAATTTTTCATCCCTTAATAACTTCTGCCCTAATTAATTTTTAAAAACTAACTTAACAAATATGGACGTAGAATTCCATGTAGAATTCAAATTTGCAAGAATCGACACAGAATTCCATTTAGTTCAGAAGTTATTAAAGAAAAACTAATTTTTCTACATGTAAAATTTTTCATCCCTTAATAACTTCTGCCCTAATTAATTTTTTAAAACTAACTTAACAAATATAGACGTTGAATTTCATGTAGAATTCAAATTTTCGAGAATCGATGCAGAATTCCAATCAATTCGGGAGTTATCGGCGCTGGAATGAAGTCAGGGCATCAGGCGGGCCGTTGAAGATGTTTCCCAACTCAAGCAGGTCCGGAATTCCCAGGATTTCTGTAGTTGCCACCCCCGGAAGTTGAATGCAGTTCATTGACCCTAAAGAAAAAGTTATTAATAAGCGGAAAACAAAACTTTTGTTATATACATTTTAAAGACGCCACAAGACAAAATCATTTCCGAACCTTATACTAAATAGTTTTAAGGGGTGAAAATGTTGTGAATTATATTTTAAAGTCCAAGGAATGCGATTCTGCACTCGAAATGGGGATATTTTTACCCGTTGAGGAGTTATGAACAAGAGAAAATAAGTTTCCGAGATATCAACCCTTAGGGCCTGTAACTCTGAAACTATGAGGGGTAGAAAGACCGCACAACTTTTATTAAACTAATTTCGATCCGTAGAACACGAATCCGATGTCAGATTTGCCCTACGGCCGTTTGTTATGTGAGATTCATTGTTACATTTTATGATATTACGTCATTGAATTACGTAAGATCTATTCGTAATTTGACAATTTGGACGCCGGATTCGTAATTCTTGGGGTCGAATTAGGGGGATGCCATGTCTAACTCAAAATATTTTTTCCCGATCGAAATTGAAAACCATGGACTAAAGCCTTGGGGTTTTTTTGGCAAAAAAAACTTTTTGACTCCGATTTGGTTCAAATTTGGTTTACGTATATTAGGGACAAAGGTCTAACGAATAGGGAAATCTGAGCCCATACGGGTTGATATTAGCGGAGTTATTCAACCCTAAAGTGGGTTATTGCAAATAATGGGAAAACTATAGACTTTAGACAAAAGTTTTATTAGGATTTTTTGTTACAAATTAAATTCTAAACAACTATTATTCTATATATTTAACCCTAAACTTGTAATTGTTGATGAGGTCAATGACCTGTTGAAATGTAACAATGAAACTCACGTATTGTGTTATTATCTTATTTATTGTATTATTCTGTGTTCAATAAACGATTATTCCTGTGAAATTGTACATTTGTTCCTTTTTAAATCCTTCCAGAAATCCTGAAATTCCTACGAGTTAGTGATGGTAAGTTTCAATAAATTTAAGCAATTTATCATTGAATATCTTGAAAAGTAATTGAGATAGCGACTTGGGGGATTATAAACCAATAAAAACAATAAATAACATGATTTACAACAAAAAAAAAACACTTTAAAGTGTGGCATATTTACCCCCAAAACTCCAATTTGGAGCACCAAATCCAAATAAATTTTGGGTGATTCTTATATAACTTTTAATTCTCTACAACTTTTGTCATATACATTTTTTTCGTAAAGTTGATGGTTTAGCCAGAAATGACGTCATACCCAATAATGGGTGGAGACTCAATTTTACAATATCGATTTTTGAATTCTACGTATTTTTCTACATACATACCCAAAATATGGCTATATTATAGTTAAAAATAAGGGCACTGTAATTGACATACCCGGAACTGGGTGTACATACAAATTCCGCACCCGGAGTTTTGAAATCTACGTATTTTATTACATGTATATCCAAATTTTCGTTACTTAATATTTATAAACACAGGCGCTATGAATTTTTAAATATTTTGAAAATGTCCCATTTTAATCGGCTACTGAAAATTTCAAATTTCGTAAATCATATCTCGAAAACGGTAAGAGATAGCGAAAAAGTGTATAGGACCTTTTCGATAGAAAATTAAATTCTAGGGCTGGTATACATTTAACTTTTTATGATACGACGTACCAGTTCCGAGTTACGACGGTTTTTGTGGCTCTGTACGGGTTTTCAGCCTCTACACCCTTAATATGGGGTTATATCGAAAAAAATTTAATATACGATTTACATAACTTAAAATTCTCTACAAATTGGTTATATGATATTTTTTTGTAACATTGATAGTTTAGCCGGAAATTACGTCACACCCTAAAATGGGTAAAAATTCAAAGTTTGGATATCAATTTTCGGAATCTACGTATTTTTCTGCATATATACCCAAAATTTGATTTCTCAATTATTAAAAATAAGAAATGTCCAAAGTTTTCCATGCCCAAAACTGGGTCTAATAGGTCAAATATGAAATATATTTTTGTTGAATCCTACATAACTTTTGGTTCTCTACAAATTTGGTCGTATGAGTTTTATTTTTAGAATTTATAGTTTAGCCGGAAATGACATCACACCTTATATTGGGTAGTGATACAAAGTCGTCGTAATTTTTTTCGGAATCTACGTAATTTTCTGCATATGTACCCAAAAATTTTGTTATTTAATAGTTATAAACAAAGGCCCCACGATTTTTTAAAGTTTGAATTTTTTCATTGGTCGCCCCCTAACTCCACCCTCAAATGGTGGAGCTGCGTCAGCCAATGAAAATATAAGCAACTTATTTTCTTATTGGCTGCTGTAGCTCCGCCTCCTGCCAATCACAGAGTAGCAATTAGGGGCGACCAATGAAAAAATTCAAAACTTTAAAAATTCGTAGGGCCTTTGTTTATAATTATTAAGTAATAAATTTTTGGATACATATGCAGAAAATTACGTAGATTCCGATAAAAAATACGGTGACTTTGTATCTCTACCCAATATAAGGTGTGATGTCATTTCCGGCTAAACTATCAATTCTAAAAATAAATTTCATATGACCTAATTTGTAGAGCACAAAAAGTTATGTAAGTTACAATAAAAATATATTTCATGTTTGACCTATTAGACCCAGTTTTGAGCATGGAAAACTTAGGACATTTCTTATTTTTAATAATTGACAAACCAAATTTTGGGTATATATGCAGAAAAATACGTAGATTCCGAAAATCGATATCCAAACTTTGAATTTCCACCCATTTTAGGGTGTGACGTCATTTCCGGCTAAACTATCAATGTTACAAAAAAATATCATCTAACTAATTTGTAGAGAATTTTAAGTTATGTAAATCGTATATTAAACTTTTTTCGATATAACCCCAAATTAAGGGTGTAGAGGCTGAAAACCCGTACAGAGTCACAAAAACCGTCGTAACTCGGGACTAGTACGTCGTATCAAAAAAAGTTAAATGTATACCAGCCATAGAATTTAATTTTCTATCGAAAAGGTCCTATACACTTTTTCGCTATCTCTTACCGTTTTCGAGATATGAATTACGAAATTTGAAATTTTCAGTAGCCGATTAAAATGGGACATTTTCAAAATGTTTAAAAATTCATAGCGCATGTGTTTATAAATATTAAGTAACGAAAATTTGGGTATATACGTAATAAAATACGTAGATTTCAACAAAAATGGGTGCGGATTTTTTTATCCACCCAGTTTCGGGTATGCTAATTACAGTGCCCTTATTTAGAATTATAATATAGCCATATTTTGGGAATGTATGCAGAAAAATACGTAAATTTCAAAAACCGATATTATAAAATTGCGTCTCCACCCATTATTGGGTATGATGTCATTTGCGGCTAAACTATCAACTTTACGATAAAAATTTACATGACAAAAGTTGTAAAGAATTAAAAGTTATGTAAGAATCACTCAAAATTTATTTGGATATGGTGCACCAAATTGGAGTTTTCAGGGTAAGTAAATATGTGGCACTTTAAAGTGTTTTTGTTGTAAATGGCGATATTTATTGGTTTATTTACAAAATAAACTATGTACACATGCAGAAAGAAGTGCGTTGAATCTAAAATTACAATCCCCAAGTCGCTATCTCAATTACTTTTCAAGATATTCAATGATAAATTGCTTAAAACTATTGAAACTTACCGTCACTAACTCGTTGGGATTTCAGGATTTCTGAAAGGATTTAAAAAGGAACAAATGTACAATTTCACAGGAATAATCGTTTATTGAACACAGGATAATACAATAAATAGGATAACAGCACAATAGACAATAAATACAACAATTGACACAGGATGTGAAGGATAAAATACGAGTTGTTGGACGGGACGGCGTGAAAACTATGTTTTTCCTACCTTGATAGCTTCAGGGCGCGATGTCTGTCCATCTGTTCGGCTGTAGGGCCCCAATTCCCGGCGTTGTCTTCGGCCAATCGTCGTTCAAGTTCAACAGGTCCAGAATTAAGTCAAGCGATGTCTGTTTGTCTCTCCGTCTACTTGCAACAGGGCTTCATACAGCTGTCAACAACAATAAAAAACACTTGTAACAAACCAAATCACAAATATATTCACGTACCGTTTACAAGATTTTCTCCAGCGATGTAACTTCATTTTCTCTTACTCATAACTCCTAAACGGGTAAAACTATCTACATTTCGGGTGCAGAATCGCATTCCTTGGAATTTAAAATATAAATCACAACATTTTTACACCTTAAAACTGTTTGGTATAAGATTTGGAAACGATTTTCTCTTGTGGCATCAGCTGATAATTTCCTCCAAATCTTCTGTAACCTTAAAAAAGGTTTTTGTTAAATTACTCACTTATTAATGTATAAAACTTACTGAAATTTATGGAGAATGTGTATAATTAAATATATATTGTTATTTTGTACTTAAAACAGGCTAAATTTATTAAATATTATTGATTTGATAGGTATAACATACGGTATGACATCAGCGCTAAAATGCTCCAACTAATTTAATTATATATTCTAATTATTAATAATTTATGTATATGTATATTTAAATATTGTTTTAAACAATAGTTTTAAATGAAATATTAGTTTAAAAGTTAATTTTACTATATAATTATTCTCATAGGTTAGAATATGCTTGTATTACAATTTGTCTAATAGATGGCACTGAAGGCTAAAGGTTGATTTACATATTATGCTAAAGCTTGATTTACACAATTTTTCATTCATTATAAAATTTAAATATGAGCGTAATTCGAGTTATTCCGTACAAAACAGCAATATATACTTAATTTTGAAGATGTCTACATAAATGTCAGTAAGTTTTATGCATTAATTAATAAGTAAAGTTTTTAGTGTATGACGTCATTACGTTAGTAATATTATATGATGACGTGCGGCTTCTGCCTAATCATTTTTACTGTAAAAATTATATAAAAATACAATTATATTAAAGAAAAACTAATTTTTCTGCATGTAAAATTTTTCATCCCTTAATAACTTCTGCCCTAATTAATTTATAAAAACTGACTAAACAAATATGGACGTAGAATTCCATGTAGAGTTCAAATTTGCAAGAATAGACACAGAATTCCATTTAGTTCAGAAGTTATTAAAGAAAAACTAATTTTTCTACATGTAAAATTTTTCATCCATTAATAACTTCTGCCCTAATTAATTTTTAAAAACTAACTTAACAAATATGGACGAAGAATTCCATGTAGAATTCAAATTTGCAAGAATCGACACAGAATTCCACTTAGTTCAGAAGTTATTAAAGAAAAACTAATTTTTCTACATGTAAAATTTTTCATCCCTTAATAACTTCTGCCCTAATTAATTTTTTAAAACTAACTTAAGAAATATGGACGAAGAATTCCATGTAGAATTCAAATTTGCAAGAATCGACACAGATTTCCACTTAGTTCAGAAGTTATTAAAGAAAAACTAATTTTTCTGCATGTAAAATTTTTCATCCCTTAATAACTTCTGCCCTAATTAATTTATAAAAACTGACTAAACAAATATAGACGTAGAATTCCATGTAGAGTTCAAATTTGCAAGAATAGACACAGAATTCCATTTAGTTCAGAAGTTATTAAAGAAAAACTAATTTTTCTACATGTAAAATTTTTCATCCCTTAATAACTTCTGCCCTAATTAATTTTTTAAAACTAACTTAACAAATATAGACGTTGAATTTCATGTAGAATTCAAATTTTCGAGAATCGATGCAGAATTCTAATCAATTCGGGAGTTATCGACGCTGGAATGAAGTCAGGGGATCAGGCGGGCCGTTGAAGATGTTTCCCAACTCAAGCAGGTCCGGAATTCCCAGGATTTCTGTAGTTGCCACCCCCGGAAGTTGAATGCAGCTCATTGACCCTAAAGAAAAAGTTATTAATAAGCGGAAAACAAAACTTTTGTTATATACATTTTAAAGACGCCACAAGACAAAATCATTTCCGAACCTTATACTAAATAGTTTTAAGGGGTGAAAATGTTGTGAATTATATTTTAAAGTCCAAGGAATGCGATTCTGCACTTGAAATGGGGATATTTTTACCCGTTGAGGAGTTATGAAGAAGAGAAAATAAATTTCCGAGATATCAACCCTTAGGGCCTGTAACTCTGAAACTATGAGGGGTTGAAAGGCCGCACAACTTTTATTAAACTAATTTCGATCCGTAGAACACGAATCCGATGTCAGATTTGCCCTACGGCCGTTTGTTATGTGAGATTCATTGTTACATTTTATGATATTATATCATTGAATTACGTAAGAACTATTCGTAATTTGACAATTTGGACGCCGGATTCGTAATTCTTGGGGTCGAATTAGGGGGATGCCATGTCTAACTCAAAATATTTTTTCCCGATCGAAATTGAAAACCATGGACTAAAGCCTTGGGGTTTTTTTGGCAAAAAAAACTTTTTGACTCCGATTTGGTTCAAATTTGGTTTACGTATATTAGGGACAAAGGTCTAACGAATAGGGAAATCTGAGCCCATACGGGTTGATATTAGCGGAGTTATTCAACCCTAAAGTGGGTTATTGCAAATAATGGGAAAACTATAGACTTTAGACAAAAGTTTTATTAGGATTTTTTGTTACAAATTAAATTCTAAACAACTATTATTCTATATATTTAACCCTAAACTTGTAATTGTTGATGAGGTCAATGACCTGTTGAAATGTAACAATGAAACTCACGTATTGTGTTATTATCTTATTTATTGTATTATTCTGTGTTCAATAAACGATTATTCCTGTGAAATTGTACATTTGTTCCTTTTTAAATCCTTCCAGAAATCCTGAAATTCCTACGAGTTAGTGATGGTAAGTTTCAATAAATTTAAGCAATTTATCATTGAATATCTTGAAAAGTAATTGAGATAGCGACTTGGGGGATTATAAACCAATAAAAACAATAAATAACATGATTTACAACAAAAAAAAAAACACTTTAAAGTGTGGCATATTTACCCCCAAAACTCCAATTTGGAGCACCAAATCCAAATAAATTTTGGGTGATTCTTATATAACTTTTAATTCTCTACAACTTTTGTCATATACATTTTTTTCGTAAAGTTGATGGTTTAGCCAGAAATGACGTCATACCCAATAATGGGTGGAGACTCAATTTTACAATATCGATTTTTGAATTCTACGTATTTTTCTACATACATACCCAAAATATGGCTATATTATAGTTAAAAATAAGGGCACTGTAATTGACATACCCGGAACTGGGTGTACATACAAATTCCGCACCCGGAGTTTTGAAATCTACGTATTTTATTACATGTATATCCAAATTTTCGTTACTTAATATTTATAAACACAGGCGCTATGAATTTTTAAATATTTTGAAAATGTCCCATTTTAATCGGCTACTGAAAATTTCAAATTTCGTAAATCATATCTCGAAAACGGTAAGAGATAGCGAAAAAGTGTATAGGACCTTTTCGATAGAAAATTAAATTCTAGGGCTGGTATACATTTAACTTTTTATGATACGACGTACCAGTTCCGAGTTACGACGGTTTTTGTGGCTCTGTACGGGTTTTCAGCCTCTACACCCTTAATTTGGGGTTATATCGAAAAAAATTTAATATACGATTTACATAACTTAAAATTCTCTACAAATTGGTTATATGATATTTTTTTGTAACATTGATAGTTTAGCCGGAAATTACGTCACACCCTAAAATGGGTAAAAATTCAAAGTTTGGATATCAATTTTCGGAATCTACGTATTTTTCTGCATATATACCCAAAATTTGATTTCTCAATTATTAAAAATAAGAAATGTCCAAAGTTTTCCATGCCCAAAACTGGGTCTAATAGGTCAAATATGAAATATATTTTTGTTGAATCCTACATAACTTTTGGTTCTCTACAAATTTGGTCGTATGAGTTTTATTTTTAGAATTTATAGTTTAGCCGGAAATGACATCACACCTTATATTGGGTAGTGATACAAAGTCGTCGTAATTTTTTTCGGAATCTACGTAATTTTCTGCATATGTACCCAAAAATTTTGTTATTTAATAGTTATAAACAAAGGCCCCACGATTTTTTAAAGTTTGAATTTTTTCATTGGTCGCCCCCTAACTCCACCCTCAAATGGTGGAGCTGCGTCAGCCAATGAAAATATAAGCAACTTATTTTCTTATTGGCTGCTGTAGCTCCGCCTCCTGCCAATCACAGAGTAGCAATTAGGGGCGACCAATGAAAAAATTCAAAACTTTAAAAATTCGTAGGGCCTTTGTTTATAATTATTAAGTAATAAATTTTTGGGTACATATGCAGAAAATTACGTAGATTCCGATAAAAAATACGGTGACTTTGTATCTCTACCCAATATAAGGTGTGATGTCATTTCCGGCTAAACTATCAATTCTAAAAATAAATTTCATATGACCTAATTTGTAGAGCACAAAAAGTTATGTAAGTTACAATAAAAATATATTTCATGTTTAACCTATTAGACCCAGTTTTGAGCATGGAAAACTTAGGACATTTCTTATTTTTAATAATTGACAAACCAAATTTTGGGTATATATGCAGAAAAATACGTAGATTCCGAAAATCGATATCCAAACTTTGAATTTCCACCCATTTTAGGGTGTGACGTCATTTCCGGCTAAACTATCAATGTTACAAAAAAATATCATCTAACTAATTTGTAGAGAATTTTAAGTTATGTAAATCGTATATTAAACTTTTTTCGATATAACCCCAAATTAAGGGTGTAGAGGCTGAAAACCCGTACAGAGTCACAAAAACCGTCGTAACTCGGGACTAGTACGTCGTATCAAAAAAAGTTAAATGTATACCAGCCATAGAATTTAATTTTCTATCGAAAAGGTCCTATACACTTTTTCGCTATCTCTTACCGTTTTCGAGATATGAATTACGAAATTTGAAATTTTCAGTAGCCGATTAAAATGGGACATTTTCAAAATGTTTAAAAATTCATAGCGCATGTGTTTATAAATATTAAGTAACGAAAATTTGGGTATATACGTAATAAAATACGTAGATTTCAACAAAAATGGGTGCGGATTTTTTTATCCACCCAGTTTCGGGTATGCTAATTACAGTGCCCTTATTTAGAATTATAATATAGCCATATTTTGGGAATGTATGCAGAAAAATACGTAAATTTCAAAAACCGATATTATAAAATTGCGTCTCCACCCATTATTGGGTATGATGTCATTTGCGGCTAAACTATCAACTTTACGATAAAAATTTACATGACAAAAGTTGTAAAGAATTAAAAGTTATGTAAGAATCACTCAAAATTTATTTGGATATGGTGCATCAAATTGGAGTTTTCAGGGTAAGTAAATATGTGGCACTTTAAAGTGTTTTTGTTGTAAATGGCGATATTTATTGGTTTATTTACAAAATAAACTATGTACACATGCAGAAAGAAGTGCGTTGAATCTAAAATTACAATCCCCAAGTCGCTATCTCAATTACTTTTCAAGATATTCAATGATAAATTGCTTAAAACTATTGAAACTTACCGTCACTAACTCGTTGGGATTTCAGGATTTAAAAAGGAACAAATGTACAATTTCACAGGAATAATCGTTTATTGAACACAGGATAATACAATAAATAGGATAACAGCACAATAGACAATAAATACAACAATTGACACAGGATGTGAAGGATAAAATACGAGTTGTTGGACGGGACGGCGTGAAAACTATGTTTTTCCTACCTTGATAGCTTCAGGGCGCGATGTCTGTCCATCTGTTCGGCTGTAGGGCCCCAATTCCCGGCGTTGTTTTCGGCCAATCGTCGTTCAAGTTCAACAGGTCCAGAATTAAGTCAAGCGATGTCTGTTTGTCTGTCCGTCCACTTGCAACAGGGCTTCATACAGCTGTCAACAACAATAAAAAACACTTGTAACAAACCAAATCACAAATATATTCACGTACCGTTTACAAGATTTTCTCCAGCGATGTAACTTCATTTTCTCTTACTCATAACTCCTAAACGGGTAAAACTATCTACATTTCGGGTGCAGAATCGCATTCCTTGGAATTTAAAATATAAATCACAACATTTTTACACCTTAAAACTGTTTGGTATAAGATTTGGAAACGATTTTCTCTTGTGGCATCAGCTGATAATTTCCTCCAAATCTTCTGTAACCTTAAAAAAGGTTTTTGTTAAATTACTCACTTATTAATGTATAAAACTTACTGAAATTTATGGAGAATGTGTATAATCAAATATATATTGTTATTTTGTACTTAAAACAGGCTAAATTCATTAAATATTATTGATTTGATAGGTATAACATACGGTATGACATCAGCGCTAAAATGCTCCAACTAATTTAATTATATATTCTAATTATTAATAATTTATGTATATGTATATTTAAATATTGTTTTAAACAATAGTTTTAAATGAAATATTAGTTTAAAAGTTAATTTTACTATATAATTATTCTCATAGGTTAGAATATGCTTGTATTACAATTTGTCTAATAGATGGCACTGAAGGCTAAAGGTTGATTTACATATTATGCTAAAGCTTGATTTACACAATTTTTCATTCATTATAAAATTTAAATATGAGCGTAATTCGAGTTATTCCGTACAAAACAGCAATATATACTTAATTTTGAAGATGTCTACATAAATGTCAGTAAGTTTTATGCATTAATTAATGAGTAAAGTTTTTAGTGTATGACGTCATTACGTTAGTAATATTATATGATGACGTGCGTCTTCTGCCTAATCATTTTTACTATAAAAATTATTTATTTTCTTATATAAAAATACAATTATATATAATTATTTTTACAATATATGTTCTTTTATCCATTCTAAGTATTTCGCAACATCTGTAAATATTGCGTAATGCGATGTATCACAAATAAAGTCGGACTGTAGGGCTACAGATATTGAAACAACCCCTCTGAGCTGATAAACTGTTTGTCCCGGGGTCAAATCTGACTGGGGGAAAATTAGACCCCCTCCTGAATCGCCATTACACACTGAAGTACCTGAAAATATTTTTAAAGCACTGCAATTGTGGACCATCATTTATATTTTTATTAATAACTTTTGAACCACTCAACTGTAAATGATAAAAATTGGTATACATATGAAAAAAACATGGCTGAGTATGAATCTAGAAGAATTACAGTCATATCTTTAACCGTGTCTGAGTTATTGTACGTTAAACTTGGTCAATTTTAGCGAAAAATTCCAACCCGGATTTTTACGCTTAAACCGCGTTTTAATAAGTTTATATATTAAATGAACCCTTCTGAGTTCATTTTTGACGGAATTATCGAGATATCTGTAACCGTGTCCGAGATATTTTACAATAAACAGTCATGTTTTGGATTAAATTTTTGACAAGATTTCGACCCGGATTAAATGTATTTTTAAACTGTTTTGGACCACTTTTAAAATGTTTATATACTAAATCAAGTCTCTAAATTTCGTTTTTGAGGGAATTATTACGATATTTTTAGCCGTGTCCGAGATATTCAACGATAAACACAGTCATGTTTTGGCTGAAATTTTGTCAATTTTTTACCAGATTTCGACCCGGAATAAATGCATTTCTAAACAGTTTTTAACCACTTTTATGATGTTTATATACTAAATAAAGTCTCTAGAGTTCATTTTTGAAGGAATTGAAGCCCTATATTTAACCGTGTCCAAGATATTCAACAATAAACACAGTCATGTTTTGGCTAAAATTTTGTTAATTTTTTTATAAGATTTCGACCCGGATTAAATGCATTTCTAAACCATGTTTAACCACTTTTAAAATGTTTATATACTAAATCAAGTCTGTAGAGTTCATTTTTGAAGGAATTATTGCAATATCTTTAACCGTGTCCGAGATATTTACTAGTAAACTACAGTTCTGAATAAATTTGTTTACTAATTATAGGATTTTCTGTCCAATACATTGACATTTTTATTATATCTTCAACACATTTAGAGATAAATATATAGGAAATAATCCGTTACAATCAAATAATGTTTATATCTCTACCTACTTTTGAATTATTGCCCCAAAAGTCAATATATCCCATATTTAGATAAAAATTTTCAAAAATCTAATTTTTATGTATTTAGATACTTCTCAATGCGCTGATTCCAAATTTTGAAACCGCAGGTCGATATCTCTTTTCGTTCTCGAGATATTTAGGTATAAAGTTTTGCTCAAAACTGCCCATTTTTGGGTAATAACCCAAAAATGGGTCGAGATACGAATTTGGCGACAACACCATTCGATTCTACGGGCAAAATTACATAAGTACACCAATTTTCATAAATTTTCAACACCGCATACAGTCTCTAAAGCAAAATAACTGAAAATGGCCAAAATCTGAAAAAATCCAAAGGGGTACCCCTTAGGATTTTTTCAGATTTTGGCCATTTTCAAACTTTTATTCATAAACAATGAACCGGTTGGACAAAAATTATGAAAATTGGTACACTTATGTAATTTTGCCAGTAGAATCGAATGGTCGTGTCGCCAAATTCATATCTCGACCCATTTTTGGGTTATTACCCAAAAATGGGCAGTTTTGAGCAAAACTTTAAATCTAAATATCTCGAAAACGAAAAGAGATATCGACCTGAGGTTTCAAAATTTGGAATCAGCGCATTGAGAAGTATCTAGATACATAAAAATTAGATTTTTGAAAATTTTCAAGTTTTTATCTAAATATGAGGTATGTTGACTTTTGGGGCAATAATTCAAAAGTAGATAGAGATATAAAGTTGGTAGTAACATTATTTGATTGTAAATGTCCAAGGAATCCAAATTTTTAAGAATAAACTCTCTATCTTATTTAGTTTTTGAGATACAGAGCCCTAAACTTAGAACTAATTCCAAAACTTCGTGTTGGGTTGATATCTCGGAAACTTCATTTTCTACTCTTGCTCATAACTCCTCAACGGGTAGAAATATCTTCATTTTGAATGCAGCATCGCATTCCTTGGACTTTAAAATATAATTCACAATATTTTCATCCCTTAAAACTGTTTGGTATAAGATTCCGAAACGATTTTCTCGTGTGGTGTCATTTGGCAGTTCCTCCAAATGTACTGCAACCTTTAAGAAATGTTTTTGTTAAATTACATATATAAAATTAACTGAAAATCATTTATGTATACTTGAAACTTGTCAAAAATGTTTATTTTTTATAAAAAATATTTGATTGACTGCTGAAAAGTGTGGTTAAAAATCATGTACGTCTCAAAAACATCCGACCGGTTTACAGCGCCAAAACACTCAAACTATCATGAAACTATATTGCCGACGGTATTACATATGTTTTAAAATATCAATAATTATTAAATTATTGACGTATTTATGCTCTAATTATATCTAAAAACATGTTAAACTATTATTTAATCCTATAATAAAGAAATTTATTAATCTGTTTCACCGGCAGAGTCAAAATGTCAAAATATAGTTCGAGCACTTTGGCGCTGTAAACCAGCCGAATGTTTTTGAGACGTACATGATTTTTAACCACACTTTTCAGCTATCGATCAAATATTTTCAATAAAAAATAAACATTTTTGACTAATTTTATGTATAAATAAATGATTATCAGTTAATTTTATGTATGTCCTGTAAATTTCAGCAAATTATATTCAAAATACAATTCTTTCAGGTTGCAGTAGATTTGGAGGAAATTATCAGCTGATGCCACACTAGAAAATTGTTTCCGAATCTTATACCAAATAGTTTTAAGGGGTGAAAATGTTGTGAATTATATTTTAAAGTCCAAGGAATGCGATTCTGCACTCGAAATGGGGATATTTTTACCCGTTGAGGAGTTATGAACAAGAGAAAATAAGTTTCCGAGATATCAACCCTTAGGGCCTGTAACTCTGAAACTATGAGGGGTAGAAAGACCGCACAACTTTTATTAAACTAATTTCGATCCGTAGAACACGAATCCGATGTCAGATTTGCCCTACGGCCGTTTGTTATGTGAGATTCATTGTTATATTTCATGATATTATGTCATTGAATTACGTAAGATCTATTCGTAATTTGACAATTTGGACGCCGGATTCGTAATTCTTGGGGTCGAATTAGGGGGATGCCATGTCTAACTCAAAATATTTTTTCCCGATCGAAATTGAAAACCATGGACTAAAGCCTTGGGGTTTTTTTGGCAAAAAAAACTTTTTGACTCCGATTTGGTTCAAATTTGGTTTACGTATATTAGGGACAAAGGTCTAACGAATAGGGAAATCTGAGCCCATACGGGTTGATATTAGCGGAGTTATTCAACCCTAAAGTGGGTTATTGCAAATAATGGGAAAACTATAGACTTTAGACAAAAGTTTTATTAGGATTTTTTGTTACAAATTAAATTCTAAACAACTATTATTCTATATATTTAACCCTAAACTTCTAATTGTTGAAATGTAACAATGAAACTCACGTATTGTGTTGTTATCTTATTTATTGTATTATTCTGTGTTCAATAAACGATTATTCCTGTGAAATTGTACATTTATTCCTTTTTAAATCCTTCCAGAAATCCTGAAATTCCTACGAGTTGGTGACGGTAAGTTTCAATAGATTTAAGCAATTTATCATTGAATATCTTGAAAAGTAATTGAGATAACGACTTGGGGATTATAATTTTAGATTCAAACAATAAATAACAAAAAAAAAAAACACTTTAAAGTGTCGCATATTTACCCCCAAAACTCCAATTTGGAGCAGCATATCCAAATAAATTTTGGGTGATTCTTATATAACTTTTAATTCTCTACAACTTTTGTCATATACATTTTTTTCGTAAAGTTGATGGTTTAGCCGGAAATGACGTCATACCCAATAATGGGTGAAGACGAAATTTTTTAATATCGATTTTTGAATTCTACGTATTTTTCTACATACGTACCCAAAATATGGCTATATTATAGTTAAAAATAAGGGCACTGTAAATGGCATACCCGGAACTGGGTGGACATACAAATTCCGCACCCAGAGTTTTGAAATCTACGTATTTTATTACGTATATACCCAAATTTTCGTAACTTAATATTTATAAACACAGGCGCTATAAATTTTTTAACATTTTGAATATGTCCCATTTTAATCGGCTACTGAAAATTTCAAATTTCGTAATTCATATCTCGAAAACGGCAAGAGATAGCGAAAAAGTGTATAGGACCTTTTCGATTGCAAATCGAATTCTAGGGCTGGTATACATTTAACTTTTTTTGATACGACGTACCAGTTCCGAGTTACGACGGTTTTTGTGGCTCTGTACGGGTTTTCAGCCTCCACACCCTTAATTTGGGGTTATATCGAAAAAAGTTTAATGTATGATCTACATAATTTAAAATTCTCTACAAATTGGTTAAATGATATTTTTTTGTAACATTTATAGTTTAGCCGGAAATAACGTCACACCCTAAAATGGGTAAGAATTCAAAGTTTGGATATCGATTTTCGGAATCTACGTATTTTTCTGCATATATACCCAAAATTTGGTTTCTCAATTATTAAAAATAAGAAATATCCAAAGTTTCCTATGCCCAAAACTGGGTCTAATAGGTCAAATATGAAATATATTTTTGTTGAATCCTACATAACTTATTATCTTTTACAACTTGGGTCGTATGAAATTTTTTTTTAGAACTAATAGTTTAGCCGGAAATGACGTCACACCTTATATTGGGTAGAGATACAAAGTCGTCATATTTTTTTTCGGAATCTACGTAATTTTCTGCATATGAACTTCAAAATTTTATTATTTAATATTTGTAAATAAAGGCCCTACGATTTTTTAAAGTTTGAATTTTTTCATTGGTCGCCCCCTAAACCCACCCTCTGTAGGTGGAGCTACGGCAGCCAATGAAAAAATAACAACTTATTTTCTTATTGGCTGCTGTAGCTCCGCCTCCAGCCAATCACAGGGTAGCAATTAGAGGCGACCAATGAAAAAATTCAAACTTTAAAAATTCGTAGGGCCTTTGTTTATAAATATTAAATAATAAATTTTTGGGTACATATGCAGAAAATTACGTAGAATCCGAAGAAAAATACGGTGACTTTGTATCTCTACCCAATATAAGGTGTGATGTCATTTCCGGCTAAACTATCAATTCTAAAAATAAAACTCATACGACCAAATTTGTAGAGAACGAGAAGTTATGTAGGATTCAACAAAAATATATTTCATATTTGACCTATTAGAACCAGTTTTGGGCATGGGAAACTTTGGACATTTCTTATTTTTAATAATTGAGCAACCAAATTTTGGGTATATATGCAGAAAAATACGTAGATTCCGAAAATCGATATCCAAACTTTGAATTTTCACCCATTTTAGGGTGTGACGTCATTTCCGGCTAAACTATCAACTTTACGAGAAAATATCATATAACCAATTTGTAGAGAATTTTAAGTTATGTAGATCGTATATTAAACTTTTTTCGATATAACCCCAATTTAAGGGTGTGGAAGCTGAAAACCCGTACAGAGCCACAAAAACCGTCGTAACTCGGAACTGGTACGTCGTATCAAAAAAAGTTAAATGTATACCAGCCCTATAATTTGATTTGCTATCGAAAAGGTCCTATATACTTTATCGCTATCTCTTACCATTTTCGAGATATGAATTACGAAATTTGAAATTTTCAGTAGCCGATTAAAATGGGACATATTCAAAATGTTTAAAAATTCATAGCGCATGTGTTTATAAATATTAAGTAACGAAAATTTGGGTATAAACGTAATAAAATACGTAGATTTCAAAAAGAATGAGTGCGGATTTTTTTATCCACCCAGTTTCGGGTATGCTAATTACAGTGCCCTTATTTATAATTATAATATAGCCATATTTTGGGAATGTATGTAGAAAAATACGTAAATTTCAAAAACCGATATTATAAAATTGAGTCTCCACCCATTATTGGGTATGATGTCATTTGCGGCAATCGAATCTATTGACATTTCTACGTATGTACACTAATTTTTAACTTCCGTGTTCAGCTGATACAATATTACCATGCAATAAATCAAAAAATGGTACCTTGGATTTTTCAGTAGCCAGTTATAAACCAAAATATTTAAACACCCTATATTTAAATAAAAATGTATCAATTTCTACTAAATCAAACGTGCTGATTGCGAAAAAAATAGTAAAAAAATTCCCAGGATTCTAGTTTTAGAAATACAAAGTTTTTTTTCCATTGGAAATCTAACAAGTTTATTTCACTTTGCCGGGCTATAACTAATGAACGGTAGAAGATACGTTAACGGGCGTTGCGGCAATCGAATCTATGGACATTTCTACGTATGTACACTAATTTTTAACTTCCGTGTTCAGCTGATACAATATTACCATGCAATAAATCAAAAAATGGTACCTTGGATTTTTCAGTAGCCAGTTATAAACCAAAATATTTAAACACTCTATATTTAAATAAAAATGTATCAATTTCTACTAAATCAAACGTGCTGATTGCGAAAAAAATAGTAAAAAAATTCCCAGGATTCTAGTTTTAGAAATACAAAGTTTTTTTTCCATTGGAAATCTAACAAGTTTATTTCACTTTGCCGGGCTATAACTAATGAACGGTAAAAGATACGTTAACGGGCGTTGCGGCAATCGAATCTATGGACATTTCTACGTATGTACACTAATTTTTAACTTCCGTGTTCAGCTGATACAATATTACCATGCAATAAATCAAAAAATGGTACCTTGGATTTTTCAGTAGCCAGTTATAAACCAAAATATTTAAACACCCTATATTTAAATAAAAATGTATCAATTTCTACTAAATCAAACGTGCTGATTGCGAAAAAAATAGTAAAAAAATTCCCAGGATTCTAGTTTTAGAAATACAAAGTTTTTTTTCCATTGGAAATCTAACAAGTTTATTTCACTTTGCCGGGCTATAACTAATGAACGGTAGAAGATACGTTAACGGGCGTTGCGGCAATCGAATCTATGGACATTTCTACGTATGTACACTAATTTTTAACTTCCGTGTTCAGCTGATACAATATTACCATGCAATAAATCAAAAAATGGTACCTTGGATTTTTCAGTAGCCAGTTATAAACCAAAATATTTAAACACCCTATATTTAAATAAAAATGTATCAATTTCTACTAAATCAAACGTGCTGATTGCGAAAAAAATAGTAAAAAAATTCCCAGGATTCTAGTTTTAGAAATACAAAGTTTTTTTTCCATTGGAAATCTAACAAGTTTATTTCACTTTGCCGGGCTATAACTAATGAACGGTAGAAGATACGTTAACGGGCGTTGCGGCAATCGAATCTATGGACATTTCTACGTATGTACACTAATTTTTAACTTCCGTGTTCAGCTGATACAATATTACCATGCAATAAATAAAAAAATGGTACCTTGGATTTTTCAGTAGCCAGTTATAAACCAAAATATTTAAACACTCTATATTTAAATAAAAATGTATCAATTTCTACTAAATCAAACGTGCTGATTGCGAAAAAAATAGTAAAAAAATTCCCAGGATTCTAGTTTTAGAAATACAAAGTTTTTTTTCCATTGGAAATCTAACAAGTTTATTTCACTTTGCCGGGCTATAACTAATGAACGGTAAAAGATACGTTAACGGGCGTTGCGGCAATCGAATCTATGGACATTTCTACGTATGTGCACTAATTTTTAACTTCCGTGTTCAGCTGATACAATATTACCATGCAATAAATCAAAAAATGGTACCTTGGATTTTTCAGTAGCCAGTTATAAACCAAAATATTTAAACACCCTATATTTAAATAAAAATGTATCATTTTCTACTAAATCAAACGTGCTGATTGCGAAAAAAATAGTAAAAAAATTCCCAGGATTCTAGTTTTAGAAATACAAAGTTTTTTTTCCATTGGAAATCTAACAAGTTTATTTCACTTTGCCGGGCTATAACTAATGAACGGTAAAAGATACGTTAACGGGCGTTGCGGCAATCGAATCTATGGACATTTCTACGTATGTACACTAATTTTTAACTTCCGTGTTCAGCTGATACAATATTACCATGCAATAAATCAAAAAATGGTACCTTGGATTTTTCAGTAGCCAGTTATAAACCAAAATATTTAAACACCCTATATTTAAATAAAAATGTATCAATTTCTACTAAATCAAACGTGCTGATTGCGAAAAAAATAGTAAAAAAATTCCCAGGATTCTAGTTTTAGAAATACAAAGTTTTTTTTCCATTGGAAATCTAACAAGTTTATTTCACTTTGCCGGGCTATAACTAATGAACGGTAGAAGATACGTTAACGGGCGTTGCGGCAATCGAATCTATGGACATTTCTACGTATGTACACTAATTTTTAACTTCCGTGTTCAGCTGATACAATATTACCATGCAATAAATCAAAAAATGGTACCTTGGATTTTTCAGTAGCCAGTTATAAACCAAAATATTTAAACACTCTATATTTAAATAAAAATGTATCAATTTCTACTAAATCAAACGTGCTGATTGCGAAAAAAATAGTAAAAAAATTCCCAGGATTCTAGTTTTAGAAATACAAAGTTTTTTTTCCATTGGAAATCTAACAAGTTTATTTCACTTTGCCGGGCTATAACTAATGAACGGTAAAAGATACGTTAACGGGCGTTGCGGCAATCGAATCTATGGACATTTCTACGTATGTACACTAATTTTTAACTTCCGTGTTCAGCTGATACAATATTACCATGCAATAAATCAAAAAATGGTACCTTGGATTTTTCAGTAGCCAGTTATAAACCAAAATATTTAAACACCCTATATTTAAATAAAAATGTATCAATTTCTACTAAATCAAACGTGCTGATTGCGAAAAAAATAGTAAAAAAATTCCCAGGATTCTAGTTTTAGAAATACAAAGTTTTTTTTCCATTGGAAATCTAACAAGTTTATTTCACTTTGCCGGGCTATAACTAATGAACGGTAGAAGATACGTTAACGGGCGTTGCGGCAATCGAATCTATGGACATTTCTACGTATGTACACTAATTTTTAACTTCCGTGTTCAGCTGATACAATATTACCATGCAATAAATCAAAAAATGGTACCTTGGATTTTTCAGTAGCCAGTTATTAACCAAAATATTTAAACACCCTATATTTAAATAAAAATGTATCAATATCTACTAAATCAAACGTGCTGATTGCGAAAAAAATAGTAAAAAAATTTCCAGGATTCTAGTTTTAGAAATACAAAGTTCTTTTTCCATTGGAAATCTAACAAGTTTATTTCACTTTGCCGGGCTATAACTAATGAACGGTTAAAGATACGTTAACGGGCGTTGCGGCAATCGAATCTATGGACATTTCTACGTATGTACACTAATTTTTAACTTCCGTGTTCAGCTGATACAATATTACCATGCAATAAATCAAAAAATGGTACCTTGGATTTTTCAGTAGCCAGTTATAAACCAAAATATTTAAACACCCTATATTTAAATAAAAATGTATCAATTTCTACTAAATCAAACGTGCTGATTGCGAAAAAAATAGTAAAAAAATTCCCAGGATTCTAGTTTTAGAAATACAAAGTTTTTTTTCCATTGGAAATCTAACAAGTTTATTTCACTTTGCCGGGCTATAACTAATGAACGGTAAAAGATACGTTAACGGGCGTTGCGGCAATCGAATCTATGGACATTTCTACGTATGTACACTAATTTTTAACTTCCGTGTTCAGCTGATACAATATTACCATGCAATAAATCAAAAAATGGTACCTTGGATTTTTCAGTAGCCAGTTATAAACCAAAATATTTAAACACCCTATATTTAAATAAAAATGTATCAATTTCTACTAAATCAAACGTGCTGATTGCGAAAAAAATAGTAAAAAAATTCCCAGGATTCTAGTTTTAGAAATACAAAGTTTTTTTTCCATTGGAAATCTAACAAGTTTATTTCACTTTGCCGGGCTATAACTAATGAACAGTAAAAGATATGTTAACGGGCGTTGCGGCAATCGAATCTATGGACATTTCTACGTATGTAAACTAATTTTTAACTTCCGTGTTCAGCTGATACAATATTACCATGCAATAAATCAAAAAATGGTACCTTGGATTTTTCAGTAGCCAGTTATAAACCAAAATATTTAAACACCCTATATTTAAATAAAAATGTAACAAATTCTACTAAATCAAACGTGCTGATTGCGAAAAAAATAGTAAAAAATTCCCAGGATTCTAGTTTTAGAAATACAAAGTTTTTTTTTCCATTGGAAATCTAACAAGTTTATTTCACTTTGCCGGGCTATAACTAATGAACGGTAAAAGATATGTTAACGGGCGTTGCGGCAATCGAATCTATGGACATTTCTACGTATGTACACTAATTTTTAACTTCCGTGTTCAGCTGATACAATATTACCATGCAATAAATCAAAAAATGGTACCTTGGATTTTTCAGTAGCCAGTTATAAACCAAAATATTTAAACACCCTATATTTAAATAAAAATGTATCAATTTCTACTAAATCAAACGTGCTGATTGCGAAAAAAATAGTAAAAAAATTCCCAGGATTCTAGTTTTAGAAATACAAAGTTTTTTTTCCATTGGAAATCTAACAAGTTTATTTCACTTTGCCGGGCTATAACTAATGAAAGGTAAAAGATACGTTAACGGGCGTTGCGGCATTCGAATCTATGGACATTTCTACGTATGTACACTAATTTTTAACTTCCGTGTTCAGCTGATACAATATTACCATGCAATAAATCAAAAAATGGTACCTTGGATTTTTCAGTAGCCAGTTATAAACGAAAATATTTAAACACCCTATATTTAAATAAAAATGTATCATTTTCTACTAAATCAAACGTGCTGATTGCGAAAAAAATAGTAAAAAAATTCCCAGGATTCTAGTTTTAGAAATACAAAGTTTTTTTTCCATTGGAAATCTAACAAGTTTATTTCACTTTGCCGGGCTATAACTAATGAACGGTAAAAGATATGTTAACGGGCGTTGCGGCAATCGAATCTATGGACATTTCTACGTATGTACACTAATTTTTAACTTCCGTGTTCAGCTGATACAATATTACCATGCAATAAATCAAAAAATGGTACCTTGGATTTTTCAGTAGCCAGTTATAAACCAAAATATTTAAACACCCTATATTTAAATAAAAATGTATCAATTTCTACTAAATCAAACGTGCTGATTGCGAAAAAAATAATAAAAAAATTCCCAGGATTCTAGTTTTAGAAATACAAAGTTTTTTTTCCATTGGAAATCTAACAAGTTTATTTCACTTTGCCGGGCTATAACTAATGAACGGTAAAAGATATGTTAACGGGCGTTGCGGCAATCGAATCTATGGACATTTCTACGTATGTACACTAATTTTTAACTTCCGTGTTCAGCTGATACAATATTACCATGCAATAAATCAAAAAATGGTACCTTGGATTTTTCAGTAGCCAGTTATAAACCAAAATATTTAAACACCCTATATTTAAATAAAAATGTATCAATTTCTACTAAATCAAACGTGCTGATTGCGAAAAAAATAGTAAAAAAATTCCCAGGATTCTAGTTTTAGAAATACAAAGTTTTTTTTCCATTGGAAATCTAACAAGTTTATTTCACTTTGCCGGGCTATAACTAATGAACGGTAAAAGATACGTTAACAGCCGTTGCGGCACTCGAATCTATGGACATTTCTACGTATGTACACTAATTTTTAACTTCCGTGTTCAGCTGATACAATATTACCATGCAATAAATCAAAAAATGGTACCTTGGATTTTTCAGTAGCCAGTTATAAACGAAAATATTTAAACACCCTATATTTAAATAAAAATGTATCATTTTCTACTAAATCAAACGTGCTGATTGCGAAAAAAATAGTAAAAAAATTCCCAGGATTCTAGTTTTAGAAATACAAAGTTTTTTTTCCATTGGAAATCTAACAAGTTTATTTCACTTTGCCGGGCTATAACTAATGAACGGTAAAAGATATGTTAACGGGCGTTGCGGCAATCGAATCTATGGACATTTCTATGTATGTACACTAATTTTTAACTTCCGTGTTCAGCTGATACAATATTACCATGCAATAAATCAAAAAATGGTACCTTGGATTTTTCAGTAGCCAGTTATAAACCAAAATATTTAAACACCCTATATTTAAATAAAAATGTATCAATTTCTACTAAATCAAACGTGCTGATTGCGAAAAAAATAGTAAAAAAATTCCCAGGATTCTAGTTTTAGAAATACAAAGTTTTTTTTCCATTGGAAATCTAACAAGTTTATTTCACTTTGCCGGGCTATAACTAATGAACGGTAAAAGATATGTTAACGGGCGTTGCGGCAATCGAATCTATGGACATTTCTACGTATGTACACTAATTTTTAACTTCCGTGTTCAGCTGATACAATATTACCATGCAATAAATCAAAAAATGGTACCTTGGATTTTTCAGTAGCCAGTTATAAACCAAAATATTTAAACACCCTATATTTAAATAAAAATGTATCAATTTCTACTAAATCAAACGTGCTGATTGCGAAAAAAATAGTAAAAAAATTCCCAGGATTCTAGTTTTAGAAATACAAAGTTTTCTTTCCATTGGAAATCTAACAAGTTTATTTCACTTTGCCGGGCTATAACTAATGAACGGTAAAAGATACGTTAACGGGCGTTGCGGCAATCGAATCTATGGACATTTCTACGTACGTACACTAATTTTTAACTTCCGTGTTCAGCTGATACAATATTACCATGCAATAAATCAAAAAATGGTACCTTGGATTTTTCAGTAGCCAGTTATAAACCAAAATATTTAAACACCCTATATTTAAATAAAAATGTAACAAATTCTACTAAATCAAACGTGCTGATTGCGAAAAAAATAGTAAAAAATTCCCAGGATTCTAGTTTTAGAAATACAAAGTTTTTTTTTCCATTGGAAATCTAACAAGTTTATTTCACTTTGCCGGGCTATAACTAATGAACGGTAAAAGATATGTTAACGGGCGTTGCGGCAATCGAATCTATGGACATTTCTACGTATGTACACTAATTTTTAACTTCCGTGTTCAGCTGATACAATATTACCATGCAATAAATCAAAAAATGGTACCTTGGATTTTTCAGTAGCCAGTTATAAACCAAAATATTTAAACACCCTATATTTAAATAAAAATGTATCAATTTCTACTAAATCAAACGTGCTGATTGCGAAAAAAATAGTAAAAAAATTCCCAGGATTCTAGTTTTAGAAATACAAAGTTTTTTTTCCATTGGAAATCTAACAAGTTTATTTCACTTTGCCGGGCTATAACTAATGAACGGTAAAAGATACGTTAACGGGCGTTGCGGCATTCGAATCTATGGACATTTCTACGTATGTACACTAATTTTTAACTTCCGTGTTCAGCTGATACAATATTACCATGCAATAAATCAAAAAATGGTACCTTGGATTTTTCAGTAGCCAGTTATAAACCAAAATATTTAAACACCCTATATTTAAATAAAAATGTATCAATTTCTACTAAATCAAACGTGCTGATTGCGAAAAAAATAGTAAAAAAATTCCCAGGATTCTAGTTTTAGAAATACAAAGTTTTTTTTCCATTGGAAATCTAACAAGTTTATTTCACTTTGCCGGGCTATAACTAATGAACGGTAAAAGATACGTTAACAGCCGTTGCGGCATTCGAATCTATGGACATTTCTACGTATGTACACTAATTTTTAACTTCCGTGTTCAGCTGATACAATATTACCATGCAATAAATCAAAAAATGGTACCTTGGATTTTTCAGTAGCCAGTTATAAACGAAAATATTTAAACACCCTATATTTAAATAAAAATGTATCATTTTCTACTAAATCAAACGTGCTGATTGCGAAAAAAATAGTAAAAAAATTCCCAGGATTCTAGTTTTAGAAATACAAAGTTTTTTTTCCATTGGAAATCTAACAAGTTTATTTCACTTTGCCGGGCTATAACTAATGAACGGTAAAAGATATGTTAACGGGCGTTGCGGCAATCGAATCTATGGCCATTTCTACGTATGTACACTAATTTTTAACTTCCGTGTTCAGCTGATACAATATTACCATGCAATAAATCAAAAAATGGTACCTTGGATTTTTCAGTAGCCAGTTATAAACCAAAGTATTTAAACACCCTATATTTAAATAAAAATGTATCAATTTCTACTAAATCAAACGTGCTGATTGCGAAAAAAATAGTAAAAAAATTCCCAGGATTCTAGTTTTAGAAATACAAAGTTTTTTTTCCATTGGAAATCTAACAAGTTTATTTCACTTTGCCGGGCTATAACTAATGAACGGTAAAAGATATGTTAACGGGCGTTGCGGCAATCGAATCTATGGACATTTCTACGTATGTACACTAATTTTTAACTTCCGTGTTCAGCTGATACAATATTACCATGCAATAAATCAAAAAATGGTACCTTGGATTTTTCAGTAGCCAGTTATAAACCAAAATATTTAAACACCCTATATTTAAATAAAAATGTATCAATTTCTACTAAATCAAACGTGCTGATTGCGAAAAAAATAGTAAAAAAATTCCCAGGATTCTAGGTTTAGAAAGACAAAGTTTTCTTTCCATTGGAAATCTAACATGTTTATTTCACTTTGCCGGGCTATAACTAATGAACGGTAAAAGATACGTTAACGGGCGTTGCGGCAATCGAATCTATGGACATTTCTACGTACGTACACTAATTTTTAACTTCCGTGTTCAGCTGATACAATATTACCATGCAATAAATCAAAAAATGGTACCTTGGATTTTTCAGTAGCCAGTTATAAACCAAAATATTTAAACACCCTATATTTAAATAAAAATGTATCAATTTCTACTAAATCAAACGTGCTGATTGCGAAAAAAATAGTAAAAAAATTCCCAGGATTCTAGTTTTAGAAATACAAAGTTTTTTTTCCATTGGAAATCTAACAAGTTTATTTCACTTTGCCGGGCTATAACTAATGAACGGTAAAAGATACGTTAACAGCCGTTGCGGCATTCGAATCTATGGACATTTCTACGTATGTACACTAATTTTTAACTTCCGTGTTCAGCTGATACAATATTACCATGCAATAAATCAAAAAATGGTACCTTGGATTTTTCAGTAGCCAGTTATAAACGAAAATATTTAAACACCCTATATTTAAATAAAAATGTATCATTTTCTACTAAATCAAACGTGCTGATTGCGAAAAAAATAGTAAAAAAATTCCCTGGATTCTAGTTTTAGAAATACAAAGTTTTTTTTCCATTGGAAATCTAACAAGTTTATTTCACTTTGCCGGGCTATAACTAATGAACGGTAAAAGATATGTTAACGGGCGTTGCGGCAATCGAATCTATGGACATTTCTACGTATGTACACTAATTTTTAACTTCCGTGTTCAGCTGATACAATATTACCATGCAATAAATCAAAAAATGGTACCTTGGATTTTTCAGTAGCCAGTTATAAACCAAAATATTTAAACACCCTATATTTAAATAAAAATGTATCAATTTCTACTAAATCAAACGTGCTGATTGCGAAAAAAATAATAAAAAAATTCCCAGGATTCTAGTTTTAGAAATACAAAGTTTTTTTTCCATTGGAAATCTAACAAGTTTATTTCACTTTGCCGGGCTATAACTAATGAACGGTAAAAGATATGTTAACGGGCGTTGCGGCAATCGAATCTATGGACATTTCTACGTATGTACACTAATTTTTAACTTCCGTGTTCAGCTGATACAATATTACCTTGCAATAAATCAAAAAATGGTACCTTGGATTTTTCAGTAGCCAGTTATAAACCAAAATATTTAAACACCCTATATTTAAATAAAAATGTATCA
This sequence comes from Ophonus ardosiacus, assembly GCA_943142095.1. Classification (NCBI taxonomy): domain Eukaryota; kingdom Metazoa; phylum Arthropoda; class Insecta; order Coleoptera; family Carabidae; genus Ophonus; species Ophonus ardosiacus. The sequence goes on from OW964834.1 coordinate 167,470, forward strand.
ATTTCTACTAAATCAAACGTGCTGATTGCGAAAAAAATAGTAAAAAAATTCCCAGGATTCTAGTTTTAGAAATACAAAGTTTTTTTTCCATTGGAAATCTAACAAGTTTATTTCACTTTGCCGGGCTATAACTAATGAACGGTAAAAGATACGTTAACAGCCGTTGCGGCATTCGAATCTATGGACATTTCTACGTATGTACACTAATTTTTAACTTCCGTGTTCAGCTGATACAATATTACCATGCAATAAATCAAAAAATGGTACCTTGGATTTTTCAGTAGCCAGTTATAAACGAAAATATTTAAACACCCTATATTTAAATAAAAATGTATCATTTTCTACTAAATCAAACGTGCTGATTGCGAAAAAAATAGTAAAAAAATTCCCTGGATTCTAGTTTTAGAAATACAAAGTTTTTTTTCCATTGGAAATCTAACAAGTTTATTTCACTTTGCCGGGCTATAACTAATGAACGGTAAAAGATATGTTAACGGGCGTTGCGGCAATCGAATCTATGGACATTTCTACGTATGTACACTAATTTTTAACTTCCGTGTTCAGCTGATACAATATTACCATGCAATAAATCAAAAAATGGTACCTTGGATTTTTCAGTAGCCAGTTATAAACCAAAATATTTAAACACCCTATATTTAAATAAAAATGTATCAATTTCTACTAAATCAAACGTGCTGATTGCGAAAAAAATAATAAAAAAATTCCCAGGATTCTAGTTTTAGAAATACAAAGTTTTTTTTCCATTGGAAATCTAACAAGTTTATTTCACTTTGCCGGGCTATAACTAATGAACGGTAAAAGATATGTTAACGGGCGTTGCGGCAATCGAATCTATGGACATTTCTACGTATGTACACTAATTTTTAACTTCCGTGTTCAGCTGATACAATATTACCTTGCAATAAATCAAAAAATGGTACCTTGGATTTTTCAGTAGCCAGTTATAAACCAAAATATTTAAACACCCTATATTTAAATAAAAATGTATCAATTTCTACTAAATCAAACGTGCTGATTGCGAAAAAAATAGTAAAAAAATTCCCAGGATTCTAGTTTTAGAAATACAAAGTTTTTTTTCCATTGGAAATCTAACAAGTTTATTTCACTTTGCCGGGCTATAACTAATGAACGGTAAAAGATACGTTAACAGCCGTTGCGGCATTCGAATCTATGGACATTTCTACGTATGTACACTAATTTTTAACTTCCGTGTTCAGCTGATACAATATTACCATGCAATAAATCAAAAAATGGTACCTTGGATTTTTCAGTAGCCAGTTATAAACGAAAATATTTAAACACCCTATATTTAAATAAAAATGTATCATTTTCTACTAAATCAAACGTGCTGATTGCGAAAAAAATAGTAAAAAAATTCCCAGGATTCTAGTTTTAGAAATACAAAGTTTTTTTTCCATTGGAAATCTAACAAGTTTATTTCACTTTGCCGGGCTATAACTAATGAACGGTAAAAGATATGTTAACGGGCGTTGCGGCAATCGAATCTATGGACATTTCTATGTATGTACACTAATTTTTAACTTCCGTGTTCAGCTGATACAATATTACCATGCAATAAATCAAAAAATGGTACCTTGGATTTTTCAGTAGCCAGTTATAAACCAAAATATTTAAACACCCTATATTTAAATAAAAATGTATCAATTTCTACTAAATCAAACGTGCTGATTGCGAAAAAAATAGTAAAAAAATTCCCAGGATTCTAGTTTTAGAAATACAAAGTTTTTTTTCCATTGGAAATCTAACAAGTTTATTTCACTTTGCCGGGCTATAACTAATGAACAGTAAAAGATATGTTAACGGGCGTTGCGGCAATCGAATCTATGGACATTTCTACGTATGTACACTAATTTTTAACTTCCGTGTTCAGCTGATACAATATTACCATGCAATAAATCAAAAAATGGTACCTTGGATTTTTCAGTAGCCAGTTATAAACCAAAATATTTAAACACCCTATATTTAAATAAAAATGTATCAATTTCTACTAAATCAAACGTGCTGATTGCGAAAAAAATAGTAAAAAAATTCCCAGGATTCTAGTTTTAGAAATACAAAGTTTTCTTTCCATTGGAAATCTAACAAGTTTATTTCACTTTGCCGGGCTATAACTAATGAACGGTAAAAGATACGTTAACGGGCGTTGCGGCAATCGAATCTATGGACATTTCTACGTACGTACACTAATTTTTAACTTCCGTGTTCAGCTGATACAATATTACCATGCAATAAATCAAAAAATGGTACCTTGGATTTTTCAGTAGCCAGTTATAAACCAAAATATTTAAACACCCTATATTTAAATAAAAATGTAACAAATTCTACTAAATCAAACGTGCTGATTGCGAAAAAAATAGTAAAAAATTCCCAGGATTCTAGTTTTAGAAATACAAAGTTTTTTTTCCATTGGAAATCTAACAAGTTTATTTCACTTTGCCGGGCTATAACTAATGAACAGTAAAAGATATGTTAACGGGCGTTGCGGCAATCGAATCTATGGACATTTCTACGTATGTACACTAATTTTTAACTTCCGTGTTCAGCTGATACAATATTACCATGCAATAAATCAAAAAATGGTACCTTGGATTTTTCAGTAGCCAGTTATAAACCAAAATATTTAAACACCCTATATTTAAATAAAAATGTATCAATTTCTACTAAATCAAACGTGCTGATTGCGAAAAAAATAGTAAAAAAATTCCCAGGATTCTAGTTTTAGAAATACAAAGTTTTCTTTCCATTGGAAATCTAACAAGTTTATTTCACTTTGCCGGGCTATAACTAATGAACGGTAAAAGATACGTTAACGGGCGTTGCGGCAATCGAATCTATGGACATTTCTACGTACGTACACTAATTTTTAACTTCCGTGTTCAGCTGATACAATATTACCATGCAATAAATCAAAAAATGGTACCTTGGATTTTTCAGTAGCCAGTTATAAACCAAAATATTTAAACACCCTATATTTAAATAAAAATGTAACAAATTCTACTAAATCAAACGTGCTGATTGCGAAAAAAATAGTAAAAAATTCCCAGGATTCTAGTTTTAGAAATACAAAGTTTTTTTTTCCATTGGAAATCTAACAAGTTTATTTCACTTTGCCGGGCTATAACTAATGAACGGTAAAAGATATGTTAACGGGCGTTGCGGCAATCGAATCTATGGACATTTCTACGTATGTACACTAATTTTTAACTTCCGTGTTCAGCTGATACAATATTACCATGCAATAAATCAAAAAATGGTACCTTGGATTTTTCAGTAGCCAGTTATAAACCAAAATATTTAAACACCCTATATTTAAATAAAAATGTATCAATTTCTACTAAATCAAACGTGCTGATTGCGAAAAAAATAGTAAAAAAATTCCCAGGATTCTAGTTTTAGAAATACAAAGTTTTTTTTCCATTGGAAATCTAACAAGTTTATTTCACTTTGCCGGGCTATAACTAATGAACGGTAAAAGATACGTTAACGGGCGTTGCGGCATTCGAATCTATGGACATTTCTACGTATGTACACTAATTTCTAACTTCCGTGTTCAGCTGATACAATATTACCATGCAATAAATCAAAAAATGGTACCTTGGATTTTTCAGTAGCCAGTTATAAACGAAAATATTTAAACACCCTATATTTAAATAAAAATGTATCATTTTCTACTAAATCAAACGTGCTGATTGCGAAAAAAATAGTAAAAAAATTCCCAGGATTCTAGTTTTAGAAATACAAAGTTTTTTTTCCATTTGAAATCTAACAAGTTTATTTCACTTTGCCGGGCTATAACTAATGAACGGTAAAAGATATGTTAACGGGCGTTGCGGCAATCGAATCTATGGACATTTCTACGTATGTACAATAATTTTTAACTTCCGTGTTCAGCTGATACAATATTACCATGCAATAAATCAAAAAATGGTACCTTGGATTTTTCAGTAGCCAGTTATAAACCAAAATATTTAAACACCCTATATTTAAATAAAAATGTATCAATTTCTACTAAATCAAACGTGCTGATTGCGAAAAAAATAGTAAAAAAATTCCCAGGATTCTAGTTTTAGAAATACAAAGTTTTTTTTCCATTGGAAATCTAACAAGTTTATTTCACTTTGCCGGGCTATAACTAATGAACGGTAAAAGATATGTTAACGGGCGTTGCGGCAATCGAATCTATGGCCATTTCTACGTATGTACACTAATTTTTAACTTCCGTGTTCAGCTGATACAATATTACCATGCAATAAATCAAAAAATGGTACCTTGGATTTTTCAGTAGCCAGTTATAAACCAAAATATTTAAACACCCTATATTTAAATAAAAATGTATCAATTTCTACTAAATCAAACGTGCTGATTGCGAAAAAAATAGTAAAAAAATTCCCAGGATTCTAGTTTTAGAAATACAAAGTTTTTTTTCCATTGGAAATCTAACAAGTTTATTTCACTTTGCCGGGCTATAACTAATGAACGGTAAAAGATATGTTAACGGGCGTTGCGGCAATCGAATCTATGGACATTTCTATGTATGTACACTAATTTTTAACTTCCGTGTTCAGCTGATACAATATTACCATGCAATAAATCAAAAAATGGTACCTTGGATTTTTCAGTAGCCAGTTATAAACCAAAATATTTAAACACCCTATATTTAAATAAAAATGTATCAATTTCTACTAAATCAAACGTGCTGATTGCGAAAAAAATAGTAAAAAAATTCCCAGGATTCTAGTTTTAGAAATACAAAGTTTTTTTTCCATTGGAAATCTAACAAGTTTATTTCACTTTGCCGGGCTATAACTAATGAACAGTAAAAGATATGTTAACGGGCGTTGCGGCAATCGAATCTATGGACATTTCTACGTATGTACACTAATTTTTAACTTCCGTGTTCAGCTGATACAATATTACCATGCAATAAATCAAAAAATGGTACCTTGGATTTTTCAGTAGCCAGTTATAAACCAAAATATTTAAACACCCTATATTTAAATAAAAATGTATCAATTTCTACTAAATCAAACGTGCTGATTGCGAAAAAAATAGTAAAAAAATTCCCAGGATTCTAGTTTTAGAAATACAAAGTTTTCTTTCCATTGGAAATCTAACAAGTTTATTTCACTTTGCCGGGCTATAACTAATGAACGGTAAAAGATACGTTAACGGGCGTTGCGGCAATCGAATCTATGGACATTTCTACGTACGTACACTAATTTTTAACTTCCGTGTTCAGCTGATACAATATTACCATGCAATAAATCAAAAAATGGTACCTTGGATTTTTCAGTAGCCAGTTATAAACCAAAATATTTAAACACCCTATATTTAAATAAAAATGTATCAATTTCTACTAAATCAAACGTGCTGATTGCGAAAAAAATAGTAAAAAAATTCCCAGGATTCTAGTTTTAGAAATACAAAGTTTTCTTTCCATTGGAAATCTAACAAGTTTATTTCACTTTGCCGGGCTATAACTAATGAACGGTAAAAGATACGTTAACGGGCGTTGCGGCAATCGAATCTATGGACATTTCTACGTACGTACACTAATTTTTAACTTCCGTGTTCAGCTGATACATTATTACCATGCAATAAATCAAAAAATGGTACCTTGGATTTTTCAGTAGCCAGTTATAAACCAAAATATTTAAACACCCTATATTTAAATAAAAATGTAACAAATTCTACTAAATCAAACGTGCTGATTGCGAAAAAAATAGTAAAAAATTCCCAGGATTCTAGTTTTAGAAATACAAAGTTTTTTTTCCATTGGAAATCTAACAAGTTTATTTCACTTTGCCGGGCTATAACTAATGAACAGTAAAAGATATGTTAACGGGCGTTGCGGCAATCGAATCTATGGACATTTCTACGTATGTACACTAATTTTTAACTTCCGTGTTCAGCTGATACAATATTACCATGCAATAAATCAAAAAATGGTACCTTGGATTTTTCAGTAGCCAGTTATAAACCAAAATATTTAAACACCCTATATTTAAATAAAAATGTATCAATTTCTACTAAATCAAACGTGCTGATTGCGAAAAAAATAGTAAAAAAATTCCCAGGATTCTAGTTTTAGAAATACAAAGTTTTCTTTCCATTGGAAATCTAACAAGTTTATTTCACTTTGCCGGGCTATAACTAATGAACGGTAAAAGATACGTTAACGGGCGTTGCGGCAATCGAATCTATGGACATTTCTACGTACGTACACTAATTTTTAACTTCCGTGTTCAGCTGATACAATATTACCATGCAATAAATCAAAAAATGGTACCTTGGATTTTTCAGTAGCCAGTTATAAACCAAAATATTTAAACACCCTATATTTAAATAAAAATGTAACAAATTCTACTAAATCAAACGTGCTGATTGCGAAAAAAATAGTAAAAAATTCCCAGGATTCTAGTTTTAGAAATACAAAGTTTTTTTTTCCATTGGAAATCTAACAAGTTTATTTCACTTTGCCGGGCTATAACTAATGAACGGTAAAAGATATGTTAACGGGCGTTGCGGCAATCGAATCTATGGACATTTCTACGTATGTACACTAATTTTTAACTTCCGTGTTCAGCTGATACAATATTACCATGCAATAAATCAAAAAATGGTACCTTGGATTTTTCAGTAGCCAGTTATAAACCAAAATATTTAAACACCCTATATTTAAATAAAAATGTATCAATTTCTACTAAATCAAACGTGCTGATTGCGAAAAAAATAGTAAAAAAATTCCCAGGATTCTAGTTTTAGAAATACAAAGTTTTTTTTCCATTGGAAATCTAACAAGTTTATTTCACTTTGCCGGGCTATAACTAATGAACGGTAAAAGATACGTTAACGGGCGTTGCGGCATTCGAATCTATGGACATTTCTACGTATGTACACTAATTTCTAACTTCCGTGTTCAGCTGATACAATATTACCATGCAATAAATCAAAAAATGGTACCTTGGATTTTTCAGTAGCCAGTTATAAACGAAAATATTTAAACACCCTATATTTAAATAAAAATGTATCATTTTCTACTAAATCAAACGTGCTGATTGCGAAAAAAATAGTAAAAAAATTCCCAGGATTCTAGTTTTAGAAATACAAAGTTTTTTTTCCATTTGAAATCTAACAAGTTTATTTCACTTTGCCGGGCTATAACTAATGAACGGTAAAAGATATGTTAACGGGCGTTGCGGCAATCGAATCTATGGACATTTCTACGTATGTACAATAATTTTTAACTTCCGTGTTCAGCTGATACAATATTACCATGCAATAAATCAAAAAATGGTACCTTGGATTTTTCAGTAGCCAGTTATAAACCAAAATATTTAAACACCCTATATTTAAATAAAAATGTATCAATTTCTACTAAATCAAACGTGCTGATTGCGAAAAAAATAGTAAAAAAATTCCCAGGATTCTAGTTTTAGAAATACAAAGTTTTTTTTCCATTGGAAATCTAACAAGTTTATTTCACTTTGCCGGGCTATAACTAATGAACGGTAAAAGATATGTTAACGGGCGTTGCGGCAATCGAATCTATGGCCATTTCTACGTATGTACACTAATTTTTAACTTCCGTGTTCAGCTGATACAATATTACCATGCAATAAATCAAAAAATGGTACCTTGGATTTTTCAGTAGCCAGTTATAAACCAAAATATTTAAACACCCTATATTTAAATAAAAATGTATCAATTTCTACTAAATCAAACGTGCTGATTGCGAAAAAAATAGTAAAAAAATTCCCAGGATTCTAGTTTTAGAAATACAAAGTTTTTTTTCCATTGGAAATCTAACAAGTTTATTTCACTTTGCCGGGCTATAACTAATGAACGGTAAAAGATATGTTAACGGGCGTTGCGGCAATCGAATCTATGGACATTTCTACGTATGTACACTAATTTTTAACTTCCGTGTTCAGCTGATACAATATTACCATGCAATAAATCAAAAAATGGTACCTTGGATTTTTCAGTAGCCAGTTATAAACCAAAATATTTAAACACCCTATATTTAAATAAAAATGTACCAATTTCTACTAAATCAAACGTGCTGATTGCGAAAAAAATAGTAAAAAAATTCCCAGGATTCTAGTTTTAGAAAGACAAAGTTTTCTTTCCATTGGAAATCTAACATGTTTATTTCACTTTGCCGGGCTATAACTAATGAACGGTAAAAGATACGTTAACGGGCGTTGCGGCAATCGAATCTATGGACATTTCTACGTACGTACACTAATTTTTAACTTCCGTGTTCAGCTGATACAATATTACCATGCAATAAATCAAAAAATGGTACCTTGGATTTTTCAGTAGCCAGTTATAAACCAAAATATTTAAACACCCTATATTTAAATAAAAATGTATCAATTTCTACTAAATCAAACGTGCTGATTGCGAAAAAAATAGTAAAAAAATTCCCAGGATTCTAGTTTTAGAAATACAAAGTTTTTTTTCCATTGGAAATCTAACAAGTTTATTTCACTTTGCCGGGCTATAACTAATGAACGGTAAAAGATACGTTAACAGCCGTTGCGGCATTCGAATCTATGGACATTTCTACGTATGTACACTAATTTTTAACTTCCGTGTTCAGCTGATACAATATTACCATGCAATAAATCAAAAAATGGTACCTTGGATTTTTCAGTAGCCAGTTATAAACGAAAATATTTAAACACCCTATATTTAAATAAAAATGTATCATTTTCTACTAAATCAAACGTGCTGATTGCGAAAAAAATAGTAAAAAAATTCCCAGGATTCTAGTTTTAGAAATACAAAGTTTTTTTTTCCATTGGAAATCTAACAAGTTTATTTCACTTTGCCGGGCTATAACTAATGAACGGTAAAAGATATGTTAACGGGCGTTGCGGCAATCGAATCTATGGACATTTCTACGTATGTACACTAATTTTTAACTTCCGTGTTCAGCTGATACAATATTACCATGCAATAAATCAAAAAATGGTACCTTGGATTTTTCAGTAGCCAGTTATAAACCAAAATATTTAAACACCCTATATTTAAATAAAAATATATCAATTTCTACTAAATCAAACGTGCTGATTGCGAAAAAAATAATAAAAAAATTCCCAGGATTCTAGTTTTAGAAATACAAAGTTTTTTTTCCATTGGAAATCTAACAAGTTTATTTCACTTTGCCGGGCTATAACTAATGAACGGTAAAAGATATGTTAACGGGCGTTGCGGCAATCGAATCTATGGACATTTCTACGTATGTACACTAATTTTTAACTTCCGTGTTCAGCTGATACAATATTACCTTGCAATAAATCAAAAAATGGTACCTTGGATTTTTCAGTAGCCAGTTATAAACCAAAATATTTAAACACCCTATATTTAAATAAAAATGTATCAATTTCTACTAAATCAAACGTGCTGATTGCGAAAAAAATAGTAAAAAAATTCCCAGGATTCTAGTTTTAGAAATACAAAGTTTTTTTTCCATTGGAAATCTAACAAGTTTATTTCACTTTGCCGGGCTATAACTAATGAACGGTAAAAGATACGTTAACAGCCGTTGCGGCATTCGAATCTATGGACATTTCTACGTATGTACACTAATTTTTAACTTCCGTGTTCAGCTGATACAATATTACCATGCAATAAATCAAAAAATGGTACCTTGGATTTTTCAGTAGCCAGTTATAAACGAAAATATTTAAACACCCTATATTTAAATAAAAATGTATCATTTTCTACTAAATCAAACGTGCTGATTGCGAAAAAAATAGTAAAAAAATTCCCAGGATTCTAGTTTTAGAAATACAAAGTTTTTTTTCCATTGGAAATCTAACAAGTTTATTTCACTTTGCCGGGCTATAACTAATGAACGGTAAAAGATATGTTAACGGGCGTTGCGGCAATCGAATCTATGGACATTTCTATGTATGTACACTAATTTTTAACTTCCGTGTTCAGCTGATACAATATTACCATGCAATAAATCAAAAAATGGTACCTTGGATTTTTCAGTAGCCAGTTATAAACCAAAATATTTAAACACCCTATATTTAAATAAAAATGTATCAATTTCTACTAAATCAAACGTGCTGATTGCGAAAAAAATAGTAAAAAAATTCCCAGGATTCTAGTTTTAGAAATACAAAGTTTTTTTTCCATTGGAAATCTAACAAGTTTATTTCACTTTGCCGGGCTATAACTAATGAACAGTAAAAGATATGTTAACGGGCGTTGCGGCAATCGAATCTATGGACATTTCTACGTATGTACACTAATTTTTAACTTCCGTGTTCAGCTGATACAATATTACCATGCAATAAATCAAAAAATGGTACCTTGGATTTTTCAGTAGCCAGTTATAAACCAAAATATTTAAACACCCTATATTTAAATAAAAATGTATCAATTTCTACTAAATCAAACGTGCTGATTGCGAAAAAAATAGTAAAAAAATTCCCAGGATTCTAGTTTTAGAAATACAAAGTTTTCTTTCCATTGGAAATCTAACAAGTTTATTTCACTTTGCCGGGCTATAACTAATGAACGGTAAAAGATACGTTAACGGGCGTTGCGGCAATCGAATCTATGGACATTTCTACGTACGTACACTAATTTTTAACTTCCGTGTTCAGCTGATACAATATTACCATGCAATAAATCAAAAAATGGTACCTTGGATTTTTCAGTAGCCAGTTATAAACCAAAATATTTAAACACCCTATATTTAAATAAAAATGTAACAAATTCTACTAAATCAAACGTGCTGATTGCGAAAAAAATAGTAAAAAATTCCCAGGATTCTAGTTTTAGAAATACAAAGTTTTTTTTCCATTGGAAATCTAACAAGTTTATTTCACTTTGCCGGGCTATAACTAATGAACAGTAAAAGATATGTTAACGGGCGTTGCGGCAATCGAATCTATGGACATTTCTACGTATGTACACTAATTTTTAACTTCCGTGTTCAGCTGATACAATATTACCATGCAATAAATCAAAAAATGGTACCTTGGATTTTTCAGTAGCCAGTTATAAACCAAAATATTTAAACACCCTATATTTAAATAAAAATGTATCAATTTCTACTAAATCAAACGTGCTGATTGCGAAAAAAATAGTAAAAAAATTCCCAGGATTCTAGTTTTAGAAATACAAAGTTTTCTTTCCATTGGAAATCTAACAAGTTTATTTCACTTTGCCGGGCTATAACTAATGAACGGTAAAAGATACGTTAACGGGCGTTGCGGCAATCGAATCTATGGACATTTCTACGTACGTACACTAATTTTTAACTTCCGTGTTCAGCTGATACAATATTACCATGCAATAAATCAAAAAATGGTACCTTGGATTTTTCAGTAGCCAGTTATAAACCAAAATATTTAAACACCCTATATTTAAATAAAAATGTAACAAATTCTACTAAATCAAACGTGCTGATTGCGAAAAAAATAGTAAAAAATTCCCAGGATTCTAGTTTTAGAAATACAAAGTTTTTTTTTCCATTGGAAATCTAACAAGTTTATTTCACTTTGCCGGGCTATAACTAATGAACGGTAAAAGATATGTTAACGGGCGTTGCGGCAATCGAATCTATGGACATTTCTACGTATGTACACTAATTTTTAACTTCCGTGTTCAGCTGATACAATATTACCATGCAATAAATCAAAAAATGGTACCTTGGATTTTTCAGTAGCCAGTTATAAACCAAAATATTTAAACACCCTATATTTAAATAAAAATGTATCAATTTCTACTAAATCAAACGTGCTGATTGCGAAAAAAATAGTAAAAAAATTCCCAGGATTCTAGTTTTAGAAATACAAAGTTTTTTTTCCATTGGAAATCTAACAAGTTTATTTCACTTTGCCGGGCTATAACTAATGAACGGTAAAAGATACGTTAACGGGCGTTGCGGCATTCGAATCTATGGACATTTCTACGTATGTACACTAATTTCTAACTTCCGTGTTCAGCTGATACAATATTACCATGCAATAAATCAAAAAATGGTACCTTGGATTTTTCAGTAGCCAGTTATAAACGAAAATATTTAAACACCCTATATTTAAATAAAAATGTATCATTTTCTACTAAATCAAACGTGCTGATTGCGAAAAAAATAGTAAAAAAATTCCCAGGATTCTAGTTTTAGAAATACAAAGTTTTTTTTCCATTTGAAATCTAACAAGTTTATTTCACTTTGCCGGGCTATAACTAATGAACGGTAAAAGATATGTTAACGGGCGTTGCGGCAATCGAATCTATGGACATTTCTACGTATGTACAATAATTTTTAACTTCCGTGTTCAGCTGATACAATATTACCATGCAATAAATCAAAAAATGGTACCTTGGATTTTTCAGTAGCCAGTTATAAACCAAAATATTTAAACACCCTATATTTAAATAAAAATGTATCAATTTCTACTAAATCAAACGTGCTGATTGCGAAAAAAATAGTAAAAAAATTCCCAGGATTCTAGTTTTAGAAATACAAAGTTTTTTTTCCATTGGAAATCTAACAAGTTTATTTCACTTTGCCGGGCTATAACTAATGAACGGTAAAAGATATGTTAACGGGCGTTGCGGCAATCGAATCTATGGCCATTTCTACGTATGTACACTAATTTTTAACTTCCGTGTTCAGCTGATACAATATTACCATGCAATAAATCAAAAAATGGTACCTTGGATTTTTCAGTAGCCAGTTATAAACCAAAATATTTAAACACCCTATATTTAAATAAAAATGTATCAATTTCTACTAAATCAAACGTGCTGATTGCGAAAAAAATAGTAAAAAAATTCCCAGGATTCTAGTTTTAGAAATACAAAGTTTTTTTTCCATTGGAAATCTAACAAGTTTATTTCACTTTGCCGGGCTATAACTAATGAACGGTAAAAGATATGTTAACGGGCGTTGCGGCAATCGAATCTATGGACATTTCTATGTATGTACACTAATTTTTAACTTCCGTGTTCAGCTGATACAATATTACCATGCAATAAATCAAAAAATGGTACCTTGGATTTTTCAGTAGCCAGTTATAAACCAAAATATTTAAACACCCTATATTTAAATAAAAATGTATCAATTTCTACTAAATCAAACGTGCTGATTGCGAAAAAAATAGTAAAAAAATTCCCAGGATTCTAGTTTTAGAAATACAAAGTTTTTTTTCCATTGGAAATCTAACAAGTTTATTTCACTTTGCCGGGCTATAACTAATGAACAGTAAAAGATATGTTAACGGGCGTTGCGGCAATCGAATCTATGGACATTTCTACGTATGTACACTAATTTTTAACTTCCGTGTTCAGCTGATACAATATTACCATGCAATAAATCAAAAAATGGTACCTTGGATTTTTCAGTAGCCAGTTATAAACCAAAATATTTAAACACCCTATATTTAAATAAAAATGTATCAATTTCTACTAAATCAAACGTGCTGATTGCGAAAAAAATAGTAAAAAAATTCCCAGGATTCTAGTTTTAGAAATACAAAGTTTTCTTTCCATTGGAAATCTAACAAGTTTATTTCACTTTGCCGGGCTATAACTAATGAACGGTAAAAGATACGTCAACGGGCGTTGCGGCAATCGAATCTATGGACATTTCTACGTACGTACACTAATTTTTAACTTCCGTGTTCAGCTGATACAATATTACCATGCAATAAATCAAAAAATGGTACCTTGGATTTTTCAGTAGCCAGTTATAAACCAAAATATTTAAACACCCTATATTTAAATAAAAATGTATCAATTTCTACTAAATCAAACGTGCTGATTGCGAAAAAAATAGTAAAAAAATTCCCAGGATTCTAGTTTTAGAAATACAAAGTTTTCTTTCCATTGGAAATCTAACAAGTTTATTTCACTTTGCCGGGCTATAACTAATGAACGGTAAAAGATACGTTAACGGGCGTTGCGGCAATCGAATCTATGGACATTTCTACGTACGTACACTAATTTTTAACTTCCGTGTTCAGCTGATACATTATTACCATGCAATAAATCAAAAAATGGTACCTTGGATTTTTCAGTAGCCAGTTATAAACCAAAATATTTAAACACCCTATATTTAAATAAAAATGTAACAAATTCTACTAAATCAAACGTGCTGATTGCGAAAAAAATAGTAAAAAATTCCCAGGATTCTAGTTTTAGAAATACAAAGTTTTTTTTCCATTGGAAATCTAACAAGTTTATTTCACTTTGCCGGGCTATAACTAATGAACAGTAAAAGATATGTTAACGGGCGTTGCGGCAATCGAATCTATGGACATTTCTACGTATGTACACTAATTTTTAACTTCCGTGTTCAGCTGATACAATATTACCATGCAATAAATCAAAAAATGGTACCTTGGATTTTTCAGTAGCCAGTTATAAACCAAAATATTTAAACACCCTATATTTAAATAAAAATGTATCAATTTCTACTAAATCAAACGTGCTGATTGCGAAAAAAATAGTAAAAAAATTCCCAGGATTCTAGTTTTAGAAATACAAAGTTTTCTTTCCATTGGAAATCTAACAAGTTTATTTCACTTTGCCGGGCTATAACTAATGAACGGTAAAAGATACGTTAACGGGCGTTGCGGCAATCGAATCTATGGACATTTCTACGTACGTACACTAATTTTTAACTTCCGTGTTCAGCTGATACAATATTACCATGCAATAAATCAAAAAATGGTACCTTGGATTTTTCAGTAGCCAGTTATAAACCAAAATATTTAAACACCCTATATTTAAATAAAAATGTAACAAATTCTACTAAATCAAACGTGCTGATTGCGAAAAAAATAGTAAAAAATTCCCAGGATTCTAGTTTTAGAAATACAAAGTTTTTTTTTCCATTGGAAATCTAACAAGTTTATTTCACTTTGCCGGGCTATAACTAATGAACGGTAAAAGATATGTTAACGGGCGTTGCGGCAATCGAATCTATGGACATTTCTACGTATGTACACTAATTTTTAACTTCCGTGTTCAGCTGATACAATATTACCATGCAATAAATCAAAAAATGGTACCTTGGATTTTTCAGTAGCCAGTTATAAACCAAAATATTTAAACACCCTATATTTAAATAAAAATGTATCAATTTCTACTAAATCAAACGTGCTGATTGCGAAAAAAATAGTAAAAAAATTCCCAGGATTCTAGTTTTAGAAATACAAAGTTTTTTTTCCATTGGAAATCTAACAAGTTTATTTCACTTTGCCGGGCTATAACTAATGAACGGTAAAAGATACGTTAACGGGCGTTGCGGCATTCGAATCTATGGACATTTCTACGTATGTACACTAATTTCTAACTTCCGTGTTCAGCTGATACAATATTACCATGCAATAAATCAAAAAATGGTACCTTGGATTTTTCAGTAGCCAGTTATAAACGAAAATATTTAAACACCCTATATTTAAATAAAAATGTATCATTTTCTACTAAATCAAACGTGCTGATTGCGAAAAAAATAGTAAAAAAATTCCCAGGATTCTAGTTTTAGAAATACAAAGTTTTTTTTTCCATTTGAAATCTAACAAGTTTATTTCACTTTGCCGGGCTATAACTAATGAACGGTAAAAGATATGTTAACGGGCGTTGCGGCAATCGAATCTATGGACATTTCTACGTATGTACAATAATTTTTAACTTCCGTGTTCAGCTGATACAATATTACCATGCAATAAATCAAAAAATGGTACCTTGGATTTTTCAGTAGCCAGTTATAAACCAAAATATTTAAACACCCTATATTTAAATAAAAATGTATCAATTTCTACTAAATCAAACGTGCTGATTGCGAAAAAAATAGTAAAAAAATTCCCAGGATTCTAGTTTTAGAAATACAAAGTTTTTTTTCCATTGGAAATCTAACAAGTTTATTTCACTTTGCCGGGCTATAACTAATGAACGGTAAAAGATATGTTAACGGGCGTTGCGGCAATCGAATCTATGGCCATTTCTACGTATGTACACTAATTTTTAACTTCCGTGTTCAGCTGATACAATATTACCATGCAATAAATCAAAAAATGGTACCTTGGATTTTTCAGTAGCCAGTTATAAACCAAAATATTTAAACACCCTATATTTAAATAAAAATGTATCAATTTCTACTAAATCAAACGTGCTGATTGCGAAAAAAATAGTAAAAAAATTCCCAGGATTCTAGTTTTAGAAATACAAAGTTTTTTTTTCCATTGGAAATCTAACAAGTTTATTTCACTTTGCCGGGCTATAACTAATGAACGGTAAAAGATATGTTAACGGGCGTTGCGGCAATCGAATCTATGGACATTTCTACGTATGTACACTAATTTTTAACTTCCGTGTTCAGCTGATACAATATTACCATGCAATAAATCAAAAAATGGTACCTTGGATTTTTCAGTAGCCAGTTATAAACCAAAATATTTAAACACCCTATATTTAAATAAAAATGTACCAATTTCTACTAAATCAAACGTGCTGATTGCGAAAAAAATAGTAAAAAAATTCCCAGGATTCTAGTTTTAGAAAGACAAAGTTTTCTTTCCATTGGAAATCTAACATGTTTATTTCACTTTGCCGGGCTATAACTAATGAACGGTAAAAGATACGTTAACGGGCGTTGCGGCAATCGAATCTATGGACATTTCTACGTACGTACACTAATTTTTAACTTCCGTGTTCAGCTGATACAATATTACCATGCAATAAATCAAAAAATGGTACCTTGGATTTTTCAGTAGCCAGTTATAAACCAAAATATTTAAACACCCTATATTTAAATAAAAATGTATCAATTTCTACTAAATCAAACGTGCTGATTGCGAAAAAAATAGTAAAAAAATTCCCAGGATTCTAGTTTTAGAAATACAAAGTTTTCTTTCCATTGGAAATCTAACAAGTTTATTTCACTTTGCCGGGCTATAACTAATGAACGGTAAAAGATACGTTAACGGGCGTTGCGGCAATCGAATCTATGGACATTTCTACGTACGTACACTAATTTTTAACTTCCGTGTTCAGCTGATACAATATTACCATGCAATAAATCAAAAAATGGTACCTTGGATTTTTCAGTAGCCAGTTATAAACCAAAATATTTAAACACCCTATATTTAAATAAAAATGTATCAATTTCTACTAAATCAAACGTGCTGATTGCGAAAAAAATAGTAAAAAAATTCCCAGGATTCTAGTTTTAGAAATACAAAGTTTTCTTTCCATTGGAAATCTAACAAGTTTATTTCACTTTGCCGGGCTATAACTAATGAACGGTAAAAGATACGTTAACGGGCGTTGCGGCAATCGAATCTATGGACATTTCTACGTACGTACACTAATTTTTAACTTCCGTGTTCAGCTGATACATTATTACCATGCAATAAATCAAAAAATGGTACCTTGGATTTTTCAGTAGCCAGTTATAAACCAAAATATTTAAACACCCTATATTTAAATAAAAATGTAACAAATTCTACTAAATCAAACGTGCTGATTGCGAAAAAAATAGTAAAAAATTCCCAGGATTCTAGTTTTAGAAATACAAAGTTTTTTTTCCATTGGAAATCTAACAAGTTTATTTCACTTTGCCGGGCTATAACTAATGAACAGTAAAAGATATGTTAACGGGCGTTGCGGCAATCGAATCTATGGACATTTCTACGTATGTACACTAATTTTTAACTTCCGTGTTCAGCTGATACAATATTACCATGCAATAAATCAAAAAATGGTACCTTGGATTTTTCAGTAGCCAGTTATAAACCAAAATATTTAAACACCCTATATTTAAATAAAAATGTATCAATTTCTACTAAATCAAACGTGCTGATTGCGAAAAAAATAGTAAAAAAATTCCCAGGATTCTAGTTTTAGAAATACAAAGTTTTTTTTCCATTGGAAATCTAACAAGTTTATTTCACTTTGCCGGGCTATAACTAATGAACGGTAAAAGATACGTTAACGGGCGTTGCGGCAATCGAATCTATGGACATTTCTACGTACGTACACTAATTTTTAACTTCCGTGTTCAGCTGATACAATATTACCATGCAATAAATCAAAAAATGGTACCTTGGATTTTTCAGTAGCCAGTTATAAACCAAAATATTTAAACACCCTATATTTAAATAAAAATGTATCAATTTCTACTAAATCAAACGTGCTGATTGCGAAAAAAATAGTAAAAAAATTCCCAGGATTCTAGTTTTAGAAATACAAAGTTTTCTTTCCATTGGAAATCTAACAAGTTTATTTCACTTTGCCGGGCTATAACTAATGAACGGTAAAAGATACGTTAACGGGCGTTGCGGCAATCGAATCTATGGACATTTCTACGTACGTACACTAATTTTTAACTTCCGTGTTCAGCTGATACATTATTACCATGCAATAAATCAAAAAATGGTACCTTGGATTTTTCAGTAGCCAGTTATAAACCAAAATATTTAAACACCCTATATTTAAATAAAAATGTAACAAATTCTACTAAATCAAACGTGCTGATTGCGAAAAAAATAGTAAAAAATTCCCAGGATTCTAGTTTTAGAAATACAAAGTTTTTTTTCCATTGGAAATCTAACAAGTTTATTTCACTTTGCCGGGCTATAACTAATGAACAGTAAAAGATATGTTAACGGGCGTTGCGGCAATCGAATCTATGGACATTTCTACGTATGTACACTAATTTTTAACTTCCGTGTTCAGCTGATACAATATTACCATGCAATAAATCAAAAAATGGTACCTTGGATTTTTCAGTAGCCAGTTATAAACCAAAATATTTAAACACCCTATATTTAAATAAAAATGTATCAATTTCTACTAAATCAAACGTGCTGATTGCGAAAAAAAATAGTAAAAAAATTCCCAGGATTCTAGTTTTAGAAATACAAAGTTTTCTTTCCATTGGAAATCTAACAAGTTTATTTCACTTTGCCGGGCTATAACTAATGAACGGTAAAAGATACGTTAACGGGCGTTGCGGCAATCGAATCTATGGACATTTCTACGTACGTACACTAATTTTTAACTTCCGTGTTCAGCTGATACAATATTACCATGCAATAAATCAAAAAATGGTACCTTGGATTTTTCAGTAGCCAGTTATAAACCAAAATATTTAAACACCCTATATTTAAATAAAAATGTAACAAATTCTACTAAATCAAACGTGCTGATTGCGAAAAAAATAGTAAAAAATTCCCAGGATTCTAGTTTTAGAAATACAAAGTTTTTTTTTCCATTGGAAATCTAACAAGTTTATTTCACTTTGCCGGGCTATAACTAATGAACGGTAAAAGATATGTTAACGGGCGTTGCGGCAATCGAATCTATGGACATTTCTACGTATGTACACTAATTTTTAACTTCCGTGTTCAGCTGATACAATATTACCATGCAATAAATCAAAAAATGGTACCTTGGATTTTTCAGTAGCCAGTTATAAACCAAAATATTTAAACACCCCTATATTTAAATAAAAATGTATCAATTTCTACTAAATCAAACGTGCTGATTGCGAAAAAAATAGTAAAAAAATTCCCAGGATTCTAGTTTTAGAAATACAAAGTTTTTTTTCCATTGGAAATCTAACAAGTTTATTTCACTTTGCCGGGCTATAACTAATGAACGGTAAAAGATACGTTAACGGGCGTTGCGGCATTCGAATCTATGGACATTTCTACGTATGTACACTAATTTCTAACTTCCGTGTTCAGCTGATACAATATTACCATGCAATAAATCAAAAAATGGTACCTTGGATTTTTCAGTAGCCAGTTATAAACGAAAATATTTAAACACCCTATATTTAAATAAAAATGTATCATTGTCTACTAAATCAAACGTGCTGATTGCGAAAAAAATAGTAAAAAAATTCCCAGGATTCTAGTTTTAGAAATACAAAGTTTTTTTTCCATTTGAAATCTAACAAGTTTATTTCACTTTGCCGGGCTATAACTAATGAACGGTAAAAGATATGTTAACGGGCGTTGCGGCAATCGAATCTATGGACATTTCTACGTATGTACAATAATTTTTAACTTCCGTGTTCAGCTGATACAATATTACCATGCAATAAATCAAAAAATGGTACCTTGGATTTTTCAGTAGCCAGTTATAAACCAAAATATTTAAACACCCTATATTTAAATAAAAATGTACCAATTTCTACTAAATCAAACGTGCTGATTGCGAAAAAAATAGTAAAAAAATTCCCAGGATTCTAGTTTTAGAAAGACAAAGTTTTCTTTCCATTGGAAATCTAACATGTTTATTTCACTTTGCCGGGCTATAACTAATGAACGGTAAAAGATACGTTAACGGGCGTTGCGGCAATCGAATCTATGGACATTTCTACGTACGTACACTAATTTTTAACTTCCGTGTTCAGCTGATACAATATTACCATGCAATAAATCAAAAAATGGTACCTTGGATTTTTCAGTAGCCAGTTATAAACCAAAATATTTAAACACCCTATATTTAAATAAAAATGTATCAATTTCTACTAAATCAAACGTGCTGATTGCGAAAAAAATAGTAAAAAAATTCCCAGGATTCTAGTTTTAGAAATACAAAGTTTTTTTTCCATTGGAAATCTAACAAGTTTATTTCACTTTGCCGGGCTATAACTAATGAACGGTAAAAGATACGTTAACAGCCGTTGCGGCATTCGAATCTATGGACATTTCTACGTATGTACACTAATTTTTAACTTCCGTGTTCAGCTGATACAATATTACCATGCAATAAATCAAAAAATGGTACCTTGGATTTTTCAGTAGCCAGTTATAAACGAAAATATTTAAACACCCTATATTTAAATAAAAATGTATCATTTTCTACTAAATCAAACGTGCTGATTGCGAAAAAAATAGTAAAAAAATTCCCAGGATTCTAGTTTTAGAAATACAAAGTTTTTTTTCCATTGGAAATCTAACAAGTTTATTTCACTTTGCCGGGCTATAACTAATGAACGGTAAAAGATATGTTAACGGGCGTTGCGGCAATCGAATCTATGGACATTTCTACGTATGTACACTAATTTTTAACTTCCGTGTTCAGCTCATACAATATTACCATGCAATAAATCAAAAAATGGTACCTTGGATTTTTCAGTAGCCAGTTATAAACCAAAATATTTAAACACCCTATATTTAAATAAAAATATATCAATTTCTACTAAATCAAACGTGCTGATTGCGAAAAAAATAATAAAAAAATTCCCAGGATTCTAGTTTTAGAAATACAAAGTTTTTTTTCCATTGGAAATCTAACAAGTTTATTTCACTTTGCCGGGCTATAACTAATGAACGGTAAAAGATATGTTAACGGGCGTTGCGGCAATCGAATCTATGGACATTTCTACGTATGTACACTAATTTTTAACTTCCGTGTTCAGCTGATACAATATTACCATGCAATAAATCAAAAAATGGTACCTTGGATTTTTCAGTAGCCAGTTATAAACCAAAATATTTAAACACCCTATATTTAAATAAAAATGTATCAATTTCTACTAAATCAAACGTGCTGATTGCGAAAAAAATAGTAAAAAAATTCCCAGGATTCTAGTTTTAGAAATACAAAGTTTTTTTTCCATTGGAAATCTAACAAGTTTATTTCACTTTGCCGGGCTATAACTAATGAACGGTAAAAGATACGTTAACAGCCGTTGCGGCATTCGAATCTATGGACATTTCTACGTATGTACACTAATTTTTAACTTCCGTGTTCAGCTGATACAATATTACCATGCAATAAATCAAAAAATGGTACCTTGGATTTTTCAGTAGCCAGTTATAAACGAAAATATTTAAACACCCTATATTTAAATAAAAATGTATCATTTTCTACTAAATCAAACGTGCTGATTGCGAAAAAAATAGTAAAAAAATTCCCAGGATTCTAGTTTTAGAAATACAAAGTTTTTTTTCCATTGGAAATCTAACAAGTTTATTTCACTTTGCCGGGCTATAACTAATGAACGGTAAAAGATATGTTAACGGGCGTTGCGGCAATCGAATCTATGGACATTTCTATGTATGTACACTAATTTTTAACTTCCGTGTTCAGCTGATACAAATATTACCATGCAATAAATCAAAAAATGGTACCTTGGATTTTTCAGTAGCCAGTTATAAACCAAAATATTTAAACACCCTATATTTAAATAAAAATGTATCAATTTCTACTAAATCAAACGTGCTGATTGCGAAAAAAATAGTAAAAAAATTCCCAGGATTCTAGTTTTAGAAATACAAAGTTTTTTTTCCATTGGAAATCTAACAAGTTTATTTCACTTTGCCGGGCTATAACTAATGAACGGTAAAAGATATGTTAACGGGCGTTGCGGCAATCGAATCTATGGACATTTCTACGTATGTACACTAATTTTTAACTTCCGTGTTCAGCTGATACAATATTACCATGCAATAAATCAAAAAATGGTACCTTGGATTTTTCAGTAGCCAGTTATAAACCAAAATATTTAAACACCCTATATTTAAATAAAAATGTATCAATTTCTACTAAATCAAACGTGCTGATTGCGAAAAAAATAGTAAAAAAATTCCCAGGATTCTAGTTTTAGAAATACAAAGTTTTCTTTCCATTGGAAATCTAACAAGTTTATTTCACTTTGCCGGGCTATAACTAATGAACGGTAAAAGATACGTTAACGGGCGTTGCGGCAATCGAATCTATGGACATTTCTACGTACGTACACTAATTTTTAACTTCCGTGTTCAGCTGATACAATATTACCATGCAATAAATCAAAAAATGGTACCTTGGATTTTTCAGTAGCCAGTTATAAACCAAAATATTTAAACACCCTATATTTAAATAAAAATGTATCAATTTCTACTAAATCAAACGTGCTGATTGCGAAAAAAATAGTAAAAAAATTCCCAGGATTCTAGTTTTAGAAATACAAAGTTTTTTTTCCATTAGAAATCTAACAAGTTTATTTCACTTTGCCGGGCTATAACTAATGAACGGTAAAAGATACGTTAACGGGCGTTGCGGCAATCGAATCTATGGACATTTCTACGTATGTACACTAATTTTTAACTTCCGTGTTCAGCTGATACAATATTACCATGCAATAAATCAAAAAATGGTACCTTGGATTTTTCAGTAGCCAGTTATAAACCAAAATATTTAAACACCCTATATTTAAATAAAAATGTATCAATTTCTACTAAATCAAACGTGCTGATTGCGAAAAAAATAGTAAAAAAATTCCCAGGATTCTAGTTTTAGAAATACAAAGTTTTTTTTCCATTGGAAATCTAACAAGTTTATTTCACTTTGCCGGGCTATAACTAATGAACGGTAAAAGATACGTTAACAGCCGTTGCGGCATTCGAATCTATGGACATTTCTACGTATGTACACTAATTTTTAACTTCCGTGTTCAGCTGTTACAATATTACCATGCAATAAATCAAAAAATGGTACCTTGGATTTTTCAGTAGCCAGTTATAAACCAAAATATTTAAACACCCTATATTTAAATAAAAATGTATCAATATCTACTAAATCAAACGTGCTGATTGCGAAAAAAATAGTAAAAAAATTCCCAGGATTCTAGTTTTAGAAATACAAAGTTTTTTTTCCATTGGAAATCTAACAAGTTTATTTCACTTTGCCGGGCTATAACTAATGAATGGTAAAAGATACGTTAACGGGCGTTGCGGCAATCGAATCTATGGACATTTCTACGTATGTACACTAATTTTTAACTTCCGTGTTCAGCTGATACAATATTACCATGCAATAAATCAAAAAATGGTACCTTGGATTTTTCAGTACCCAGTTATAAACCAAAATATTTAAACACCCTATATTTAAATAAAAATGTATCAATTTCTACTAAATCAAACGTGCTGATTGCGAAAAAAATAGTAAAAAAAATTCCCAGGATTCTAGTTTTAGAAATAAAAAGTTTTTTTTCCATTGGAAATCTAACAAGTTTATTTCACTTTGCCGGGCTATAACTAATGAACGGTAAAAGATACGTTAACGGGCGTTGCGGCAATCGAATCTATGGACATTTCTACGTATGTACACTAATTTTTAACTTTCGTGTTCAGCTGATACAATATTACCATGCAATAAATAAAAAAATGGTACCTTGGATTTTTCAGTAGCCAGTTATAAACCAAAATATTTAAACACTCTATATTTAAATAAAAATGTATCAATTTCTACTAAATCAAACGTGCTGATTGCGAAAAAAATAGTAAAAAAATTCCCAGGATTCTAGTTTTAGAAATACAAAGTTTTTTTTCCATTGGAAATCTAACAAGTTTATTTCACTTTGCCGGGCTATAACTAATGAACGGTAAAAGATACGTTAACGGGCGTTGCGGCAATCGAATCTATGGACATTTCTACGTATGTACACTAATTTTTAACTTCCGTGTTCAGCTGATACAATATTACCATGCAATAAATCAAAAAATGGTACCTTGGATTTTTCAGTAGCCAGTTATAAACCAAAATATTTAAACACCCTATATTTAAATAAAAATGTATCAATTTCTACTAAATCAAACGTGCTGATTGCGAAAAAAATAGTAAAAAAATTCCCAGGATTCTAGTTTTAGAAATACAAAGTTTTTTTTCCATTGGAAATCTAACAAGTTTATTTCACTTTGCCGGGCTATAACTAATGAACGGTAAAAGATACGTTAACGG
Source organism: Ophonus ardosiacus (assembly GCA_943142095.1). Taxonomy (NCBI): domain Eukaryota; kingdom Metazoa; phylum Arthropoda; class Insecta; order Coleoptera; family Carabidae; genus Ophonus; species Ophonus ardosiacus. The sequence goes on from OW964834.1 coordinate 192,232, forward strand.
GCGTTGCGGCAATCGAATCTATGGACATTTCTACGTATGTACACTAATTTTTAACTTCCGTGTTCAGCTGATACAATATTACCATGCAATAAATCAAAAAATGGTACCTTGGATTTTTCAGTACCCAGTTATAAACCAAAATATTTAAACACCCTATATTTAAATAAAAATGTATCAATTTCTACTAAATCAAACGTGCTGATTGCGAAAAAAATAGTAAAAAAATTCCCAGGATTCTAGTTTTAGAAATAAAAAGTTTTTTTTTCCATTGGAAATCTAACAAGTTTATTTCACTTTGCCGGGCTATAACTAATGAACGGTAAAAGATACGTTAACGGGCGTTGCGGCAATCGAATCTATGGACATTTCTACGTATGTACACTAATTTTTAACTTTCGTGTTCAGCTGATACAATATTACCATGCAATAAATAAAAAAATGGTACCTTGGATTTTTCAGTAGCCAGTTATAAACCAAAATATTTAAACACTCTATATTTAAATAAAAATGTATCAATTTCTACTAAATCAAACGTGCTGATTGCGAAAAAAATAGTAAAAAAATTCCCAGGATTCTAGTTTTAGAAATACAAAGTTTTTTTTCCATTGGAAATCTAACAAGTTTATTTCACTTTGCCGGGCTATAACTAATGAACGGTAAAAGATACGTTAACGGGCGTTGCGGCAATCGAATCTATGGACATTTCTACGTATGTACACTAATTTTTAACTTCCGTGTTCAGCTGATACAATATTACCATGCAATAAATCAAAAAATGGTACCTTGGATTTTTCAGTAGCCAGTTATAAACCAAAATATTTAAACACCCTATATTTAAATAAAAATGTATCATTTTCTACTAAATCAAACGTGCTGATTGCGAAAAAAATAGTAAAAAAATTCCCAGGATTCTAGTTTTAGAAATACAAAGTTTTTTTTCCATTGGAAATCTAACAAGTTTATTTCACTTTGCCGGGCTATAACTAATGAACGGTAAAAGATATGTTAACGGGCGTTGCGGCAATCGAATCTATGGACATTTCTATGTATGTACACTAATTTTTAACTTCCGTGTTCAGCTGATACAATATTACCATGCAATAAATCAAAAAATGGTACCTTGGATTTTTCAGTAGCCAGTTATAAACCAAAATATTTAAACACCCTATATTTAAATAAAAATGTATCAATTTCTACTAAATCAAACGTGCTGATTGCGAAAAAAATAGTAAAAAAATTCCCAGGATTCTAGTTTTAGAAATACAAAGTTTTTTTTCCATTGGAAATCTAACAAGTTTATTTCACTTTGCCGGGCTATAACTAATGAACGGTAAAAGATATGTTAACGGGCGTTGCGGCAATCGAATCTATGGACATTTCTACGTATGTACACTAATTTTTAACTTCCGTGTTCAGCTGATACAATATTACCATGCAATAAATCAAAAAATGGTACCTTGGATTTTTCAGTAGCCAGTTATAAACCAAAATATTTAAACACCCTATATTTAAATAAAAATGTATCAATTTCTACTAAATCAAACGTGCTGATTGCGAAAAAAATAGTAAAAAAATTCCCAGGATTCTAGTTTTAGAAATACAAAGTTTTCTTTCCATTGGAAATCTAACAAGTTTATTTCACTTTGCCGGGCTATAACTAATGAACGGTAAAAGATACGTTAACGGGCGTTGCGGCAATCGAATCTATGGACATTTCTACGTACGTACACTAATTTTTAACTTCCGTGTTCAGCTGATACAATATTACCATGCAATAAATCAAAAAATGGTACCTTGGATTTTTCAGTAGCCAGTTATAAACCAAAATATTTAAACACCCTATATTTAAATAAAAATGTAACAAATTCTACTAAATCAAACGTGCTGATTGCGAAAAAAATAGTAAAAAATTCCCAGGATTCTAGTTTTAGAAATACAAAGTTTTTTTTTCCATTGGAAATCTAACAAGTTTATTTCACTTTGCCGGGCTATAACTAATGAACGGTAAAAGATACGTTAACGGGCGTTGCGGCAATCGAATCTATGGACATTTCTACGTATGTACACTAATTTTTAACTTCCGTGTTCAGCTGATACAATATTACCATGCAATAAATCAAAAAATGGTACCTTGGATTTTTCAGTAGCCAGTTATAAACCAAAATATTTAAACACCCTATATTTAAATAAAAATGTATCATTTTCTACTAAATCAAACGTGCTGATTGCGAAAAAAATAGTAAAAAAATTCCCAGGATTCTAGTTTTAGAAATACAAAGTTTTTTTTCCATTGGAAATCTAACAAGTTTATTTCACTTTGCCGGGCTATAACTAATGAACGGTAAAAGATATGTTAACGGGCGTTGCGGCAATCGAATCTATGGACATTTCTATGTATGTACACTAATTTTTAACTTCCGTGTTCAGCTGATACAATATTACCATGCAATAAATCAAAAAATGGTACCTTGGATTTTTCAGTAGCCAGTTATAAACCAAAATATTTAAACACCCTATATTTAAATAAAAATGTATCAATTTCTACTAAATCAAACGTGCTGATTGCGAAAAAAATAGTAAAAAAATTCCCAGGATTCTAGTTTTAGAAATACAAAGTTTTTTTTCCATTGGAAATCTAACAAGTTTATTTCACTTTGCCGGGCTATAACTAATGAACGGTAAAAGATATGTTAACGGGCGTTGCGGCAATCGAATCTATGGACATTTCTACGTATGTACACTAATTTTTAACTTCCGTGTTCAGCTGATACAATATTACCATGCAATAAATCAAAAAATGGTACCTTGGATTTTTCAGTAGCCAGTTATAAACCAAAATATTTAAACACCCTATATTTAAATAAAAATGTATCAATTTCTACTAAATCAAACGTGCTGATTGCGAAAAAAATAGTAAAAAAATTCCCAGGATTCTAGTTTTAGAAATACAAAGTTTTCTTTCCATTGGAAATCTAACAAGTTTATTTCACTTTGCCGGGCTATAACTAATGAACGGTAAAAGATACGTTAACGGGCGTTGCGGCAATCGAATCTATGGACATTTCTACGTACGTACACTAATTTTTAACTTCCGTGTTCAGCTGATACAATATTACCATGCAATAAATCAAAAAATGGTACCTTGGATTTTTCAGTAGCCAGTTATAAACCAAAATATTTAAACACCCTATATTTAAATAAAAATGTAACAAATTCTACTAAATCAAACGTGCTGATTGCGAAAAAAATAGTAAAAAATTCCCAGGATTCTAGTTTTAGAAATACAAAGTTTTTTTTTCCATTGGAAATCTAACAAGTTTATTTCACTTTGCCGGGCTATAACTAATGAACGGTAAAAGATATGTTAACGGGCGTTGCGGCAATCGAATCTATGGACATTTCTACGTATGTACACTAATTTTTAACTTCCGTGTTCAGCTGATACAATATTACCATGCAATAAATCAAAAAATGGTACCTTGGATTTTTCAGTAGCCAGTTATAAACCAAAATATTTAAACACCCTATATTTAAATAAAAATGTATCAATTTCTACTAAATCAAACGTGCTGATTGCGAAAAAAATAGTAAAAAAATTCCCAGGATTCTAGTTTTAGAAATACAAAGTTTTTTTTCCATTGGAAATCTAACAAGTTTATTTCACTTTGCCGGGCTATAACTAATGAACGATAAAAGATACGTTAACGGGCGTTGCGGCATTCGAATCTATGGACATTTCTACGTATGTACACTAATTTTTAACTTCCGTGTTCAGCTGATACAATATTACCATGCAATAAATCAAAAAATGGTACCTTGGATTTTTCAGTAGCCAGTTATAAACCAAAATATTTAAACACCCTATATTTAAATAAAAATGTATCAATTTCTACTAAATCAAACGTGCTGATTGCGAAAAAAATAGTAAAAAAATTCCCAGGATTCTAGTTTTAGAAATACAAAGTTTTTTTTCCATTGGAAATCTAACAAGTTTATTTCACTTTGCCGGGCTATAACTAATGAACGGTAAAAGATACGTTAACAGCCGTTGCGGCATTCGAATCTATGGACATTTCTACGTATGTACACTAATTTTTAACTTCCGTGTTCAGCTGATACAATATTACCATGCAATAAATCAAAAAATGGTACCTTGGATTTTTCAGTAGCCAGTTATAAACGAAAATATTTAAACACCCTATATTTAAATAAAAATGTATCATTTTCTACTAAATCAAACGTGCTGATTGCGAAAAAAATAGTAAAAAAATTCCCAGGATTCTAGTTTTAGAAATACAAAGTTTTTTTTCCATTGGAAATCTAACAAGTTTATTTCACTTTGCCGGGCTATAACTAATGAACGGTAAAAGATATGTTAACGGGCGTTGCGGCAATCGAATCTATGGCCATTTCTACGTATGTACACTAATTTTTAACTTCCGTGTTCAGCTGATACAATATTACCATGCAATAAATCAAAAAATGGTACCTTGGATTTTTCAGTAGCCAGTTATAAACCAAAGTATTTAAACACCCTATATTTAAATAAAAATGTATCAATTTCTACTAAATCAAACGTGCTGATTGCGAAAAAAATAGTAAAAAAATTCCCAGGATTCTAGTTTTAGAAATACAAAGTTTTTTTTCCATTGGAAATCTAACAAGTTTATTTCACTTTGCCGGGCTATAACTAATGAACGGTAAAAGATATGTTAACGGGCGTTGCGGCAATCGAATCTATGGACATTTCTACGTATGTACACTAATTTTTAACTTCCGTGTTCAGCTGATACAATATTACCATGCAATAAATCAAAAAATGGTACCTTGGATTTTTCAGTAGCCAGTTATAAACCAAAATATTTAAACACCCTATATTTAAATAAAAATGTATCAATTTCTACTAAATCAAACGTGCTGATTGCGAAAAAAATAGTAAAAAAATTCCCAGGATTCTAGGTTTAGAAAGACAAAGTTTTCTTTCCATTGGAAATCTAACATGTTTATTTCACTTTGCCGGGCTATAACTAATGAACGGTAAAAGATATGTTAACGGGCGTTGCGGCAATCGAATCTATGGACATTTCTACGTACGTACACTAATTTTTAACTTCCGTGTTCAGCTGATACAATATTACCATGCAATAAATCAAAAAATGGTACCTTGGATTTTTCAGTAGCCAGTTATAAACCAAAATATTTAAACACCCTATATTTAAATAAAAATGTATCAATTTCTACTAAATCAAACGTGCTGATTGCGAAAAAAATAGTAAAAAAATTCCCAGGATTCTAGTTTTAGAAATACAAAGTTTTTTTTCCATTGGAAATCTAACAAGTTTATTTCACTTTGCCGGGCTATAACTAATGAACGGTAAAAGATACGTTAACAGCCGTTGCGGCATTCGAATCTATGGACATTTCTACGTATGTACACTAATTTTTAACTTCCGTGTTCAGCTGATACAATATTACCATGCAATAAATCAAAAAATGGTACCTTGGATTTTTCAGTAGCCAGTTATAAACGAAAATATTTAAACACCCTATATTTAAATAAAAATGTATCATTTTCTACTAAATCAAACGTGCTGATTGCGAAAAAAATAGTAAAAAAATTCCCAGGATTCTAGTTTTAGAAATACAAAGTTTTTTTTCCATTGGAAATCTAACAAGTTTATTTCACTTTGCCGGGCTATAACTAATGAACGGTAAAAGATATGTTAACGGGCGTTGCGGCAATCGAATCTATGGACATTTCTACGTATGTACACTAATTTTTAACTTCCGTGTTCAGCTGATACAATATTACCATGCAATAAATCAAAAAATGGTACCTTGGATTTTTCAGTAGCCAGTTATAAACCAAAATATTTAAACACCCTATATTTAAATAAAAATGTATCAATTTCTACTAAATCAAACGTGCTGATTGCGAAAAAAATAATAAAAAAATTCCCAGGATTCTAGTTTTAGAAATACAAAGTTTTTTTTCCATTGGAAATCTAACAAGTTTATTTCACTTTGCCGGGCTATAACTAATGAACGGTAAAAGATATGTTAACGGGCGTTGCGGCAATCGAATCTATGGACATTTCTACGTATGTACACTAATTTTTAACTTCCGTGTTCAGCTGATACAATATTACCATGCAATAAATCAAAAAATGGTACCTTGGATTTTTCAGTAGCCAGTTATAAACCAAAATATTTAAACACCCTATATTTAAATAAAAATGTATCAATTTCTACTAAATCAAACGTGCTGATTGCGAAAAAAATAGTAAAAAAATTCCCAGGATTCTAGTTTTAGAAATACAAAGTTTTTTTTTCCATTGGAAATCTAACAAGTTTATTTCACTTTGCCGGGCTATAACTAATGAACGGTAAAAGATACGTTAACAGCCGTTGCGGCATTCGAATCTATGGACATTTCTACGTATGTACACTAATTTTTAACTTCCGTGTTCAGCTGATACAATATTACCATGCAATAAATCAAAAAATGGTACCTTGGATTTTTCAGTAGCCAGTTATAAACGAAAATATTTAAACACCCTATATTTAAATAAAAATGTATCATTTTCTACTAAATCAAACGTGCTGATTGCGAAAAAAATAGTAAAAAAATTCCCAGGATTCTAGTTTTAGAAATACAAAGTTTTTTTTCCATTGGAAATCTAACAAGTTTATTTCACTTTGCCGGGCTATAACTAATGAACGGTAAAAGATATGTTAACGGGCGTTGCGGCAATCGAATCTATGGACATTTCTATGTATGTACACTAATTTTTAACTTCCGTGTTCAGCTGATACAATATTACCATGCAATAAATCAAAAAATGGTACCTTGGATTTTTCAGTAGCCAGTTATAAACCAAAATATTTAAACACCCTATATTTAAATAAAAATGTATCAATTTCTACTAAATCAAACGTGCTGATTGCGAAAAAAATAGTAAAAAAATTCCCAGGATTCTAGTTTTAGAAATACAAAGTTTTTTTTCCATTGGAAATCTAACAAGTTTATTTCACTTTGCCGGGCTATAACTAATGAACAGTAAAAGATATGTTAACGGGCGTTGCGGCAATCGAATCTATGGACATTTCTACGTATGTACACTAATTTTTAACTTCCGTGTTCAGCTGATACAATATTACCATGCAATAAATCAAAAAATGGTACCTTGGATTTTTCAGTAGCCAGTTATAAACCAAAATATTTAAACACCCTATATTTAAATAAAAATGTATCAATTTCTACTAAATCAAACGTGCTGATTGCGAAAAAAATAGTAAAAAAATTCCCAGGATTCTAGTTTTAGAAATACAAAGTTTTCTTTCCATTGGAAATCTAACAAGTTTATTTCACTTTGCCGGGCTATAACTAATGAACGGTAAAAGATACGTTAACGGGCGTTGCGGCAATCGAATCTATGGACATTTCTACGTACGTACACTAATTTTTAACTTCCGTGTTCAGCTGATACAATATTACCATGCAATAAATCAAAAAATGGTACCTTGGATTTTTCAGTAGCCAGTTATAAACCAAAATATTTAAACACCCTATATTTAAATAAAAATGTAACAAATTCTACTAAATCAAACGTGCTGATTGCGAAAAAAATAGTAAAAAATTCCCAGGATTCTAGTTTTAGAAATACAAAGTTTTTTTTCCATTGGAAATCTAACAAGTTTATTTCACTTTGCCGGGCTATAACTAATGAACAGTAAAAGATATGTTAACGGGCGTTGCGGCAATCGAATCTATGGACATTTCTACGTATGTACACTAATTTTTAACTTCCGTGTTCAGCTGATACAATATTACCATGCAATAAATCAAAAAATGGTACCTTGGATTTTTCAGTAGCCAGTTATAAACCAAAATATTTAAACACCCTATATTTAAATAAAAATGTATCAATTTCTACTAAATCAAACGTGCTGATTGCGAAAAAAATAGTAAAAAAATTCCCAGGATTCTAGTTTTAGAAATACAAAGTTTTCTTTCCATTGGAAATCTAACAAGTTTATTTCACTTTGCCGGGCTATAACTAATGAACGGTAAAAGATACGTTAACGGGCGTTGCGGCAATCGAATCTATGGACATTTCTACGTACGTACACTAATTTTTAACTTCCGTGTTCAGCTGATACAATATTACCATGCAATAAATCAAAAAATGGTACCTTGGATTTTTCAGTAGCCAGTTATAAACCAAAATATTTAAACACCCTATATTTAAATAAAAATGTAACAAATTCTACTAAATCAAACGTGCTGATTGCGAAAAAAAATAGTAAAAAATTCCCAGGATTCTAGTTTTAGAAATACAAAGTTTTTTTTTCCATTGGAAATCTAACAAGTTTATTTCACTTTGCCGGGCTATAACTAATGAACGGTAAAAGATATGTTAACGGGCGTTGCGGCAATCGAATCTATGGACATTTCTACGTATGTACACTAATTTTTAACTTCCGTGTTCAGCTGATACAATATTACCATGCAATAAATCAAAAAATGGTACCTTGGATTTTTCAGTAGCCAGTTATAAACCAAAATATTTAAACACCCTATATTTAAATAAAAATGTATCAATTTCTACTAAATCAAACGTGCTGATTGCGAAAAAAATAGTAAAAAAATTCCCAGGATTCTAGTTTTAGAAATACAAAGTTTTTTTTCCATTGGAAATCTAACAAGTTTATTTCACTTTGCCGGGCTATAACTAATGAACGGTAAAAGATACGTTAACGGGCGTTGCGGCATTCGAATCTATGGACATTTCTACGTATGTACACTAATTTCTAACTTCCGTGTTCAGCTGATACAATATTACCATGCAATAAATCAAAAAATGGTACCTTGGATTTTTCAGTAGCCAGTTATAAACGAAAATATTTAAACACCCTGTATTTAAATAAAAATGTATCATTTTCTACTAAATCAAACGTGCTGATTGCGAAAAAAATAGTAAAAAAATTCCCAGGATTCTAGTTTTAGAAATACAAAGTTTTTTTTCCATTTGAAATCTAACAAGTTTATTTCACTTTGCCGGGCTATAACTAATGAACGGTAAAAGATATGTTAACGGGCGTTGCGGCAATCGAATCTATGGACATTTCTACGTATGTACAATAATTTTTAACTTCCGTGTTCAGCTGATACAATATTACCATGCAATAAATCAAAAAATGGTACCTTGGATTTTTCAGTAGCCAGTTATAAACCAAAATATTTAAACACCCTATATTTAAATAAAAATGTATCAATTTCTACTAAATCAAACGTGCTGATTGCGAAAAAAATAGTAAAAAAATTCCCAGGATTCTAGTTTTAGAAATACAAAGTTTTTTTTCCATTGGAAATCTAACAAGTTTATTTCACTTTGCCGGGCTATAACTAATGAACGGTAAAAGATATGTTAACGGGCGTTGCGGCAATCGAATCTATGGACATTTCTATGTATGTACACTAATTTTTAACTTCCGTGTTCAGCTGATACAATATTACCATGCAATAAATCAAAAAAATGGTACCTTGGATTTTTCAGTAGCCAGTTATAAACCAAAATATTTAAACACCCTATATTTAAATAAAAATGTATCAATTTCTACTAAATCAAACGTGCTGATTGCGAAAAAAATAGTAAAAAAATTCCCAGGATTCTAGTTTTAGAAATACAAAGTTTTTTTTTCCATTGGAAATCTAACAAGTTTATTTCACTTTGCCGGGCTATAACTAATGAACGGTAAAAGATATGTTAACGGGCGTTGCGGCAATCGAATCTATGGACATTTCTACGTATGTACACTAATTTTTAACTTCCGTGTTCAGCTGATACAATATTACCATGCAATAAATCAAAAAATGGTACCTTGGATTTTTCAGTAGCCAGTTATAAACCAAAATATTTAAACACCCTATATTTAAATAAAAATGTATCAATTTCTACTAAATCAAACGTGCTGATTGCGAAAAAAATAGTAAAAAAATTCCCAGGATTCTAGTTTTAGAAATACAAAGTTTTCTTTCCATTGGAAATCTAACAAGTTTATTTCACTTTGCCGGGCTATAACTAATGAACGGTAAAAGATACGTTAACGGGCGTTGCGGCAATCGAATCTATGGACATTTCTACGTACGTACACTAATTTTTAACTTCCGTGTTCAGCTGATACAATATTACCATGCAATAAATCAAAAAATGGTACCTTGGATTTTTCAGTAGCCAGTTATAAACCAAAATATTTAAACACCCTATATTTAAATAAAAATGTAACAAATTCTACTAAATCAAACGTGCTGATTGCGAAAAAAATAGTAAAAAATTCCCAGGATTCTAGTTTTAGAAATACAAAGTTTTTTTTTTCCATTGGAAATCTAACAAGTTTATTTCACTTTGCCGGGCTATAACTAATGAACGGTAAAAGATATGTTAACGGGCGTTGCGGCAATCGAATCTATGGACATTTCTACGTATGTACACTAATTTTTAACTTCCGTGTTCAGCTGATACAATATTACCATGCAATAAATCAAAAAATGGTACCTTGGATTTTTCAGTAGCCAGTTATAAACCAAAATATTTAAACACCCTATATTTAAATAAAAATGTATCAATTTCTACTAAATCAAACGTGCTGATTGCGAAAAAAATAGTAAAAAAATTCCCAGGATTCTAGTTTTAGAAATACAAAGTTTTTTTTCCATTGGAAATCTAACAAGTTTATTTCACTTTGCCGGGCTATAACTAATGAACGATAAAAGATACGTTAACGGGCGTTGCGGCATTCGAATCTATGGACATTTCTACGTATGTACACTAATTTTTAACTTCCGTGTTCAGCTGATACAATATTACCATGCAATAAATCAAAAAATGGTACCTTGGATTTTTCAGTAGCCAGTTATAAACCAAAATATTTAAACACCCTATATTTAAATAAAAATGTATCAATTTCTACTAAATCAAACGTGCTGATTGCGAAAAAAATAGTAAAAAAATTCCCAGGCTTCTAGTTTTAGAAATACAAAGTTTTTTTTCCATTGGAAATCTAACAAGTTTATTTCACTTTGCCGGGCTATAACTAATGAACGGTAAAAGATACGTTAACAGCCGTTGCGGCATTCGAATCTATGGACATTTCTACGTATGTACACTAATTTTTAACTTCCGTGTTCAGCTGATACAATATTACCATGCAATAAATCAAAAAATGGTACCTTGGATTTTTCAGTAGCCAGTTATAAACGAAAATATTTAAACACCCTATATTTAAATAAAAATGTATCATTTTCTACTAAATCAAACGTGCTGATTGCGAAAAAAATAGTAAAAAAATTCCCAGGATTCTAGTTTTAGAAATACAAAGTTTTTTTTCCATTGGAAATCTAACAAGTTTATTTCACTTTGCCGGGCTATAACTAATGAACGGTAAAAGATATGTTAACGGGCGTTGCGGCAATCGAATCTATGGCCATTTCTACGTATGTACACTAATTTTTAACTTCCGTGTTCAGCTGATACAATATTACCATGCAATAAATCAAAAAATGGTACCTTGGATTTTTCAGTAGCCAGTTATAAACCAAAGTATTTAAACACCCTATATTTAAATAAAAATGTATCAATTTCTACTAAATCAAACGTGCTGATTGCGAAAAAAATAGTAAAAAAATTCCCAGGATTCTAGTTTTAGAAATACAAAGTTTTTTTTCCATTGGAAATCTAACAAGTTTATTTCACTTTGCCGGGCTATAACTAATGAACGGTAAAAGATATGTTAACGGGCGTTGCGGCAATCGAATCTATGGACATTTCTACGTATGTACACTAATTTTTAACTTCCGTGTTCAGCTGATACAATATTACCATGCAATAAATCAAAAAATGGTACCTTGGATTTTTCAGTAGCCAGTTATAAACCAAAATATTTAAACACCCTATATTTAAATAAAAATGTATCAATTTCTACTAAATCAAACGTGCTGATTGCGAAAAAAATAGTAAAAAAATTCCCAGGATTCTAGTTTTAGAAATACAAAGTTTTTTTTCCATTGGAAATCTAACAAGTTTATTTCACTTTGCCGGGCTATAACTAATGAACGATAAAAGATACGTTAACGGGCGTTGCGGCATTCGAATCTATGGACATTTCTACGTATGTACACTAATTTTTAACTTCCGTGTTCAGCTGATACAATATTACCATGCAATAAATCAAAAAATGGTACCTTGGATTTTTCAGTAGCCAGTTATAAACCAAAATATTTAAACACCCTATATTTAAATAAAAATGTATCAATTTCTACTAAATCAAACGTGCTGATTGCGAAAAAAATAGTAAAAAAATTCCCAGGATTCTAGTTTTAGAAATACAAAGTTTTTTTTCCATTGGAAATCTAACAAGTTTATTTCACTTTGCCGGGCTATAACTAATGAACGGTAAAAGATACGTTAACAGCCGTTGCGGCATTCGAATCTATGGACATTTCTACGTATGTACACTAATTTTTAACTTCCGTGTTCAGCTGATACAATATTACCATGCAATAAATCAAAAAATGGTACCTTGGATTTTTCAGTAGCCAGTTATAAACGAAAATATTTAAACACCCTATATTTAAATAAAAATGTATCATTTTCTACTAAATCAAACGTGCTGATTGCGAAAAAAATAGTAAAAAAATTCCCAGGATTCTAGTTTTAGAAATACAAAGTTTTTTTTCCATTGGAAATCTAACAAGTTTATTTCACTTTGCCGGGCTATAACTAATGAACGGTAAAAGATATGTTAACGGGCGTTGCGGCAATCGAATCTATGGCCATTTCTACGTATGTACACTAATTTTTAACTTCCGTGTTCAGCTGATACAATATTACCATGCAATAAATCAAAAAATGGTACCTTGGATTTTTCAGTAGCCAGTTATAAACCAAAGTATTTAAACACCCTATATTTAAATAAAAATGTATCAATTTCTACTAAATCAAACGTGCTGATTGCGAAAAAAATAGTAAAAAAATTCCCAGGATTCTAGTTTTAGAAATACAAAGTTTTTTTTCCATTGGAAATCTAACAAGTTTATTTCACTTTGCCGGGCTATAACTAATGAACGGTAAAAGATATGTTAACGGGCGTTGCGGCAATCGAATCTATGGACATTTCTACGTATGTACACTAATTTTTAACTTCCGTGTTCAGCTGATACAATATTACCATGCAATAAATCAAAAAATGGTACCTTGGATTTTTCAGTAGCCAGTTATAAACCAAAATATTTAAACACCCTATATTTAAATAAAAATGTATCAATTTCTACTAAATCAAACGTGCTGATTGCGAAAAAAATAGTAAAAAAATTCCCAGGATTCTAGGTTTAGAAAGACAAAGTTTTCTTTCCATTGGAAATCTAACATGTTTATTTCACTTTGCCGGGCTATAACTAATGAACGGTAAAAGATATGTTAACGGGCGTTGCGGCAATCGAATCTATGGACATTTCTACGTACGTACACTAATTTTTAACTTCCGTGTTCAGCTGATACAATATTACCATGCAATAAATCAAAAAATGGTACCTTGGATTTTTCAGTAGCCAGTTATAAACCAAAATATTTAAACACCCTATATTTAAATAAAAATGTATCAATTTCTACTAAATCAAACGTGCTGATTGCGAAAAAAATAGTAAAAAAATTCCCAGGATTCTAGTTTTAGAAATACAAAGTTTTTTTTCCATTGGAAATCTAACAAGTTTATTTCACTTTGCCGGGCTATAACTAATGAACGGTAAAAGATACGTTAACAGCCGTTGCGGCATTCGAATCTATGGACATTTCTACGTATGTACACTAATTTTTAACTTCCGTGTTCAGCTGATACAATATTACCATGCAATAAATCAAAAAATGGTACCTTGGATTTTTCAGTAGCCAGTTATAAACCAAAATATTTAAACACCCTATATTTAAATAAAAATGTATCAATTTCTACTAAATCAAACGTGCTGATTGCGAAAAAAATAGTAAAAAAATTCCCAGGATTCTAGGTTTAGAAAGACAAAGTTTTCTTTCCATTGGAAATCTAACATGTTTATTTCACTTTGCCGGGCTATAACTAATGAACGGTAAAAGATATGTTAACGGGCGTTGCGGCAATCGAATCTATGGACATTTCTACGTACGTACACTAATTTTTAACTTCCGTGTTCAGCTGATACAATATTACCATGCAATAAATCAAAAAATGGTACCTTGGATTTTTCAGTAGCCAGTTATAAACCAAAATATTTAAACACCCTATATTTAAATAAAAATGTATCAATTTCTACTAAATCAAACGTGCTGATTGCGAAAAAAATAGTAAAAAAATTCCCAGGATTCTAGTTTTAGAAATACAAAGTTTTTTTTCCATTGGAAATCTAACAAGTTTATTTCACTTTGCCGGGCTATAACTAATGAACGGTAAAAGATACGTTAACAGCCGTTGCGGCATTCGAATCTATGGACATTTCTACGTATGTACACTAATTTTTAACTTCCGTGTTCAGCTGATACAATATTACCATGCAATAAATCAAAAAATGGTACCTTGGATTTTTCAGTAGCCAGTTATAAACGAAAATATTTAAACACCCTATATTTAAATAAAAATGTATCATTTTCTACTAAATCAAACGTGCTGATTGCGAAAAAAATAGTAAAAAAAATTCCCAGGATTCTAGTTTTAGAAATACAAAGTTTTTTTTCCATTGGAAATCTAACAAGTTTATTTCACTTTGCCGGGCTATAACTAATGAACGGTAAAAGATATGTTAACGGGCGTTGCGGCAATCGAATCTATGGACATTTCTACGTATGTACACTAATTTTTAACTTCCGTGTTCAGCTGATACAATATTACCATGCAATAAATCAAAAAATGGTACCTTGGATTTTTCAGTAGCCAGTTATAAACCAAAATATTTAAACACCCTATATTTAAATAAAAATGTATCAATTTCTACTAAATCAAACGTGCTGATTGCGAAAAAAATAATAAAAAAATTCCCAGGATTCTAGTTTTAGAAATACAAAGTTTTTTTTCCATTGGAAATCTAACAAGTTTATTTCACTTTGCCGGGCTATAACTAATGAACGGTAAAAGATATGTTAACGGGCGTTGCGGCAATCGAATCTATGGACATTTCTACGTATGTACACTAATTTTTAACTTCCGTGTTCAGCTGATACAATATTACCATGCAATAAATCAAAAAATGGTACCTTGGATTTTTCAGTAGCCAGTTATAAACCAAAATATTTAAACACCCTATATTTAAATAAAAATGTATCAATTTCTACTAAATCAAACGTGCTGATTGCGAAAAAAATAGTAAAAAAATTCCCAGGATTCTAGTTTTAGAAATACAAAGTTTTTTTTCCATTGGAAATCTAACAAGTTTATTTCACTTTGCCGGGCTATAACTAATGAACGGTAAAAGATACGTTAACAGCCGTTGCGGCATTCGAATCTATGGACATTTCTACGTATGTACACTAATTTTTAACTTCCGTGTTCAGCTGATACAATATTACCATGCAATAAATCAAAAAATGGTACCTTGGATTTTTCAGTAGCCAGTTATAAACGAAAATATTTAAACACCCTATATTTAAATAAAAATGTATCATTTTCTACTAAATCAAACGTGCTGATTGCGAAAAAAATAGTAAAAAAATTCCCAGGATTCTAGTTTTAGAAATACAAAGTTTTTTTTCCATTGGAAATCTAACAAGTTTATTTCACTTTGCCGGGCTATAACTAATGAACGGTAAAAGATATGTTAACGGGCGTTGCGGCAATCGAATCTATGGACATTTCTATGTATGTACACTAATTTTTAACTTCCGTGTTCAGCTGATACAATATTACCATGCAATAAATCAAAAAATGGTACCTTGGATTTTTCAGTAGCCAGTTATAAACCAAAATATTTAAACACCCTATATTTAAATAAAAATGTATCAATTTCTACTAAATCAAACGTGCTGATTGCGAAAAAAATAGTAAAAAAATTCCCAGGATTCTAGTTTTAGAAATACAAAGTTTTTTTTCCATTGGAAATCTAACAAGTTTATTTCACTTTGCCGGGCTATAACTAATGAACAGTAAAAGATATGTTAACGGGCGTTGCGGCAATCGAATCTATGGACATTTCTACGTATGTACACTAATTTTTAACTTCCGTGTTCAGCTGATACAATATTACCATGCAATAAATCAAAAAATGGTACCTTGGATTTTTCAGTAGCCAGTTATAAACCAAAATATTTAAACACCCTATATTTAAATAAAAATGTATCAATTTCTACTAAATCAAACGTGCTGATTGCGAAAAAAATAGTAAAAAAATTCCCAGGATTCTAGTTTTAGAAATACAAAGTTTTCTTTCCATTGGAAATCTAACAAGTTTATTTCACTTTGCCGGGCTATAACTAATGAACGGTAAAAGATACGTTAACGGGCGTTGCGGCAATCGAATCTATGGACATTTCTACGTACGTACACTAATTTTTAACTTCCGTGTTCAGCTGATACAATATTACCATGCAATAAATCAAAAAATGGTACCTTGGATTTTTCAGTAGCCAGTTATAAACCAAAATATTTAAACACCCTATATTTAAATAAAAATGTAACAAATTCTACTAAATCAAACGTGCTGATTGCGAAAAAAATAGTAAAAAATTCCCAGGATTCTAGTTTTAGAAATACAAAGTTTTTTTTCCATTGGAAATCTAACAAGTTTATTTCACTTTGCCGGGCTATAACTAATGAACAGTAAAAGATATGTTAACGGGCGTTGCGGCAATCGAATCTATGGACATTTCTACGTATGTACACTAATTTTTAACTTCCGTGTTCAGCTGATACAATATTACCATGCAATAAATCAAAAAATGGTACCTTGGATTTTTCAGTAGCCAGTTATAAACCAAAATATTTAAACACCCTATATTTAAATAAAAATGTATCAATTTCTACTAAATCAAACGTGCTGATTGCGAAAAAAATAGTAAAAAAATTCCCAGGATTCTAGTTTTAGAAATACAAAGTTTTCTTTCCATTGGAAATCTAACAAGTTTATTTCACTTTGCCGGGCTATAACTAATGAACGGTAAAAGATACGTTAACGGGCGTTGCGGCAATCGAATCTATGGACATTTCTACGTACGTACACTAATTTTTAACTTCCGTGTTCAGCTGATACAATATTACCATGCAATAAATCAAAAAATGGTACCTTGGATTTTTCAGTAGCCAGTTATAAACCAAAATATTTAAACACCCTATATTTAAATAAAAATGTAACAAATTCTACTAAATCAAACGTGCTGATTGCGAAAAAAATAGTAAAAAATTCCCAGGATTCTAGTTTTAGAAATACAAAGTTTTTTTTTCCATTGGAAATCTAACAAGTTTATTTCACTTTGCCGGGCTATAACTAATGAACGGTAAAAGATATGTTAACGGGCGTTGCGGCAATCGAATCTATGGACATTTCTACGTATGTACACTAATTTTTAACTTCCGTGTTCAGCTGATACAATATTACCATGCAATAAATCAAAAAATGGTACCTTGGATTTTTCAGTAGCCAGTTATAAACCAAAATATTTAAACACCCTATATTTAAATAAAAATGTATCAATTTCTACTAAATCAAACGTGCTGATTGCGAAAAAAATAGTAAAAAAATTCCCAGGATTCTAGTTTTAGAAATACAAAGTTTTTTTTCCATTGGAAATCTAACAAGTTTATTTCACTTTGCCGGGCTATAACTAATGAACGGTAAAAGATACGTTAACGGGCGTTGCGGCATTCGAATCTATGGACATTTCTACGTATGTACACTAATTTCTAACTTCCGTGTTCAGCTGATACAATATTACCATGCAATAAATCAAAAAATGGTACCTTGGATTTTTCAGTAGCCAGTTATAAACGAAAATATTTAAACACCCTGTATTTAAATAAAAATGTATCATTTTCTACTAAATCAAACGTGCTGATTGCGAAAAAAATAGTAAAAAAATTCCCAGGATTCTAGTTTTAGAAATACAAAGTTTTTTTTCCATTTGAAATCTAACAAGTTTATTTCACTTTGCCGGGCTATAACTAATGAACGGTAAAAGATATGTTAACGGGCGTTGCGGAAATCGAATCTATGGACATTTCTACGTATGTACAATAATTTTTAACTTCCGTGTTCAGCTGATACAATATTACCATGCAATAAATCAAAAAATGGTACCTTGGATTTTTCAGTAGCCAGTTATAAACCAAAATATTTAAACACCCTATATTTAAATAAAAATGTATCAATTTCTACTAAATCAAACGTGCTGATTGCGAAAAAAATAGTAAAAAAATTCCCAGGATTCTAGTTTTAGAAATACAAAGTTTTTTTTCCATTGGAAATCTAACAAGTTTATTTCACTTTGCCGGGCTATAACTAATGAACGGTAAAAGATATGTTAACGGGCGTTGCGGCAATCGAATCTATGGACATTTCTATGTATGTACACTAATTTTTAACTTCCGTGTTCAGCTGATACAATATTACCATGCAATAAATCAAAAAATGGTACCTTGGATTTTTCAGTAGCCAGTTATAAACCAAAATATTTAAACACCCTATATTTAAATAAAAATGTATCAATTTCTACTAAATCAAACGTGCTGATTGCGAAAAAAATAGTAAAAAAATTCCCAGGATTCTAGTTTTAGAAATACAAAGTTTTTTTTCCATTGGAAATCTAACAAGTTTATTTCACTTTGCCGGGCTATAACTAATGAACGGTAAAAGATATGTTAACGGGCGTTGCGGCAATCGAATCTATGGACATTTCTACGTATGTACACTAATTTTTAACTTCCGTGTTCAGCTGATACAATATTACCATGCAATAAATCAAAAAATGGTACCTTGGATTTTTCAGTAGCCAGTTATAAACCAAAATATTTAAACACCCTATATTTAAATAAAAATGTATCAATTTCTACTAAATCAAACGTGCTGATTGCGAAAAAAATAGTAAAAAAATTCCCAGGATTCTAGTTTTAGAAATACAAAGTTTTCTTTCCATTGGAAATCTAACAAGTTTATTTCACTTTGCCGGGCTATAACTAATGAACGGTAAAAGATACGTTAACGGGCGTTGCGGCAATCGAATCTATGGACATTTCTACGTACGTACACTAATTTTTAACTTCCGTGTTCAGCTGATACAATATTACCATGCAATAAATCAAAAAATGGTACCTTGGATTTTTCAGTAGCCAGTTATAAACCAAAATATTTAAACACCCTATATTTAAATAAAAATGTAACAAATTCTACTAAATCAAACGTGCTGATTGCGAAAAAAATAGTAAAAAATTCCCAGGATTCTAGTTTTAGAAATACAAAGTTTTTTTTTCCATTGGAAATCTAACAAGTTTATTTCACTTTGCCGGGCTATAACTAATGAACGGTAAAAGATATGTTAACGGGCGTTGCGGCAATCGAATCTATGGACATTTCTACGTATGTACACTAATTTTTAACTTCCGTGTTCAGCTGATACAATATTACCATGCAATAAATCAAAAAATGGTACCTTGGATTTTTCAGTAGCCAGTTATAAACCAAAATATTTAAACACCCTATATTTAAATAAAAATGTATCAATTTCTACTAAATCAAACGTGCTGATTGCGAAAAAAATAGTAAAAAAATTCCCAGGATTCTAGTTTTAGAAATACAAAGTTTTTTTTCCATTGGAAATCTAACAAGTTTATTTCACTTTGCCGGGCTATAACTAATGAACGATAAAAGATACGTTAACGGGCGTTGCGGCATTCGAATCTATGGACATTTCTACGTATGTACACTAATTTTTAACTTCCGTGTTCAGCTGATACAATATTACCATGCAATAAATCAAAAAATGGTACCTTGGATTTTTCAGTAGCCAGTTATAAACCAAAATATTTAAACACCCTATATTTAAATAAAAATGTATCAATTTCTACTAAATCAAACGTGCTGATTGCGAAAAAAATAGTAAAAAAATTCCCAGGCTTCTAGTTTTAGAAATACAAAGTTTTTTTTCCATTGGAAATCTAACAAGTTTATTTCACTTTGCCGGGCTATAACTAATGAACGGTAAAAGATACGTTAACAGCCGTTGCGGCATTCGAATCTATGGACATTTCTACGTATGTACACTAATTTTTAACTTCCGTGTTCAGCTGATACAATATTACCATGCAATAAATCAAAAAATGGTACCTTGGATTTTTCAGTAGCCAGTTATAAACGAAAATATTTAAACACCCTATATTTAAATAAAAATGTATCATTTTCTACTAAATCAAACGTGCTGATTGCGAAAAAAATAGTAAAAAAATTCCCAGGATTCTAGTTTTAGAAATACAAAGTTTTTTTTCCATTGGAAATCTAACAAGTTTATTTCACTTTGCCGGGCTATAACTAATGAACGGTAAAAGATATGTTAACGGGCGTTGCGGCAATCGAATCTATGGCCATTTCTACGTATGTACACTAATTTTTAACTTCCGTGTTCAGCTGATACAATATTACCATGCAATAAATCAAAAAATGGTACCTTGGATTTTTCAGTAGCCAGTTATAAACCAAAGTATTTAAACACCCTATATTTAAATAAAAATGTATCAATTTCTACTAAATCAAACGTGCTGATTGCGAAAAAAATAGTAAAAAAATTCCCAGGATTCTAGTTTTAGAAATACAAAGTTTTTTTTCCATTGGAAATCTAACAAGTTTATTTCACTTTGCCGGGCTATAACTAATGAACGGTAAAAGATATGTTAACGGGCGTTGCGGCAATCGAATCTATGGACATTTCTACGTATGTACACTAATTTTTAACTTCCGTGTTCAGCTGATACAATATTACCATGCAATAAATCAAAAAATGGTACCTTGGATTTTTCAGTAGCCAGTTATAAACCAAAATATTTAAACACCCTATATTTAAATAAAAATGTATCAATTTCTACTAAATCAAACGTGCTGATTGCGAAAAAAATAGTAAAAAAATTCCCAGGATTCTAGGTTTAGAAAGACAAAGTTTTCTTTCCATTGGAAATCTAACATGTTTATTTCACTTTGCCGGGCTATAACTAATGAACGGTAAAAGATACGTTAACGGGCGTTGCGGCAATCGAATCTATGGACATTTCTACGTACGTACACTAATTTTTAACTTCCGTGTTCAGCTGATACAATATTACCATGCAATAAATCAAAAAATGGTACCTTGGATTTTTCAGTAGCCAGTTATAAACCAAAATATTTAAACACCCTATATTTAAATAAAAATGTATCAATTTCTACTAAATCAAACGTGCTGATTGCGAAAAAAATAGTAAAAAAATTCCCAGGATTCTAGTTTTAGAAATACAAAGTTTTTTTTCCATTGGAAATCTAACAAGTTTATTTCACTTTGCCGGGCTATAACTAATGAACGGTAAAAGATACGTTAACAGCCGTTGCGGCATTCGAATCTATGGACATTTCTACGTATGTACACTAATTTTTAACTTCCGTGTTCAGCTGATACAATATTACCATGCAATAAATCAAAAAATGGTACCTTGGATTTTTCAGTAGCCAGTTATAAACGAAAATATTTAAACACCCTATATTTAAATAAAAATGTATCATTTTCTACTAAATCAAACGTGCTGATTGCGAAAAAAATAGTAAAAAAATTCCCAGGATTCTAGTTTTAGAAATACAAAGTTTTTTTTCCATTGGAAATCTAACAAGTTTATTTCACTTTGCCGGGCTATAACTAATGAACGGTAAAAGATATGTTAACGGGCGTTGCGGCAATCGAATCTATGGACATTTCTACGTATGTACACTAATTTTTAACTTCCGTGTTCAGCTGATACAATATTACCATGCAATAAATCAAAAAATGGTACCTTGGATTTTTCAGTAGCCAGTTATAAACCAAAATATTTAAACACCCTATATTTAAATAAAAATGTATCAATTTCTACTAAATCAAACGTGCTGATTGCGAAAAAAATAATAAAAAAATTCCCAGGATTCTAGTTTTAGAAATACAAAGTTTTTTTTCCATTGGAAATCTAACAAGTTTATTTCACTTTGCCGGGCTATAACTAATGAACGGTAAAAGATATGTTAACGGGCGTTGCGGCAATCGAATCTATGGACATTTCTACGTATGTACACTAATTTTTAACTTCCGTGTTCAGCTGATACAATATTACCATGCAATAAATCAAAAAATGGTACCTTGGATTTTTCAGTAGCCAGTTATAAACCAAAATATTTAAACACCCTATATTTAAATAAAAATGTATCAATTTCTACTAAATCAAACGTGCTGATTGCGAAAAAAATAGTAAAAAAATTCCCAGGATTCTAGTTTTAGAAATACAAAGTTTTTTTTCCATTGGAAATCTAACAAGTTTATTTCACTTTGCCGGGCTATAACTAATGAACGGTAAAAGATACGTTAACAGCCGTTGCGGCATTCGAATCTATGGACATTTCTACGTATGTACACTAATTTTTAACTTCCGTGTTCAGCTGATACAATATTACCATGCAATAAATCAAAAAATGGTACCTTGGATTTTTCAGTAGCCAGTTATAAACGAAAATATTTAAACACCCTATATTTAAATAAAAATGTATCATTTTCTACTAAATCAAACGTGCTGATTGCGAAAAAAATAGTAAAAAAATTCCCAGGATTCTAGTTTTAGAAATACAAAGTTTTTTTTCCATTGGAAATCTAACAAGTTTATTTCACTTTGCCGGGCTATAACTAATGAACGGTAAAAGATATGTTAACGGGCGTTGCGGCAATCGAATCTATGGACATTTCTATGTATGTACACTAATTTTTAACTTCCGTGTTCAGCTGATACAATATTACCATGCAATAAATCAAAAAATGGTACCTTGGATTTTTCAGTAGCCAGTTATAAACCAAAATATTTAAACACCCTATATTTAAATAAAAATGTATCAATTTCTACTAAATCAAACGTGCTGATTGCGAAAAAAATAGTAAAAAAATTCCCAGGATTCTAGTTTTAGAAATACAAAGTTTTTTTTCCATTGGAAATCTAACAAGTTTATTTCACTTTGCCGGGCTATAACTAATGAACAGTAAAAGATATGTTAACGGGCGTTGCGGCAATCGAATCTATGGACATTTCTACGTATGTACACTAATTTTTAACTTCCGTGTTCAGCTGATACAATATTACCATGCAATAAATCAAAAAATGGTACCTTGGATTTTTCAGTAGCCAGTTATAAACCAAAATATTTAAACACCCTATATTTAAATAAAAATGTATCAATTTCTACTAAATCAAACGTGCTGATTGCGAAAAAAATAGTAAAAAAATTCCCAGGATTCTAGTTTTAGAAATACAAAGTTTTCTTTCCATTGGAAATCTAACAAGTTTATTTCACTTTGCCGGGCTATAACTAATGAACGGTAAAAGATACGTTAACGGGCGTTGCGGCAATCGAATCTATGGACATTTCTACGTACGTACACTAATTTTTAACTTCCGTGTTCAGCTGATACAATATTACCATGCAATAAATCAAAAAATGGTACCTTGGATTTTTCAGTAGCCAGTTATAAACCAAAATATTTAAACACCCTATATTTAAATAAAAATGTAACAAATTCTACTAAATCAAACGTGCTGATTGCGAAAAAAATAGTAAAAAATTCCCAGGATTCTAGTTTTAGAAATACAAAGTTTTTTTTCCATTGGAAATCTAACAAGTTTATTTCACTTTGCCGGGCTATAACTAATGAACAGTAAAAGATATGTTAACGGGCGTTGCGGCAATCGAATCTATGGACATTTCTACGTATGTACACTAATTTTTAACTTCCGTGTTCAGCTGATACAATATTACCATGCAATAAATCAAAAAATGGTACCTTGGATTTTTCAGTAGCCAGTTATAAACCAAAATATTTAAACACCCTATATTTAAATAAAAATGTATCAATTTCTACTAAATCAAACGTGCTGATTGCGAAAAAAATAGTAAAAAAATTCCCAGGATTCTAGTTTTAGAAATACAAAGTTTTCTTTCCATTGGAAATCTAACAAGTTTATTTCACTTTGCCGGGCTATAACTAATGAACGGTAAAAGATACGTTAACGGGCGTTGCGGCAATCGAATCTATGGACATTTCTACGTACGTACACTAATTTTTAACTTCCGTGTTCAGCTGATACAATATTACCATGCAATAAATCAAAAAATGGTACCTTGGATTTTTCAGTAGCCAGTTATAAACCAAAATATTTAAACACCCTATATTTAAATAAAAATGTAACAAATTCTACTAAATCAAACGTGCTGATTGCGAAAAAAATAGTAAAAAATTCCCAGGATTCTAGTTTTAGAAATACAAAGTTTTTTTTTCCATTGGAAATCTAACAAGTTTATTTCACTTTGCCGGGCTATAACTAATGAACGGTAAAAGATATGTTAACGGGCGTTGCGGCAATCGAATCTATGGACATTTCTACGTATGTACACTAATTTTTAACTTCCGTGTTCAGCTGATACAATATTACCATGCAATAAATCAAAAAATGGTACCTTGGATTTTTCAGTAGCCAGTTATAAACCAAAATATTTAAACACCCTATATTTAAATAAAAATGTATCAATTTCTACTAAATCAAACGTGCTGATTGCGAAAAAAATAGTAAAAAAATTCCCAGGATTCTAGTTTTAGAAATACAAAGTTTTTTTTCCATTGGAAATCTAACAAGTTTATTTCACTTTGCCGGGCTATAACTAATGAACGGTAAAAGATACGTTAACGGGCGTTGCGGCATTCGAATCTATGGACATTTCTACGTATGTACACTAATTTCTAACTTCCGTGTTCAGCTGATACAATATTACCATGCAATAAATCAAAAAATGGTACCTTGGATTTTTCAGTAGCCAGTTATAAACGAAAATATTTAAACACCCTATATTTAAATAAAAATGTATCATTTTCTACTAAATCAAACGTGCTGATTGCGAAAAAAATAGTAAAAAAATTCCCAGGATTCTAGTTTTAGAAATACAAAGTTTTTTTTCCATTTGAAATCTAACAAGTTTATTTCACTTTGCCGGGCTATAACTAATGAACGGTAAAAGATATGTTAACGGGCGTTGCGGCAATCGAATCTATGGACATTTCTACGTATGTACAATAATTTTTAACTTCCGTGTTCAGCTGATACAATATTACCATGCAATAAATCAAAAAATGGTACCTTGGATTTTTCAGTAGCCAGTTATAAACCAAAATATTTAAACACCCTATATTTAAATAAAAATGTATCAATTTCTACTAAATCAAACGTGCTGATTGCGAAAAAAATAGTAAAAAAATTCCCAGGATTCTAGTTTTAGAAATACAAAGTTTTTTTTCCATTGGAAATCTAACAAGTTTATTTCACTTTGCCGGGCTATAACTAATGAACGGTAAAAGATATGTTAACGGGCGTTGCGGCAATCGAATCTATGGCCATTTCTACGTATGTACACTAATTTTTAACTTCCGTGTTCAGCTGATACAATATTACCATGCAATAAATCAAAAAATGGTACCTTGGATTTTTCAGTAGCCAGTTATAAACCAAAATATTTAAACACCCTATATTTAAATAAAAATGTATCAATTTCTACTAAATCAAACGTGCTGATTGCGAAAAAAATAGTAAAAAAATTCCCAGGATTCTAGTTTTAGAAATACAAAGTTTTCTTTCCATTGGAAATCTAACAAGTTTATTTCACTTTGCCGGGCTATAACTAATGAACGGTAAAAGATACGTTAACGGGCGTTGCGGCAATCGAATCTATGGACATTTCTACGTACGTACACTAATTTTTAACTTCCGTGTTCAGCTGATACAATATTACCATGCAATAAATCAAAAAATGGTACCTTGGATTTTTCAGTAGCCAGTTATAAACCAAAATATTTAAACACCCTATATTTAAATAAAAATGTAACAAATTCTACTAAATCAAACGTGCTGATTGCGAAAAAAATAGTAAAAAATTCCCAGGATTCTAGTTTTAGAAATACAAAGTTTTTTTTTCCATTGGAAATCTAACAAGTTTATTTCACTTTGCCGGGCTATAACTAATGAACGGTAAAAGATATGTTAACGGGCGTTGCGGCAATCGAATCTATGGACATTTCTACGTATGTACACTAATTTTTAACTTCCGTGTTCAGCTGATACAATATTACCATGCAATAAATCAAAAAATGGTACCTTGGATTTTTCAGTAGCCAGTTATAAACCAAAATATTTAAACACCCTATATTTAAATAAAAATGTATCAATTTCTACTAAATCAAACGTGCTGATTGCGAAAAAAATAGTAAAAAAATTCCCAGGATTCTAGTTTTAGAAATACAAAGTTTTTTTTCCATTGGAAATCTAACAAGTTTATTTCACTTTGCCGGGCTATAACTAATGAACGGTAAAAGATACGTTAACGGGCGTTGCGGCATTCGAATCTATGGACATTTCTACGTATGTACACTTATTTCTGACTTCCGTGTTCAGCTGATACAATATTACCATGCAATAAATCAAAAAATGGTACCTTGGATTTTTCAGTAGCCAGTTATAAACGAAAATATTTAAACACCCTATATTTAAATAAAAATGTATCATTTTCTACTAAATCAAACGTGCTGATTGCGAAAAAAATAGTAAAAAAATTCCCAGGATTCTAGTTTTAGAAATACAAAGTTTTTTTTCCATTTGAAATCTAACAAGTTTATTTCACTTTGCCGGGCTATAACTAATGAACGGTAAAAGATATGTTAACGGGCGTTGCGGCAATCGAATCTATGGACATTTCTACGTATGTACAATAATTTTTAACTTCCGTGTTCAGCTGATACAATATTACCATGCAATAAATCAAAAAATGGTACCTTGGATTTTTCAGTAGCCAGTTATAAACCAAAATATTTAAACACCCTATATTTAAATAAAAATGTATCAATTTCTACTAAATCAAACGTGCTGATTGCGAAAAAAATAGTAAAAAAATTCCCAGGATTCTAGTTTTAGAAATACAAAGTTTTTTTTCCATTGGAAATCTAACAAGTTTATTTCACTTTGCCGGGCTATAACTAATGAACGGTAAAAGATATGTTAACGGGCGTTGCGGCAATCGAATCTATGGCCATTTCTACGTATGTACACTAATTTTTAACTTCCGTGTTCAGCTGATACAATATTACCATGCAATAAATCAAAAAATGGTACCTTGGATTTTTCAGTAGCCAGTTATAAACCAAAATATTTAAACACCCTATATTTAAATAAAAATGTATCAATTTCTACTAAATCAAACGTGCTGATTGCGAAAAAAATAGTAAAAAAATTCCCAGGATTCTAGTTTTAGAAATACAAAGTTTTTTTTCCATTGGAAATCTAACAAGTTTATTTCACTTTGCCGGGCTATAACTAATGAACGGTAAAAGATATGTTAACGGGCGTTGCGGCAATCGAATCTATGGACATTTCTACGTATGTACACTAATTTTTAACTTCCGTGTTCAGCTGATACAATATTACCATGCAATAAATCAAAAAATGGTACCTTGGATTTTTCAGTAGCCAGTTATAAACCAAAATATTTAAACACCCTATATTTAAATAAAAATGTATCAATTTCTACTAAATCAAACGTGCTGATTGCGAAAAAAATAATAAAAAAATTCCCAGGATTCTAGTTTTAGAAATACAAAGTTTTTTTTCCATTGGAAATCTAACAAGTTTATTTCACTTTGCCGGGCTATAACTAATGAACGGTAAAAGATATGTTAACGGGCGTTGCGGCAATCGAATCTATGGACATTTCTACGTATGTACACTAATTTTTAACTTCCGTGTTCAGCTGATACAATATTACCATGCAATAAATCAAAAAATGGTACCTTGGATTTTTCAGTAGCCAGTTATAAACCAAAATATTTAAACACCCTATATTTAAATAAAAATGTATCAATTTCTACTAAATCAAACGTGCTGATTGCGAAAAAAATAGTAAAAAAATTCCCAGGATTCTAGTTTTAGAAATACAAAGTTTTTTTTCCATTGGAAATCTAACAAGTTTATTTCACTTTGCCGGGCTATAACTAATGAACGGTAAAAGATACGTTAACAGCCGTTGCGGCATTCGAATCTATGGACATTTCTACGTATGTACACTAATTTTTAACTTCCGTGTTCAGCTGATACAATATTACCATGCAATAAATCAAAAAATGGTACCTTGGATTTTTCAGTAGCCAGTTATAAACGAAAATATTTAAACACCCTATATTTAAATAAAAATGTATCATTTTCTACTAAATCAAACGTGCTGATTGCGAAAAAAATAGTAAAAAAATTCCCAGGATTCTAGTTTTAGAAATACAAAGTTTTTTTTCCATTGGAAATCTAACAAGTTTATTTCACTTTGCCGGGCTATAACTAATGAACGGTAAAAGATATGTTAACGGGCGTTGCGGCAATCGAATCTATGGACATTTCTATGTATGTACACTAATTTTTAACTTCCGTGTTCAGCTGATACAATATTACCATGCAATAAATCAAAAAATGGTACCTTGGATTTTTCAGTAGCCAGTTATAAACCAAAATATTTAAACACCCTATATTTAAATAAAAATGTATCAATTTCTACTAAATCAAACGTGCTGATTGCGAAAAAAATAGTAAAAAAATTCCCAGGATTCTAGTTTTAGAAATACAAAGTTTTTTTTCCATTGGAAATCTAACAAGTTTATTTCACTTTGCCGGGCTATAACTAATGAACAGTAAAAGATATGTTAACGGGCGTTGCGGCAATCGAATCTATGGACATTTCTACGTATGTACACTAATTTTTAACTTCCGTGTTCAGCTGATACAATATTACCATGCAATAAATCAAAAAATGGTACCTTGGATTTTTCAGTAGCCAGTTATAAACCAAAATATTTAAACACCCTATATTTAAATAAAAATGTATCAATTTCTACTAAATCAAACGTGCTGATTGCGAAAAAAATAGTAAAAAAATTCCCAGGATTCTAGTTTTAGAAATACAAAGTTTTCTTTCCATTGGAAATCTAACAAGTTTATTTCACTTTGCCGGGCTATAACTAATGAACGGTAAAAGATACGTTAACGGGCGTTGCGGCAATCGAATCTATGCACATTTCTACGTACGTACACTAATTTTTAACTTCCGTGTTCAGCTGATACAATATTACCATGCAATAAATCAAAAAATGGTACCTTGGATTTTTCAGTAGCCAGTTATAAACCAAAATATTTAAACACCCTATATTTAAATAAAAATGTAACAAATTCTACTAAATCAAACGTGCTGATTGCGAAAAAAATAGTAAAAAATTCCCAGGATTCTAGTTTTAGAAATACAAAGTTTTTTTTCCATTGGAAATCTAACAAGTTTATTTCACTTTGCCGGGCTATAACTAATGAACAGTAAAAGATATGTTAACGGGCGTTGCGGCAATCGAATCTATGGACATTTCTACGTATGTACACTAATTTTTAACTTCCGTGTTCAGCTGATACAATATTACCATGCAATAAATCAAAAAATGGTACCTTGGATTTTTCAGTAGCCAGTTATAAACCAAAATATTTAAACACCCTATATTTAAATAAAAATGTATCAATTTCTACTAAATCAAACGTGCTGATTGCGAAAAAAATAGTAAAAAAATTCCCAGGATTCTAGTTTTAGAAATACACAGTTTTCTTTCCATTGGAAATCTAACAAGTTTATTTCACTTTGCCGGGCTATAACTAATGAACGGTAAAAGATACGTTAACGGGCGTTGCGGCAATCGAATCTATGGACATTTCTACGTACGTACACTAATTTTTAACTTCCGTGTTCAGCTGATACAATATTACCATGCAATAAATCAAAAAATGGTACCTTGGATTTTTCAGTAGCCAGTTATAAACCAAAATATTTAAACACCCTATATTTAAATAAAAATGTAACAAATTCTACTAAATCAAACGTGCTGATTGCGAAAAAAATAGTAAAAAATTCCCAGGATTCTAGTTTTAGAAATACAAAGTTTTTTTTTCCATTGGAAATCTAACAAGTTTATTTCACTTTGCCGGGCTATAACTAATGAACGGTAAAAGATATGTTAACGGGCGTTGCGGCAATCGAATCTATGGACATTTCTACGTATGTACACTAATTTTTAACTTCCGTGTTCAGCTGATACAATATTACCATGCAATAAATCAAAAAATGGTACCTTGGATTTTTCAGTAGCCAGTTATAAACCAAAATATTTAAACACCCTATATTTAAATAAAAATGTATCAATTTCTACTAAATCAAACGTGCTGATTGCGAAAAAAATAGTAAAAAAATTCCCAGGATTCTAGTTTTAGAAATACAAAGTTTTTTTTCCATTGGAAATCTAACAAGTTTATTTCACTTTGCCGGGCTATAACTAATGAACGGTAAAAGATACGTTAACGGGCGTTGCGGCATTCGAATCTATGGACATTTCTACGTATGTACACTAATTTCTAACTTCCGTGTTCAGCTGATACAATATTACCATGCAATAAATCAAAAAATGGTACCTTGGATTTTTCAGTAGCCAGTTATAAACGAAAATATTTAAACACCCTATATTTAAATAAAAATGTATCATTTTCTACTAAATCAAACGTGCTGATTGCGAAAAAAATAGTAAAAAAATTCCCAGGATTCTAGTTTTAGAAATACAAAGTTTTTTTTCCATTTGAAATCTAACAAGTTTATTTCACTTTGCCGGGCTATAACTAATGAACGGTAAAAGATATGTTAACGGGCGTTGCGGCAATCGAATCTATGGACATTTCTACGTATGTACAATAATTTTTAACTTCCGTGTTCAGCTGATACAATATTACCATGCAATAAATCAAAAAATGGTACCTTGGATTTTTCAGTAGCCAGTTATAAACCAAAATATTTAAACACCCTATATTTAAATAAAAATGTATCAATTTCTACTAAATCAAACGTGCTGATTGCGAAAAAAATAGTAAAAAAATTCCCAGGATTCTAGTTTTAGAAATACAAAGTTTTTTTTCCATTGGAAATCTAACAAGTTTATTTCACTTTGCCGGGCTATAACTAATGAACGGTAAAAGATATGTTAACGGGCGTTGCGGCAATCGAATCTATGGCCATTTCTACGTATGTACACTAATTTTTAACTTCCGTGTTCAGCTGATACAATATTACCATGCAATAAATCAAAAAATGGTACCTTGGATTTTTCAGTAGCCAGTTATAAACCAAAATATTTAAACACCCTATATTTAAATAAAAATGTATCAATTTCTACTAAATCAAACGTGCTGATTGCGAAAAAAATAGTAAAAAAATTCCCAGGATTCTAGTTTTAGAAATACAAAGTTTTTTTTCCATTGGAAATCTAACAAGTTTATTTCACTTTGCCGGGCTATAACTAATGAACGGTAAAAGATATGTTAACGGGCGTTGC
Organism: Ophonus ardosiacus; assembly: GCA_943142095.1. Lineage (NCBI taxonomy): Eukaryota > Metazoa > Arthropoda > Insecta > Coleoptera > Carabidae > Ophonus > Ophonus ardosiacus. The sequence goes on from OW964834.1 coordinate 223,920, forward strand.
GGCAATCGAATCTATGGACATTTCTACGTATGTACACTAATTTTTAACTTCCGTGTTCAGCTGATACAATATTACCATGCAATAAATCAAAAAATGGTACCTTGGATTTTTCAGTAGCCAGTTATAAACCAAAATATTTAAACACCCTATATTTAAATAAAAATGTATCAATTTCTACTAAATCAAACGTGCTGATTGCGAAAAAAATAGTAAAAAAATTCCCAGGATTCTAGTTTTAGAAAGACAAAGTTTTCTTTCCATTGGAAATCTAACATGTTTATTTCACTTTGCCGGGCTATAACTAATGAACGGTAAAAGATACGTTAACGGGCGTTGCGGCAATCGAATCTATGGACATTTCTACGTACGTACACTAATTTTTAACTTCCGTGTTCAGCTGATACAATATTACCATGCAATAAATCAAAAAATGGTACCTTGGATTTTTCAGTAGCCAGTTATAAACCAAAATATTTAAACACCCTATATTTAAATAAAAATGTATCAATTTCTACTAAATCAAACGTGCTGATTGCGAAAAAAATAGTAAAAAAATTCCCAGGATTCTAGTTTTAGAAATACAAAGTTTTTTTTCCATTGGAAATCTAACAAGTTTATTTCACTTTGCCGGGCTATAACTAATGAACGGTAAAAGATACGTTAACAGCCGTTGCGGCATTCGAATCTATGGACATTTCTACGTATGTACACTAATTTTTAACTTCCGTGTTCAGCTGATACAATATTACCATGCAATAAATCAAAAAATGGTACCTTGGATTTTTCAGTAGCCAGTTATAAACGAAAATATTTAAACACCCTATATTTAAATAAAAATGTATCATTTTCTACTAAATCAAACGTGCTGATTGCGAAAAAAATAGTAAAAAAATTCCCAGGATTCTAGTTTTAGAAATACAAAGTTTTTTTTCCATTGGAAATCTAACAAGTTTATTTCACTTTGCCGGGCTATAACTAATGAACGGTAAAAGATATGTTAACGGGCGTTGCGGCAATCGAATCTATGGACATTTCTACGTATGTACACTAATTTTTAACTTCCGTGTTCAGCTGATACAATATTACCATGCAATAAATCAAAAAATGGTACCTTGGATTTTTCAGTAGCCAGTTATAAACCAAAATATTTAAACACCCTATATTTAAATAAAAATGTATCAATTTCTACTAAATCAAACGTGCTGATTGCGAAAAAAATAATAAAAAAATTCCCAGGATTCTAGTTTTAGAAATACAAAGTTTTTTTTCCATTGGAAATCTAACAAGTTTATTTCACTTTGCCGGGCTATAACTAATGAACGGTAAAAGATATGTTAACGGGCGTTGCGGCAATCGAATCTATGGACATTTCTACGTATGTACACTAATTTTTAACTTCCGTGTTCAGCTGATACAATATTACCATGCAATAAATCAAAAAATGGTACCTTGGATTTTTCAGTAGCCAGTTATAAACCAAAATATTTAAACACCCTATATTTAAATAAAAATGTATCAATTTCTACTAAATCAAACGTGCTGATTGCGAAAAAAATAGTAAAAAAATTCCCAGGATTCTAGTTTTAGAAATACAAAGTTTTTTTTCCATTGGAAATCTAACAAGTTTATTTCACTTTGCCGGGCTATAACTAATGAACGGTAAAAGATACGTTAACAGCCGTTGCGGCATTCGAATCTATGGACATTTCTACGTATGTACACTAATTTTTAACTTCCGTGTTCAGCTGATACAATATTACCATGCAATAAATCAAAAAATGGTACCTTGGATTTTTCAGTAGCCAGTTATAAACGAAAATATTTAAACACCCTATATTTAAATAAAAATGTATCATTTTCTACTAAATCAAACGTGCTGATTGCGAAAAAAATAGTAAAAAAATTCCCAGGATTCTAGTTTTAGAAATACAAAGTTTTTTTTCCATTGGAAATCTAACAAGTTTATTTCACTTTGCCGGGCTATAACTAATGAACGGTAAAAGATATGTTAACGGGCGTTGCGGCAATCGAATCTATGGACATTTCTATGTATGTACACTAATTTTTAACTTCCGTGTTCAGCTGATACAATATTACCATGCAATAAATCAAAAAATGGTACCTTGGATTTTTCAGTAGCCAGTTATAAACCAAAATATTTAAACACCCTATATTTAAATAAAAATGTATCAATTTCTACTAAATCAAACGTGCTGATTGCGAAAAAAATAGTAAAAAAATTCCCAGGATTCTAGTTTTAGAAATACAAAGTTTTTTTTCCATTGGAAATCTAACAAGTTTATTTCACTTTGCCGGGCTATAACTAATGAACGGTAAAAGATATGTTAACGGGCGTTGCGGCAATCGAATCTATGGACATTTCTACGTATGTACACTAATTTTTAACTTCCGTGTTCAGCTGATACAATATTACCATGCAATAAATCAAAAAATGGTACCTTGGATTTTTCAGTAGCCAGTTATAAACCAAAATATTTAAACACCCTATATTTAAATAAAAATGTATCAATTTCTACTAAATCAAACGTGCTGATTGCGAAAAAAATAGTAAAAAAATTCCCAGGATTCTAGTTTTAGAAATACAAAGTTTTCTTTCCATTGGAAATCTAACAAGTTTATTTCACTTTGCCGGGCTATAACTAATGAACGGTAAAAGATACGTTAACGGGCGTTGCGGCAATCGAATCTATGGACATTTCTACGTACGTACACTAATTTTTAACTTCCGTGTTCAGCTGATACAATATTACCATGCAATAAATCAAAAAATGGTACCTTGGATTTTTCAGTAGCCAGTTATAAACCAAAATATTTAAACACCCTATATTTAAATAAAAATGTATCAATTTCTACTAAATCAAACGTGCTGATTGCGAAAAAAATAGTAAAAAAATTCCCAGGATTCTAGTTTTAGAAATACAAAGTTTTTTTTCCATTAGAAATCTAACAAGTTTATTTCACTTTGCCGGGCTATAACTAATGAACGGTAAAAGATACGTTAACGGGCGTTGCGGCAATCGAATCTATGGACATTTCTACGTATGTACACTAATTTTTAACTTCCGTGTTCAGCTGATACAATATTACCATGCAATAAATCAAAAAATGGTACCTTGGATTTTTCAGTAGCCAGTTATAAACCAAAATATTTAAACACCCTATATTTAAATAAAAATGTATCAATTTCTACTAAATCAAACGTGCTGATTGCGAAAAAAATAGTAAAAAAATTCCCAGGATTCTAGTTTTAGAAATACAAAGTTTTTTTTCCATTGGAAATCTAACAAGTTTATTTCACTTTGCCGGGCTATAACTAATGAACGGTAAAAGATACGTTAACAGCCGTTGCGGCATTCGAATCTATGGACATTTCTACGTATGTACACTAATTTTTAACTTCCGTGTTCAGCTGATACAATATTACCATGCAATAAATCAAAAAATGGTACCTTGGATTTTTCAGTAGCCAGTTATAAACCAAAATATTTAAACACCCTATATTTAAATAAAAATGTATCAATATCTACTAAATCAAACGTGCTGATTGCGAAAAAAATAGTAAAAAAATTCCCAGGATTCTAGTTTTAGAAATACAAAGTTTTTTTTCCATTGGAAATCTAACAAGTTTATTTCACTTTGCCGGGCTATAACTAATGAACGGTAAAAGATACGTTAACGGGCGTTGCGGCAATCGAATCTATGGACATTTCTACGTATGTACACTAATTTTTAACTTCCGTGTTCAGCTGATACAATATTACCATGCAATAAATCAAAAAATGGTACCTTGGATTTTTCAGTACCCAGTTATAAACCAAAATATTTAAACACCCTATATTTAAATAAAAATGTATCAATTTCTACTAAATCAAACGTGCTGATTGCGAAAAAAATAGTAAAAAAATTCCCAGGATTCTAGTTTTAGAAATAAAAAGTTTTTTTTCCATTGGAAATCTAACAAGTTTATTTCACTTTGCCGGGCTATAACTAATGAACGGTAAAAGATACGTTAACGGGCGTTGCGGCAATCGAATCTATGGACATTTCTACGTATGTACACTAATTTTTAACTTTCGTGTTCAGCTGATACAATATTACCATGCAATAAATAAAAAAATGGTACCTTGGATTTTTCAGTAGCCAGTTATAAACCAAAATATTTAAACACTCTATATTTAAATAAAAATGTATCAATTTCTACTAAATCAAACGTGCTGATTGCGAAAAAAATAGTAAAAAAATTCCCAGGATTCTAGTTTTAGAAATACAAAGTTTTTTTTCCATTGGAAATCTAACAAGTTTATTTCACTTTGCCGGGCTATAACTAATGAACGGTAAAAGATACGTTAACGGGCGTTGCGGCAATCGAATCTATGGACATTTCTACGTATGTACACTAATTTTTAACTTCCGTGTTCAGCTGATACAATATTACCATGCAATAAATCAAAAAATGGTACCTTGGATTTTTCAGTAGCCAGTTATAAACCAAAATATTTAAACACCCTATATTTAAATAAAAATGTATCATTTTCTACTAAATTAAACGTGCTGATTGCGAAAAAAATAGTAAAAAAATTCCCAGGATTCTAGTTTTAGAAATACAAAATTTTTTCCATTGGAAATCTAACAAGTTTATTTCACTTTGCCGGGCTATAACTAATGAACGGTAAAAGATACGTTAACGGGCGTTGCGGCAATCGAATCTATGGACATTTCTACGTATGTACACTAATTTTTAACTTTCGTGTTCAGCTGATACAATATTACCATGCAATAAATAAAAAAATGGTACCTTGGATTTTTCAGTAGCCAGTTATAAACCAAAATATTTAAACACTCTATATTTAAATAAAAATGTATCAATTTCTACTAAATCAAACGTGCTGATTGCGAAAAAAATAGTAAAAAAATTCCCAGGATTCTAGTTTTAGAAATACAAAGTTTTTTTTTCATTGGAAATCTAACAAGTTTATTTCAATTTGCCGGGCTATAACTAATGAACGGTAGAAGATACGTTAACGGGCGTTGCGGCAATCGAATCTATGGACATTTCTACGTATGTACACTAATTTTTAACTTCCGTGTTCAGCTGATACAATATTACCATGCAATAAATCAAAAAATGGTACCTTGGATTTTTCAGTAGCCAGTTATAAACCAAAATATTTAAACACCCTATATTTAAATAAAAATGTATCAATTTCTACTAAATCAAACGTGCTGATTGCGAAAAAAATAGTAAAAAAATTCCCAGGATTCTAGTTTTAGAAATACAAAGTTTTTTTTCCATTGGAAATCTAACAAGTTTATTTCACTTTGCCGGGCTATAACTAATGAACGGTAGAAGATACGTTAACGGGCGTTGCGGCAATCGAATCTATGGACATTTCTACGTATGTACACTAATTTTTAACTTCCGTGTTCAGCTGATACAATATTACCATGCAATAAATCAAAAAATGGTACCTTGGATTTTTCAGTAGCCAGTTATAAACCAAAATATTTAAACACCCTATATTTAAATAAAAATGTATCAATTTCTACTAAATCAAACGTGCTGATTGCGAAAAAAATAGTAAAAAAATTCCCAGGATTCTAGTTTTAGAAATACAAAGTTTTTTTTTCATTGGAAATCTAACAAGTTTATTTCACTTTGCCGGGCTATAACTAATGAACGGTAGAAGATACGTTAACGGGCGTTGCGGCATTCGAATCTATGGACATTTCTACGTATGTACACTAATTTTTAACTTCCGTGTTCAGCTGATACAATATTACCATGCAATAAATCAAAAAATGGTACCTTGGATTTTTCAGTAGCCAGTTATAAACCAAAATATTTAAACACCCTATATTTAAATAAAAATGTATCAATTTCTACTAAATCAAACGTGCTGATTGCGAAAAAAATAGTAAAAAAATTCCCAGGATTCTAGTTTTAGAAATACAAAGTTTTTTTTCCATTGGAAAACTAACAAGTTTATTTCACTTTGCCGGGCTATAACTAATGAACGGTAAAAGATATGTTAACGGGCGTTGCGGCAATCGAATCTATGGACATTTCTACGTATGTACACTAATTTTTAACTTCCGTGTTCAGCTGATACAATATTACCATGCAATAAATCAAAAAATGGTACCTTGGATTTTTCAGTAGCCAGTTATAAACCAAAATATTTAAACACCCTATATTTAAATAAAAATGTATCAATTTCTACTAAATCAAACGTGCTGATTGCGAAAAAAATAGTAAAAAAATTCCCAGGATTCTAGTTTTAGAAATACAAAGTTTTTTTTCCATTGGAAATCTAACAAGTTTATTTCACTTTGCCGGGCTATAACTAATGAACGGTAAAAGATATGTTAACGGGCGTTGCGGCAATCGAATCTATGGACATTTCTACGTATGTACACTAATTTTTAACTTCCGTGTTCAGCTGATACAATATTACCATGCAATAAATCAAAAAATGGTACCTTGGATTTTTCAGTAGCCAGTTATAAACCAAAATATTTAAACACCCTATATTTAAATAAAAATGTATCAATTTCTACTAAATCAAACGTGCTGATTGCGAAAAAAATAGTAAAAAAATTCCCAGAATTCTAGTTTTAGAAATATAAAGTTTTTTTTCCATTGGAAATCTAACAAGTTTATTTCACTTTGCCGGGCTATAACTAATGAACGGTAAAAGATACGTTAACGGGCGTTGCGGCAATCGAATCTATGGACATTTCTACGTATGTACACTAAATTTTAACTTCCGTGTTCAGCTGATACAATATTACCATGCAATAAATCAAAAAATGGTACCTTGGATTTTTCAGTAGCCAGTTATAAACCAAAATATTTAAACACCCTATATTTAAATAAAAATGTATCAATTTCTACTAAATCAAACGTGCTGATTGCGAAAAAATAGTAAAAAAATTCCCAGGATTCTAGTTTTAGAAAGACAAAGTTTTCTTTCCATTGGAAATCTAACAAGTTTATTTCACTTTGCCGGGCTATAACTAATGAACGGTAAAAGATACGTTAACGGGCGTTGCGGCAATCGAATCTATGGACATTTCTACGTATGTACACTAATTTTCAATTTCCGTGTTCAGCTGATACAATATTACCATGCAATAAATCAAAAAATGGTACCTTGGATTATTCAGTAGCCAGTTATAAACCAAAATATTTAAACACCCTATATTTAAATAAAAATGTATCAATTTCTACTAAATCAAACGTGCTGATTGCGAAAAAAATAGTAAAAAAATTCCCAGGATTCTAGTTTTAGAAATACAAAGTTTTTTTTCCATTAGAAATCTAACAAGTTTATTTCACTTTGCCGGGCTATAACTAATGAACGGTAAAAGATACGTTAACGGGCGTTGCGGCAATCGAATCTATGGACATTTCTACGTATGTACACTAATTTTTAACTTCCGTGTTCAGCTGATACAATATTACCATGCAATAAATCAAAAAATGGTACCTTGGATTTTTCAGTAGCCAGTTATAAACCAAAATATTTAAACACCCTATATTTAAATAAAAATGTATCAATTTCTACTAAATCAAACGTGCTGATTGCGAAAAAAATAGTAAAAAAATTCCCAGGATTCTAGTTTTAGAAATACAAAGTTTTTTTTCCATTGGAAATCTAACAAGTTTATTTCATTTTGCCGGGCTATAACTAATGAACGGTAAAAGATACGTTAACAGCCGTTGCGGCATTCGAATCTATGGACATTTCTACGTATGTACACTAATTTTTAACTTCCGTGTTCAGCTGATACAATATTACCATGCAATAAATCAAAAAATGGTACCTTGGATTTTTCAGTAGCCAGTTATAAACCAAAATATTTAAACACCCTATATTTAAATAAAAATGTATCAATTTCTACTAAATCAAACGTGCTGATTGCGAAAAAATAGTAAAAAAATTCCCAGGATTCTAGTTTTAGAAATACAAAGTTTTTTTTCCATTGGAAATCGAACAAGTTTATTTCACTTTGCCGGGCTATAACTAATGAACGGTAGAAGATACGTTAACAAGCGTTGCGGCAATCGAATCTATGGACATTTCTACGTATGTACACTAATTTTTAACTTCCGTGTTCAGCTGATACAATATTACCATGCAATAAATAAAAAAATGGTACCTTGGATTTTTCAGTAGCCAGTTATAAACCAAAATATTTAAACACCCTATATTTAAATAAAAATGTATCAATTTCTACTAAATCAAACGTGCTGATTGCGAAAAAAATAGTAAAAAAATTCCCAGAATTCTAGTTTTAGAAATATAAAGTTTTTTTTCCATTGGAAATCTAACAAGTTTATTTCACTTTGCCGGGCTATAACTAATGAACGGTAAAAGATACGTTAACGGGCGTTGCGGCAATCGAATCTATGGACATTTCTACGTATGTACACTAATTTTTAATTTCCGTGTTCAGCTGATACAATATTACCATGCAATAAATCAAAAAATGGTACCTTGGATTTTTCAGTAGCCAGTTATAAACCAAAATATTTAAACACCCTATATTTAAATAAAAATGTATCAATTTCTACTAAATCAAACGTGCTGATTGCGAAAAAAATAGTAAAAAAATTCCCAGGATTCTAGTTTTAGAAAGACAAAGTTTTCTTTCCATTGGAAATCTAACAAGTTTATTTCACTTTGCCGGGCTATAACTAATGAACGGTAAAAGATACGTTAACGGGCGTTGCGGCAATCGAATCTATGGACATTTCTACGTATGTACACTAATTTTCAATTTCCGTGTTCAGCTGATACAATATTACCATGCAATAAATCAAAAAATGGTACCTTGGATTTTTCAGTAGCCAGTTATAAACCAAAATATTTAAACACCCTATATTTAAATAAAAATGTATCAATTTCTACTAAATCAAACGTGCTGATTGCGAAAAAAATAGTAAAAAAATTCCCAGGATTCTAGTTTTAGAAATACAAAGTTTTTTTTCCATTAGAAATCTAACAAGTTTATTTCACTTTGCCGGGCTATAACTAATGAACGGTAAAAGATACGTTAACGGGCGTTGCGGCAATCGAATCTATGGACATTTCTACGTATGTACACTAATTTTTAACTTCCGTGTTCAGCTGATACAATATTACCATGCAATAAATCAAAAAATGGTACCTTGGATTTTTCAGTAGCCAGTTATAAACCAAAATATTTAAACACCCTATATTTAAATAAAACTGTATCAATTTCTACTAAATCAAACGTGCTGATTGCGAAAAAAATAGTAAAAAAATTCCCAGGATTCTAGTTTTAGAAATACAAAGTTTTTTTTCCATTGGAAATCTAACAAGTTTATTTCATTTTGCCGGGCTATAACTAATGAACGGTAAAAGATACGTTAACAGCCGTTGCGGCATTCGAATCTATGGACATTTCTACGTATGTACACTAATTTTTAACTTCCGTGTTCAGCTGATACAATATTACCATGCAATAAATCAAAAAATGGTACCTTGGATTTTTCAGTAGCCAGTTATAAACCAAAATATTTAAACACCCTATATTTAAATAAAAATGTATCAATTTCTACTAAATCAAACGTGCTGATTGCGAAAAAATAGTAAAAAAATTCCCAGGATTCTAGTTTTAGAAATACAAAGTTTTTTTTCCATTGGAAATCGAACAAGTTTATTTCACTTTGCCGGGCTATAACTAATGAACGGTAGAAGATACGTTAACAAGCGTTGCGGCAATCGAATCTATGGACATTTCTACGTATGTACACTAATTTTTAACTTCCGTGTTCAGCTGATACAATATTACCATGCAATAAATAAAAAAATGGTACCTTGGATTTTTCAGTAGCCAGTTATAAACCAAAATATTTAAACACCCTATATTTAAATAAAAATGTATCAATTTCTACTAAATCAAACGTGCTGATTGCGAAAAAAATAGTAAAAAAATTCCCAGGATTCTAGTTTTAGAAATACAAAGTTTTTTTTCCATTGGAAATCTAACAAGTTTATTTCACTTTGCCGGGCTATAACTAATGAACGGTAAAAGATATGTTAACGGGCGTTGCGGCAATCGAATCTATGGCCATTTCTACGTATGTACACTAATTTTTAACTTCCGTGTTCAGCTGATACAATATTACCATGCAATAAATCAAAAAATGGTACCTTGGATTTTTCAGTAGCCAGTTATAAACCAAAATATTTAAACACCCTATATTTAAATAAAAATGTATCAATTTCTACTAAATCAAACGTGCTGATTGCGAAAAAAATAGTAAAAAAATTCCCAGGATTCTAGTTTTAGAAATACAAAGTTTTTTTTCCATTGGAAATCTAACAAGTTTATTTCACTTTGCCGGGCTATAACTAATGAACGGTAAAAGATACGTTAACGGGCGTTGCGGCAATCGAATCTATGGACATTTCTACGTATGTACACTAATTTTTAACTTCCGTGTTCAGCTGATACAATATTACCATGCAATAAATCAAAAAATGGTACCTTGGATTTTTCAGTAGCCAGTTATAAACCAAAATATTTAAACACCCTATATTTAAATAAAAATGTATCAATTTCTACTAAATCAAACGTGCTGATTGCGAAAAAAATAGTAAAAAAATTCCCAGGATTCTAGTTTTAGAAAGACAAATTTTTTTTTCCATTGGAAATCTAACAAGTTTATTTCACTTTGCCGGGCTATAACTAATGAACGGTAAAAGATATGTTAACGGGCGTTGCGGCAATCGAATCTATGGACATTTCTACGTATGTACACTAATTTTTAACTTCCGTGTTCAGCTGATACAATATTACCATGCAATAAATCAAAAAATGGTACCTTGGATTTTTCAGTAGCCAGTTATAAACCAAAATATTTAAACACCCTATATTTAAATAAAAATGTATCAATTTCTACTAAATCAAACGTGCTGATTGCGAAAAAAATAGTAAAAAAATTCCCAGGATTCTAGTTTTAGAAATACAAAGTTTTTTTTCCATTGGAAATCTAACAAGTTTATTTCACTTTGCCGGGCTATAAATAATGAACGGTAAAAGATACGTTGACGGGCGTTGCGGCATTCGAATCTATGGACATTTCTACGTATGTACACTAATTTTTAACTTCCGTGTTCAGCTGATACAATATTACCATGCAATAAATCAAAAAATGGTACCTTGGATTTTTCAGTAGCCAGTTATAAACCAAAATATTTAAACACCCTATATTTAAATAAAAATGTATCAATTTCTACTAAATCAAACGTGCTGATTGCGAAAAAAATAGTAAAAAAATTCCCAGGATTCTAGTTTTAGAAATACAAAGTTTTTTTTCCATTGGAAATCTAACAAGTTTATTTCACTTTGCCGGGCTATAACTAATGAACGGTAAAAGATATGTTAACGGGCGTTGCGGCAATCGAATCTATGGACATTTCTACGTATGTACACTAATTTTTAACTTCCGTGTTCAGCTGATACAATATTAACATGCAATAAATCAAAAAATGGTACCTTGGATTTTTCAGTAGCCAGTTATAAACCAAAATATTTAAACACCCTATATTTAAATAAAAATGTATCAATTTCTACTAAATCAAACGTGCTGATTGCGAAAAAAAATAGTAAAAAAATTCCCAGGATTCTAGTTTTAGAAATACAAAGTTTTTTTTCCATTGGAAATCTAACAAGTTTATTTCACTTTGCCGGGCTATAACTAATGAACGGTAAAAGATATGTTAACGGGCGTTACGGCAATCGAATCTATGGACATTTCTACGTATGTACACTAATTTTTAACTTCCGTGTTCAGCTGATACAATATTACCATGCAATAAATCAAAACATGGTACCTTGGATTTTTCAGTAGCCAGTTATAAACCAAAATATTTAAACACCCTATATTTAAATAAAAATGTATCAATTTCTACTAAATCAAACGTGCTGATTGCGAAAAAAATAGTAAAAAAATTCCCAGGATTCTAGTTTTAGAAATACAAAGTTTTTTTTCCATTGGAAATCTAACAAGTTTATTTCACTTTGCCGGGCTATAACTAATGAACGGTAAAAGATATGTTAACGGGCGTTGCGGCAATCGAATCTATGGACATTTCTACGTATGTACACTAATTTTTAACTTCCGTGTTCAGCTGATACAATATTACCATGCAATAAATCAAAAAATGGTACCTTGGATTTTTCAGTAGCCAGTTATAAACCAAAATATTTAAACACCCTATATTTAAATAAAAATGTATCAATTTCTACTAAATCAAACGTGCTGATTGCGAAAAAAATAGTAAAAAAATTCCCAGGATTCTAGTTTTAGAAATACAAAGTTTTTTTTCCATTGGAAATCTAACAAGTTTATTTCACTTTGCCGGGCTATAACTAATGAACGGTAAAAGATATGTTAACGGGCGTTGCGGCAATCGAATCTATAGACATTTCTACGTATGTACACTAATTTTTAACTTCCGTGTTCAGCTGATACAATATTACCATGCAATAAATCAAAAAATGGTACCTTGGATTTTTCAGTAGCCAGTTATAAACCAAAATATTTAAACACCCTATATTTAAATAAAAATGTATCAATTTCTACTAAATCAAACGTGCTGATTGCGAAAAAAATAGTAAAAAAATTCCCAGGATTCTAGTTTTAGAAATACAAAGTTTTTTTTCCATTGGAAATCTAACAAGTTTATTTCACTTTGCCGGGCTATAACTAATGAACGGTAAAAGATACGTTAACGGGCGTTGCGGCATTCGAATCTATGGACATTTCTACGTATGTACACTAATTTTTAACTTCCGTGTTCAGCTGATACAATATTACCATGCAATAAATCAAAAAATGGTACCTTGGATTTTTCAGTAGCCAGTTATAAACCAAAATATTTAAACACCCTATATTTAAATAAAAATGTATCAATTTCTACTAAATCAAACGTGCTGATTGCGAAAAAAATAGTAAAAAAATTCCCAGGATTCTAGTTTTAGAAATACAAAGTTTTTTTTCCATTGGAAATCTAACAAGTTTATTTCACTTTGCCGGGCTATAACTAATGAACGGTAAAAGATATGTTAACGGGCGTTGCGGCAATCGAATCTATGGACATTTCTACGTATGTACACTAATTTTTAACTTCCGTGTTCAGCTGATACAATATTACCATGCAATAAATCAAAAAATGGTACCTTGGATTTTTCAGTAGCCAGTTATAAACCAAAATATTTAAACACCCTATATTTAAATAAAAATGTATCAATTTCTACTAAATCAAACGTGCTGATTGCGAAAAAAATAGTAAAAAAATTCCCAGGATTCTAGTTTTAGAAATACAAAGTTTTTTTTCCATTGGAAATCTAACAAGTTTATTTCACTTTGCCGGGCTATAACTAATGAACGGTAAAAGATACGTTAACGGGCGTTGCGGCATTCGAATCTATGGACATTTCTACGTATGTACACTAATTGTTAACTTCCGTGTTCAGCTGATACAATATTACCATGCAATAAATCAAAAAATGGTACCTTGGATTTTTCAGTAGCCAGTTATAAACCAAAATATTTAAACACCCTATATTTAAATAAAAATGTATCAATTTCTACTAAATCAAACGTGCTGATTGCGAAAAAAATAGTAAAAAAATTCCCAGGATTCTAGTTTTAGAAATACAAAGTTTTTTTTCCATTGGAAATCTAACAAGTTTATTTCACTTTGCCGGGCTATAACTAATGAACGGTAAAAGATACGTTAACGGGCGTTGCGGCATTCGAATCTAAGGACATTTCTACGTATGTACACTAATTTATAACTTCCGTGTTCAGCTGATACAATATTACCATGCAATAAATCAAAAAATGGTACCTTGGATTTTTCAGTAGCCAGTTATAAACCAAAATATTTAAACACCCTATATTTAAATAAAAATGTATCAATTTCTACTAAATCAAACGTGCTGATTGCGAAAAAAATAGTAAAAAAATTCCCAAGATTCTAGTTTTAGAAATACAAAGTTTTTTTTCCATTGGAAATCTAACAAGTTTATTTCACTTTGCCGGGCTATAACTAATGAACGGTAAAAGATATGTTAACGGGCGTTGCGGCAATCGAATCTATGGACATTTCTACGTATGTACACTAATTTTTAACTTCCGTGTTCAGCTGATACAATATTACCATGCAATAAATCAAAAAATGGTACCTTGGATTTTTCAGTAGCCAGTTATAAACCAAAATATTTAAACACCCTATATTTAAATAAAAATGTATCAATTTCTACTAAATCAAACGTGCTGATTGCGAAAAAAATAGTAAAAAAATTCCCAGGATTCTAGTTTTAGAAATACAAAGTTTTTTTTCCATTGCAAATCTAACAAGTTTATTTCACTTTGCCGGGCTATTACTAATGAACGGTAAAAGATACGCTAACGGGCGTTGCGGTAGTCGAATCTATGGACATTTCTACGTATGTACACCAAATTTTAACTTCCGTGTTCAGCTGATACAATATTACCATGCAATAAATCAAAAAATGGTACCTTGGATTTTTCAGTAGCCAGTTATAAACCAAAATATTTAAACACCCTATATTTAAATAAAAATGTATCAATTTCTACTAAATCAAACGTGCTGATTGCGAAAAAAATAGTGAAAAAATTCCCAGGATTCTAGTTTTAGAAATACAAATTTTTTTCCATTGCAAATCTAACAAGTTTATTTCACTTTGCCGGGCTATAACTAATGAACGGTAAAAGATACGTTAACGGGCGTTGCGGCAATCGAATCTATGGACATTTCTACGTATGTACACTAATTTTTAATTTCCGTGTTCAGCTGATACAATATTACCATGCAATAAATCAAAAAATGGTACCTTGGATTTTTCAGTAGCCAGTTATAAACCAAAATATTTAAACACCCTATATTTAAATAAAAATGTATCAATTTCTACTAAATCAAACGTGCTGATTGCGAAAAAAATAGTAAAAAAATTCCCAGGATTCTAGTTTTAGAAAGACAATTTTTTTTTTCCATTGGAAATCTAACAAGTTTATTTCACTTTGCCGGGCTATAACTAATGAACGGTAAAAGATATGTTAACGGGCGTTGCGGCAATCGAATCTATGGACATTTCTACGTATGTACACTAATTTTTAACTTCCGTGTTCAGCTGATACAATATTACCATGCAATAAATCAAAAAATGGTACCTTGGATTTTTCAGTAGCCAGTTATAAACCAAAATATTTAAACACCCTATATTTAAATAAAAATGTATCAATTTCTACTAAATCAAACGTGCTGATTGCGAAAAAAATAGTAAAAAAATTCCCAGGATTCTAGTTTTAGAAATACAAAGTTTTTTTTCCATTGGAAATCTAACAAGTTTATTTCACTTTGCCGGGCTATAACTAATGAACGGTAAAAGATATGTTAACGGGCGTTGCGGCAATCGAATCTATGGACATTTCTACGTATGTACACTAATTTTTAACTTCCGTGTTCAGCTGATACAATATTAACATGCAATAAATCAAAAAATGGTACCTTGGATTTTTCAGTAGCCAGTTATAAACCAAAATATTTAAACACCCTATATTTAAATAAAAATGTATCAATTTCTACTAAATCAAACGTGCTGATTGCGAAAAAAAATAGTAAAAAAATTCCCAGGATTCTAGTTTTAGAAATACAAAGTTTTTTTTCCATTGGAAATCTAACAAGTTTATTTCACTTTGCCGGGCTATAACTAATGAACGGTAAAAGATATGTTAACGGGCGTTACGGCAATCGAATCTATGGACATTTCTACGTATGTACACTAATTTTTAACTTCCGTGTTCAGCTGATACAATATTACCATGCAATAAATCAAAACATGGTACCTTGGATTTTTCAGTAGCCAGTTATAAACCAAAATATTTAAACACCCTATATTTAAATAAAAATGTATCAATTTCTACTAAATCAAACGTGCTGATTGCGAAAAAAATAGTAAAAAAATTCCCAGGATTCTAGTTTTAGAAATACAAAGTTTTTTTTCCATTGGAAATCTAACAAGTTTATTTCACTTTGCCGGGCTATAACTAATGAACGGTAAAAGATATGTTAACGGGCGTTGCGGCAATCGAATCTATGGACATTTCTACGTATGTACACTAATTTTTAACTTCCGTGTTCAGCTGATACAATATTACCATGCAATAAATCAAAAAATGGTACCTTGGATTTTTCAGTAGCCAGTTATAAACCAAAATATTTAAACACCCTATATTTAAATAAAAATGTATCAATTTCTACTAAATCAAACGTGCTGATTGCGAAAAAAATAGTAAAAAAATTCCCAGGATTCTAGTTTTAGAAATACAAAGTTTTTTTTCCATTGGAAATCTAACAAGTTTATTTCACTTTGCCGGGCTATAACTAATGAACGGTAAAAGATATGTTAACGGGCGTTGCGGCAATCGAATCTATAGACATTTCTACGTATGTACACTAATTTTTAACTTCCGTGTTCAGCTGATACAATATTACCATGCAATAAATCAAAAAATGGTACCTTGGATTTTTCAGTAGCCAGTTATAAACCAAAATATTTAAACACCCTATATTTAAATAAAAATGTATCAATTTCTACTAAATCAAACGTGCTGATTGCGAAAAAAATAGTAAAAAAATTCCCAGGATTCTAGTTTTAGAAATACAAAGTTTTTTTTCCATTGGAAATCTAACAAGTTTATTTCACTTTGCCGGGCTATAACTAATGAACGGTAAAAGATATGTTAACGGGCGTTGCGGCAATCGAATCTATGGACATTTCTACGTATGTACACTAATTTTTAACTTCCGTGTTCAGCTGATACAATATTAACATGCAATAAATCAAAAAATGGTACCTTGGATTTTTCAGTAGCCAGTTATAAACCAAAATATTTAAACACCCTATATTTAAATAAAAATGTATCAATTTCTACTAAATCAAACGTGCTGATTGCGAAAAAAAATAGTAAAAAAATTCCCAGGATTCTAGTTTTAGAAATACAAAGTTTTTTTTCCATTGGAAATCTAACAAGTTTATTTCACTTTGCCGGGCTATAACTAATGAACGGTAAAAGATATGTTAACGGGCGTTACGGCAATCGAATCTATGGACATTTCTACGTATGTACACTAATTTTTAACTTCCGTGTTCAGCTGATACAATATTACCATGCAATAAATCAAAACATGGTACCTTGGATTTTTCAGTAGCCAGTTATAAACCAAAATATTTAAACACCCTATATTTAAATAAAAATGTATCAATTTCTACTAAATCAAACGTGCTGATTGCGAAAAAAATAGTAAAAAAATTCCCAGGATTCTAGTTTTAGAAATACAAAGTTTTTTTTCCATTGGAAATCTAACAAGTTTATTTCACTTTGCCGGGCTATAACTAATGAACGGTAAAAGATATGTTAACGGGCGTTGCGGCAATCGAATCTATGGACATTTCTACGTATGTACACTAATTTTTAACTTCCGTGTTCAGCTGATACAATATTACCATGCAATAAATCAAAAAATGGTACCTTGGATTTTTCAGTAGCCAGTTATAAACCAAAATATTTAAACACCCTATATTTAAATAAAAATGTATCAATTTCTACTAAATCAAACGTGCTGATTGCGAAAAAAATAGTAAAAAAATTCCCAGGATTCTAGTTTTAGAAATACAAAGTTTTTTTTCCATTGGAAATCTAACAAGTTTATTTCACTTTGCCGGGCTATAACTAATGAACGGTAAAAGATATGTTAACGGGCGTTGCGGCAATCGAATCTATAGACATTTCTACGTATGTACACTAATTTTTAACTTCCGTGTTCAGCTGATACAATATTACCATGCAATAAATCAAAAAATGGTACCTTGGATTTTTCAGTAGCCAGTTATAAACCAAAATATTTAAACACCCTATATTTAAATAAAAATGTATCAATTTCTACTAAATCAAACGTGCTGATTGCGAAAAAAATAGTAAAAAAATTCCCAGGATTCTAGTTTTAGAAATACAAAGTTTTTTTTCCATTGGAAATCTAACAAGTTTATTTCACTTTGCCGGGCTATAACTAATGAACGGTAAAAGATACGTTAACGGGCGTTGCGGCATTCGAATCTATGGACATTTCTACGTATGTACACTAATTTTTAACTTCCGTGTTCAGCTGATACAATATTACCATGCAATAAATCAAAAAATGGTACCTTGGAATTTTCAGTAGCCAGTTATAAACCAAAATATTTAAACACCCTATATTTAAATAAAAATGTATCAATTTCTACTAAATCAAACGTGCTGATTGCGAAAAAAATAGTAAAAAAATTCCCAGGATTCTAGTTTTAGAAATACAAAGTTTTTTTTCCATTGGAAATCTAACAAGTTTATTTCACTTTGCCGGGCTATAACTAATGAACGGTAAAAGATACGTTAACGGGTGTTGCGGCATTCGAATCTAAGGACATTTCTACGTATGTACACTAATTTATAACTTCCGTGTTCAGCTGATACAATATTACCATGCAATAAATCAAAAAATGGTACCTTGGATTTTTCAGTAGCCAGTTATAAACCAAAATATTTAAACACCCTATATTTAAATAAAAATGTATCAATTTCTACTAAATCAAACGTGCTGATTGCGAAAAAAATAGTAAAAAAATTCCCAAGATTCTAGTTTTAGAAATACAAAGTTTTTTTTCCATTGGAAATCTAACAAGTTTATTTCACTTTGCCGGGCTATAACTAATGAACGGTAAAAGATATGTTAACGGGCGTTGCGGCAATCGAATCTATGGACATTTCTACGTATGTACAATAATTTTTAACTTCCGTGTTCAGCTGATACAATATTACCATGCAATAAATCAAAAAATGGTACCTTGGATTTTTCAGTAGCCAGTTATAAACCAAAATATTTAAACACCCTATATTTAAATAAAAATGTATCAATTTCTACTAAATCAAACGTGCTGATTGCGAAAAAAATAGTAAAAAAATTCCCAGGATTCTAGTTTTAGAAATACAAAGTTTTTTTTCCATTGCAAATCTAACAAGTTTATTTCACTTTGCCGGGCTATTACTAATGAACGGTAAAAGATACGCTAACGGGCGTTGCGGTAGTCGAATCTATGGACATTTCTACGTATGTACACTAATTTTTAACTTCCGTGTTCAGCTGATACAATATTACCATGCAATAAATCAAAAAATGGTACCTTGGATTTTTCAGTAGCCAGTTATAAACCAAAATATTTAAACACCCTATATTTAAATAAAAATGTATCAATTTCTACTAAATCAAACGTGCTGATTGCGAAAAAAATAGTGAAAAAATTCCCAGGATTCTAGTTTTAGAAATACAAATTTTTTTTCCATTGCAAATCTAACAAGTTTATTTCACTTTGCCGGGCTATTACTAATGAACGGTAAAAGATACGCTAACGGGCGTTGCGGTAATCGAATCTATGGACATTTCTACGTATGTACACTAATTTTTAACTTCCGTGTTCAGCTGATACAATATTACCATGCAATAAATCAAAAAATGGTACCTTGGATTTTTCAGTAGCCAGTTATAAACCAAAATATTTAAACACCCTATATTTAAATAAAAATGTATCAATTTCTACTAAATCAAACGTGCTGATTGCGAAACAAATAGTAAAAAAATTCCCAGGATTTTGGATTAGAAATACAAAGTTTTTTTTCCATTGGAAATCTAACAAGTTTATTTCACTTTGCCGGGCTATAACTAATGAACGGTAAAAGATATGTTAACGGGCGTTGCGGCAATCGAATCTATGGACATTTCTACGTATGTACACTAATTTTTAACTTCCGTGTTTAGCTGATACAATATTACCATGCAATAAATCAAAAAATGGTACCTTGGATTTTTCAGTAGCCAGTTATAAACCAAAATATTTAAACACCCTATATTTAAATAAAAATGTATCAATTTCTACTAAATCAAACGTGCTGATTGCGAAAAAAATAGTGAAAAAATTCCCAGGATTCTAGTTTTAGAAATACAAAGTTTTTTTTCCATTGCAAATCTAACAAGTTTATTTCACTTTGCCGGGCTATAACTAATGAACGGTAAAAGATACGCTAACGGGCGTTGCGGTAATCGAATCTATGGACATTTCTACGTATGTACACTAATTTTTAACTTCCGTGTTCAGCTGATACAATATTACCATGCAATAAATAAAAAAATGGTACCTTGGATTTTTCTGTAGCCAGTTATAAACCAAAATATTTAAACACCCTATATTTAAATAAAAATGTATCAATTTCTACTAAATCAAACGTGCTGATTGCGAAAAAAATAGTAAAAAAATTCCCAGGATTCTAGTTTTAGAAATACAAAGTTTTTTTTCCATTGCAAATCTAACAAGTTTATTTCACTTTGCCGGGCTATTACTAATGAACGGTAAAAGATACGCTAACGGGCGTTGCGGTAATCGAATCTATGGACATTTCTACGTATGTACACTAATTTTTAACTTTCGTGTTCAGCTGATACAATATTACCATGCAATAAATCAAAAAATGGTACCTTGGATTTTTCAGTAGCCAGTTATAAACCAAAATATTTAAACACCCTATATTTAAATAAAAATGTATCAATTTCTACTAAATCAAACGTGCTGATTGCGAAAAAAATAGTGAAAAAATTCCCAGGATTCTAGTTTTAGAAATACAAAGTTTTTTTTCCATTGGAAATCTAACAAGTTTATTTCAATTTGCCGGGCTATAACTAATGAACGGTAAAAGATACGTTAACGGGCGTTGCGGCAATCGAATCTATGGACATTTCTACGTATGTACACTAATTTTTAACTTCCGTGTTTAGCTGATACAATATTACCATGCAATAAATCAAAAAATGGTAACTTGGATTTTTCAGTAGCCAGTTATAAACCAAAATATTTAAACACCCTATATTTAAATAAAAATGTATCAATTTCTACTAAATCAAACGTGCTGATTGCGAAAAAAATAGTGAAAAAATTCCCAGGATTTTAGTTTTAGAAATACAAAGTTTTTTTTCCATTGGAAATCTAACAAGTTTATTTCACTTTGCCGGGCTATAACTAATGAACGGTAAAAGATATGTTAACGGGCGTTGCGGCAATCGAATCTATGGACATTTCTACGTATGTACACTAATTTTTAACTTCCGTGTTCAGCTGATACAATATTACCATGCAATAAATCAAAAAATGGTACCTTGGATTTTTCAGTAGCCAGTTAGAAACCAAAATATTTAAACACCCTATATTTAAATAAAAATGTATCAATTTCTACTAAATCAAATGTGCTGATTGCGAAAAAAATAGTAAAAAAATTCCCAGGATTCTAGTTTTAGAAATACAAAGTTTTTTTTCCATTGCAAATCTAACAAGTTTATTTCACTTTGCCGGGCTATAACTAATGAACGGTAAAAGATACGTTAACGGGCGTTGCGGCATTCGAATCTATGGACATTTCTACGTATGTACACTAATTTTTAACTTCCGTGTTCAGCTGATACAATATTACCATGCAATAAATCAAAAAATGGTACCTTGGATTTTTCAGTAGCCAGTTATAAACCAAAATATTTAAACACCCTATATTTAAATAAAAATGTATCTATTTCTACTAAATCAAACGTGCTGATTGCGAAAAAAATAGTGAAAAAATTCCCAGGATTCTAGTTTTAGAAATACAAAGTTTTTTTTCCATTGGAAATCTAACAAGTTTATTTCACTTTGCCGGGCTATAACTAATGAACGGTAAAAGATACATTAACGGGAGTAGCTTGAATCGAATCTATGGACATGTCTACGTATGTACACTAATTTTTAACTTCCGTGTTCAGCTGATACAATATTACCATGCAATAAATCAAAAAATGGTACCTTGGATTTATCAGTAGCCAGTTATAAACCAAAATATTTAAACACCCTATATTTAAATAAAAATGTATCTATTTCTACTAAATCAAACGTGCTGATTGCGAAAAAAATAGTGAAAAAATTCCCAGGATTCTAGTTTTAGAAATACAAAGTTTTTTTTCCATTGGAAATCTAACAAGTTTATTTCACTTTGCCGGGCTATAACTAATGAACGGTAAAAGATACGTTAACGGGCGTTGCGGCATTCGAATCTATGGACATTTCTACGTATGTACACTAATTTTTAACTTCCGTGTTCAGCTGATACAATATTACCATGCAATAAATCAAAAAATGGTACCTTGGATTTTTCAGTAGCCAGTTATAAACCAAAATATTTAAACACCCTATATTTAAATAAAAATGTATCAATTTCTACTAAATCAAACGTGCTGATTGCGAAAAAAATAGTAAAAAAATTCCCAGGATTCTAGTTTTAGAAATACAAAGTTTTTTTTCCATTGCAAATCTAACAAGTTTATTTCACTTTGCCGGGCTATAACTAATGAACGGTAAAAGATACGTTAACGGGCGTTGCGGCATTCGAATCTATGGACATTTCTACGTATGTACACTAATTTTTAACTTCCGTGTTCAGCTGATACAATATTACCATGCAATAAATCAAAAAATGGTACCTTGGATTTTTCAGTAGCCAGTTATAAACCAAAATATTTAAACACCCTATATTTAAATAAAAATGTATCTATTTCTACTAAATCAAACGTGCTGATTGCGAAAAAAATAGTGAAAAAATTCCCAGGATTCTAGTTTTAGAAATACAAAGTTTTTTTTCCATTGGAAATCTAACAAGTTTATTTCACTTTGCCGGGCTATAACTAATGAACGGTAAAAGATACATTAACGGGAGTAGCTTGAATCGAATCTATGGACATGTCTACGTATGTACACTAATTTTTAACTTCCGTGTTCAGCTGATACAATATTACCATGCAATAAATCAAAAAATGGTACCTTGGATTTATCAGTAGCCAGTTATAAACCAAAATATTTAAACACCCTATATTTAAATAAAAATGTATCTATTTCTACTAAATCAAACGTGCTGATTGCGAAAAAAATAGTGAAAAAATTCCCAGGATTCTAGTTTTAGAAATACAAAGTTTTTTTTCCATTGGAAATCTAACAAGTTTATTTCACTTTGCCGGGCTATAACTAATGAACGGTAAAAGATACGTTAACGGGCGTTGCGGCATTCGAATCTATGGACATTTCTACGTATGTACACTAATTTTTAACTTCCGTGTTCAGCTGATACAATATTACCATGCAATAAATCAAAAAATGGTACCTTGGATTTTTCAGTAGCCAGTTATAAACCAAAATATTTAAACACCCTATATTTAAATAAAAATGTATTAATTTCTACTAAATCAAACGTGCTGATTGCGAAAAAAATAGTAAAAAAATTCCCAGGATTCTAGTTTTAGAAATACAAAGTTTTTTTTCCATTGGAAATCTAACAAGTTTATTTCACTTTGCCGGGCTATAACTAATGAACGGTAAAAGATACGTTAACGGGCGTTGCGGCAATCGAATCTATGGACATTTCTACGTATATACACTAATTTTTAACTTCCGTGTTCAGCTGATACAATATTACCATGCAATAAATCAAAAAATGGTACCTTGGATTTTTCAGTAGCCAGTTATAAACCAAAATATTTAAACACCCTATATTTAAATAAAAATGTATCATTTTCTACTAAATCAAACGTGCTGATTGCGAAAAAAATAGTAAAAAAATTCCCAGGATTCTAGTTTTAGAAATAAAAATTTTTTTTTCCATTGCAAATCTAACAAGTTTATTTCACTTTGCCGGGCTATAACTAATAAACGGTAAAAGATACGTTAACGGGCGTTGCGGCAATCGAATCTATGGACATTTCTACGTATGTACACTAATTTTTAACTTCCGTGTTCAGCTGATACAATATTACCATGCAATAAATCAAAAAATGGTACCTTGGATTTTTCAGTAGCCAGTTATAAACCAAAATATTTAAACACCCTATATTTAAATAAAAATGTATCAATTTCTACTAAATCAAACGTGCTGACTGCGAAAAAAATAGTAAAAAAATTCCCAGGATTCTAGTTTTAGAAATACAAAGTTTTTTTTCCATTGCAAATCTAACAAGTTTATTTCACTTTGCCGGGCTATAACTAATAAACGGTAAAAGATACGTTAACGGGCGTTGCAGCAATCGAATCTATGGACATTTCTACGTATGTACACTAATTTTTAACTTCCGTGTTCAGCTGATACAATATTACCATGCAATAAATCAAAAAATGGTACCTTGGATTTTTCAGTAGCCAGTTATAAACCAAAATATTTAAACACCCTATATTTAAATAAAAATGTATCATTTTCTACTAAATCAAACGTGCTGATTGCGAAAAAAATAGTAAAAAAATTCCCAGGATTCTAGTTTTAGAAATAAAATTTTTTTTTTCCATTGGAAATCTAACAAGTTTATTTCACTTTGCCGGGCTATAACTAATAAACGGTAAAAGATACGTTAACGGGCGTTGCGGCAATCGAATCTATGGACATTTCTACGTATGTACACTAAATTTTAACTTCCGTGTTCAGCTGATACAATATTACCATGCAATAAATCAAAAAATGGTACCTTGGATTTTTCAGTAGCCAGTTATAAACCAAAATATTTAAACAGCCTATATTTAAATAAAAATGTATCAATTTCTACTAAATCAAACGTGCTGACTGCGAAAAAAATAGTAAAAAAATTCCCAGGATTCTAGTTTTAGAAATACAAAGTTTTTTTTCCATTGCAAATCTAACAAGTTTATTTCACTTTGCCGGGCTATAACTAATGAACGGTAAAAGATACGCTAACGGGCGTTGCGGTAATCGAATCTATGGACATTTCTACGTATGTACACTAATTTTTAACTTCCGTGTTCAGCTGATACAATATTACCATGCAACAAATAAAAAAATGGTACCTTGGATTTTTCTGTAGCCAGTTATAAACCAAAATATTTAAACACCCTATATTTAAATAAAAATGTATCAATTTCTACTAAATCAAACGTGCTGATTGCGAAAAAAATAGTAAAAAAATTCCCAGGATTCTAGTTTTAGAAATACAAAGTTTTTTTTCCATTGCAAATCTAACAAGTTTATTTCACTTTGCCGGGCTATTACTAATGAACGGTAAAAGATACGCTAACGGGCGTTGCGGTAATCGAATCTATGGACATTTCTACGTATGTACACTAATTTTTAACTTCCGTGTTCAGCTGATACAATATTACCATGCAATAAATCAAAAAATGGTACCTTGGATTTTTCAGTAGCCAGTTATAAACCAAAATATTTAAACACCCTATATTTAAATAAAAATGTATCAATTTCTACTAAATCAAACGTGCTGATTGCGAAAAAAATAGTGAAAAAATTCCCAGGATTCTAGTTTTAGAAATACAAAGTTTTTTTTCCATTGGAAATCTAACAAGTTTATTTCAATTTGCCGGGCTATAACTAATGAACGGTAAAAGATACGTTAACGGGCGTTGCGGCAATCGAATCTATGGACATTTCTACGTATGTACACTAATTTTTAACTTCCGTGTTTAGCTGATACAATATTACCATGCAATAAATCAAAAAATGGTAACTTGGATTTTTCAGTAGCCAGTTATAAACCAAAATATTTAAACACCCTATATTTAAATAAAAATGTATCAATTTCTACTAAATCAAACGTGCTGATTGCGAAAAAAATAGTGAAAAAATTCCCAGGATTCTAGTTTTAGAAATACAAAGTTTTTTTTCCATTGCAAATCTAACAAGTTTGTTTCACTTTGCCGGGCTATAACTAATGAACGGTAAAAGATACGCTAACGGGCGTTGCGGTAATCGAATCTATGGACATTTCTACGTATGTACACTAATTTTTAACTTCCGTGTTCAGCTGATACAATATTACCATGCAATAAATCAAAAAATGGTACCTTGGATTTTTCAGTAGCCAGTTATAAACCAAAATATTTAAACACCCTATATTTAAATAAAAATGTATCAATTTCTACTAAATCAAACGTGCTGATTGCGAAAAAAATAGTAAAAAAATTCCCAGGATTCTAGTTTTAGAAATACAAAGTTTTTTTTCCATTGGAAATCTAACAAGTTTATTTCACTTTGCCGGGCTATAACTAATGAACGGTAAAAGATATGTTAACGGGCGTTGCGGCAATCGAATCTATGGACATTTCTACGTATGTACACTAATTTTTAACTTCCGTGTTCAGCTGATACAATATTACCATGCAATAAATCAAAAAATGGTACCTTGGATTTTTCAGTAGCCAGTTATAAACCAAAATATTTAAACACCCTATATTTAAATAAAAATGTATCAATTTCTACTAAATCAAATGTGCTGATTGCGAAAAAAATAGTAAAAAAATTCCCAGGGTTCTAGTTTTAGAAATACAAAGTTTTTTTTCCATTGCAAATCTAACAAGTTTATTTCACTTTGCCGGGCTATAACTAATGAACGGTAAAAGATACGCTAACGGGCGTTACGGTAATCGAATCTATGGACATTTCTACGTATGTACACTAATTTTTAACTTCCGTGTTCAGCTGATACAATATTACCATGCAATAAATCAAAAAATGGTACCTTGGATTTTTCAGTAGCCAGTTATAAACCAAAATATTTAAACACCCTATATTTAAATAAAAATGTATCAATTTCTACTAAATCAAACGTGCTGATTGCGAAAAAAATAGTAAAAAAATTCCCAGGATTCTAGTTTTAGAAATACAAAGTTTTTTTTCCATTGCAAATCTAACAAGTTTATTTCACTTTGCCGGGCTATTACTAATGAACGGTAAAAGATACGCTAACGGGCGTTGCGGTAATCGAATCTATGGACATTTCTACGTATGTACACTAATTTTTAACTTCCGTGTTCAGCTGATACAATATTACCATGCAATAAATCAAAAAATGGTACCTTGGATTTTTCAGTAGCCAGTTATAAACCAAAATATTTAAACACCCTATATTTAAATAAAAATGTATCAATTTCTACTAAATCAAACGTGCTGATTGCGAAACAAATAGTAAAAAAATTCCCAGGATTTTAGTTTTAGAAATACAAAGTTTTTTTTCCATTGGAAATCTAACAAGTTTACTTCACTTTGCCGGGCTATAACTAATGAACGGTAAAAGATACGTTAACGGGCGTTGCGGCATTCGAATCTATGGACATTTCTACGTATGTACACTAATTTTTAACTTCCGTGTTCAGCTGATACAATATTACCATGCAATAAATCAAAAAATGGTACCTTGGATTTTTCAGTAGCCAGTTATAAACCAAAATATTTAAACACCCTATATTTAAATAAAAATGTATCTATTTCTACTAAATCAAACGTGCTGATTGCGAAAAAAATAGTGAAAAAATTCCCAGGATTCTAGTTTTAGAAATACAAAGTTTTTTTTCCATTGGAAATCTAACAAGTTTATTTCACTTTGCCGGGCTATAACTAATGAACGGTAAAAGATACATTAACGGGAGTAGCGGCAATCGAATCTATGGACATGTCTACGTATGTACACTAATTTTTAACTTCCGTGTTCAGCTGATACAATATTACCATGCAATAAATCAAAAAATGGTACCTTGGATTTATCAGTAGCCAGTTATAAACCAAAATATTTAAACACCCTATATTTAAATAAAAATGTATCTATTTCTACTAAATCAAACGTGCTGATTGCGAAAAAAATAGTGAAAAAATTCCCAGGATTCTAGTTTTAGAAATACAAAGTTTTTTTTCCATTGGAAATCTAACAAGTTTATTTCACTTTGCCGGGCTATAACTAATGAACGGTAAAAGATACATTAACGGGAGTAGCGGCAATCGAATCTATGGACATGTCTACGTATGTACACTAATTTTTAACTTCCGTGTTCAGCTGATACAATATTACCATGCAATAAATCAAAAAATGGTACCTTGGATTTATCAGTAGCCAGTTATAAACCAAAATATTTAAACACCCTATATTTAAATAAAAATGTATCAATTTCTACTAAATCAAACGTGCTGATTGCGAAAAAAATAGTAAAAAAATTCCCAGGATTCTAGTTTTAGAAATACAAAGTTTTTTTTCCATTGGAAATCTAACAAGTTTATTTCACTTTGCCGGGCTATAACTAATGAACGGTAAAAGATATGTTAACGGGCGTTGCGGCAATCGAATCTATGGACATTTCTACGTATGTACACTAATTTTTAACTTCCGTGTTCAGCTGATACAATATTACCATGCAATAAATCAAAAAATGGTACCTTGGATTTTTCAGTAGCCAGTTATAAACCAAAATATTTAAACACCCTATATTTAAATAAAAATGTATCAATTTCTACTAAATCAAACGTGCTGATTGCGAAAAAAATAGTAAAAAAATTCCCAGGATTCTAGTTTTAGAAATACAAAGTTTTTTTTCCATTGGAAATCTAACAAGTTTATTTCACTTTGCCGGGCTATAACTAATGAACGGTAAAAGATACGTTAACGGGCGTTGCGGCAATCGAATCTATGGACATTTCTACGTATATACACTAATTTTTAACTTCCGTGTTCAGCTGATACAATATTACCATGCAATAAATCAAAAAATGGTACCTTGGATTTTTCAGTAGCCAGTTATAAACCAAAATATTTAAACACCCTATATTTAAATAAAAATGTATCATTTTCTACTAAATCAAACGTGCTGATTGCGAAAAAAATAGTAAAAAAATTCCCAGGATTCTAGTTTTAGAAATAAATTTTTTTTTTCCATTGCAAATCTAACAAGTTTATTTCACTTTGCCGGGCTATAACTAATAAACGGTAAAAGATACGTTAACGGGCGTTGCGGCAATCGAATCTATGGACATTTCTACGTATGTACACTAATTTTTAACTTCCGTGTTCAGCTGATACAATATTACCATGCAATAAATCAAAAAATGGTACCTTGGATTTTTCAGTAGCCAGTTATAAACCAAAATATTTAAACACCCTATATTTAAATAAAAATGTATCAATTTCTACTAAATCAAACGTGCTGACTGCGAAAAAAATAGTAAAAAAATTCCCAGGATTCTAGTTTTAGAAATACAAAGTTTTTTTTCCATTGCAAATCTAACAAGTTTATTTCACTTTGCCGGGCTATAACTAATAAACGGTAAAAGATACGTTAACGGGCGTTGCAGCAATCGAATCTATGGACATTTCTACGTATGTACACTAATTTTTAACTTCCGTGTTCAGCTGATACAATATTACCATGCAATAAATCAAAAAATGGTACCTTGGATTTTTCAGTAGCCAGTTATAAACCAAAATATTTAAACACCCTATATTTAAATAAAAATGTATCATTTTCTACTAAATCAAACGTGCTGATTGCGAAAAAAATAGTAAAAAAATTCCCAGGATTCTAGTTTTAGAAATAAAATTTTTTTTTTCCATTGGAAATCTAACAAGTTTATTTCACTTTGCCGGGCTATAACTAATAAACGGTAAAAGATACGTTAACGGGCGTTGCGGCAATCGAATCTATGGACATTTCTACGTATGTACACTAAATTTTAACTTCCGTGTTCAGCTGATACAATATTACCATGCAATAAATCAAAAAATGGTACCTTGGATTTTTCAGTAGCCAGTTATAAACCAAAATATTTAAACAGCCTATATTTAAATAAAAATGTATCAATTTCTACTAAATCAAACGTGCTGACTGCGAAAAAAATAGTAAAAAAATTCCCAGGATTCTAGTTTTAGAAATACAAAGTTTTTTTTCCATTGCAAATCTAACAAGTTTATTTCACTTTGCCGGGCTATAACTAATGAACGGTAAAAGATATGTTAACGGGCGTTGCGGCAATCGAATCTATGGACATTTCTACGTATGAACACTAATTTTTAACTTCCGTGTTCAGCTGATACAATATTACCATGCAATAAATCAAAAAATGGTACCTTGGATTTTTCAGTAGCCAGTTATAAACCAAAATATTTAAACACCCTATATTTAAATAAAAATGTATCAATTTCTACTAAATCAAACGTGCTGATTGCGAAAAAAATAGTAAAAAAATTCCCAGGATTCTAGTTTTAGAAATACAAAGTTTTTTTTCCATTGGAAATCTAACAAGTTTATTTCACTTTGCCGGGCTATAACTAATGAACGGTAAAAGATACGTTAACGGGCGTTGCGGCAATCGAATCTATGGACATTTCTACGTATGTACACTAATTTTTAACTTC
The DNA here is from genome assembly GCA_943142095.1 of Ophonus ardosiacus. NCBI lineage: Eukaryota > Metazoa > Arthropoda > Insecta > Coleoptera > Carabidae > Ophonus > Ophonus ardosiacus. The sequence goes on from OW964834.1 coordinate 254,294, forward strand.
CGTGTTCAGCTGATACAATATTACCATGCAATAAATCAAAAAATGGTACCTTGGATTTTTCAGTAGCCAGTTATAAACCAAAATATTTAAACACCCTATATTTAAATAAAAATGTATCAATTTCTACTAAATCAAACGTGCTGATTGCGAAAAAAATAGTAAAAAAATTCCCAGGATTCTAGTTTTAGAAATACAAAGTTTTTTTTCCATTGGAAATCTAACAAGTTTATTTCACTTTGCCGGGCTATAACTAATGAACGGTAAAAGATACGTTAACGGGCTTTACGGCATTCGAATCTATGGACATTTCTACGTATGCACACTAATTTTGAACTTCCGTGTTCAGCTGATACAATATTACCATGCAATAAATCAAAAAATGGTACCTTGGATTTTTCAGTAGCCAGTTATAAACCAAAATATTTAAACACCCTATATTTAAATAAAAATGTATCAATTTCTACTAAATCAAACGTGCTGATTGCGAAAAAAATAGTAAAAAAATTCCCAGGATTCTAGTTTTAGAAATACAAAGTTTTTTTTCCATTGGAAATCTAACAAGTTTATTTCACTTTGCCGGGCTATAACTAATGAACGGTAAAAGATATGTTAACGGGCGTTGCGGCAATCGAATCTATGGACATTTCTACGTATGTACACTAATTTTTAACTTCCGTGTTCAGCTGATACAATATTACCATGCAATAAATCAAAAAATGGTACCTTGGATTTTTCAGTAGCCAGTTATAAACCAAAATATTTAAACACCCTATATTTAAATAAAAATGTATCAATTTCTACTAAATCAAACGTGCTGATTGCGAAAAAAATAGTAAAAAAATTCCCAGGATTCTAGTTTTAGAAATACAAAGTTTTTTTTCCATTGGAAATCTAACAAGTTTATTTCACTTTGCCGGGCTATAACTAATGAACGGTAAAAGATACGTTAACGGGCGTTGTGGCAATCGAATCTATGGACATTTCTACGTATGTACACTAATTTTTAACTTCCGTGTTCAGCTGATACAATATTACCATGCAATAAATCAAAAAATGGTACCTTGGATTTTTCAGTAGCCAGTTATAAACCAAAATATTTAAACACCCTATATTTAAATAAAAATGTATCATTTTCTACTAAATCAAACGTGCTGATTGCGAAAAAAATAGTAAAAAAATTCCCAGGATTCTAGTTTTAGAAATAAAAATTTTTTTTTCCATTGCAAATCTAACAAGTTTATTTCACTTTGCCGGGCTATAACTAATAAACGGTAAAAGATACGTTAACGGGCGTTGCGGCAATCGAATCTATGGACATTTCTACGTATGTACACTAATTTTTAACTTCCGTGTTCAGCTGATACAATATTACCATGCAATAAATCAAAAAATGGTACCTTGGATTTTTCAGTAGCCAGTTATAAACCAAAATATTTAAACACCCTATATTTAAATAAAAATGTATCAATTTCTACTAAATCAAACGTGCTGACTGCGAAAAAAATAATAAAAAAATTCCCAGGATTCTAGTTTTAGAAATAAAATTTTTTTTTTCCATTGGAAATCTAACAAGTTTATTTCACTTTGCCGGGCTATAACTAATAAACGGTAAAAGATACGTTAACGGGCGTTGCGGCAATCGAATCTATGGACATTTCTACGTATGTACACTAATTTTTAACTTCCGTGTTCAGCTGATACAATATTACCATGCAATAAATCAAAAAATGGTACCTTGGATTTTTCAGTAGCCAGTTATAAACCAAAATATTTAAACACCCTATATTTAAATAAAAATGTATCATTTTCTACTAAATCAAACGTGCTGATTGCGAAAAAAATAGTAAAAAAATTCCCAGGATTCTAGTTTTAGAAATAAAATTTTTTTTTTCCATTGGAAATCTAACAAGTTTATTTCACTTTGCCGGGCTATAACTAATAAACGGTAAAAGATACGTTAACGGGCGTTGCGGCAATCGAATCTATGGACATTTCTACGTATGTACACCAAATTTTAACTTCCGTGTTCAGCTGATACAATATTACCATGCAATAAATCAAAAAATGGTACCTTGGATTTTTCAGTAGCCAGTTATAAACCAAAATATTTAAACAGCCTATATTTAAATAAAAATGTATCAATTTCAACTAAATCAAACGTGCTGACTGCGAAAAAAATAGTAAAAAAATTCCCAGGATTCTAGTTTTAGAAATACAAAGTTTTTTTTCCATTGCAAATCTAACAAGTTTATTTCACTTTGCCGGGCTATAACTAATGAACGGTAAAAGATATGTTAACGGGCGTTGCGGCAATCGAATCTATGGACATTTCTACGTATGTACACTAATTTTTAACTTCCGTGTTCAGCTGATACAATATTACCATGCAATAAATCAAAAAATGGTACCTTGGATTTTTCAGTAGCCAGTTATAAACCAAAATATTTAAACACCCTATATTTAAATAAAAATGTATCAATTTCTACTAAATCAAACGTGCTGATTGCGAAAAAAATAGTAAAAAAATTCCCAGGATTCTAGTTTTAGAAATACAAAGTTTTTTTTCCATTGGAAATCTAACAAGTTTATTTCACTTTGCCGGGCTATAACTAATGAACGGTAAAAGATACGTTAACGGGCGTTGCGGCAATCGAATCTATGGACATTTATACGTATGTACACTAATTTTTAACTTCCGTGTTCAGCTGATACAATATTACCATGCAATAAATCAAAAAATGGTACCTTGGATTTTTCAGTAGCCAGTTATAAACCAAAATATTTAAACACCCTATATTTAAATAAAAATGTATCAATTTCTACTAAATCAAACGTGCTGATTGCGAAAAAAATAGTAAAAAAATTCCCAGGATTCTAGTTTTAGAAATACAAAGTTTTTTTTCCATTGCAAATCTAACAAGTTTATTTCACTTTGCCGGGCTATAACTAATGAACGGTAAAAGATATGTTAACGGGCGTTGCGGCAATCGAATCTATGGACATTTCTACGTATGTACACTAATTTTTAACTTCCGTGTTCAGCTGATACAATATTACCATGCAATAAATCAAAAAATGGTACCTTGGATTTTTCAGTAGCCAGTTATAAACCAAAATATTTAAACACCCTATATTTAAATAAAAATGTATCAATTTCTACTAAATCAAACGTGCTGATTGCGAAAAAAATAGTAAAAAAATTCCCAGGATTCTAGTTTTAGAAATACAAAGTTTTTTTTCCATTGGAAATCTAACAAGTTTATTTCACTTTGCCGGGCTATAACTAATGAACGGTAAAAGATATGTTAACGGGCGTTGCGGCAATCGAATCTATGGACATTTCTACGTATGTACACTAATTTTTAACTTCCGTGTTCAGCTGATACAATATTACCATGCAATAAATCAAAAAATGGTACCTTGGATTTTTCAGTAGCCAGTTATAAACCAAAATATTTAAACACCCTATATTTAAATAAAAATGTATCAATTTCTACTAAATCAAACGTGCTGATTGCGAAAAAAATAGTAAAAAAATTCCCAGGATTCTAGTTTTAGAAATACAAAGTTTTTTTTCCATTGGAAATCTAACAAGTTTATTTCACTTTGCCGGGCTATAACTAATGAACGGTAAAAGATACGTTAACGGGCGTTGCGGCAATCGAATCTATGGACATTTATACGTATGTACACTAATTTTTAACTTCCGTGTTCAGCTGATACAATATTACCATGCAATAAATCAAAAAATGGTACCTTGGATTTTTCAGTAGCCAGTTATAAACCAAAATATTTAAACACCCTATATTTAAATAAAAATGTATCAATTTCTACTAAATCAAACGTGCTGATTGCGAAAAAAATAGTAAAAAAATTCCCAGGATTCTAGTTTTAGAAATACAAAGTTTTTTTTCCATTGCAAATCTAACAAGTTTATTTCACTTTGCCGGGCTATAACTAATGAACGGTAAAAGATATGTTAACGGGCGTTGCGGCAATCGAATCTATGGACATTTCTACGTATGTACGCTAATTTTTAACTTCCGTGTTCAGCTGATACAATATTACCATGCAATAAATCAAAAAATGGTACCTTGGATTTTTCAGTAGCCAGTTATAAACCAAAATATTTAAACACCCTATATTTAAATAAAAATGTATCAATTTCTACTAAATCAAACGTGCTGATTGCGAAAAAAATAGTAAAAAAATTCCCAGGATTCTAGTTTTAGAAATACAAAGTTTTTTTTCCATTGGAAATCTAACAAGTTTATTTCACTTTGCCGGGCTATAACTAATGAACGGTAAAAGATATGTTAACGGGCGTTGCGGCAATCGAATCTATGGACATTTCTACGTATGTACACTAATTTTTAACTTCCGTGTTCAGTTGATACAATATTACCATGCAATAAATCAAAAAATGGTACCTTGGATTTTTCAGTAGCCAGTTATAAACCAAAATATTTAAACACCCTATATTTAAATAAAAATGTATCAATTTCTACTAAATCAAACGTGCTGATTGCGAAAAAAATAGTAAAAAAATTCCCAGGATTCTAGTTTTAGAAATACAAAGTTTTTTTTCCATTGGAAATCTAACAAGTTTATTTCACTTTGCCGGGCTATAACTAATGAACGGTAAAAGATACGTTAACGGGCGTTGCGGCAATCGAATCTATGGACATTTATACGTATGTACACTAATTTTTAACTTCCGTGTTCAGCTGATACAATATTACCATGCAATAAATCAAAAAATGGTACCTTGGATTTTTCAGTAGCCAGTTATAAACCAAAATATTTAAACACCCTATATTTAAATAAAAATGTATCAATTTCTACTAAATCAAACGTGCTGATTGCGAAAAAAATAGTAAAAAAATTCCCAGGATTCTAGTTTTAGAAATACAAAGTTTTTTTTCCATTGGAAATCTAACAAGTTTATTTCACTTTGCCGGGCTATAACTAATGAACGGTAAAAGATACGTTAACGGGCGTTGCGGCAATCGAATCTATGGACATTTATACGTATGTACACTAATTTTTAACTTCCGTGTTCAGCTGATACAATATTACCATGCAATAAATCAAAAAATGGTACCTTGGATTTTTCAGTAGCCAGTTATAAACCAAAATATTTAAACACCCTATATTTAAATAAAAATGTATCAATTTCTACTAAATCAAACGTGCTGATTGCGAAAAAAATAGTAAAAAAATTCCCAGGATTCTAGTTTTAGAAATACAAAGTTTTTTTTCCATTGCAAATCTAACAAGTTTATTTCACTTTGCCGGGCTATAACTAATGAACGGTAAAAGATATGTTAACGGGCGTTGCGGCAATCGAATCTATGGACATTTCTACGTATGTACACTAATTTTTAACTTCCGTGTTCAGCTGATACAATATTACCATGCAATAAATCAAAAAATGGTACCTTGGATTTTTCAGTAGCCAGTTATAAACCAAAATATTTAAACACCCTATATTTAAATAAAAATGTATCAATTTCTACTAAATCAAACGTGCTGATTGCGAAAAAAATAGTAAAAAAATTCCCAGGATTCTAGTTTTAGAAATACAAAGTTTTTTTTCCATTGGAAATCTAACAAGTTTATTTCACTTTGCCGGGCTATAACTAATGAACGGTAAAAGATACGTTAACGGGCGTTGCGGCAATCGAATCTATGGACATTTCTACGTATGTACACTAATTTTTAACTTCCGTGTTCAGCTGATACAATATTACCATGCAATAAATCAAAAAATGGTACCTTGGATTTTTCAGTAGCCAGTTATAAACCAAAATATTTAAACACCCTATATTTAAATAAAAATGTATCAATTTCTACTAAATCAAACGTGCTGATTGCGAAAAAAATAGTAAAAAAATTCCCAGGATTCTAGTTTTAGAAATACAAAGTTTTTTTTCCATTGGAAATCTAACAAGTTTATTTCACTTTGCCGGGCTATAACTAATGAACGGTAAAAGATACGTTAACGGGCGTTGCGGCAATCGAATCTATGGACATTTCTACGTATGTACGCTAATTTTTAACTTCCGTGTTCAGCTGATACAATATTACCATGCAATAAATCAAAAAATGGTACCTTGGATTTTTCAGTAGCCAGTTATAAACCAAAATATTTAAACACCCTATATTTAAATAAAAATGTATCAATTTCTACTAAATCAAACGTGCTGATTGCGAAAAAAATAGTAAAAAAATTCCCAGGATTCTAGTTTTAGAAATACAAAGTTTTTTTTCCATTGGAAATCTAACAAGTTTATTTCACTTTGCCGGGCTATAACTAATGAACGGTAAAAGATATGTTAACGGGCGTTGCGGCAATCGAATCTATGGACATTTCTACGTATGTACACTAATTTTTAACTTCCGTGTTCAGCTGATACAATATTACCATGCAATAAATCAAAAAATGGTACCTTGGATTTTTCAGTAGCCAGTTATAAACCAAAATATTTAAACACCCTATATTTAAATAAAAATGTATCAATTTCTACTAAATCAAACGTGCTGATTGCGAAAAAAATAGTAAAAAAATTCCCAGGATTCTAGTTTTAGAAATACAAAGTTTTTTTTCCATTGGAAATCTAACAAGTTTATTTCACTTTGCCGGGCTATAACTAATGAACGGTAAAAGATACGTTAACGGGCGTTGCGGCAATCGAATCTATGGACATTTATACGTATGTACACTAATTTTTAACTTCCGTGTTCAGCTGATACAATATTACCATGCAATAAATCAAAAAATGGTACCTTGGATTTTTCAGTAGCCAGTTATAAACCAAAATATTTAAACACCCTATATTTAAATAAAAATGTATCAATTTCTACTAAATCAAACGTGCTGATTGCGAAAAAAATAGTAAAAAAATTCCCAGGATTCTAGTTTTAGAAATACAAAGTTTTTTTTCCATTGCAAATCTAACAAGTTTATTTCACTTTGCCGGGCTATAACTAATGAACGGTAAAAGATATGTTAACGGGCGTTGCGGCAATCGAATCTATGGACATTTCTACGTATGTACACTAATTTTTAACTTCCGTGTTCAGCTGATACAATATTACCATGCAATAAATCAAAAAATGGTACCTTGGATTTTTCAGTAGCCAGTTATAAACCAAAATATTTAAACACCCTATATTTAAATAAAAATGTATCAATTTCTACTAAATCAAACGTGCTGATTGCGAAAAAAATAGTAAAAAAATTCCCAGGATTCTAGTTTTAGAAATACAAAGTTTTTTTTCCATTGGAAATCTAACAAGTTTATTTCACTTTGCCGGGCTATAACTAATGAACGGTAAAAGATACGTTAACGGGCGTTGCGGCAATCGAATCTATGGACATTTCTACGTATGTACACTAATTTTTAACTTCCGTGTTCAGCTGATACAATATTACCATGCAATAAATCAAAAAATGGTACCTTGGATTTTTCAGTAGCCAGTTATAAACCAAAATATTTAAACACCCTATATTTAAATAAAAATGTATCAATTTCTACTAAATCAAACGTGCTGATTGCGAAAAAAATAGTAAAAAAATTCCCAGGATTCTAGTTTTAGAAATACAAAGTTTTTTTTCCATTGGAAATCTAACAAGTTTATTTCACTTTGCCGGGCTATAACTAATGAACGGTAAAAGATACGTTAACGGGCGTTGCGGCAATCGAATCTATGGACATTTATACGTATGTACACTAATTTTTAACTTCCGTGTTCAGCTGATACAATATTACCATGCAATAAATCAAAAAATGGTACCTTGGATTTTTCAGTAGCCAGTTATAAACCAAAATATTTAAACACCCTATATTTAAATAAAAATGTATCAATTTCTACTAAATCAAACGTGCTGATTGCGAAAAAAATAGTAAAAAAATTCCCAGGATTCTAGTTTTAGAAATACAAAGTTTTTTTTCCATTGCAAATCTAACAAGTTTATTTCACTTTGCCGGGCTATAACTAATGAACGGTAAAAGATATGTTAACGGGCGTTGCGGCAATCGAATCTATGGACATTTCTACGTATGTACGCTAATTTTTAACTTCCGTGTTCAGCTGATACAATATTACCATGCAATAAATCAAAAAATGGTACCTTGGATTTTTCAGTAGCCAGTTATAAACCAAAATATTTAAACACCCTATATTTAAATAAAAATGTATCAATTTCTACTAAATCAAACGTGCTGATTGCGAAAAAAATAGTAAAAAAATTCCCAGGATTCTAGTTTTAGAAATACAAAGTTTTTTTTCCATTGCAAATCTAACAAGTTTATTTCACTTTGCCGGGCTATAACTAATGAACGGTAAAAGATATGTTAACGGGCGTTGCGGCAATCGAATCTATGGACATTTCTACGTATGTACACTAATTTTTAACTTCCGTGTTCAGCTGATACAATATTACCATGCAATAAATCAAAAAATGGTACCTTGGATTTTTCAGTAGCCAGTTATAAACCAAAATATTTAAACACCCTATATTTAAATAAAAATGTATCAATTTCTACTAAATCAAACGTGCTGATTGCGAAAAAAATAGTAAAAAAATTCCCAGGATTCTAGTTTTAGAAATACAAAGTTTTTTTTCCATTGGAAATCTAACAAGTTTATTTCACTTTGCCGGGCTATAACTAATGAACGGTAAAAGATACGTTAACGGGCGTTGCGGCAATCGAATCTATGGACATTTCTACGTATGTACACTAATTTTTAACTTCCGTGTTCAGCTGATACAATATTACCATGCAATAAATCAAAAAATGGTACCTTGGATTTTTCAGTAGCCAGTTATAAACCAAAATATTTAAACACCCTATATTTAAATAAAAATGTATCAATTTCTACTAAATCAAACGTGCTGATTGCGAAAAAAATAGTAAAAAAATTCCCAGGATTCTAGTTTTAGAAATACAAAGTTTTTTTTCCATTGGAAATCTAACAAGTTTATTTCACTTTGCCGGGCTATAACTAATGAACGGTAAAAGATACGTTAACGGGCGTTGCGGCAATCGAATCTATGGACATTTATACGTATGTACACTAATTTTTAACTTCCGTGTTCAGCTGATACAATATTACCATGCAATAAATCAAAAAATGGTACCTTGGATTTTTCAGTAGCCAGTTATAAACCAAAATATTTAAACACCCTATATTTAAATAAAAATGTATCAATTTCTACTAAATCAAACGTGCTGATTGCGAAAAAAATAGTAAAAAAATTCCCAGGATTCTAGTTTTAGAAATACAAAGTTTTTTTTCCATTGCAAATCTAACAAGTTTATTTCACTTTGCCGGGCTATAACTAATGAACGGTAAAAGATATGTTAACGGGCGTTGCGGCAATCGAATCTATGGACATTTCTACGTATGTACGCTAATTTTTAACTTCCGTGTTCAGCTGATACAATATTACCATGCAATAAATCAAAAAATGGTACCTTGGATTTTTCAGTAGCCAGTTATAAACCAAAATATTTAAACACCCTATATTTAAATAAAAATGTATCAATTTCTACTAAATCAAACGTGCTGATTGCGAAAAAAATAGTAAAAAAATTCCCAGGATTCTAGTTTTAGAAATACAAAGTTTTTTTTCCATTGGAAATCTAACAAGTTTATTTCACTTTGCCGGGCTATAACTAATGAACGGTAAAAGATATGTTAACGGGCGTTGCGGCAATCGAATCTATGGACATTTCTACGTATGTACACTAATTTTTAACTTCCGTGTTCAGCTGATACAATATTACCATGCAATAAATCAAAAAATGGTACCTTGGATTTTTCAGTAGCCAGTTATAAACCAAAATATTTAAACACCCTATATTTAAATAAAAATGTATCAATTTCTACTAAATCAAACGTGCTGATTGCGAAAAAAATAGTAAAAAAATTCCCAGGATTCTAGTTTTAGAAATACAAAGTTTTTTTTCCATTGGAAATCTAACAAGTTTATTTCACTTTGCCGGGCTATAACTAATGAACGGTAAAAGATACGTTAACGGGCGTTGCGGCAATCGAATCTATGGACATTTATACGTATGTACACTAATTTTTAACTTCCGTGTTCAGCTGATACAATATTACCATGCAATAAATCAAAAAATGGTACCTTGGATTTTTCAGTAGCCAGTTATAAACCAAAATATTTAAACACCCTATATTTAAATAAAAATGTATCAATTTCTACTAAATCAAACGTGCTGATTGCGAAAAAAATAGTAAAAAAATTCCCAGGATTCTAGTTTTAGAAATACAAAGTTTTTTTTCCATTGGAAATCTAACAAGTTTATTTCACTTTGCCGGGCTATAACTAATGAACGGTAAAAGATATGTTAACGGGCGTTGCGGCAATCGAATCTATGGACATTTCTACGTATGTACACTAATTTTTAACTTCCGTGTTCAGCTGATACAATATTACCATGCAATAAATCAAAAAATGGTACCTTGGATTTTTCAGTAGCCAGTTATAAACCAAAATATTTAAACACCCTATATTTAAATAAAAATGTATCAATTTCTACTAAATCAAACGTGCTGATTGCGAAAAAAATAGTAAAACAATTCCCAGGATTCTAGTTTTAGAAATACAAAGTTTTTTTTCCATTGGAAATTTAACAAGTTTATTTCAGTTTGCCGGGCTATAACTAATGAACGGTAAAAGATACGTTAACGGGCGTTACGGCATTCGAATCTATGGACATTTCTACGTATGTACACTAATTTTTAACTTCCGTGTTCAGCTGATACAATATTACCATGCAATAAATCAAAAAATGGTACCTTGGATTTATCAGTAGCCAGTTATAAACCAAAATATTTAAACACCCTATATTTAAATAAAAATGTATCAATTTCTACTAAATCAAACGTGCTGATTGCGAAAAAAATAGTAAAAAAATTCCCAGGATTCTAGTTTTAGAAATACAAAGTTTTTTTTCCATTGGAAATCTAACAAGTTTATTTCACTTTGCCGGGCTATAACTAATGAACGGTAAAAGATATGTTAACGGGCGTTGCGGCAATCGAATCTATGGACATTTCTACGTATGTACACTAATTTTTAACTTCCGTGTTCAGCTGATACAATATTACCATGCAATAAATCAAAAAATGGTACCTTGGATTTTTCAGTAGCCAGTTATAAACCAAAATATTTAAACACCCTATATTTAAATAAAAATGTATCAATTTCTACTAAATCAAACGTGCTGATTGCGAAAAAAATAGAAAAAAAATTCCCAGGATTCTAGTTTTAGAAATACAAAGTTTTTTTTCCATTGGAAATCTAACAAGTTTATTTCACTTTGCCGGGCTATAACTAATGAACGGTAAAAGATACGTTAACGGGCGTTGCGGCAATCGAATCTGTGGACATTTCTACGTATGTACACTAATTTCTAACTTCCGTGTTCAGCTGATACAATATTACCATGCAATAAATCAAAAAATGGTACCTTGGATTTTTCAGTAGCCAGTTATAAACCAAAATATTTAAACACCCTATATTTAAATAAAAATGTATCATTTTCTACTAAATCAAACGTGCTGATTGCGAAAAAAATAGTAAAAAAAATTCCCAGGATTCTAGTTTTAGAAATAAAAATTTTTTTTTCCATTGCAAATCTAACAAGTTTATTTCACTTTGCCGGGCTATAACTAATAAACGGTAAAAGATACGTTAACGGGCGTTGCGGCAATCGAATCTATGGACATTTCTACGTATGTACACTAATTTTTAACTTCCGTGTTCAGCTGATACAATATTACCATGCAATAAATCAAAAAATGGTACCTTGGATTTTTCAGTAGCCAGTTATAAACCAAAATATTTAAACACCCTATATTTAAATAAAAATGTATCAATTTCTACTAAATCAAACGTGCTGACTGCGAAAAAAATAGTAAAAAAATTCCCAGGATTCTAGTTTTAGAAATACAAAGTTTTTTTTCCATTGCAAATCTAACAAGTTTATTTCACTTTGCCGGGCTATAACTAATAAACGGTAAAAGATACGTTAACGGGCGTTGCGGCAATCGAATCTATGGACATTTCTACGTATGTACACTAATTTTTAACTTCCGTGTTCAGCTGATACAATATTACCATGCAATAAATCAAAAAATGGTACCTTGGATTTTTCAGTAGCCAGTTATAAACCAAAATATTTAAACACCCTATATTTAAATAAAAATGTATCATTTTCTACTAAATCAAACGTGCTGATTGCGAAAAAAATAGTAAAAAAATTCCCAGGATTCTAGTTTTACAAATAAAATTTTTTTTTTCCATTGGAAATCTAACAAGTTTATTTCACTTTGCCGGGCTATAAGTAATAAACGGTAAAAGATACGTTAACGGGCGTTGCGGCAATCGAATCTATGGACATTTCTACGTATGTACACTAAATTTTAACTTCCGTGTTCAGCTGATACAATATTACCATGCAATAAATCAAAAAATGGTACCTTGGATTTTTCAGTAGCCAGTTATAAACCAAAATATTTAAACAGCCTATATTTAAATAAAAATGTATCAATTTCTACTAAATCAAACGTGCTGACTGCAAAAAAAATAGTAAAAAAATTCCCAGGATTCTAGTTTTAGAAATACAAAGTTTTTTTTCCATTGCAAATCTAACAAGTTTATTTCACTTTGCCGGGCTATAACTAATGAACGGTAAAAGATATGTTAACGGGCGTTACGGCAATCGAATCTATGGACATTTCTACGTATGTACACTAATTTTTAACTTCCGTGTTCAGCTGATACAATATTACCATGCAATAAATCAAAAAATGGTACCTAGGATTTTTCAGTAGCCAGTTATAAACCAAAATATTTAAACACCCTATATTTAAATAAAAATGTATCAATTTCTACTAAATCAAACGTGCTGATTGCGAAAAAAATAGTAAAAAAATTCCCAGGATTCTAGTTTTAGAAATACAAAGTTTTTTTTCCATTGGAAATCTAACAAGTTTATTTCACTTTGCCGGGCTATAACTAATGAACGGTAAAAGATACGTTAACGGGCGTTGCGGCAATCGAATCTATGGACATTTCTACGTATGTACACTAATTTTTAACTTCCGTGTTCAGCTGATACAATATTACCATGCAATAAATCAAAAAATGGTACCTTGGATTTTTCAGTAGCCAGTTATAAACCAAAATATTTAAACACCCTATATTTAAATAAAAATGTATCAATTTCTACTAAATCAAACGTGCTGATTGCGAAAAAAATAGTAAAAAAATTCCCAGGATTCTAGTTTTAGAAATACAAAGTTTTTTTTCCATTGCAAATCTAACAAGTTTATTTCACTTTGCCGGGCTATAACTAATGAACGGTAAAAGATACGCTAACGGGCGTTGCGGTAATCGAATCTATGGACATTTCTACGTATGTACACTAATTTTTAACTTCCGTGTTCAGCTGATACAATATTACCATGCAATAAATCAAAAAATGGTACCTTGGATTTTTCAGTAGCCAGTTATAAACCAAAATATTTAAACACCCTATATTTAAATAAAAATGTATCATTTTCTACTAAATCAAACGTGCTGATTGCGAAAAAAATAGTAAAAAAATTCCCAGGATTCTAGTTTTAGAAATACAAAGTTTTTTTTCCATTGGAAATCTAACAAGTTTATTTCACTTTGCCGGGCTATAACTAATGAACGGTAAAAGATACGTTAACGGGCGTTGCGGCATTCGAATCTATGGACATTTCTACGTATGCACACTAATTTTTAACTTCCGTGTTCAGCTGATACAATATTACCATGCAATAAATCAAAAAATGGTACCTTGGATTTTTCAGTAGCCAGTTATAAACCAAAATATTTAAACACCCTATATTTAAATAAAAATGTATCAATATCTACTAAATCAAACGTGCTGATTGCGAAAAAAATAGTAAAAAAATTCCCAGGATTCTAGTTTTAGAAATAAAAATTTTTTTTTCCATTGCAAATCTAACAAGTTTATTTCACTTTGCCGGGCTATAACTAATAAACGGTAAAAGATACTTTAACGGGCGTTGCGGCAATCGAATCTATGGACATTTCTACGTATGTACACTAATTTTTAACTTCCGTGTTCAGCTGATACAATATTACCATGCAATAAATCAAAAAATGGTACCTTGGATTTTTCAGTAGCCAGTTATAAACCAAAATATTTAAACACCCTATATTTAAATAAAAATGTATCAATTTCTACTAAATCAAACGTGCTGACTGCGAAAAAAATAGTAAAAAAATTCCCAGGATTCTAGTTTTAGAAATACAAAGTTTTTTTTCCATTGCAAATCTAACAAGTTTATTTCACTTTGCCGGGCTAGAACTAATAAACGGTAAAAGATACGTTAACGGGCGTTGCGGCAATCGAATCTATGGACATTTCTACGTATGTACACTAATTTTTAACTTCCGTGTTCAGCTGATACAATATTACCATGCAATAAATCAAAAAATGGTACCTTGGATTTTTCAGTAGCCAGTTATAAACCAAAATATTTAAACACCCTATATTTAAATAAAAATGTATCATTTTCTACTAAATCAAAAGTGCTGATTGCGAAAAAAATAGTAAAAAAATTCCCAAGATTCTAGTTTTAGAAATAAAAATTTTTTTTTCCATTGGAAATCTAACAAGTTTATTTCACTTTGCCGGGCTATAACTAATAAACGGTAAAAGATACGTTAACGGGCGTTGCGGCAATCGAATCTATGGACATTTCTACGTATGTACACTAAATTTTAACTTCCGTGTTCAGCTGATACAATATTACCATGCAATAAATCAAAAAATGGTACCTTGGATTTTTCAGTAGCCAGTTATAAACCAAAATATTTAAACACCCTATATTTAAATAAAAATGTATCATTTTCTACTAAATCAAACGTGCTGATTGCGAAAAAAATAGTAAAAAAATTCCCAGGATTCTAGTTTTAGAAATACAAAGTTTTTTTTCCATTGGAAATCTAACAAGTTTATTTCACTTTGCCGGGCTATAACTAATGAACGGTAAAAGATACGTTAACGGGCGTTGCGGCATTCGAATCTATGGACATTTCTACGTATGTACACTAAATTTTAACTTCCGTGTTCAGCTGATACAATATTACCATGCAATAAATCAAAAAATGGTACCTTGGATTTTTCAGTAGCCAGTTATAAACCAAAATATTTAAACACCCTATATTTAAATAAAAATGTATCAATTTCTACTAAATCAAACGTGCTGATTGCGAAAAAAATAGTAAAAAAATTCCCAGGATTCTAGTTTTAGAAATAAAAATTTTTTTTTCCATTGCAAATCTAACAAGTTTATTTCACTTTGCCGGGCTATAACTAATAAACGGTAAAAGATACGTTAACGGGCGTTGCGGCAATCGAATCTATGGACATTTCTACGTATGTACACTAATTTTTAACTTCCGTGTTCAGCTGATACAATATTACCATGCAATAAATCAAAAAATGGTACCTTGGATTTTTCAGTAGCCAGTTATAAACCAAAATATTTAAACACCCTATATTTAAATAAAAATGTATCAATTTCTACTAAATCAAACGTGCTGACTGCGAAAAAAATAGTAAAAAAATTCCCAGGATTCTAGTTTTAGAAATACAAAGTTTTTTTTCCATTGCAAATCTAACAAGTTTATTTCACTTTGCCGGGCTAGAACTAATAAACGGTAAAAGATACGTTAACGGGCGTTGCGGCAATCGAATCTATGGACATTTCTACGTATGTACACTAATTTTTAACTTCCGTGTTCAGCTGATACAATATTACCATGCAATAAACCAAAAAATGGTACCTTGAATTTTTCAGTAGCCAGTTATAAACCAAAATATTTAAACACCCTATATTTAAATAAAAATGTATCATTTTCTACTAAATCAAACGTGCTGATTGCGAAAAAAATAGTAAAAAAATTCCCAGGATTCTAGTTTTAGAAATAAAAATTTTTTTTTCCATTGGAAATCTAACAAGTTTATTTCACTTTGCCGGGCTATAACTAATAAACGGTAAAAGATACGTTAACGGGCGTTGCGGCAATCGAATCTATGGACATTTCTACGTATGTACACTAAATTTTTACTTCCGTGTTCAGCTGATACAATATTACCATGCAATAAATCAAAAAATGGTACCTTGGATTTTTCAGTAGCCAGTTATAAACCAAAATATTTAAACACCCTATATTTAAATAAAAATGTATCAATTTCTACTAAATCAAACGTGCTGATTGCGAAAAAAATAGTAAAAAAATTCCCAGGATTCTAGTTTTAGAAATACAAAGTTTTTTTTCCAATGCAAATCTAACAAGTTTATTTCACTTTGCCGGGCTATAACTAATGAACGGTAAAAGATACGCTACCGGCCGTTGCGGTAATCGAATCTATGGACATTTCTACGTATGTACACTAATTTTTAACTTCCGTGTTCAGCTGATACAATATTACCATGCAATAAATCAAAAAATGGTACCTTGGATTTTTCAGTAGCCAGTTATAAACCAAAATATTTAAACACCCTATATTTAAATAAAAATGTATCATTTTCTACTAAATCAAACGTGCTGATTGCGAAAAAAATAGTAAAAAAATTCCCAGGATTCTAGTTTTAGAAATACAAAGTTTTTTTTCCATTGGAAATCTAACAAGTTTATTTCACTTTGCCGGGCTATAACTAATGAACGGTAAAAGATACGTTAACGGACGTTGCGGCATTCGAATCTATGGACATTTCTACGTATGTACACTAATTTTTAACTTCCGTGTTCAGCTGATACAATATTACCATGCAATAAATCAAAAAATGGTACCTTGGATTTTTCAGTAGCCAGTTATAAACCAAAATATTTAAACACCCTATATTTAAATAAAAATGTATCAATTTCTACTAAATCAAACGTGCTGATTGCGAAAAAAATAGTAAAAAAATTCCCAGGATTCTAGTTTTAGAAATAAAAATTTTTTTTTCCATTGCAAATCTAACAAGTTTATTTCACTTTGCCGGGCTATAACTAATAAACGGTAAAAGATACGTTAACGGGCGTTGCGGCAATCGAATCTATGGACATTTCTACGTATGTACACTAATTTTTAACTTCCGTGTTCAGCTGATACAATATTACCATGCAATAAATCAAAAAATGGTACCTTGGATTTTTCAGTAGCCAGTTATAAACCAAAATATTTAAACACCCTATATTTAAATAAAAATGTATCAATTTCTACTAAATCAAACGTGCTGACTGCGAAAAAAATAGTAAAAAAATTCCCAGGATTCTAGTTTTAGAAATACAAAGTTTTTTTTCCATTGCAAATCTAACAAGTTTATTTCACTTTGCCGGGCTAGAACTAATAAACGGTAAAAGATACGTTAACGGGCGTTGCGGCAATCGAATCTATGGACATTTCTACGTATGTACACTAATTTTTAACTTCCGTGTTCAGCTGATACAATATTACCATGCAATAAATCAAAAAATGGTACCTTGGATTTTTCAGTAGCCAGTTATAAACCAAAATATTTAAACACCCTATATTTAAATAAAAATGTATCATTTTCTACTAAATCAAACGTGCTGATTGCGAAAAAAATAGTAAAAAAATTCCCAGGATTCTAGTTTTAGAAATAAAAATTTTTTTTTCCATTGGAAATCTAACAAGTTTATTTCACTTTGCCGGGCTATAACTAATAAACGGTAAAAGATACGTTAACGGGCGTTGCGGCAATCGAATCTATGGACATTTCTACGTATGTACACTAAATTTTAACTTCCGTGTTCAGCTGATACAATATTACCATGCAATAAATCAAAAAATGGTACCTTGGATTTTTCAGTAGCCAGTTATAAACCAAAATATTTAAACACCCTATATTTAAATAAAAATGTATCAATTTCTACTAAATCAAACGTGCTGATTGCGAAAAAAATAGTAAAAAAATTCCCAGGATTCTAGTTTTAGAAATACAAAATTTTTTTTCCATTGCAAATCTAACAAGTTTATTTCACTTTGCCGGGCTATAACTAATGAACGGTAAAAGATACGCTAACGGGCGTTGCGGTAATCGAATCTATGGACATTTCTACGTATGTACACTAATTTTTAACTTCCGTGTTCAGCTGATACAATATTACCATGCAATAAATCAAAAAATGGTACCTTGGATTTTTCAGTAGCCAGTTATAAACCAAAATATTTAAACACCCTATATTTAAATAAAAATGTATCATTTTCTACTAAATCAAACGTGCTGATTGCGAAAAAAATAGTATAAAAATTCCCAGGATTCTAGTTTTAGAAATACAAAGTTTTTTTTCCATTGGAAATCTAACAAGTTTATTTCACTTTGCCGGGCTATAACTAATGAACGGTAAAAGATACGTTAACGGGCGTTGCGGCATTCGAATCTATGGACATTTCTACGTATGCACACTAAATTTTAACTTCCGTGTTCAGCTGATACAATATTACCATGCAATAAATCAAAAAATGGTACCTTGGATTTTTCAGTAGCCAGTTATAAACCAAAATATTTAAACACCCTATATTTAAATAAAAATGTATCAATTTCTACTAAATCAAACGTGCTGATTGCGAAAAAAATAGTAAAAAAATTCCCAGGATTCTAGTTTTAGAAATACAAAGTTTTTTTTCCATTGGAAATCTAACAAGTTTATTTCACTTTGCCGGGCTATAACTAATGAACGGTAGAAGATACGTTAACGGGCGTTGCGGCAATCGAATCTATGGACATTTCTACGTATGTACACTAATTTTTAACTTACGTGTTCAGCTGATACAATATTACCATGCAATAAATCAAAAAATGGTACCTTGGATTTTTCAGTAGCCAGTTATAAACCAAAATATTTAAACACCCTATATTTAAATAAAAATGTATCAATTTCTACTAAATCAAACGTGCTGACTGCGAAAAAAATAGTAAAAAAATTCCCAGGATTCTAGTTTTAGAAATACAAAGTTTTTTTTCCATTGCAAATCTAACAAGTTTATTTCACTTTGCCGGGCTAGAACTAATAAACGGTAAAAGATACGTTAACGGGCGTTGCGGCAATCGAATCTATGGACATTTCTACGTATGTACACTAATTTTGAACTTCCGTGTTCAGCTGATACAATATTACCATGCAATAAATCAAAAAATGGTACCTTGGATTTTTCAGTAGCCAGTTATAAACCAAAATATTTAAACACCCTATATTTAAATAAAAATGTATCATTTTCTACTAAATCAAACGTGCTGATTGCGAAAAAAATAGTAAAAAAATTCCCAGGATTCTAGTTTTAGAAATAAAAATTTTTTTTTCCGTTGGAAATCTAACAAGTTTATTTTACTTTGCCGGGCTATAACTAATAAACGGTAAAAGATACGTTAACGGGCGTTGCGGCAATCGAATCTATGGACATTTCTACGTATGTACACTAATTTTTAACTTCCGTGTTCAGCTGATACAATATTACCATGCAATAAATCAAAAAATGGTACCTTGGATTTTTCAGTAGCCAGTTATAAACCAAAATATTTAAACACCCTATATTTAAATAAAAATGTATCAATTTCTACTAAATCAAACGTGCTGATTGCGAAAAAAATAGTAAAAAAATTCCCAGGATTCTAGTTTTAGAAATACAAAGTTTTTTTTCCATTGGAAATCTAACAAGTTTATTTCACTTTGCCGGGCTATAACTAATGAACGGTAAAAGATACGTTAACGGGCGTTGCGGCAATCGAATCTATGGACATTTCTACGTATGTACACTAATTTTTAACTTCCGTGTTCAGCTGATACAATATTACCATGCAATAAATCAAAAAATGGTACCTTGGATTTTTCAGTAGCCAGTTATAAACCAAAATATTTAAACACCCTATATTTAAATAAAAATGTATCAATTTCTACTAAATCAAACGTGCTGATTGCGAAAAAAATAGTAAAAAAATTCCCAGGATTCTAGTTTTAGAAATACAAAGTTTTTTTTCCATTGCAAATCTAACAAGTTTATTTCACTTTGCCGGGCTATAACTAATGAACGGTAAAAGATACGCTAACGGGCGTTGCGGTAATCGAATCTATGGACATTTCTACGTATGTACACTAATTTTTAACTTCCGTGTTCAGCTGATACAATATTACCATGCAATAAATCAAAAAATGGTACCTTGGATTTTTCAGTAGCCAGTTATAAACCAAAATATTTAAACACCCTATATTTAAATAAAAATGTATCATTTTCTACTAAATCAAACGTGCTGATTGCGAAAAAAATAGTAAAAAAATTCCCAGGATTCTAGTTTTAGAAATACAAAGTTTTTTTTCCATTGGAAATCTAACAAGTTTATTTCACTTTGCCGGGCTATAACTAATGAACGGTAAAAGATACGTTAACGGGCGTTGCGGCATTCGAATCTATGGACATTTCTACGTATGCACACTAATTTTTAACTTCCGTGTTCAGCTGATACAATATTACCATGCAATAAATCAAAAAATGGTACCTTGGATTTTTCAGTAGCCAGTTATAAACCAAAATATTTAAACACCCTATATTTAAATAAAAATGTATCAATATCTACTAAATCAAACGTGCTGATTGCGAAAAAAATAGTAAAAAAATTCCCAGGATTCTAGTTTTAGAAATAAAAATTTTTTTTTCCATTGCAAATCTAACAAGTTTATTTCACTTTGCCGGGCTATAACTAATAAACGGTAAAAGATACTTTAACGGGCGTTGCGGCAATCGAATCTATGGACATTTCTACGTATGTACACTAATTTTTAACTTCCGTGTTCAGCTGATACAATATTACCATGCAATAAATCAAAAAATGGTACCTTGGATTTTTCAGTAGCCAGTTATAAACCAAAATATTTAAACACCCTATATTTAAATAAAAATGTATCAATTTCTACTAAATCAAACGTGCTGACTGCGAAAAAAATAGTAAAAAAATTCCCAGGATTCTAGTTTTAGAAATACAAAGTTTTTTTTCCATTGCAAATCTAACAAGTTTATTTCACTTTGCCGGGCTAGAACTAATAAACGGTAAAAGATACGTTAACGGGCGTTGCGGCAATCGAATCTATGGACATTTCTACGTATGTACACTAATTTTTAACTTCCGTGTTCAGCTGATACAATATTACCATGCAATAAATCAAAAAATGGTACCTTGGATTTTTCAGTAGCCAGTTATAAACCAAAATATTTAAACACCCTATATTTAAATAAAAATGTATCATTTTCTACTAAATCAAAAGTGCTGATTGCGAAAAAAATAGTAAAAAAATTCCCAAGATTCTAGTTTTAGAAATAAAAATTTTTTTTTCCATTGGAAATCTAACAAGTTTATTTCACTTTGCCGGGCTATAACTAATAAACGGTAAAAGATACGTTAACGGGCGTTGCGGCAATCGAATCTATGGACATTTCTACGTATGTACACTAAATTTTAACTTCCGTGTTCAGCTGATACAATATTACCATGCAATAAATCAAAAAATGGTACCTTGGATTTTTCAGTAGCCAGTTATAAACCAAAATATTTAAACACCCTATATTTAAATAAAAATGTATCATTTTCTACTAAATCAAACGTGCTGATTGCGAAAAAAATAGTAAAAAAATTCCCAGGATTCTAGTTTTAGAAATACAAAGTTTTTTTTCCATTGGAAATCTAACAAGTTTATTTCACTTTGCCGGGCTATAACTAATGAACGGTAAAAGATACGTTAACGGGCGTTGCGGCATTCGAATCTATGGACATTTCTACGTATGTACACTAAATTTTAACTTCCGTGTTCAGCTTATACAATATTACCATGCAATAAATCAAAAAATGGTACCTTGGATTTTTCAGTAGCCAGTTATAAACCAAAATATTTAAACACCCTATATTTAAATAAAAATGTATCATTTTCTACTAAATCAAACGTGCTGATTGCGAAAAAAATAGTAAAAAAATTCCCAGGATTCTAGTTTTAGAAATACAAAGTTTTTTTTCCATTGGAAATCTAACAAGTTTATTTCACTTTGCCGGGCTATAACTAATAAACGGTAAAAGATACGTTAACGGGCGTTGCGGCAATCGAATCTATGGACATTTCTACGTATGTACACTAATTTTTAACTTCCGTGTTCAGCTGATACAATATTACCATGCAATAAATCAAAAAATGGTACCTTGGATTTTTCAGTAGCCAGTTATAAACCAAAATATTTAAACACCCTATATTTAAATAAAAATGTATCAATTTCTACTAAATCAAACGTGCTGACTGCGAAAAAAATAGTAAAAAAATTCCCAGGATTCTAGTTTTAGAAATACAAAGTTTTTTTTCCATTGGAAATCTAACAAGTTTATTTCACTTTGCCGGGCTAGAACTAATAAACGGTAAAAGATACGTTAACGGGCGTTGCGGCAATCGAATCTATGGACATTTCTACGTATGTACACTAATTTTTAACTTCCGTGTTCAGCTGATACAATATTACCATGCAATAAATCAAAAAATGGTACCTTGGATTTTTCAGTAGCCAGTTATAAACCAAAATATTTAAACACCCTATATTTAAATAAAAATGTATCATTTTCTACTAAATCAAACGTGCTGATTGCGAAAAAAATAGTAAAAAAATTCCCAGGATTCTAGTTTTAGAAATAAAAATTTTTTTTTCCATTGGAAATCTAACAAGTTTATTTCACTTTGCCGGGCTATAACTAATAAACGGTAAAAGATACGTTAACGGGCGTTGCGGCAATCGAATCTATGGACATTTCTACGTATGTACACTAAATTTTTACTTCCGTGTTCAGCTGATACAATATTACCATGCAATAAATCAAAAAATGGTACCTTGGATTTTTCAGTAGCCAGTTATAAACCAAAATATTTAAACACCCTATATTTAAATAAAAATGTATCAATTTCTACTAAATCAAACGTGCTGATTGCGAAAAAAATAGTAAAAAAATTCCCAGGATTCTAGTTTTAGAAATACAAAATTTTTTTTCCATTGCAAATCTAACAAGTTTATTTCACTTTGCCGGGCTATAACTAATGAACGGTAAAAGATACGCTAACGGGCGTTGCGGTAATCGAATCTATGGACATTTCTACGTATGTACACTAATTTTTAACTTCCGTGTTCAGCTGATACAATATTACCATGCAATAAATCAAAAAATGGTACCTTGGATTTTTCAGTAGCCAGTTATAAACCAAAATATTTAAACACCCTATATTTAAATAAAAATGTATCATTTTCTACTAAATCAAACGTGCTGATTGCGAAAAAAATAGTATAAAAATTCCCAGGATTCTAGTTTTAGAAATACAAAGTTTTTTTTCCATTGGAAATCTAACAAGTTTATTTCACTTTGCCGGGCTATAACTAATGAACGGTAAAAGATACGTTAACGGGCGTTGCGGCATTCGAATCTATGGACATTTCTACGTATGCACACTAATTTTTAACTTCCGTGTTCAGCTGATACAATATTACCATGCAATAAATCAAAAAATGGTACCTTGGATTTTTCAGTAGCCAGTTATAAACCAAAATATTTAAACACCCTATATTTAAATAAAAATGTATCAATTTCTACTAAATCAAACGTGCTGATTGCGAAAAAAATAGTAAAAAAATTCCCAGGATTCTAGTTTTAGAAATACAAAGTTTTTTTTCCATTGGAAATCTAACAAGTTTATTTCACTTTGCCGGGCTATAACTAATGAACGGTAGAAGATACGTTAACGGGCGTTGCGGCATTCGAATCTATGGACATTTCTACGTATGTACACTAAATTTTAACTTCCGTGTTCAGCTGATACAATATTACCATGCAATAAATCAAAAAATGGTACCTTGGATTTTTCAGTAGCCAGTTATAAACCAAAATATTTAAACACCCTATATTTAAATAAAAATGTATCAATTTCTACTAAATCAAACGTGCTGATTGCGAAAAAAATAGTAAAAAAATTCCCAGGATTCTAGTTTTAGAAATAAAAATTTTTTTTTCCATTGCAAATCTAACAAGTTTATTTCACTTTGCCGGGCTATAACTAATAAACGGTAAAAGATACGTTAACGGGCGTTGCGGCAATCGAATCTATGGACATTTCTACGTATGTACACTAATTTTTAACTTACGTGTTCAGCTGATACAATATTACCATGCAATAAATCAAAAAATGGTACCTTGGATTTTTCAGTAGCCAGTTATAAACCAAAATATTTAAACACCCTATATTTAAATAAAAATGTATCAATTTCTACTAAATCAAACGTGCTGACTGCGAAAAAAATAGTAAAAAAATTCCCAGGATTCTAGTTTTAGAAATACAAAGTTTTTTTTCCATTGCAAATCTAACAAGTTTATTTCACTTTGCCGGGCTAGAACTAATAAACGGTAAAAGATACGTTAACGGGCGTTGCGGCAATCGAATCTATGGACATTTCTACGTATGTACACTAATTTTTAACTTCCGTGTTCAGCTGATACAATATTACCATGCAATAAATCAAAAAATGGTACCTTGGATTTTTCAGTAGCCAGTTATAAACCAAAATATTTAAACACCCTATATTTAAATAAAAATGTATCAATTTCTACTAAATCAAACGTGCTGACTGCGAAAAAAATAGTAAAAAAATTCCCAGGATTCTAGTTTTAGAAATACAAAGTTTTTTTTCCATTGCAAATCTAACAAGTTTATTTCACTTTGCCGGGCTATAACTAATAAACGGTAAAAGATACGTTAACGGGCGTTGCGGCAATCGAATCTATGGACATTTCTACGTATGTAGACTAATTTTTAACTTCCGTGTTCAGCTGATACAATATTACCATGCAATAAATCAAAAAATGGTACCTTGGATTTTTCAGTAGCCAGTTATAAACCAAAATATTTAAACACCCTATATTTAAATAAAAATGTATCATTTTCTACTAAATCAAACGTGCTGATTGCGAAAAAAATAGTAAAAAAATTCCCAGGATTCTAGTTTTAGAAATAAAAATTTTTTTTTCCATTGGAAATCTAACAAGTTTATTTCACTTTGCCGGGCTATAACTAATGAACGGTAAAAGATATGTTAACGGGCGTTGCGGCAATCGAATCTATGGACATTTCTACGTATGTACACTAATTTTTAACTTCCGTGTTCAGCTGATACAATATTACCATGCAATAAATCAAAAAATGGTACCTTGGATTTTTCAGTAGCCAGTTATAAACCAAAATATTTAAACACCCTATATTTAAATAAAAATGTATCAATTTCTACTAAATCAAACGTACTGATTGCGAAAAAAATAGTAAAAAAATTCCCAGGATTCTAGTTTTAGAAATACAAAGTTTTTTTTCCATTGGAAATCTAACAAGTTTATTTCACTTTGCCGGGCTATAACTAATGAACGGTAGAAGATACGTTAACGGGCGTTGCGGCATTCGAATCTATGGACATTTCTACGTATGTACACTAAATTTTAACTTCCGTGTTCAGCTGATACAATATTACCATGCAATAAATCAAAAAATGGTACCTTGGATTTTTCAGTAGCCAGTTATAAACCAAAATATTTAAACACCCTATATTTAAATAAAAATGTATCAATTTCTACTAAATCAAACGTGCTGATTGCGAAAAAAATAGTAAAAAAATTCCCAGGATTCTAGTTTTAGAAATAAAAATTTTTTTTTCCATTGCAAATCTAACAAGTTTATTTCACTTTGCCGGGCTATAACTAATAAACGGTAAAAGATACGTTAACGGGCGTTGCGGCAATCGAATCTATGGACATTTCTACGTATGTACACTAATTTTTAACTTACGTGTTCAGCTGATACAATATTACCATGCAATAAATCAAAAAATGGTACCTTGGATTTTTCAGTAGCCAGTTATAAACCAAAATATTTAAACACCCTATATTTAAATAAAAATGTATCAATTTCTACTAAATCAAACGTGCTGACTGCGAAAAAAATAGTAAAAAAATTCCCAGGATTCTAGTTTTAGAAATACAAAGTTTTTTTTCCATTGCAAATCTAACAAGTTTATTTCACTTTGCCGGGCTAGAACTAATAAACGGTAAAAGATACGTTAACGGGCGTTGCGGCAATCGAATCTATGGACATTTCTACGTATGTACACTAATTTTGAACTTCCGTGTTCAGCTGATACAATATTACCATGCAATAAATCAAAAAATGGTACCTTGGATTTTTCAGTAGCCAGTTAAAACCAAAATATTTAAACACCCTATATTTAAATAAAAATGTATCAATTTCTACTAAATCAAACGTGCTGACTGCGAAAAAAATAGTAAAAAAATTCCCAGGATTCTAGTTTTAGAAATAAAATTTTTTTTTTCCATTGGAAATCTAACAAGTTTATTTCACTTTGCCGGGCTATAACTAATGAACGGTAAAAGATATGTTAACGGGCGTTGCGGCAATCGAATCTATGGACATTTCTACGTATGTAGACTAATTTTTAACTTCCGTGTTCAGCTGATACAATATTACCATGCAATAAATCAAAAAATGGTACCTTGGATTTTTCAGTAGCCAGTTATAAACCAAAATATTTAAACACCCTATATTTAAATAAAAATGTATCATTTTCTACTAAATCAAACGTGCTGATTGCGAAAAAAATAGTAAAAAAATTCCCAGGATTCTAGTTTTAGAAATAAAAATTTTTTTTTCCATTGGAAATCTAACAAGTTTATTTCACTTTGCCGGGCTATAACTAATGAACGGTAAAAGATATGTTAACGGGCGTTGCGGCAATCGAATCTATGGACATTTCTACGTATGTACACTAATTTTTAACTTCCGTGTTCAGCTGATACAATATTACCATGCAATAAATCAAAAAATGGTACCTTGGATTTTTCAGTAGCCAGTTATAAACCAAAATATTTAAACACCCTATATTTAAATAAAAATGTATCAATTTCTACTAAATCAAACGTACTGATTGCGAAAAAAATAGTAAAAAAATTCCCAGGATTCTAGTTTTAGAAATACAAAGTTTTTTTTCCATTGGAAATCTAACAAGTTTATTTCACTTTGCCGGGCTATAACTAATGAACGGTAGAAGATACGTTAACGGGCGTTGCGGCATTCGAATCTATGGACATTTCTACGTATGTACACTAAATTTTAACTTCCGTGTTCAGCTGATACAATATTACCATGCAATAAATCAAAAAATGGTACCTTGGATTTTTCAGTAGCCAGTTATAAACCAAAATATTTAAACACCCTATATTTAAATAAAAATGTATCAATTTCTACTAAATCAAACGTGCTGATTGCGAAAAAAATAGTAAAAAAATTCCCAGGATTCTAGTTTTAGAAATAAAAATTTTTTTTTCCATTGCAAATCTAACAAGTTTATTTCACTTTGCCGGGCTATAACTAATAAACGGTAAAAGATACGTTAACGGGCGTTGCGGCAATCGAATCTATGGACATTTCTACGTATGTACACTAATTTTTAACTTACGTGTTCAGCTGATACAATATTACCATGCAATAAATCAAAAAATGGTACCTTGGATTTTTCAGTAGCCAGTTATAAACCAAAATATTTAAACACCCTATATTTAAATAAAAATGTATCAATTTCTACTAAATCAAACGTGCTGACTGCGAAAAAAATAGTAAAAAAATTCCCAGGATTCTAGTTTTAGAAATACAAAGTTTTTTTTCCATTGCAAATCTAACAAGTTTATTTCACTTTGCCGGGCTAGAACTAATAAACGGTAAAAGATACGTTAACGGGCGTTGCGGCAATCGAATCTATGGACATTTCTACGTATGTACACTAATTTTGAACTTCCGTGTTCAGCTGATACAATATTACCATGCAATAAATCAAAAAATGGTACCTTGGATTTTTCAGTAGCCAGTTATAAACCAAAATATTTAAACACCCTATATTTAAATAAAAATGTATCATTTTCTACTAAATCAAACGTGCTGATTGCGAAAAAAATAGTAAAAAAATTCCCAGGATTCTAGTTTTAGAAATAAAAATTTTTTTTTCCATTGGAAATCTAACAAGTTTATTTCACTTTGCCGGGCTATAACTAATAAACGGTAAAAGATACGTTAACGGGCGTTGCGGCAATCGAATCTATGGACATTTCTACGTATGTACACTAAATTTTAACTTCCGTGTTCAGCTGATACAATATTACCATGCAATAAATCAAAAAATGGTACCTTGGATTTTTCAGTAGCCAGTTATAAACCAAAATATTTAAACACCCTATATTTAAATAAAAATGTATCAATTTCTACTAAATCAAACGTGCTGATTGCGAAAAAAATAGAAAAAAATTCCCAGGATTCTAGTTTTAGAAATACAAAGTTTTTTTTCCATTGCAAATCTAACAAGTTTATTTCACTTTGCCGGGCTATAACTAATGAACGGTAAAAGATACGCTAACGGGCGTTGCGGTAATCGAATCTATGGACATTTCTACGTATGTACACTAATTTTTAACTTCCGTGTTCAGCTGATACAATATTACCATGCAATAAATCAAAAAATGGTACCTTGGATTTTTCAGTAGCCAGTTATAAACCAAAATATTTAAACACCCTATATTTAAATAAAAATGTATCATTTTCTACTAAATCAAACGTGCTGATTGCGAAAAAAATAGTAAAAAAATTCCCAGGATTCTAGTTTTAGAAATACAAAGTTTTTTTTCCATTGGAAATCTAACAAGTTTATTTCACTTTGCCGGGCTATAACTAATGAACGGTAAAAGATACGTTAACGGGCGTTGCGGCATTCGAATCTATGGACATTTCTACGTATGCACACTAATTTTTAACTTCCGTGTTCAGCTGATACAATATTACCATGCAATAAATAAAAAAATGGTACCTTGGATTTTTCAGTAGCCAGTTATAAACCAAAATATTTAAACACCCTATATTTAAATAAAAATGTATCAATTTCTACTAAATCAAACGACCCCTGTGAAGTTAGCTCCCACATTTTTAGCGCAATAAAAAATATTTAGAGTTCTGGGTAGATATAGAAGAGTTCTATAGTTCCTGAAAGTATTAGCAATAGTTCTGATGTTCTAAGCCCATAATAGGGGTTTCAAAATTTTCGGACGCTAACTTCACGCAGCGCCCACATTTCCGTAAAAAAGAATTCTGAGGGTGTCAATCGACTAAAATTGAAGAGTTCTAGAGTTCCTTAAAGTATTAGCAATAGTTCTGAAGTTTTAAGCCCATAATAAGGGTTTTAAAGTTTCCTGGCGCTAACTTCACGCAGCGCCCACATTCCCGTAAAAAAGAGTTCTGATGGTGTCAATTGACTAAAATAGAAGAGTTCTAGAGTTCCCTAAAGTATTTTCAATAGTTCTGATCTTTTAAGCCCGTAATAAGGATTTTAAATTTCCGAATGGAGTTCTGTATAACGTGTTACAGTACTGCGCCCAAATATATAAATTTAATAAAAAATGAACATATAGTATTATTTAACACTTGGTTTCAGAGTTCCAAATAGAGTTCTGTGTAGCGCTATAATAGTTCTGCCCGGAACCATGTAAATTTCCTTGCAAATGAACATATAGTATTATTTAAAACTTGATTTGAGAGTTCCAAATAGAGTTCTGTGTAGCGCTATAATAGTTCTGCCCAGAACTATGTAAATATCCTCGCAAATGAACATATAGTATTATTTTACACTTAATTTGAGAGTTCCAATAGAGTTCTGTATAGCGCTATAATACTTCTGCCTGGAACTATGTAAATTTCTTTGCAAATGAACATATAGTATTATATGTTAAATATAATTCTGTGTAGCGCTATAACAGTTCTGCCCGGAACTATGTAAATTTCCTCGCAAATGAACATATAGTTTTATTTCACACAATTTGGAAGTTCCAAGTAGAATTCTGTACAGCGCTGTAATAGTTCTGCCCGGAACTATGTAAACTTCCTTGCAAATGAACTTCTAGTATTATTTTACACTTAATTTGGGAGTTCCAAGTAGAGTTCTGTATAGCGCTATAATAGTTCTGCCAGGAACTATGTGAATTTCCAATCAAATGAATTTGTAGTATTATTTTACAATTAATTTGGGAGTTCAAAGTAGAGTTCCGTATAGCGCTATAATAGTTCTGCCCGGAACTATGTAAATTTCCTTGCAAATGAACTTCTAGTATTATTTTACACTTTATTTGGGAGTTCCAAATAGAGTTCTGTATAGCGCTATAATAGTTCTGCACGGAACTATGTAAATTTCCAATCAAATGAATTTGTAGTATAATTTTACATTTAATTTGGGAGTTCCAAGTAGAGTTCTGTATAGCGCTATAATAGTTCTGCTCGGAACTATGTAAATTTCCTTGCAAATGAACTTATTGTATTATTTTACACTTTATTTGGGAGTTTCAAGTAGAGTTCTGCCCGGAACCTTGTAAATCTCCAATCAAATGAATTTGTTGTATTATTTTGCACTTAATTTGGGAGTTTCAAGTAGAGTTCTGCCCGGAACCTTGTAAATTTCCAATCAAATGAATTTGTTGTATTATTTTGCACTTAATTTGGGAGTTCTAAGTAGAGGAGGTAATAAAAATTTCTGGATTGCAGTCACAAAATTTTATTTAAATTCTCGGGTCGACCGGTTTCGAGCTCAGGAGATGAGAAGACTCATATGGAGCTCGAAACCGGTATATCCAGTCATGGAACTTTTTCTATCATCGTTCTAATTAGAGTTCTGTATAGCGCTATAATAGTTCTGCTCGGAACTATGTAAATTTCCTTGCAAATCAACTTATATTATTATTTTACACTTTATTTGGGAGTTCTAAGTAGAGTTCTGTATAGCGCTATAATAGTTCTGCCCGGAACTATGTAAATTTCCAATCAAATGAATTTGTAGTATTATTTTAAAATTAATTTGGGAGTTCCAAGTAGAGTTCTGTATAGCGCTATAATAGTTCTGCCCGGAACTATGTAAGTTTCCAATCAAATGAATTTGTAGTATTATTTTACAATTAATTTGGGAGTTCCAAGTAGAGTTCTGTATAGCGCTATAATAGTTCTGCTCGGAAGTATGTAAATTTCCTTGCAAATGAATTATTTTACACATGATTTTAGTGTTCCGTGTAGAGTTCTTTATAGCGCTATATTAGTTTTTCCTACCTCTATATAAAATATCTAGCAAATTAACTTAATGTACTATTTTACTCAAAATTTTGGTGTTCCGTATAGAGTTCTGTATGGCGCCATGATAGTTCTGCGCCGAACTATATAAGTTTTCTAGCAAATGGAGGATAAGTATTAGTTTACAATTGATTTGGGAGTTCCGCAGGACCATAGAAAATCTAAAGTGAATGAACTGGATGTAGTATACATTCTAACTCTAATACTAATTGATGAATAGATTTTAAATTTTATATTTAAGTTTTTTACCTGCATAGGATGAAGTACTTAGATTTATTTCAAGCTGCAAACGGATTTTGGTGAATAAAATATATTTAAATATAATCGTACTTTCACTGTTTTCAGACTTGGTATTTAATGCTTTTATGTCAATAAAAGTAACACATTAAATTTTGGCTACAAATATGAAACCGGAAGAAGTATATTATTTACATGAAGCTCTAAATAGATTTTATTGAAAATATATTTTAAATAAATTTCAACTCCCTTCGAATTTTGTATTTAAGCCTTTTATATTAATCAAAACAAAGCATTAAATTACGCCCGCAAACAATAAATCGGCAGTGGTAATTCATAAGAGTACTGTGGAAAAAAAATTGACGATAGGACATGTGCTGGCCACATCAGATTTATATTTTTTTATTGCAGCGCTATACAGAAGTAAAATCATATGTAAAATAATTTAAGTTCAATTGCTTGGAAATTTATATGATCCACTGCATAACTATTATAACTATATTTATAGCGCTATGTAGAATAATACTCGAAACTCTTAAATTAAGTGTAAAATAGTACTATAATTTCATGTGCTTGGAAATTTACATAGTTCCGGACCGAACTATTACAGAACTTGGAATTCTCAAATTAAATGTAAATTCATACTTTAAGTTCATTTGCATGGAAATTTATATAGTTCCGGGCAGAAATATTATAGCACTATAGAGAACTCTATTCTCCTAACTCTCCTAAACTAAGTGTAAAATAATACTTTAAGTTCATTTGCATGGAAATTTACATAGTTCCAGGCAGAACTATTATAGCGCTATACAGAACTCTATTTGGAACTTTCAAATTAAGTGTGAAATAATACTTTAAGTTAATTTGCTTGGATATATTGATAGTTCCGGGCAGAACTATTATAGGGC
This sequence comes from Ophonus ardosiacus, assembly GCA_943142095.1. Classification (NCBI taxonomy): domain Eukaryota; kingdom Metazoa; phylum Arthropoda; class Insecta; order Coleoptera; family Carabidae; genus Ophonus; species Ophonus ardosiacus. The sequence continues at coordinate 286,766 of OW964834.1, forward strand.
TACACAGAACTCTACTCGGAACTCTCAAATTAAATGTAAAAATGTACTTTAAGTTAATTTGATTTAAAATTTACATAGTTCCGGGCAGAAAACCATTATAGCGCTATACAGAACTCTACTTGGGACTTTCAAATTAAGTGTGAAATAATGCTTTAAGTTAATTTGCTTGGATATTTACATAATTCCGGGAAGAATTATTATAGCGCTACACACAACTCTATTTGGAACTCTCAAATTAAGTGTAAAATAATACTATAACTTCAGTTGCGAGGAAATTTACATAGTTCCGGGCAGTAATGTTATAGCGCAACACAGAACTCTGCTTGGAACTCTCAAATTAAGGGTAAATTCAAATTTTAAGTTCATTTGCATGGAACTTTACATAGTTCCGGGCAGAACTATTATCGCGCTATCAGAACTTTGTTTGGGACTCTCAAATCAAGTGTTAAATAATACTATATGTTCATTTGCAAGAAAATTTACATAGTTCCGGGCAGAACTATTATAGCGCTACACAGAACTCTGTTCGGAACTCTCAAATAAAGTGTTAAATAATACTATATGTTCATTTGCAAGGAAAATTAAATAGTTCCGGGCAGAACTATTATAGCGCTACACAGAACTCTGTTTGGAACTTTCAAATAAAGTGTTAAATAATACTATATGTTCATATGCAAGGAAATTTACATAGTTCCGGGCAGAACTATTATAGCGCTACACAGAACTCTGTTTGGAACTCTCAAATCAAGTGTGAAATAATACTATACATATGTTCATTTGCAAGGAAATTTACATAGTTCCGGGCAAAACTATTATAGCGCTACACAGAACTCTGTTTGGAACTCTCAAATCAAGTGTTAAATAATACTATATGTTCATTTGCAAGAAAATTTACATAGTTCCGGGCAGAACTATTATAGCGCTACACAGAACTCTGTTCGGAACTCTCAAATAAAGTGTTAAATAATACTATAAGTTCATTTGCAAGGAAAATTAAATAGTTCCGGGCAGAACTATTATAGCGCTACACAGAACTCTGTTTGGAACTTTCAAATAAAGTGTTAAATAATACGATATGTTCATATGCAAGGAAATTTACATAGTTCCGGGCAGAACTATTATAGCGCTACACAGAACTCTGTTTGGAACTCTCAAATCAAGTGTGAAATAATACTATACATATGTTCATTTGCAAGGAAATTTACATAGTTCCGGGCAAAACTATTATAGCGCTACACAGAACTCTGTTTGGAACTCTCAAATCAAGTGTTAAATAATACTATATGTTCATTTGCAAGAAAATTTACATAGTTCCGGGCAGAACTATTATAGCGCTACACAGAACTCTGTTTGGAATTCTCAAATCAAGTGTTAAATAATACTATATGTTCATTTGCAAGGAAATTTACATAGTTCCGGGCAGAACTATTATAGCGCTACACAGAACTCTACTTGGAACTTTCAAATCAAGTGTTAAATAATACTATATGTTCATTTGCAAGGAAATTTACATAGTTCCGGGCAGAACTATTATAGCGCTACACAGAAATCTGTTTGGAACTCTCAAATCAAGTGTTAAATAATACTATATGTTCATTTGCAAGGAAAGTTACGTAGTTCCGGGCAGAACTATTATAGCGCTACACAGAACTCTGTTTGGAACTCTCAAATCAAGTGTTAAATAAAACTATATGTTCATTTGCAAGGAAATTTACATAGTTCCGGGCAGAACTATTATAGCGCTACACAGAACTCAGTTTGGAACTCTCAAATCAAGTGTTAAATACTACTACATATATGTTTATTTGCAACAAAATTTACATAGTTCCGGGCAGAACTATTATAGCGCTACACAGAACTCTATTTGGAACTCTGAAATCAAGTGTTAAATAATACTATATGTTCATTTTTTTTTTATTAAATTTATATATTTGGGCGCAGTACTGTAACACGTTATACAGAACTCCATTCGGAAATTTGAAATCCTTATTACGGGCTTAAAAGATCAGAACTATTGAAAATACTTTAGGGAACTCTAGAACTCTTCTATTTTAGTTAATTGACACCATCAGAACTCTTTTTTTACGGGAATTTGGGCGCTGCGTTAAGTTAGCGCCCGGAAACTTTAAAACCCTTATTATGGGCTTAAAACTTCAGAACTATTGCTAATACTCTAAGGAACTCTAGAACTCTTCAGTTTTAGTCGATTGACACCCTCAGAACTTTTTTTTACGGAAATGTGGGCGCTGCGTGAAGTTAGCGCCCGAAAACTTTGAAACCCGTATTATGGGCTTAAAACATCAGAACTATTACTAATACTTTCAGGAACTCTAGAACTCTTCTATATCTACTCAGAACTCTAAATATTTTTTATTGCGCTAAAAATGTGGAAGCTAACTTCACAGGGGTAATCAAACGTGCTGATTGCGAAAAAAAAAGTAAAAAAATTCCCAGGATTCTAGTTTTAGAAATAAAAATTTTTTTTTCCATTCCAAATCTAACAAGTTTATTTCACTTTGCCGGGCTATAAGTAATAAACGGTAAAAGATACGTTAACGGGCGTTGCGGCAATCGAATCTATGGACATTTCTACGTATGTACACTAATTTTTAACTTCCGTGTTCAGCTGATACAATATTACCATGCAATAAATCAAAAAATGGTACCTTGGATTTTTCAGTAGCCAGTTAAAACCAAAATATTTAAACACCCTATATTTAAATAAAAATGTATCAATTTCTACTAAATCAAACGTGCTGACTGCGAAAAAAATAGTAAAAAAATTCCCAGGATTCTAGTTTTAGAAATAAAATTTTTTTTTTCCATTGGAAATCTAACAAGTTTATTTCACTTTGCCGGGCTATAACTAATGAACGGTAAAAGATATGTTAACGGGCGTTGCGGCAATCGAATCTATGGACATTTCTACGTATGTACACTAATTTTTAACTTCCGTGTTCAGCTGATACAATATTACCATGCAATAAATCAAAAAATGGTACCTTGGATTTTTCAGTAGCCAGTTATAAACCAAAATATTTAAACACCCTATATTTAAATAAAAATGTATCAATTTCTACTAAATCAAACGTACTGATTGCGAAAAAAATAGTAAAAAAATTCCCAGGATTCTAGTTTTAGAAATACAAAGTTTTTTTTCCATTGGAAATCTAACAAGTTTATTTCACTTTGCCGGGCTATAACTAATGAACGGTAAAAGATACGTTAACGGGCGTTGCGGCAATCGAATCTATGGACATTTCTACGTATGTACACTAATTTTTAACTTCCGTGTTCAGCTGATACAATATTACCATGCAATAAATCAAAAAATGGTACCTTGGATTTTTCAGTAGCCAGTTATAAACCAAAATATTTAAACACCCTATATTTAAATAAAAATGTATCAATTTCTACTAAATCAAACGTGCTGATTGCGAAAAAAATAGTAAAAAAATTCCCAGGATTCTAGTTTTAGAAATACAAAGTTTTTTTTCCATTGGAAATCTAACAAGTTTATTTCACTTTGCCGGGCTATAACTAATGAACGGTAAAAGATATGTTAACGGGCGTTGCGGCAATCGAATCTATAGACATTTCTACGTATGTACACTAATTTTTAACTTCCGTGTTCAGCTGATACAATATTACCATGCAATAAATCAAAAAATGGTACCTTGGATTTTTCAGTAGCCAGTTATAAACCAAAATATTTAAACACCCTATATTTAAATAAAAATGTATCAATTTCTACTAAATCAAACGTGCTGATTGCGAAAAAAATAGTAAAAAAATTCCCAGGATTCTAGTTTTAGAAATACAAAGTTTTTTTTCCATTGGAAATCTAACAAGTTTATTTCACTTTGCCGGGCTATAACTAATGAACGGTAAAAGATACGTTAACGGGCGTTGCGGCATTCGAATCTATGGACATTTCTACGTATGTACACTAATTTTTAACTTCCGTGTTCAGCTGATACAATATTACCATGCAATAAATCAAAAAATGGTACCTTGGAATTTTCAGTAGCCAGTTATAAACCAAAATATTTAAACACCCTATATTTAAATAAAAATGTATCAATTTCTACTAAATCAAACGTGCTGATTGCGAAAAAAATAGTAAAAAAATTCCCAGGATTCTAGTTTTAGAAATACAAAGTTTTTTTTCCATTGGAAATCTAACAAGTTTATTTCACTTTGCCGGGCTATAACTAATGAACGGTAAAAGATACGTTAACGGGCGTTGCGGCATTCGAATCTAAGGACATTTCTACGTATGTACACTAATTTATAACTTCCGTGTTCAGCTGATACAATATTACCATGCAATAAATCAAAAAATGGTACCTTGGATTTTTCAGTAGCCAGTTATAAACCAAAATATTTAAACACCCTATATTTAAATAAAAATGTATCAATTTCTACTAAATCAAACGTGCTGATTGCGAAAAAAATAGTAAAAAAATTCCCAGGATTCTAGTTTTAGAAATACAAAGTTTTTTTTCCATTGGAAATCTAACAAGTTTATTTCACTTTGCCGGGCTATAACTAATGAACGGTAAAAGATACGTTAACGGGCGTTGCGGCAATCGAATCTATGGACATTTCTACGTATGTACACTAATTTTTAACTTCCGTGTTCAGCTGATACAATATTACCATGCAATAAATCAAAAAATGGTACCTTGGATTTTTCAGTAGCCAGTTATAAACCAAAATATTTAAACACCCTATATTTAAATAAAAATGTATCAATTTCTACTAAATCAAACGTGCTGATTGCGAAAATAATAGTAAAAAAATTCCCAGGATTCTAGTTTTAGAAATACAAAGTTTTTTTTCCATTGGAAATCTAACAAGTTTATTTCACTTTGCCGGGCTATAACTAATGAACGGTAAAAGATATGTTAACGGGCGTTGCGGCAATCGAATCTATGGACATTTCTACGTATGTACACTAATTTTTAACTTCCGTGTTCAGCTGATACAATATTACCATGCAATAAATCAAAAAATGGTACCTTGGATTTTTCAATAGCCAGTTATAAACCAAATATTTAAACACCCTATATTTAAATAAAAATGTATCAATTTCTACTAAATCAAACGTGCTGATTGCGAAAAAAATAGTAAAAAAATTCCCAGGATTCTAGTTTTAGAAATACAAAGTTTTTTTTCCATTGGAAATCTAACAAGTTTATTTCACTTTGCCGGGCTATAACTAATGAACGGTAAAAGATACGTTAACATGCGTTGCGGCAATCGAATCTATGGACATTTCTACGTATGTACACTAATTTTTAACTTCCGTGTTCAGCTGATACAATATTACCATGCAATAAATCAAAAAATGGTACCTTGGATTTTTCAGTAGGCAGTTATAAACCAAAATATTTAAACACCTTATATTTAAATAAAAATGTATCAATTTCTACTAAATCAAACGTGCTGATTGCGAAAAAAATAGTAAAAAATTCCCAGGATTCTAGTTTTAGAAATACAAAGTTTTTTTTCCATTGCAAATCTAACAAGTTTATTTCACTTTGCCGGGCTATAACTAATGAACGGTAAAAGATATGTTAACGGGCGTTGCGGCAATCAAATCTATGGACATTTCTACGTATGTACACTAATTTTTAACTTCCGTGTTCAGCTGATACAATATTACCATGCAATAAATCAAAAAATGGTACCTTGGATTTTTCAGTAGCCAGTTATAAACCAAAATATTTAAACACCCTATATTTAAATAAAAATGTATCAATTTCTACTAAATCAAACGTGCTGATTGCGAAAAAAATGGTAAAAAAATTCCCAGGATTCTAGTTTTAGAAATACAAAGTTTTTTTTCCATTGGAAATCTAACAAGTTTATTTCACTTTGCCGGGCTATAACTAATGAACGGTAAAAGATATGTTAACGGGCGTTGCGGCAATCGAATCTATGAACATTTCTACGTATGTACACTAATTTTTAACTTCCGTGTTCAGCTGATACAATATTACCATGCAATAAATCAAAAAATGGTACCTTGGATTTTTCAGTAGCCAGTTATAAACCAAAATATTTAAACACCCTATATTTAAATAAAAATGTATCAATTTCTACTAAATCAAACGTGCTGATTGCGAAAAAAATAGTAAAAAAATTCCCAGGATTCTAGTTTTAGAAATACAAAGTTTTTTTTCCATTGGAAATCTAACAAGTTTATTTCACTTTGCCGGGCTATAACTAATGAACGGTAAAAGATATGTTAACGGGCGTTGCGGCAATCGAATCTATGGACATTTCTACGTATGTACACTAATTTTTAACTTCCGTGTTCAGCTGATACAATATTACCATGCAATAAATCAAAAAATGGTACCTTGGATTTTTCAGTAGCCAGTTATAAACCAAAATATTTAAACACCCTATATTTAAATAAAAATGTATCAATTTCTAGTAAATCAAACGTGCTGATTGCGAAAAAAATAGTAAAAAAATTTCCAGGATTCTAGTTTTAGAAATACAAAGTTTTTTTTCCATTGGAAATCTAACAAGTTTATTTCACTTTGCCGGGCTATAACTAATGTACGGTAGAAGATACGTTAACGGGCGTTGCGGCAATCGAATCTATGGACATTTCTACGTATGTACACTAATTTTTAACTTCCGTGTTTAGCTGATACAATATTACCATGCAATAAATCAAAAAATGGTACCTTGGATTTTTCAGTAGCCAGTTATAAACCAAAATATTTAAACACCCTATATTTAAATAAAAATGTATCATTTTCTACTAAATCAAACGTGCTGATTGCGAAAAAAATAGTAAAAAAATTCCCAGGATTCTAGTTTTAGAAATACAAAGTTTTTTTTCCATTGCAAATCTAACAAGTTTATTTCACTTTGCCGGGCTATAACTAATGAACGGTAAAAGATACGCTAACGGGCGTTGCGGTAATCGAATCTATGGACATTTCTACGTATGTACACTAATTTTTAACTTCCGCGTTCAGCTGATACAATATTACCATGCAATAAATCAAAAAATAGTACCTTGGATTTTTCAGTAGCCAGTTATAAACCAAAATATTTAAACACGCTATATTTAAATAAAAATGTATCAATTTCTACTAAATCAAACGTGCTGATTGCAAAAAAAATAGTAAAAAAATTCCCAGGATTCTAGTTTTAGAAATACAAAGTTTTTTTTCCATTGCAAATCTAACAAGTTTATTTCACTTTGCCGAGCTATAACTAATGAACGGTAAAAGGTACGCTAACGGGCGTTGCGGTAATCGAATCTATGGACATTTCTACGTATGTACACTAATTTTTAACTTCCGTGTTCAGCTGATACAATATTACCATGCAATAAATCAAAAAATGGTACCTTGGATTTTTCAGTAGCCAGTTATAAACCAAAATATTTAAACACCCTATATTTAAATAAAAATGTATCAATTTCTACTAAATCAAACGTGCTGATTGCGAAAAAAATAGTAAAAAAATTCCCAGGATTCTAGTTTTAGAAATACAAAGTTTTTTTTCCATTGGAAATCTAACAAGTTTATTTCACTTTGCCGGGCTATAACTAATGAACGGTAAAAGATACGTTAACGGGCGATGCGGCATTCAAATCTATGGACATTTCTACGTATGCACACTAATTTTTAACTTCCGTGTTCAGCTGATACAATATTACCATGCAATAAATCAAAAAATGGTACCTTGGATTTTTCAGTAGCCAGTTATAAACCAAAATATTTAAACACCCTATATTTAAATAAAAATGTATCAATTTCTACTAAATCAAACGTGCTCATTGCGAAAAAAATAGTAAAAAAATTCCCAGGATTCTAGTTTTAGAAATACAAAGTTTTTTTTCCATTGGAAATCTAACAAGTTTATTTCACTTTGCCGGGCTATAACTAATGAACGGTAGAAGATACGTTAACGGGCGTTGCGGCAATCGAATCTATGGACATTTCTACGTATGTACACTAATTTTTAACTTCCGTGTTTAGCTGATACAATATTACCATGCAATAAATCAAAAAATGGTACCTTGGATTTTTCAGTAGCCAGTTATAAAATAAAATATTTAAACACCCTATATTTAAATAAAAATGTATCATTTTCTACTAAATCAAACGTGCTGATTGCGAAAAAAATAGTAAAAAAATTCCCAGGATTCTAGTTTTAGAAATACAAATTTTTTTTTCCATTGCAAATCTAACAAGTTTATTTCACTTTGCCGGGCTATAACTAATGAACGGTAAAAGATACGCTAACGGGCGTTGCGGTAGTCGAATCTATGGACATTTCTACGTATGTACACTAATTTTTAACTTCCGTGTTCAGCTGATACAATATTACCATGCAATAAATCAAAAAATAGTACCTTGGATTTTTCAGTAGCCAGTTATAAACCAAAATATTTAAACACGCTATATTTAAATAAAAATGTATCAATTTCTACTAAATCAAACGTGCTGATTGCAAAAAAAATAGTAAAAAAATTCCCAGGATTCTAGTTTTAGAAATACAAAGTTTTTTTTCCATTGCAAATCTAACAAGTTTATTTCACTTTGCCGAGCTATAACTAATGAACGGTAAAAGGTACGCTAACGGGCGTTGCGGTAATCGAATCTATGGACATTTCTACGTATGTACACTAATTTTTAACTTCCGTGTTCAGCTGATACAATATTACCATGCAATAAATCAAAAAATGGTACCTTGGATTTTTCAGTAGCCAGTTATAAACCAAAATATTTAAACACCCTATATTTAAATAAAAATGTATCAATTTCTACTAAATCAAACGTGCTGATTGCGAAAAAAATAGTAAAAAAATTCCCAGGATTCTAGTTTTAGAAATACAAAGTTTTTTTTCCATTGGAAATCTAACAAGTTTATTTCACTTTGCCGGGCTATAACTAATGAACGGTAAAAGATACGTTAACGGGCGATGCGGCATTCGAATCTATGGACATTTCTACGTATGCACACTAATTTTTAACTTCCGTGTTCAGCTGATACAATATTACCATGCAATAAATCAAAAAATGGTACCTTGGATTTTTCAGTAGCCAGTTATAAACCAAAATATTTAAACACCCTATATTTAAATAAAAATGTATCATTTTCTACTAAATCAAACGTGCTGATTGCGAAAAAAATAGTAAAAAAATTCCCAGGATTCTAGTTTTAGAAATACAAAGTTTTTTTTCCATTGCAAATCTAACAAGTTTATTTCACTTTGCCGGGCTATAACTAATGAACGGTAAAAGATACGCTAACGGGCGTTGCGGTAGTCGAATCTATGGACATTTCTACGTATGTACACTAATTTTTAACTTTCGTGTTCAGCTGATACAATATTACCATGCAATAAATCAAAAAATGGTACCTTGGATTTTTCAGTAGCCAGTTATAAACCAAAATATTTAAACACGCTATATATAAATAAAAATGTATCAATTTCTACTAAATCAAACGTGCTGATTGCGAAAAAAATAGTAAAAAAATTCCCGGGATTCTAGTTTTAGAAATACAAAGTTTTTTTTCCATTGCAAATCTAACAAGTTTATTTCACTTTGCCGAGCTATAACTAATGAACGGTAAAAGGTACGCTAACGTGCGTTGCGGTAATCGAATCTATGGACATTTCTACGTATGTACACTAATTTTTAACTTCCGTGTTCAGCTGATACAATATTACCATGCAATAAATCAAAAAATGGTACCTTGGATTTTTCAGTAGCCAGTTATAAACCAAAATATTTAAACACCCTATATTTAAATAAAAATGTATCAATTTCTACTAAATCAAACGTGCTGATTGCGAAAAAAATAGTAAAAAAATTCCCAGGATTCTAGTTTTAGAAATACAAAGTTTTTTTTCCATTGGAAATCTAACAAGTTTATTTCACTTTGCCGGGCTATAACTAATGAACGGTAAAAGATACGTTAACGGGCGATGCGGCATTCGAATCTATGGACATTTCTACGTATGCACACTAATTTTTAACTTCCGTGTTCAGCTGATACAATATTACCATGCAATAAATCAAAAAATGGTACCTTGGATTTTTCAGTAGCCAGTTATAAACCAAAATATTTAAACACCCTACATTTAAATAAAAATGTATCAATTTCTACTAAATCAAACGTGCTGATTGCGAAAAAAATAGTAAAAAAATTCCCAGGATTCTAGTTTTAGAAATACAAAGTTTTTTTTCCATTGGAAATCTAACAAGTTTATTTCACTTTGCCGGGCTATAACTAATAAACGGTAAAAGATACGTTAACGGGCGTTGCGGCAATCGAATCTATGGACATTTCTACGTATGTACACTAATTTTTAACTTCCGTGTTCAGCTGATACAATATTACCATGCAATAAATCAAAAAATGGTACCTTGGATTTTTCAGTAGCCAGTTATAAACCAAAATATTTAAACACCCTATATTTAAATAAAAATGTATCAATTTCTACTAAATCAAACGTGCTGATTGCGAAAAAAATAGTAAAAAAATTCCCAGGATTCTAGTTTTAGAAATACAAAGTTTTTTTTCCATTGCAAATCTAACAAGTTTATTTCACTTTGCCGGGCTATAACTAATGAACGGTAAAAGATATGTTAACGGGCGTTGCGGCAATCGAATCTATGGACATTTCTACGTATGTACACTAATTTTTAACTTCCGTGTTTAGCTGATACAATATTACCATGCAATAAATCAAAAAATGGTACCTTGGATTTTTCAGTAGCCAGTTATAAACCAAAATATTTAAACACCCTATATTTAAATAAAAATGTATCATTTTCTACTAAATCAAACGTGCTGATTGCGAAAAAAATAGTAAAAAAATTCCCGGGATTCTAGTTTTAGAACTAAAAATTTTTTTTTCCATTGGAAATCTAACAAGTTTATTTCACTTTGCCGGGCTATAACTAATAAACGGTAAAAGATACGTTAACGGGCGTTGCGGCAATCGAATCTATGGACATTTCTACGTATGTACACTAATTTTTAACTTCCGTGTTCAGCTGATACAATATTACCATGCAATAAATCAAAAAATGGTACCTTGGATTTTTCAGTAGCCAGTTATAAACCAAAATATTTAAACACCCTATATTTAAATAAAAATGTATCAATTTCTACTAAATCAAACGTGCTGATTGCGAAAAAAATAGTAAAAAAATTCCCAGGATTCTAGTTTTAGAAATACAAAGTTTTTTTTCCATTGCAAATCTAACAAGTTTATTTCACTTTGCCGGGCTATAACTAATGAACGGTAAAAGATACGCTAACGGGCGTTGCGGTAGTCGAATCTATGGACATTTCTACGTATGTACACTAATTTTTAACTTCCGTGTTTAGCTGATACAATATTACCATGCAATAAATCAAAAAATGGTACCTTGGATTTTTCAGTAGCCAGTTATAAACCAAAATATTTAAACACGCTATATTTAAATAAAAATGTATCAATTTCTAGTAAATCAAACGTGCTGATTGCGAAAAAAATAGTAAAAAAATTCCCAGGATTCTAGTTTTAGAAATACAAAGTTTTTTTTCCATTGGAAATCTAACAAGTTTATTTCACTTTGCCGGGCTATAACTAATGAACGGTAGAAGATACGTTAACGGGCGTTGCGGCAATCGAATCTATGGACATTTCTACGTATGTACACTAATTTTTAACTTCCGTGTTTAGCTGATACAATATTACCATGCAATAAATCAAAAAATGGTACCTTGGATTTTTCAGTAGCCAGTTATAAACCAAAATATTTAAACACCCTATATTTAAATAAAAATGTATCATTTTCTACTAAATCAAACGTGCTGATTGCGAAAAAAATAGTAAAAAAATTCCCAGGATTCTAGTTTTAGAACTAAAAATTTTTTTTCCATTGGAAATCTAACAAGTTTATTTCACTTTGCCGGGCTATAACTAATAAACGGTAAAAGATACGTTAACGGGCGTTGCGGCAATCGAATCTATGGACATTTCTACGTATGTACACTAATTTTTAACTTCCGTGTTCAGCTGATACAATATTACCATGCAATAAATCAAAAAATGGTACCTTGGATTTTTCAGTAGCCAGTTATAAACCAAAATATTTAAACACCCTATATTTAAATAAAAATGTATCAATTTCTACTAAATCAAACGTGCTGATTGCGAAAAAAATAGTAAAAAAATTCCCAGGATTCTAGTTTTAGAAATACAAAAATTTTTTTCCATTGCAAATCTAACAAGTTTATTTCACTTTGCCGGGCTATAACTAATGAACGGTAAAAGATATGTTAACGGGCGTTGCGGCAATCGAATCTATGGACATTTCTACGTATGTACACTAATTTTTAACTTCCGTGTTTAGCTGATACAATATTACCATGCAATAAATCAAAAAATGGTACCTTGGATTTTTCAGTAGCCAGTTATAAACCAAAATATTTAAACACCCTATATTTAAATAAAAATGTATCATTTTCTACTAAATCAAACGTGCTGATTGCGAAAAAAATAGTAAAAAAATTCCCGGGATTCTAGTTTTAGAACTAAAAATTTTTTTTTCCATTGGAAATCTAACAAGTTTATTTCACTTTGCCGGGCTATAACTAATAAACGGTAAAAGATACGTTAACGGGCGTTGCGGCAATCGAATCTATGGACATTTCTACGTATGTACACTAATTTTTAACTTCCGTGTTCAGCTGATACAATATTACCATGCAATAAATCAAAAAATGGTACCTTGGATTTTTCAGTAGCCAGTTATAAACCAAAATATTTAAACACCCTATATTTAAATAAAAATGTATCAATTTCTACTAAATCAAACGTGCTGATTGCGAAAAAAATAGTAAAAAAATTCCCAGGATTCTAGTTTTAGAAATACAAAGTTTTTTTTCCATTGCAAATCTAACAAGTTTATTTCACTTTGCCGGGCTATAACTAATGAACGGTAAAAGATACGCTAACGGGCGTTGCGGTAGTCGAATCTATGGACATTTCTACGTATGTACACTAATTTTTAACTTCCGTGGTCAGCTGATACAATATTACCATGCAATAAATCAAAAAATGGTACCTTGGATTTTTCAGTAGCCAGTTATAAACCAAAATATTTAAACACGCTATATTTAAATAAAAATGTATCAATTTCTAGTAAATCAAACGTGCTGATTGCGAAAAAAATAGTAAAAAAATTCCCAGGATTCTAGTTTTAGAAATACAAAGTTTTTTTTCCATTGGAAATCTAACAAGTTTATTTCACTTTGCCGGGCTATAACTAATGAACGGTAGAAGATACGTTAACGGGCGTTGCGGCAATCGAATCTATGGACATTTATACGTATGTACACTAATTTTTAACTTCCGTGTTTAGCTGATACAATATTACCATGCAATAAATCAAAAAATGGTACCTTGGATTTTTCAGTAGCCAGTTATAAACCAAAATATTTAAACACCCTATATTTAAATAAAAATGTATCATTTTCTACTAAATCAAACGTGCTGATTGCGAAAAAAATAGTAAAAAAATTCCCAGGATTCTAGTTTTAGAACTAAAAATTTTTTTTTCCATTGGAAATCTAACAAGTTTATTTCACTTTGCCGGGCTATAACTAATAAACGGTAAAAGATACGTTAACGGGCGTTGCGGCAATCGAATCTATGGACATTTCTACATATGTACACTAATTTTTAACTTCCGTGTTCAGCTGATACAATATTACCATGCAATAAATCAAAAAATGGTACCTTGGATTTTTCAGTAGCCAGTTATAAACCAAAATATTTAAACACCCTATATTTAAATAAAAATGTATCAATTTCTACTAAATCAAACGTGCTGATTGCGAAAAAAATAGTAAAAAAATTCCCAGGATTCTAGTTTTAGAAATACAAAGTTTTTTTTCCATTGCAAATCTAACAAGTTTATTTCACTTTGCCGGGCTATAACTAATGAACGGTAAAAGATACGCTAACGGGCGTTGCGGTAGTCGAATCTATGGACATTTCTACGTATGTACACTAATTTTTAACTTCCGTGTTCAGCTGATACAATATTACCATGCAATAAATCAAAAAATGGTACCTTGGATTTTTCAGTAGCCAGTTATAAACCAAAATATTTAAACACGCTATATTTAAATAAAAATGTATCAATTTCTACTAAATCAAACGTGCTGATTGCGAAAAAAATAGTAAAAAAATTCCCGGGATTCTAGTTTTAGAAATACAAAGTTTTTTTTCCATTGCAAATCTAACAAGTTTATTTCACTTTGCCGAGCTATAACTAATGAACGGTAAAAGATACGCTAACGGGCGTTGCGGTAATCGAATCTATGGACATTTCTACGTATGTACACTAATTTTTAACTTCCGTGTTCAGCTGATACAATATTACCATGCAATAAATCAAAAAATGGTACCTTGGATTTTTCAGTAGCCAGTTATAAACCAAAATATTTAAACACCCTACATTTAAATAAAAATGTATCAATTTCTACTAAATCAAACGTGCTGATTGCGAAAAAAATAGTAAAAAAATTCCCAGGATTCTAGTTTTAGAAATACAAAGTTTTTTTTCCATTGGAAATCTAACAAGTTTATTTCACTTTGCCGGGCTATAACTAATGAACGGTAGAAGATACGTTAACGGGCGTTGCGGCAATCGAATCTATGGACATTTCTACGTATGTACACTAATTTTTAACTTCCGTGTTTAGCTGATACAATATTACCATGCAATAAATCAAAAAATGGTACCTTGGATTTTTCAGTAGCCAGTTATAAACCAAAATATTTAAACACCCTATATTTAAATAAAAATGTATCATTTTCTACTAAATCAAACGTGCTGATTGCGAAAAAAATAGTAAAAAAATTCCCAGGATTCTAGTTTTAGAACTAAAAATTTTTTTTTCCATTGGAAATCTAACAAGTTTATTTCACTTTGCCGGGCTATAACTAATAAACGGTAAAAGATACGTTAACGGGCGTTGCGGCAATCGAATCTATGGACATTTCTACATATGTACACTAATTTTTAACTTCCGTGTTCAGCTGATACAATATTACCATGCAATAAATCAAAAAATGGTACCTTGGATTTTTCAGTAGCCAGTTATAAACCAAAATATTTAAACACCCTATATTTAAATAAAAATGTATCAATTTCTACTAAATCAAACGTGCTGATTGCGAAAAAAATAGTAAAAAAATTCCCAGGATTCTAGTTTTAGAAATACAAAGTTTTTTTTCCATTGCAAATCTAACAAGTTTATTTCACTTTGCCGGGCTATAACTAATGAACGGTAAAAGATACGCTAACGGGCGTTGCGGTAGTCGAATCTATGGACATTTCTACGTATGTACACTAATTTTTAACTTCCGTGTTCAGCTGATACAATATTACCATGCAATAAATCAAAAAATGGTACCTTGGATTTTTCAGTAGCCAGTTATAAACCAAAATATTTAAACACGCTATATTTAAATAAAAATGTATCAATTTCTACTAAATCAAACGTGCTGATTGCGAAAAAAATAGTAAAAAAATTCCCGGGATTCTAGTTTTAGAAATACAAAGTTTTTTTTCCATTGCAAATCTAACAAGTTTATTTCACTTTGCCGAGCTATAACTAATGAACGGTAAAAGATACGCTAACGGGCGTTGCGGTAATCGAATCTATGGACATTTCTACGTATGTACACTAATTTTTAACTTCCGTGTTCAGCTGATACAATATTACCATGCAATAAATCAAAAAATGGTACCTTGGATTTTTCAGTAGCCAGTTATAAACCAAAATATTTAAACACCCTACATTTAAATAAAAATGTATCAATTTCTACTAAATCAAACGTGCTGATTGCGAAAAAAATAGTAAAAAAATTCCCAGGATTCTAGTTTTAGAAATACAAAGTTTTTTTTCCATTGGAAATCTAACAAGTTTATTTCACTTTGCCGGGCTATAACTAATGAACGGTAGAAGATACGTTAACGGGCGTTGCGGCAATCGAATCTATGGACATTTCTACGTATGTACACTAATTTTTAACTTCCGTGTTTAGCTGATACAATATTACCATGCAATAAATCAAAAAATGGTACCTTGGATTTTTCAGTAGCCAGTTATAAACCAAAATATTTAAACACCCTATATTTAAATAAAAATGTATCATTTTCTACTAAATCAAACGTGCTGATTGCGAAAAAAATAGTAAAAAAATTCCCAGGATTCTAGTTTTAGAACTAAAAATTTTTTTTTCCATTGGAAATCTAACAAGTTTATTTCACTTTGCCGGGCTATAACTAATAAACGGTAAAAGATACGTTAACGGGCGTTGCGGCAATCGAATCTATGGACATTTCTACATATGTACACTAATTTTTAACTTCCGTGTTCAGCTGATACAATATTACCATGCAATAAATCAAAAAATGGTACCTTGGATTTTTCAGTAGCCAGTTATAAACCAAAATATTTAAACACCCTATATTTAAATAAAAATGTATCAATTTCTACTAAATCAAACGTGCTGATTGCGAAAAAAATAGTAAAAAAATTCCCAGGATTCTAGTTTTAGAAATACAAAGTTTTTTTTCCATTGCAAATCTAACAAGTTTATTTCACTTTGCCGGGCTATAACTAATGAACGGTAAAAGATACGCTAACGGGCGTTGCGGTAGTCGAATCTATGGACATTTCTACGTATGTACACTAATTTTTAACTTCCGTGTTCAGCTGATACAATATTACCATGCAATAAATCAAAAAATGGTACCTTGGATTTTTCAGTAGCCAGTTATAAACCAAAATATTTAAACACGCTATATTTAAATAAAAATGTATCAATTTCTACTAAATCAAACGTGCTGATTGCGAAAAAAATAGTAAAAAAATTCCCGGGATTCTAGTTTTAGAAATACAAAGTTTTTTTTCCATTGCAAATCTAACAAGTTTATTTCACTTTGCCGAGCTATAACTAATGAACGGTAAAAGATACGCTAACGGGCGTTGCGGTAATCGAATCTATGGACATTTCTACGTATGTACACTAATTTTTAACTTCCGTGTTCAGCTGATACAATATTACCATGCAATAAATCAAAAAATGGTACCTTGGATTTTTCAGTAGCCAGTTATAAACCAAAATATTTAAACACCCTACATTTAAATAAAAATGTATCAATTTCTACTAAATCAAACGTGCTGATTGCGAAAAAAATAGTAAAAAAATTCCCAGGATTCTAGTTTTAGAAATACAAAGTTTTTTTTCCATTGCAAATCTAACAAGTTTATTTCACTTTGCCGGGCTATAACTAATGAACGGTAAAAGATACGCTAACGGGCGTTGCGGTAGTCGAATCTATGGACATTTCTACGTATGTACACTAATTTTTAACTTCCGTGTTCAGCTGTACAATATTACCATGCAATAAATCAAAAAATGGTACCTTGGATTTTTCAGTAGCCAGTTATAAACCAAAATATTTAAACACGCTATATTTAAATAAAAATGTATCAATTTCTACTAAATCAAACGTGCTGATTGCGAAAAAAATAGTAAAAAAATTCCCGGGATTCTAGTTTTAGAAATACAAAGTTTTTTTTCCATTGCAAATCTAACAAGTTTATTTCACTTTGCCGGGCTATAACTAATAAACGGTAAAAGATACGTTAACGGGCGTTGCGGCAATCGAATCTATGGACATTTCTACATATGTACACTAATTTTTAACTTCCGTGTTCAGCTGATACAATATTACCATGCAATAAATCAAAAAATGGTACCTTGGATTTTTCAGTAGCCAGTTATAAACCAAAATATTTAAACACCCTATATTTAAATAAAAATGTATCAATTTCTACTAAATCAAACGTGCTGATTGCGAAAAAAATAGTAAAAAAATTCCCAGGATTCTAGTTTTAGAAATACAAAGTTTTTTTTCCATTGGAAATCTAACAAGTTTATTTCAATTTGCCGGGCTATAACTAATGAACGGTAAAAGATACGTTAACGGGCGATGCGGCATTCGAATCTATGGACATTTCTACGTATGCACACTAATTTTTAACTTCCGTGTTCAGCTGATACAATATTACCATGCAATAAATCAAAAAATGGTACCTTGGATTTTTCAGTAGCCAGTTATAAACCAAAATATTTAAACACCGTACATTTAAATAAAAATGTATCAATTTCTACTAAATCAAACGTGCTGATTGCGAAAAAAATAGTAAAAAAATTCCCAGGATTCTAGTTTTACAAATACAAAGTTTTTTTTCCATTGCAAATCTAACAAGTTTATTTCACTTTGCCGGGCTATAACTAATGAACGGTAAAAGATACGCTAACGGGCGTTGCGGTAGTCGAATCTATGGACATTTCTACGTATGTACACTAATTTTTAACTTCCGTGGTCAGCTGATACAATATTACCATGCAATAAATCAAAAAATGGTACCTTGGATTTTTCAGTAGCCAGTTATAAACCAAAATATTTAAACACGCTATATTTAAATAAAAATGTATCAATTTCTAGTAAATCAAACGTGCTGATTGCGAAAAAAATAGTAAAAAAATTCCCAGGATTCTAGTTTTAGAAATACAAAGTTTTTTTTCCATTGGAAATCTAACAAGTTTATTTCACTTTGCCGGGCTATAACTAATGAACGGTAGAAGATACGTTAACGGGCGTTGCGGCAATCGAATCTATGGACATTTCTACGTATGTACACTAATTTTTAACTTCCGTGTTTAGCTGATACAATATTACCATGCAATAAATCAAAAAATGGTACCTTGGATTTTTCAGTAGCCAGTTATAAACCAAAATATTTAAACACCCTATATTTAAATAAAAATGTATCATTTTCTACTAAATCAAACGTGCTGATTGCGAAAAAAATAGTAAAAAAATTCCCAGGATTCTAGTTTTAGAACTAAAAATTTTTTTTTCCATTGGAAATCTAACAAGTTTATTTCACTTTGCCGGGCTATAACTAATAAACGGTAAAAGATACGTTAACGGGCGTTGCGGCAATCGAATCTATGGACATTTCTACATATGTATACTAATTTTTAACTTCCGTGTTCAGCTGATACAATATTACCATGCAATAAATCAAAAAATGGTACCTTGGATTTTTCAGTAGCCAGTTATAAACCAAAATATTTAAACACCCTATATTTAAATAAAAATGTATCAATTTCTACTAAATCAAACGTGCTGATTGCGAAAAAAATAGTAAAAAAATTCCCAGGATTCTAGTTTTAGAAATACAAAGTTTTTTTTCCATTGCAAATCTAACAAGTTTATTTCACTTTGCCGGGCTATAACTAATGAACGGTAAAAGATACGCTAACGGGCGTTGCGGTAGTCGAATCTATGGACATTTCTACGTATGTACACTAATTTTTAACTTCCGTGTTCAGCTGATACAATATTACCATGCAATAAATCAAAAAATGGTACCTTGGATTTTTCAGTAGCCAGTTATAAACCAAAATATTTAAACACGCTATATTTAAATAAAAATGTATCAATTTCTACTAAATCAAACGTGCTGATTGCGAAAAAAATAGTAAAAAAATTCCCGGGATTCTAGTTTTAGAAATACAAAGTTTTTTTTCCATTGCAAATCTAACAAGTTTATTTCACTTTGCCGAGCTATAACTAATGAACGGTAAAAGGTACGCTAACGGGCGTTGCGGTAATCGAATCTATGGACATTTCTACGTATGTACACTAATTTTTAACTTCCGTGTTTAGCTGATACAATATTACCATGCAATAAATCAAAAAATGGTACCTTGGATTTTTCAGTAGCCAGTTATAAACCAAAATATTTAAACACCCTATATTTAAATAAAAATGTATCAATTTCTACTAAATCAAACGTGCTGATTGCGAAAAAAATAGTAAAAAAATTCCCAGGATTCTAGTTTTAGAAATACAAAGTTTTTTTTCCATTGCAAATCTAACAAGTTTATTTCACTTTGCCGGGCTATAACTAATGAACGGTAAAAGATATGTTAACGGGCGTTGCGGCAATCGAATCTATGGACATTTCTACGTATATACACTAATTTTTAACTTCCGTGTTCAGCTGATACAATATTACCATGCAATAAATCAAAAAATGGTACCTTGGATTTTTCAGTAGCCAGTTATAAACCAAAATATTTAAACACCCTATATTTAAATAAAAATGTATCATTTTCTACTAAATCAAACGTGCTGATTGCGAAAAAAATAGTAAAAAAATTCCCAGGATTCAAGTTTTAGAACTAAAAATTTTTTTTTCCATTGGAAATCTAACAAGTTTATTTCACTTTGCCGGGCTATAACTAATAAACGGTAAAAGATACGTTAACGGGCGTTGCGGCAATCAAATCTATGGACATTTCTACGTATGTACACTAATTTTTAACTTCCGTGTTCAGCTGATACAATATTACCATGCAATAAATCAAAAAATGGTACCTTGGATTTTTCAGTAGCCAGTTATAAACCAAAATATTTAAACACCCTATATTTAAATAAAAATGTATCAATTTCTACTAAATCAAACGTGCTGATTGCGAAAAAAATAGTAAAAAAATTCCCAGGATTCTAGTTTTAGAAATACAAAGTTTTTTTTTCCATTGCAAATCTAACAAGTTTATTTCACTTTGCCGGGCTATAACTAATGAACGGTAAAAGATACGCTAACGGGCGTTGCGGTAGTCGAATCTATGGACATTTCTACGTATGTACACTAATTTTTAACTTCCGTGGTCAGCTGATACAATATTACCATGCAATAAATCAAAAAATGGTACCTTGGATTTTTCAGTAGCCAGTTATAAACCAAAATATTTAAACACGCTATATTTAAATAAAAATGTATCAATTTCTACTAAATCAAACGTGCTGATTGCAAAAAAAATAGTAAAAAAATTCCCAGGATTCTAGTTTTAGAAATACAAAGTTTTTTTTCCATTGCAAATCTAACAAGTTTATTTCACTTTGCCGAGCTATAACTAATGAACGGTAAAAGATACGCTAACGGGCGTTGCGGTAATCGAATCTATGGACATTTCTACGTATGTACACTAATTTTTAACTTCCGTGTTCAGCTGATACAATATTACCATGCAATAAATCAAAAAATGGCACCTTGGATTTTTCAGTAGCCAGTTATAAACCAAAATATTTAAACACCCTATATTTAAATAAAAATGTATCAATTTCTACTAAATCAAACGTGCTGATTGCGAAAAAAATAGTAAAAAAATTCCCAGGATTCTAGTTTTAGAAATACAAAGTTTTTTTTCCATTGGAAATCTAACAAGTTTATTTCACTTTGCCGGGCTATAACTAATGAACGGTAAAAGATACGCTAACGGGCGTTGCGGTAATCGAATCTATGGACATTTCTACGTATGTACACTAATTTTTAACTTCCGTGTTAAGCTGATACAATATTACCATGCAATAAATCAAAAAATGGTACCTTGGATTTTTCAGTAGCCAGTTATAAACCAAAATATTTAAACACCCTATATTTAAATAAAAATGTATCAATTTCTACTAAATCAAACGTGCTGATTGCGAAAAAAATAGTAAAAAAATTCCCAGGATTCTAGTTTTAGAAATACAAAGTTTTTTTTCCATTGGAAATCTAACAAGTTTATTTCACTTTGCCGGGCTATAACTAATGAACGGTAAAAGATACGTTAACGGGCGTTGCGGCAATCGAATCTATGGACATTTCTACGTATGTACACTAATTTTTAACTTCCGTGTTCAGCTGATACAATATTACCATGCAATAAATCAAAAAATGGTACCTTGGATTTTTCAGTAGCCAGTTATAAACCAAAATATTTAAACACCCTATATTTAAATAAAAATGTAACAAATTCTACTAAATCAAACGTGCTGATTGCGAAAAAAATAGTAAAAAAATTCCCAGGATTCTAGTTTTAGAAATACAAAGTTTTTTTTCCATTGGAAATCTAACAAGTTTATTTCACTTTGCCGGGCTATAACTAATGAACGGTAAAAGATATGTTAACGGGCGTTGCGGCAATCGAATCTATGGACATTTCTACGTATGTACACTAATTTTTAACTTCCGTGTTCAGCTGATACAATATTACCATGCAATAAATCAAAAAATGGTACCTTGGATTTTTCAGTAGCCAGTTATAAACCAAAATATTTAAACACCCTATATTTAAATAAAAATGTATCAATTTCTACTAAATCAAACGTGCTGATTGCGAAAAAAATAGTAAAAAAATTCCCAGGATTCTAGTTTTAGAAATACAAAGTTTTTTTTCTATTGGAAATCTAACAAGTTTATTTCACTTTGCCGGGCTATAACTAATGAACGGTAAGAGATACGTTAACGGGCGTTGCGGCAATCGAATCTATGGACATTTCTACGTATGTACACTAATTTTTAACTTCCGTGTTCAGCTGATACAATATTACCATGCAATAAATCAAAAAATGGTACCTTGGATTTTTCAGTAGCCAGTTATAAACCAAAATATTTAAACACCCTATATTTAAATAAAAATGTATCAATTTCTACTAAATCAAACGTGCTGATTGCGAAAAAAATAGTAAAAAAATTCCCAGGATTCTAGTTTTAGAAATACAAAGTTTTTTTTCCATTGGATATCTAACAAGTTTATTTCACTTTGCCGGGCTATAACTAATGAACGGTAAAAGATACGTTAACGGGCGTTGCGGCAATCGAATCTATGGACATTTCTACGTATGTACACTAATTTTTAACTTCCTTGTTCAGCTGATACAATATTACCATGCACTAAATCAAAAAATGGTACCTTGGATTTTTCAGTAGCCAGTAATAAACCAAAATATTTAAACACCCTATATTTAAATAAAAATGTATCAATTTCTACTAAATCAAACGTGCTGATTGCGAAAAAAATAGTAAAAAAATTCCCAGGATTCTAGTTTTAGAAATACAAAGTTTTTTTTCCATTGGAAATCTAACAAGTTTATTTCACTTTGCCGGGCTATAACTAATGAACGGTAAAAGATACGTTAACGGGCGTTGCGGCAATCGAATCTATGGACATTTCTACGTATGTACACTAATTTTTAACTTCCGTGTTCAGCTGATACAATATTACCATGCAATAAATCAAAAAATGGTACCTTGGATTTTTCAGTAGCCAGTTATAAACCAAAATATTTAAACACCCTATATTTAAATAAAAATGTATCAATTTCTACTAAATCAAACGTGCTGATTGCGAAAAAAATAGTAAAAAAATTCCCAGGATTCTAGTTTTAGAAATACAAAGTTTTTTTTCCATTGGAAATCTAACAAGTTTATTTCACTTTGCCGGGCTATAACTAATGAACGGTAAAAGATACGTTAACGGGCGTTGCGGCATTCGAATCTATGGACATTTCTACGTATGTACACTAATTTTTAACTTCCGTGTTCAGCTGATACAATATTACCATGCAATAAATCAAAAAATGGTACCTTGGATTTTTCAGTAGCCAGTTATAAACCAAAATATTTAAACACCCTATATTTAAATAAAAATGTATCAATTTCTACTAAATCAAACGTGCTGATTGCGAAAAAAATAGTAAAAAAATTCCCAGGATTCTAGTTTTAGAAATACAAAGTTTTTTTTCCATTGGAAATCTAACAAGTTTATTTCACTTTGCCGGGCTATAACTAATGAACGGTAGAAGATACGTTAACGGGCGTTGCGGCAATCGAATCTATGGACATTTCTACGTATGTACACTAATTTTTAACTTCCGTGTTCAGCTGATACAATATTACCATGCAATAAATCAAAAAATGGTACCTTGGATTTTTCAGTAGCCAGTTATAAACCAAAATATTTAAACACATTATATTTAAATAAAAATGTAACAAATTCTACTAAATCAAACGTGCTGATTGCGAAAAAAATAGTAAAAAAATTCCCAGGATTCTAGTTTTAGAAATACAAAGTTTTTTTTCCATTGGAAATCTAACAAGTTTATTTCACTTTGCCGGGCTATAACTAATGAACGGTAAAAGATACGTTAACGGGCGTTGCGGCAATCGAATCTATGGACATTTCTACGTATGTACACTAATTTTTAACTTCCGTGTTCAGCTGATACAATATTACCATGCAATAAATCAAAAAATGGTACCTTGGATTTTTCAGTAGCCAGTTATAAACCAAAATATTTAAACACCCTATATTTAAATAAAAATGTATCAATTTCTACTAAATCAAACGTGCTGATTGCGAAAAAAATAGTAAAAAAATTCCCAGGATTCTAGTTTTAGAAATACAAAGTTTTTTTTCCATTGGAAATCTAACAAGTTTATTTCACTTTGCCGGGCTATAACTAATGAACGGTAAAAGATACGCTAACGGGCGTTGCGGTAGTCGAATCTATGGACATTTCTACGTATGTACACTAATTTTTAACTTCCGTGTTCAGCTGATACAATATTACCATGCAATAAATCAAAAAATGGTACCTTGGATTTTTCAGTAGCCAGTTATAAACCAAAATATTTAAACACCCTATATTTAAATAAAAATGTAACAAATTCTACTAAATCAAACGTGCTGATTGCGAAAAAAATAGTAAAAAAATTCCCAGGATTCTAGTTTTAGAAATACAAAGTTTTTTTTTCCATTGGAAATCTAACAAGTTTATTTCACTTTGCCGGGCTATAACTAATGAACGGTAAAAGATATGTTAACGGGCGTTGCGGCAATCGAATCTATGGACATTTCTACGTATGTACACTAATTTTTAACTTCCGTGTTCAGCTGATACAATATTACCATGCAATAAATCAAAAAATGGTACCTTGGATTTTTCAGTAGCCAGTTATAAACCAAAATATTTAAACACCCTATATTTAAATAAAAATGTATCAATTTCTACTAAATCAAACGTGCTGATTGCGAAAAAAATAGTAAAAAAATTCCCAGGATTCTAGTTTTAGAAATACAAAGTTTTTTTTCCATTGGAAATCTAACAAGTTTATTTCACTTTGCCGGGCTATAACTAATGAACGGTAGAAGATACGTTAACGGGCGTTGCGGCAATCGAATCTATGGACATTTCTACGTATGTACACTAATTTTTAACTTCCGTGTTCAGCTGATACAATATTACCATGCAATAAATCAAAAAATGGTACCTTGGATTTTTCAGTAGCCAGTTATAAACCAAAATATTTAAACACATTATATTTAAATAAAAATGTAACAAATTCTACTAAATCAAACGTGCTGATTGCGAAAAAAATAGTAAAAAAATTCCCAGGATTCTAGTTTTAGAAATACAAAGTTTTTTTTCCATTGGAAATCTAACAAGTTTATTTCACTTTGCCGGGCTATAACTAATGAACGGTAAAAGATACGTTAACGGGCGTTGCGGCAATCGAATCTATGGACATTTCTACGTATGTACACTAATTTTTAACTTCCGTGTTCAGCTGATACAATAATACCATGCAATAAATCAAAAAATGGTACCTTGGATTTTTCAGTAGCCAGTTATAAACCAAAATATTTAAACACCCTATATTTAAATAAAAATGTATCAATTTCTACTAAATCAAACGTGCTGATTGCGAAAAAAATAGTAAAAAAATTCCCAGGATTCTAGTTTTAGAAATACAAAGTTTTTTTTCCATTGGAAATCTAACAAGTTTATTTCACTTTGCCGGGCTATAACTAATGAACGGTAAAAGATACGCTAACGGGCGTTGCGGTAGTCGAATCTATGGACATTTCTACGTATGTACACTAATTTTTAACTTCCGTGTTCAGCTGATACAATATTACCATGCAATAAATCAAAAAATGGTACCTTGGATTTTTCAGTAGCCAGTTATAAACCAAAATATTTAAACACCCTATATTTAAATAAAAATGTAACAAATTCTACTAAATCAAACGTGCTGATTGCGAAAAAAATAGTAAAAAAATTCCCAGGATTCTAGTTTTAGAAATACAAAGTTTTTTTTCCATTGGAAATCTAACAAGTTTATTTCACTTTGCCGGGCTATAACTAATGAACGGTAAAAGATATGTTAACGGGCGTTGCGGCAATCGAATCTATGGACATTTCTACGTATGTACACTAATTTTTAACTTCCGTGTTCAGCTGATACAATATTACCATGCAATAAATCAAAAAATGGTACCTTGGATTTTTCAGTAGCCAGTTATAAACCAAAATATTTAAACACCCTATATTTAAATAAAAATGTATCAATTTCTACTAAATCAAAC
Source organism: Ophonus ardosiacus (assembly GCA_943142095.1). Classification (NCBI taxonomy): domain Eukaryota; kingdom Metazoa; phylum Arthropoda; class Insecta; order Coleoptera; family Carabidae; genus Ophonus; species Ophonus ardosiacus. The sequence goes on from OW964834.1 coordinate 313,107, forward strand.
GTGCTGATTGCGAAAAAAATAGTAAAAAAATTCCCAGGATTCTAGTTTTAGAAATACAAAGTTTTTTTTCTATTGGAAATCTAACAAGTTTATTTCACTTTGCCGGGCTATAACTAATGAACGGTAAGAGATACGTTAACGGGCGTTGCGGCAATCGAATCTATGGACATTTCTACGTATGTACACTAATTTTTAACTTCCGTGTTCAGCTGATACAATATTACCATGCAATAAATCAAAAAATGGTACCTTGGATTTTTCAGTAGCCAGTTATAAACCAAAATATTTAAACACCCTATATTTAAATAAAAATGTATCAATTTCTACTAAATCAAACGTGCTGATTGCGAAAAAAATAGTAAAAAAATTCCCAGGATTCTAGTTTTAGAAATACAAAGTTTTTTTTCCATTGGATATCTAACAAGTTTATTTCACTTTGCCGGGCTATAACTAATGAACGGTAAAAGATACGTTAACGGGCGTTGCGGCAATCGAATCTATGGACATTTCTACGTATGTACACTAATTTTTAACTTCCTTGTTCAGCTGATACAATATTACCATGCAATAAATCAAAAAATGGTACCTTGGATTTTTCAGTAGCCAGTAATAAACCAAAATATTTAAACACCCTATATTTAAATAAAAATGTATCAATTTCTACTAAATCAAACGTGCTGATTGCGAAAAAAATAGTAAAAAAATTCCCAGGATTCTAGTTTTAGAAATACAAAGTTTTTTTTCCATTGGAAATCTAACAAGTTTATTTCACTTTGCCGGGCTATAACTAATGAACGGTAAAAGATACGTTAACGGGCGTTGCGGCAATCGAATCTATGGACATTTCTACGTATGTACACTAATTTTTAACTTCCGTGTTCAGCTGATACAATATTACCATGCAATAAATCAAAAAATGGTACCTTGGATTTTTCAGTAGCCAGTTATAAACCAAAATATTTAAACACCCTATATTTAAATAAAAATGTATCAATTTCTACTAAATCAAACGTGCTGATTGCGAAAAAAATAGTAAAAAAATTCCCAGGATTCTAGTTTTAGAAATACAAAGTTTTTTTTCCATTGGAAATCTAACAAGTTTATTTCACTTTGCCGGGCTATAACTAATGAACGGTAAAAGATACGTTAACGGGCGTTGCGGCATTCGAATCTATGGACATTTCTACGTATGTACACTAATTTTTAACTTCCGTGTTCAGCTGATACAATATTACCATGCAATAAATCAAAAAATGGTACCTTGGATTTTTCAGTAGCCAGTTATAAACCAAAATATTTAAACACCCTATATTTAAATAAAAATGTATCAATTTCTACTAAATCAAACGTGCTGATTGCGAAAAAAATAGTAAAAAAATTCCCAGGATTCTAGTTTTAGAAATACAAAGTTTTTTTTCCATTGGAAATCTAACAAGTTTATTTCACTTTGCCGGGCTATAACTAATGAACGGTAGAAGATACGTTAACGGGCGTTGCGGCAATCGAATCTATGGACATTTCTACGTATGTACACTAATTTTTAACTTCCGTGTTCAGCTGATACAATATTACCATGCAATAAATCAAAAAATGGTACCTTGGATTTTTCAGTAGCCAGTTATAAACCAAAATATTTAAACACATTATATTTAAATAAAAATGTAACAAATTCTACTAAATCAAACGTGCTGATTGCGAAAAAAATAGTAAAAAAATTCCCAGGATTCTAGTTTTAGAAATACAAAGTTTTTTTTCCATTGGAAATCTAACAAGTTTATTTCACTTTGCCGGGCTATAACTAATGAACGGTAAAAGATACGTTAACGGGCGTTGCGGCAATCGAATCTATGGACATTTCTACGTATGTACACTAATTTTTAACTTCCGTGTTCAGCTGATACAATAATACCATGCAATAAATCAAAAAATGGTACCTTGGATTTTTCAGTAGCCAGTTATAAACCAAAATATTTAAACACCCTATATTTAAATAAAAATGTATCAATTTCTACTAAATCAAACGTGCTGATTGCGAAAAAAATAGTAAAAAAATTCCCAGGATTCTAGTTTTAGAAATACAAAGTTTTTTTTCCATTGGAAATCTAACAAGTTTATTTCACTTTGCCGGGCTATAACTAATGAACGGTAGAAGATACGTTAACGGGCGTTGCGGCAATCGAATCTATGGATATTTCTACGTATGTACACTAATTTTTAACTTCCGTGTTCAGCTGATACAATATTACCATGCAATAAATCAAAAAATGGTACCTTGGATTTTTCAGTAGCCAGTTATAAACCAAAATATTTAAACACCCTATATTTAAATAAAAATGTAACAAATTCTACTAAATCAAACGTGCTGATTGCGAAAAAAATAGTAAAAAAATTCCCAGGATTCTAGTTTTAGAAATACAAAGTTTTTTTTCCATTGGAAATCTAACAAGTTTATTTCACTTTGCCGGGCTATAACTAATGAACGGTAAAAGATACGTTAACGGGCGTTGCAGCAATCGAATCTATGGACATTTCTACGTATGTACACTAATTTTTAACTTCCGTGTTCAGCTGATACAATATTACCATGCAATAAATCAAAAAATGGTACCTTGGATTTTTCAGTAGCCAGTTATAAACCAAAATATTTAAACACCCTATATTTAAATAAAAATGTATCAATTTCTACTAAATCAAACGTGCTGATTGCGAAAAAAATAGTAAAAAAATTCCCAGGATTCTAGTTTTAGAAATACAAAGTTTTTTTTCTATTGGAAATCTAACAAGTTTATTTCACTTTGCCGGGCTATAACTAATGAACGGTAAGAGATACGTTAACGGGCGTTGCGGCAATCGAATCTATGGACATTTCTACGTATGTACACTAATTTTTAACTTCCGTGTTCAGCTGATACAATATTACCATGCAATAAATCAAAAAATGGTACCTTGGATTTTTCAGTAGCCAGTTATAAACCAAAATATTTAAACACCCTATATTTAAATAAAAATGTATCAATTTCTACTAAATCAAACGTGCTGATTGCGAAAAAAATAGTAAAAAAATTCCCAGGATTCTAGTTTTAGAAATACAAAGTTTTTTTTCCATTGGATATCTAACAAGTTTATTTCACTTTGCCGGGCTATAACTAATGAACGGTAAAAGATACGTTAACGGGCGTTGCGGCAATCGAATCTATGGACATTTCTACGTATGTACACTAATTTTTAACTTCCTTGTTCAGCTGATACAATATTACCATGCAATAAATCAAAAAATGGTACCTTGGATTTTTCAGTAGCCAGTAATAAACCAAAATATTTAAACACCCTATATTTAAATAAAAATGTATCAATTTCTACTAAATCAAACGTGCTGATTGCGAAAAAAATAGTAAAAAAATTCCCAGGATTCTAGTTTTAGAAATACAAAGTTTTTTTTCCATTGGAAATCTAACAAGTTTATTTCACTTTGCCGGGCTATAACTAATGAACGGTAAAAGATACGTTAACGGGCGTTGCGGCAATCGAATCTATGGACATTTCTACGTATGTACACTAATTTTTAACTTCCGTGTTCAGCTGATACAATATTACCATGCAATAAATCAAAAAATGGTACCTTGGATTTTTCAGTAGCCAGTTATAAACCAAAATATTTAAACACCCTATATTTAAATAAAAATGTATCAATTTCTACTAAATCAAACGTGCTGATTGCGAAAAAAATAGTAAAAAAATTCCCAGGATTCTAGTTTTAGAAATACAAAGTTTTTTTTCCATTGGAAATCTAACAAGTTTATTTCACTTTGCCGGGCTATAACTAATGAACGGTAAAAGATACGTTAACGGGCGTTGCGGCATTCGAATCTATGGACATTTCTACGTATGTACACTAATTTTTAACTTCCGTGTTCAGCTGATACAATATTACCATGCAATAAATCAAAAAATGGTACCTTGGATTTTTCAGTAGCCAGTTATAAACCAAAATATTTAAACACCCTATATTTAAATAAAAATGTATCAATTTCTACTAAATCAAACGTGCTGATTGCGAAAAAAATAGTAAAAAAATTCCCAGGATTCTAGTTTTAGAAATACAAAGTTTTTTTTCCATTGGAAATCTAACAAGTTTATTTCACTTTGCCGGGCTATAACTAATGAACGGTAGAAGATACGTTAACGGGCGTTGCGGCAATCGAATCTATGGACATTTCTACGTATGTACACTAATTTTTAACTTCCGTGTTCAGCTGATACAATATTACCATGCAATAAATCAAAAAATGGTACCTTGGATTTTTCAGTAGCCAGTTATAAACCAAAATATTTAAACACATTATATTTAAATAAAAATGTAACAAATTCTACTAAATCAAACGTGCTGATTGCGAAAAAAATAGTAAAAAAATTCCCAGGATTCTAGTTTTAGAAATACAAAGTTTTTTTTCCATTGGAAATCTAACAAGTTTATTTCACTTTGCCGGGCTATAACTAATGAACGGTAAAAGATACGTTAACGGGCGTTGCGGCAATCGAATCTATGGACATTTCTACGTATGTACACTAATTTTTAACTTCCGTGTTCAGCTGATACAATAATACCATGCAATAAATCAAAAAATGGTACCTTGGATTTTTCAGTAGCCAGTTATAAACCAAAATATTTAAACACCCTATATTTAAATAAAAATGTATCAATTTCTACTAAATCAAACGTGCTGATTGCGAAAAAAATAGTAAAAAAATTCCCAGGATTCTAGTTTTAGAAATACAAAGTTTTTTTTCCATTGGAAATCTAACAAGTTTATTTCACTTTGCCGGGCTATAACTAATGAACGGTAGAAGATACGTTAACGGGCGTTGCGGCAATCGAATCTATGGATATTTCTACGTATGTACACTAATTTTTAACTTCCGTGTTCAGCTGATACAATATTACCATGCAATAAATCAAAAAATGGTACCTTGGATTTTTCAGTAGCCAGTTATAAACCAAAATATTTAAACACCCTATATTTAAATAAAAATGTAACAAATTCTACTAAATCAAACGTGCTGATTGCGAAAAAAATAGTAAAAAAATTCCCAGGATTCTAGTTTTAGAAATACAAAGTTTTTTTTCCATTGGAAATCTAACAAGTTTATTTCACTTTGCCGGGCTATAACTAATGAACGGTAAAAGATACGTTAACGGGCGTTGCAGCAATCGAATCTATGGACATTTCTACGTATGTACACTAATTTTTAACTTCCGTGTTCAGCTGATACAATATTACCATGCAATAAATCAAAAAATGGTACCTTGGATTTTTCAGTAGCCAGTTATAAACCAAAATATTTAAACACCCTATATTTAAATAAAAATGTATCAATTTCTACTAAATCAAACGTGCTGATTGCGAAAAAAAGAGTAAAAAAATTCCCAGGATTCTAGTTTTAGAAATACAAAGTTTTTTTTCCATTGGAAATCTAACAAGTTTATTTCACTTTGCCGGGCTATAACTAATGAAGGGTAAAAGATATGTTAACGGGCGTTGCGGCAATCGAATCTATGGACATTTCTACGTATGTACACTAATTTTTAACTTCCGTGTTCAGCTGATACAATATTACCATGCAATAAATCAAAAAATGGTACCTTGGATTTTTCAGTAGCCAGTTATAAACCAAAATATTTAAACACCCTATATTTAAATAAAAATGTATCAATTTCTACTAAATCAAACGTGCTGATTGCGAAAAAAATAGTAAAAAAATTCCCAGGATTCTAGTTTTAGAAATACAAAGTTTTTTTTCCATTGGAAATCTAACAAGTTTATTTCACTTTGCCGGGCTATAACTAATGAACGGTAAAAGATATGTTAACGGGCGTTGCGGCAATCGAATCTATGGACATTTCTACGTATGTACACTAATTTTTAACTTCCGTGTTCAGCTGATACAATATTACCATGCAATAAATCAAAAAATGGTACCTTGGATTTTTCAGTAGCCAGTTATAAACCAAAATATTTAAACACATTATATTTAAATAAAAATGTAACAAATTCTACTAAATCAAACGTGCTGATTGCGAAAAAAATAGTAAAAAAATTCCCAGGATTCTAGTTTTAGAAATACAAAGTTTTTTTTCCATTGGAAATCTAACAAGTTTATTTCACTTTGCCGGGCTATAACTAATGAACGGTAAAAGATACGTTAACGGGCGTTGCGGCAATCGAATCTATGGACATTTCTACGTATGTACACTAATTTTTAACTTCCGTGTTCAGCTGATACAATAATACCATGCAATAAATCAAAAAATGGTACCTTGGATTTTTCAGTAGCCAGTTATAAACCAAAATATTTAAACACCCTATATTTAAATAAAAGTGTATCAATTTCTACTAAATCAAACGTGCTGATTGCGAAAAAAATAGTAAAAAAATTCCCAGGATTCTAGTTTTAGAAATACAAAGTTTTTTTTTCCATTGGAAATCTAACAAGTTTATTTCACTTTGCCGGGCTATAACTAATGAACGGTAAAAGATATGTTAACGGGCGTTGCGGCAATCGAATCTATGGACATTTCTACGTATGTACACTAATTTTTAACTTCCGTGTTCAGCTGATACAATATTACCATGCAATAAATCAAAAAATGGTACCTTGGATTTTTCAGTAGCCAGTTATAAACCAAAATATTTAAACACCCTATATTTAAATAAAAGTGTATCAATTTCTACTAAATCAAACGTGCTGATTGCGAAAAAAATAGTAAAAAAATTCCCAGGATTCTAGTTTTAGAAATACAAAGTTTTTTTTCCATTGGAAATCTAACAAGTTTATTTCACTTTGCCGGGCTATAACTAATGAACGGTAAAAGATACGTTGACGGGCGTTGCGGCATTCGAATCTATGGACATTTCTACGTATGTACACTAATTTTTAACTTCCGTGTTCAGCTGATACAATATTACCATGCAATAAATCAAAAAATGGTACCTTGGATTTTTCAGTAGCCAGTTATAAACCAAAATATTTAAACACCCTATATTTAAATAAAAATGTAACAAATTCTACTAAATCAAACGTGCTGATTGCGAAAAAAATAGTAAAAAAATTCCCAGGATTCTAGTTTTAGAAATACAAAGTTTTTTTTTCCATTGGAAATCTAACAAGTTTATTTCACTTTGCCGGGTATAACTAATGAACGGTAAAAGATACGTTAACGGGCGTTGCGGCAATCGAATCTATGGACATTTCTACGTATGTACACTAATTTTTAACTTCCGTGTTCAGCTGATACAATATTACCATGCAATAAATCAAAAAATGGTACCTTGGATTTTTCAGTAGCCAGTTATAAACCAAAATATTTAAACACCCTATATTTAAATAAAAATGTAACAAATTCTACTAAATCAAACGTGCTGATTGCGAAAAAAATAGTAAAAAAATTCCCAGGATTCTAGTTTTAGAAATACAAAGTTTTTTTTTCCATTGGAAATCTAACAAGTTTATTTCACTTTGCCGGGCTATAACTAATGAACGGTAAAAGATACGTTAACGGGCGTTGCGGCATTCGAATCTATGGACATTTCTACGTATGTACACTAATTTTTAACTTCCGTTTTCAGCTGATACAATATTACCATGCAATAAATCAAAAAATGGTACCTTGGATTTTTCAGTAGCCAGTTATAAACCAAAATATTTAAACACCCTATATTTAAATAAAAATGTATCAATTTCTACTAAATCAAACGTGCTGATTGCGAAACAAATAGTAAAAAAATTCCCAGGATTTTGGATTAGAAATACAAAGTTTTTTTTCCATTGGAAATCTAACAAGTTTATTTCACTTTGCCGGGTATAACTAATGAACGGTAAAAGATACGTTAACGGGCGTTGCGGCAATCGAATCCATGGACATTTCTACGTATGTACACTAATTTTTAACTTCCGTGTTCAGCTGATACAATATTACCATGCAATAAATCAAAAAATGGTACCTTGGATTTTTCAGTAGCCAGTTATAAACCAAAATATTTAAACACCTTATATTTAAATAAAAATGTAACAAATTCTACTAAATCAAACGTGCTGATTGCGAAAAAAATAGTAAAAAAATTCCCAGGATTCTAGTTTTAGAAATACAAAGTTTTTTTTTCCATTGGAAATCTAACAAGTTTATTTCACTTTGCCGGGCTATAACTAATGAACGGTAAAAGATACGTTAACGGGCGTTGCGGCATTCGAATCTATGGACATTTCTACGTATGTACACTAATTTTTAACTTCCGTGTTCAGCTGATACAATATTACCATGCAATAAATCAAAAAATGGTACCTTGGATTTTTCAGTAGCCAGTTATAAACGAAAATATTTAAACACCCTATATTTAAATAAAAATGTATCAATATCTACTAAATCAAACGTGCTGATTGCGAAAAAAATAGTAAAAAAATTCCCAGGATTCTAGTTTTAGAAATACAAAGTTTTTTTTCCATTGGAAATCTAACAAGTTTATTTCACTTTGCCGGGCTATAAATAATGAACGGTAAAAGATACGTTGACGGGCGTTGCGGCATTCGAATCTGTGGACATTTCTACGTATGTACTCTAATTTTTAACTTCCGTGTTCAGCTGATACAATATTACCATGCAATAAATCAAAAAATGGTACCTTGGATTTTTCAGTAGCCAGTTATAAACCAAAATATTTAAACACCCTATATTTAAATAAAAATGTATCAATTTCTACTAAATCAAACGTGCTGATTGCGAAAAAAATAGTAAAAAAATTCCCAGGATTCTAGTTTTAGAAATACAAAGTTTTTTTTCCATTGGAAATCTAACAAGTTTATTTCACTTTGCCGGGCTATAACTAATGAACGGTAAAAGATATGTTAACGGGCGTTGCGGCAATCGAATCTATGGACATTTCTACGTATGTGCACTAATTTTTAACTTCCGTGTTCAGCTGATACAATATTACCATGCAATAAATCAAAAAATGGTACCTTGGATTTTTCAGTAGCCAGTTATAAACCAAAATATTTAAACACCCTATATTTAAATAAAAATGTAACAAATTCTACTAAATAAACGTGCTGATTGCGAAAAAAATAGTAAAAAAATTCCCAGGATTCTAGTTTTAGAAATACAAAGTTTTTTTTCCATTGGAAATCTAACAAGTTTATTTCACTTTGCCGGGCTATAACTAATGAACGGTAAAAGATACGTTAACGGGCGTTGCGGCATTCGAATCTATGGACATTTCTACGTATGTACACTAATTTTTAACTTCCGTGTTCAGCTGATACAATATTACCATGCAATAAATCAGAAAATGGTACCTTGGATTTTTCAGTAGCCAGTTATAAACCAAAATATTTAAACACCCTATATTTAAATAAAAATGTATCAATTTCTACTAAATCAAACGTGCTGATTGCGAAAAAAATAGTAAAAAAATTCCCAGGATTCTAGTTTTAGAAATACAAAGTTTTTTTTCCATTGGAAATCTAACAAGTTTATTTCACTTTGCCGGGCTATAACTAATGAACGGTAAAAGATATGTTAACGGGCGTTGCGGCAATCGAATCTATGGACATTTCTACGTATGTGCACTAATTTTTAACTTCCGTGTTCAGCTGATACAATATTACCATGCAATAAATCAAAAAATGGTACCTTGGATTTTTCAGTAGCCAGTTATAAACCAAAATATTTAAACACCCTATATTTAAATAAAAATGTAACAAATTCTACTAAATAAACGTGCTGATTGCGAAAAAAATAGTAAAAAAATTCCCAGGATTCTAGTTTTAGAAATACAAAGTTTTTTTTTCCATTGGAAATCTAACAAGTTTATTTCACTTTGCTGGGCTATAACTAATGAACGGTAAAAGATACGTTAACGGGCGTTGCAAAAATCGAATCTATGGACATTTCTACGTATGTACACTAATTTTTAACTTCCGTGTTCAGCTGATACAATATTACCATGCAATAAATCAAAAAATGGTACCTTGGATTTTTCAGTAGCCAGTTATAAACCAAAATATTTAAACACCCTATATTTAAATAAAAATGTATCAATTTCTACTAAATCAAACGTGCTGATTGCGAAAAAAATAGTAAAAAAATTCCCAGGATTCTAGTTTTAGAAATACAAAGTTTTTTTTCCATTGGAAATCTAACAAGTTTATTTCACTTTGCCGGGCTATAACTAATGAACGGTAGAAGATACGTTAACGGGCGTTGCGGCAATCGAATCTATGGACATTTCTACGTATGTACACTAATTTTTAACTTCCGTGTTCAGCTGATACAATATTACCATGCAATAAATCAAAAAATGGTACCTTGGATTTTTCAGTAGCCAGTTATAAACCAAAATATTTAAACACCCTATATTTAAATAAAAATGTAACAAATTCTACTAAATCAAACGTGCTGATTGCGAAAAAAATAGTAAAAAAATTCCCAGGATTCTAGTTTTAGAAATACAAAGTTTTTTTTCCACTGGAAATCTAACAAGTTTATTTCACTTTGCCGGGCTATAACTAATGAACGGTAAAAGATACGTTAACGGACGTTGCGGCAATCGAATCTATGGACATTTCTACGTATGTACACTAATTTTTAACTTCCGTGTTCAGCTGATACAATATTACCATGCAATAAATCAAAAAATGGTACCTTGGATTTTTCAGTAGCCAGTTATAAACCAAAATATTTAAACACCCTATATTTAAATAAAAATGTATCAATTTCTACTAAATCAAACGTGCTGATTGCGAAAAAAATAGTAAAAAAATTCCCAGGATTCTAGTTTTAGAAATACAAAGTTTTTTTTCCATTGGAAATCTAACAAGTTTATTTCACTTTGCCGGGCTATAACTAATGAACAGTAAAAGATATGTTAACGGGCGTTGCGGCAATCGAATCTATGGACATTTCTACGTATGTACACTAATTTTTAACTTCCGTGTTCAGCTGATACAATATTACCATGCAATAAATCAAAAAATGGTACCTTGGATTTTTCAGTAGCCAGTTATAAACCAAAATATTTAAACACCCTATATTTAAATAAAAATGTAACAAATTCTCCTAAATCAAACGTGCTGATTGCGAAAAAAATAGTAAAAAAATTCCCAGGATTCTAGTTTTAGAAATACAAAGTTTTTTTTTTCCATTGGAAATCTAACAAGTTTATTTCACTTTGCCGGGCTATAACTAATGAACGGTAAAAGATACGTTAACGGGCGTTGCGGCATTCGAATCTATGGACATTTCTACGTATGTACACTAATTTTTAACTACCGTGTTCAGCTGATACAATATTACCACGCAATAAATCAAAAAATGGTACCTTGGATTTTTCAGTAGCCAGTTATAAACCAAAATATTTAAACACCCTATATTTAAATAAAAATGTATCAATTTCTACTAAATCAAACGTACTGATTGCGAAAAAAATAGTAAAAAAATTCCCAGGATTCTAGTTTTAGAAATACAAAGTTTTTTTTCCATTGGAAATCTAACAAGTTTATTTCACTTTGCCGGGCTATAACTAATGAACGGTAAAAGATACGTTGACGGGCGTTGCGGCATTCGAATCTATGGACATTTCTACGTATGTACACTAATTTTTAACTTCCGTTTTCAGCTGATACAATATTACCATGCAATAAATCAAAAAATGGTACCTTGGATTTTTCAGTAGCCAGTTATAAACCAAAATATTTAAACACCCTATATTTAAATAAAAATGTATCAATATCTACTAAATTAAACGTGCTGATTGCGAAAAAAATAGTAAAAAAATTCCCAGGATTCTAGTTTTAGAAATACAAAGTTTTTTTTCCATTGCAAATCTAACAAGTTTATTTCACTTTGCCGGGCTATAACTAATGAACGGTAAAAGATACGTTAACGGGCGTTGCGGCAATCGAATCTATGGACATTTCTACGTATGTACACTAATTTTTAACTTCCGTGTTCAGCTGATACAATATTACCATGCAATAAATCAAAAAATGGTACCTTGGATTTTTCAGTAGCCAGTTATAAACCAAAATATTTAAACACCCTATATTTAAATAAAAATGTATCAATTTCTACTAAATCAAACGTGCTGATTGCGAAAAAAATAGTAAAAAAATTCCCAGGATTCTAGTTTTAGAAATACAAAGTTTTTTTTCCATTGGAAATCTAACAAGTTTATTTCACTTTGCCGGGCTACAACTAATGAACGGTAAAAGATACGTTAACGGGCGTTGCGGCAATCGAATCTATGGACATTTCTACGTATGTACACTAATTTTTAACTTCCGTGTTCAGCTGATACAATATTACCATGCAATAAATCAAAAAATGGTACCTTGGATTTTTCAGTAGCCAGTTATAAACCAAAATATTTAAACACCCTATATTTAAATAAAAATGTATCAATTTCTACTAAATCAAACGTGCTGATTGCGAAAAAAATAGTAAAAAAATTCCCAGGATTCTAGTTTTAGAAATACAAAGTTTTTTTTCCATTGGAAATCTAACAAGTTTATTTCACTTTGCCGGGCTATAAATAATGAACGGTAAAAGATACGTTGACGGGCGTTGCGGCATTCGAATCTATGGACATTTCTACGTATGTACACTAATTTTTAACTTCCGTGTTCAGCTGATACAATATTACCATGCAATAAATCAAAAAATGGTACCTTGGATTTTTCAGTAGCCAGTTATAAACCAAAATATTTAAACACCCTATATTTAAATAAAAATGTATCAATTTCTACTAAATAAAACGTGCTGATTGCGAAAAAAATAGTAAAAAAATTCCCAGGATTCTAGTTTTAGAAATACAAAGTTTTTTTTCCATTGGAAATCTAACAAGTTTATTTCACTTTGCCGGGCTATAACTAATGAACGGTAAAAGATATGTTAACGGGCGTTGCGGCAATCGAATCTATGGACATTTCTACGTATGAACACTAATTTTTAACTTCCGTGTTCAGCTGATACAATATTACCATGCAATAAATCAAAAAATGGTACCTTGGATTTTTCAGTAGCCAGTTATAAACCAAAATATTTAAACACCCTATATTTAAATAAAAATGTAACAAATTCTACTAAATCAAACGTGCTGATTGCGAAAAAAATAGTAAAAAAATTCCCAGGATTCTAGTTTTAGAAATACAAAGTTTTTTTTTCCATTGGAAATCTAACAAGTTTATTTCACTTTGCCGGGCTATAACTAATGAACGGTAGAAGATACGTTAACGGGCGTTGCGGCAATCGAATCTATGGACATTTCTACGTATGTACACTAATTTTTAACTTCCGTGTTCAGCTGATACAATATTACCATGCAATAAATCAGAAAATGGTACCTTGGATTTTTCAGTAGCCAGTTATAAACCAAAATATTTAAACACCCTATATTTAAATAAAAATGTATCAATTTCTACTAAATCAAACGTGCTGATTGCGAAAAAAATAGTAAAAAAATTCCCAGGATTCTAGTTTTAGAAATACAAAGTTTTTTTTCCATTGGAAATCTAACAAGTTTATTTCACTTTGCCGGGCTATAACTAATGAACGGTAAAAGATATGTTAACGGGCGTTGCGGCAATCGAATCTATGGACATTTCTACGTATGTGCACTAATTTTTAACTTCCGTGTTCAGCTGATACAATATTACCATGCAATAAATCAAAAAATGGTACCTTGGATTTTTCAGTAGCCAGTTATAAACCAAAATATTTAAACACCCTATATTTAAATAAAAATGTAACAAATTCTACTAAATAAACGTGCTGATTGCGAAAAAAATAGTAAAAAAATTCCCAGGATTCTAGTTTTAGAAATACAAAGTTTTTTTTTCCATTGGAAATCTAACAAGTTTATTTCACTTTGCTGGGCTATAACTAATGAACGGTAAAAGATACGTTAACGGGCGTTGCAAAAATCGAATCTATGGACATTTCTACGTATGTACACTAATTTTTAACTTCCGTGTTCAGCTGATACAATATTACCATGCAATAAATCAAAAAATGGTACCTTGGATTTTTCAGTAGCCAGTTATAAACCAAAATATTTAAACACCCTATATTTAAATAAAAATGTATCAATTTCTACTAAATCAAACGTGCTGATTGCGAAAAAAATAGTAAAAAAATTCCCAGGATTCTAGTTTTAGAAATACAAAGTTTTTTTTCCATTGGAAATCTAACAAGTTTATTTCACTTTGCCGGGCTATAACTAATGAACGGTAAAAGATACGTTGACGGGCGTTGCGGCATTCGAATCTATGGACATTTCTACGTATGTACACTAATTTTTAACTTCCGTTTTCAGCTGATACAATATTACCATGCAATAAATCAAAAAATGGTACCTTGGATTTTTCAGTAGCCAGTTATAAACCAAAATATTTAAACACCCTATATTTAAATAAAAATGTATCAATTTCTACTAAATCAAACGTGCTGATTGCGAAAAAAATAGTAAAAAAATTCCCAGGATTCTAGTTTTAGAAATACAAAGTTTTTTTTCCATTGGAAATCTAACAAGTTTATTTCACTTTGCCGGGCTATAAATAATGAACGGTAAAAGATACGTTGACGGGCGTTGCGGCATTCGAATCTATGGACATTTCTACGTATGTACACTAATTTTTAACTTCCGTGTTCAGCTGATACAATATTACCATGCAATAAATCAAAAAATGGTACCTTGGATTTTTCAGTAGCCAGTTATAAACCAAAATATTTAAACACCCTATATTTAAATAAAAATGTATCAATTTCTACTAAATCAAACGTGCTGATTGCGAAAAAAATAGTAAAAAAATTCCCAGGATTCTAGTTTTAGAAATACAAAGTTTTTTTTCCATTGGAAATCTAACAAGTTTATTTCACTTTGCCGGGCTATAACTAATGAACGGTAAAAGATATGTTAACGGGCGTTGCGGCAATTGAATCTATGGACATTTCTACGTATGTACACTAATTTTTAACTTCCGTGTTCAGCTGATACAATATTACCATGCAATAAATCAAAAAATGGTACCTTGGATTTTTCAGTAGCCAGTTATAAACCAAAATATTTAAACACCCTATATTTAAATAAAAATGTAACAAATTCTACTAAATCAAACGTGCTGATTGCGAAAAAAATAGTAAAAAAATTCCCAGGATTCTAGTTTTAGAAATACAAAGTTTTTTTTTCCATTGGAAATCTAACAAGTTTATTTCACTTTGCCGGGCTATAACTAATGAACGGTAGAAGATACGTTAACGGGCGTTGCGGCAATCGAATCTATGGACATTTCTACGTATGTACACTAATTTTTAACTTCCGTGTTCAGCTGATACAATATTACCATGCAATAAATCAAAAAATGGTACCTTGGATTTTTCAGTAGCCAGTTATAAACCAAAATATTTAAACACCCTATATTTAAATAAAAATGTATCAATTTCTACTAAATCAAACGTGCTGATTGCGAAAAAAATAGTAAAAAAATTCCCAGGATTCTAGTTTTAGAAATACAAAGTTTTTTTTCCATTGGAAATCTAACAAGTTTATTTCACTTTGCCGGGCTATAACTAATGAACAGTAAAAGATATGTTAACGGGCGTTGCGGCAATCGAATCTATGGACATTTCTACGTATGTACACTAATTTTTAACTTCCGTGTTCAGCTGATACAATATTACCATGCAATAAATCAAAAAATGGTACCTTGGATTTTTCAGTAGCCAGTTATAAACCAAAATATTTAAACACCCTATATTTAAATAAAAATGTAACAAATTCTCCTAAATCAAACGTGCTGATTGCGAAAAAAATAGTAAAAAAATTCCCAGGATTCTAGTTTTAGAAATACAAAGTTTTTTTTTCCATTGGAAATCTAACAAGTTTATTTCACTTTGCCGGGCTATAACTAATGAACGGTAAAAGATACGTTAACGGGCGTTGCGGCATTCGAATCTATGGACATTTCTACGTATGTACACTAATTTTTAACTACCGTGTTCAGCTGATACAATATTACCACGCAATAAATCAAAAAATGGTACCTTGGATTTTTCAGTAGCCAGTTATAAACCAAAATATTTAAACACCCTATATTTAAATAAAAATGTATCAATTTCTACTAAATCAAACGTACTGATTGCGAAAAAAATAGTAAAAAAATTCCCAGGATTCTAGTTTTAGAAATACAAAGTTTTTTTTCCATTGGAAATCTAACAAGTTTATTTCACTTTGCCGGGCTATAACTAATGAACGGTAAAAGATACGTTGACGGGCGTTGCGGCATTCGAATCTATGGACATTTCTACGTATGTACACTAATTTTTAACTTCCGTTTTCAGCTGATACAATATTACCATGCAATAAATCAAAAAATGGTACCTTGGATTTTTCAGTAGCCAGTTATAAACCAAAATATTTAAACACCCTATATTTAAATAAAAATGTATCAATATCTACTAAATTAAACGTGCTGATTGCGAAAAAAATAGTAAAAAAATTCCCAGGATTCTAGTTTTAGAAATACAAAGTTTTTTTTCCATTGCAAATCTAACAAGTTTATTTCACTTTGCCGGGCTATAACTAATGAACGGTAAAAGATACGTTAACGGGCGTTGCGGCAATCGAATCTATGGACATTTCTACGTATGTACACTAATTTTTAACTTCCGTGTTCAGCTGATACAATATTACCATGCAATAAATCAAAAAATGGTACCTTGGATTTTTCAGTAGCCAGTTATAAACCAAAATATTTAAACACCCTATATTTAAATAAAAATGTATCAATTTCTACTAAATCAAACGTGCTGATTGCGAAAAAAATAGTAAAAAAATTCCCAGGATTCTAGTTTTAGAAATACAAAGTTTTTTTTCCATTGGAAATCTAACAAGTTTATTTCACTTTGCCGGGCTATAACTAATGAACAGTAAAAGATATGTTAACGGGCGTTGCGGCAATCGAATCTATGGACATTTCTACGTATGTACACTAATTTTTAACTTCCGTGTTCAGCTGATACAATATTACCATGCAATAAATCAAAAAATGGTACCTTGGATTTTTCAGTAGCCAGTTATAAACCAAAATATTTAAACACCCTATATTTAAATAAAAATGTAACAAATTCTCCTAAATCAAACGTGCTGATTGCGAAAAAAATAGTAAAAAAATTCCCAGGATTCTAGTTTTAGAAATACAAAGTTTTTTTTTCCATTGGAAATCTAACAAGTTTATTTCACTTTGCCGGGCTATAACTAATGAACGGTAAAAGATACGTTAACGGGCGTTGCGGCATTCGAATCTATGGACATTTCTACGTATGTACACTAATTTTTAACTACCGTGTTCAGCTGATACAATATTACCACGCAATAAATCAAAAAATGGTACCTTGGATTTTTCAGTAGCCAGTTATAAACCAAAATATTTAAACACCCTATATTTAAATAAAAATGTATCAATTTCTACTAAATCAAACGTACTGATTGCGAAAAAAATAGTAAAAAAATTCCCAGGATTCTAGTTTTAGAAATACAAAGTTTTTTTTCCATTGGAAATCTAACAAGTTTATTTCACTTTGCCGGGCTATAACTAATGAACGGTAAAAGATACGTTGACGGGCGTTGCGGCATTCGAATCTATGGACATTTCTACGTATGTACACTAATTTTTAACTTCCGTTTTCAGCTGATACAATATTACCATGCAATAAATCAAAAAATGGTACCTTGGATTTTTCAGTAGCCAGTTATAAACCAAAATATTTAAACACCCTATATTTAAATAAAAATGTATCAATATCTACTAAATTAAACGTGCTGATTGCGAAAAAAATAGTAAAAAAATTCCCAGGATTCTAGTTTTAGAAATACAAAGTTTTTTTTCCATTGCAAATCTAACAAGTTTATTTCACTTTGCCGGGCTATAACTAATGAACGGTAAAAGATACGTTAACGGGCGTTGCGGCAATCGAATCTATGGACATTTCTACGTATGTACACTAATTTTTAACTTCCGTGTTCAGCTGATACAATATTACCATGCAATAAATCAAAAAATGGTACCTTGGATTTTTCAGTAGCCAGTTATAAACCAAAATATTTAAACACCCTATATTTAAATAAAAATGTATCAATTTCTACTAAATCAAACGTGCTGATTGCGAAAAAAATAGTAAAAAAATTCCCAGGATTCTAGTTTTAGAAATACAAAGTTTTTTTTCCATTGGAAATCTAACAAGTTTATTTCACTTTGCCGGGCTACAACTAATGAACGGTAAAAGATACGTTAACGGGCGTTGCGGCAATCGAATCTATGGACATTTCTACGTATGTACACTAATTTTTAACTTCCGTGTTCAGCTGATACAATATTACCATGCAATAAATCAAAAAATGGTACCTTGGATTTTTCAGTAGCCAGTTATAAACCAAAATATTTAAACACCCTATATTTAAATAAAAATGTATCAATTTCTACTAAATCAAACGTGCTGATTGCGAAAAAAATAGTAAAAAAATTCCCAGGATTCTAGTTTTAGAAATACAAAGTTTTTTTTCCATTGGAAATCTAACAAGTTTATTTCACTTTGCCGGGCTATAAATAATGAACGGTAAAAGATACGTTGACGGGCGTTGCGGCATTCGAATCTATGGACATTTCTACGTATGTACACTAATTTTTAACTTCCGTGTTCAGCTGATACAATATTACCATGCAATAAATCAAAAAATGGTACCTTGGATTTTTCAGTAGCCAGTTATAAACCAAAATATTTAAACACCCTATATTTAAATAAAAATGTATCAATTTCTACTAAATAAAACGTGCTGATTGCGAAAAAAAATAGTAAAAAAATTCCCAGGATTCTAGTTTTAGAAATACAAAGTTTTTTTTCCATTGGAAATCTAACAAGTTTATTTCACTTTGCCGGGCTATAACTAATGAACGGTAAAAGATATGTTAACGGGCGTTGCGGCAATCGAATCTATGGACATTTCTACGTAATGAACACTAATTTTTAACTTCCGTGTTCAGCTGATACAATATTACCATGCAATAAATCAAAAAATGGTACCTTGGATTTTTCAGTAGCCAGTTATAAAACCAAAATATTTAAACACCCTATATTTAAATAAAAATGTAACAAATTCTACTAAATCAAACGTGCTGATTGCGAAAAAAATAGTAAAAAAATTCCCAGGATTCTAGTTTTAGAAATACAAAGTTTTTTTTTCCATTGGAAATCTAACAAGTTTATTTCACTTTGCCGGGCTATAACTAATGAACGGTAGAAGATACGTTAACGGGCGTTGCGGCAATCGAATCTATGGACATTTCTACGTATGTACACTAATTTTTAACTTCCGTGTTCAGCTGATACAATATTACCATGCAATAAATCAGAAAATGGTACCTTGGATTTTTCAGTAGCCAGTTATAAACCAAAATATTTAAACACCCTATATTTAAATAAAAATGTATCAATTTCTACTAAATCAAACGTGCTGATTGCGAAAAAAATAGTAAAAAAATTCCCAGGATTCTAGTTTTAGAAATACAAAGTTTTTTTTCCATTGGAAATCTAACAAGTTTATTTCACTTTGCCGGGCTATAACTAATGAACGGTAAAAGATATGTTAACGGGCGTTGCGGCAATCGAATCTATGGACATTTCTACGTATGTGCACTAATTTTTAACTTCCGTGTTCAGCTGATACAATATTACCATGCAATAAATCAAAAAATGGTACCTTGGATTTTTCAGTAGCCAGTTATAAACCAAAATATTTAAACACCCTATATTTAAATAAAAATGTAACAAATTCTACTAAATAAACGTGCTGATTGCGAAAAAAATAGTAAAAAAATTCCCAGGATTCTAGTTTTAGAAATACAAAGTTTTTTTTTCCATTGGAAATCTAACAAGTTTATTTCACTTTGCTGGGCTATAACTAATGAACGGTAAAAGATACGTTAACGGGCGTTGCAAAAATCGAATCTATGGACATTTCTACGTATGTACACTAATTTTTAACTTCCGTGTTCAGCTGATACAATATTACCATGCAATAAATCAAAAAATGGTACCTTGGATTTTTCAGTAGCCAGTTATAAACCAAAATATTTAAACACCCTATATTTAAATAAAAATGTATCAATTTCTACTAAATCAAACGTGCTGATTGCGAAAAAAATAGTAAAAAAATTCCCAGGATTCTAGTTTTAGAAATACAAAGTTTTTTTTCCATTGGAAATCTAACAAGTTTATTTCACTTTGCCGGGCTATAACTAATGAACGGTAAAAGATACGTTGACGGGCGTTGCGGCATTCGAATCTATGGACATTTCTACGTATGTACACTAATTTTTAACTTCCGTTTTCAGCTGATACAATATTACCATGCAATAAATCAAAAAATGGTACCTTGGATTTTTCAGTAGCCAGTTATAAACCAAAATATTTAAACACCCTATATTTAAATAAAAAATGTATCAATTTCTACTAAATCAAACGTGCTGATTGCGAAAAAAATAGTAAAAAAAATTCCCAGGATTCTAGTTTTAGAAATACAAAGTTTTTTTTTCCATTGGAAATCTAACAAGTTTATTTCACTTTGCCGGGCTATAAATAATGAACGGTAAAAGATACGTTGACGGGCGTTGCGGCATTCGAATCTATGGACATTTCTACGTATGTACACTAATTTTTAACTTCCGTGTTCAGCTGATACAATATTACCATGCAATAAATCAAAAAATGGTACCTTGGATTTTTCAGTAGCCAGTTATAAACCAAAATATTTAAACACCCTATATTTAAATAAAAATGTATCAATTTCTACTAAATCAAACGTGCTGATTGCGAAAAAAATAGTAAAAAAATTCCCAGGATTCTAGTTTTAGAAATACAAAGTTTTTTTTCCATTGGAAATCTAACAAGTTTATTTCACTTTGCCGGGCTATAACTAATGAACGGTAAAAGATATGTTAACGGGCGTTGCGGCAATCGAATCTATGGACATTTCTACGTATGTACACTAATTTTTAACTTCCGTGTTCAGCTGATACAATATTACCATGCAATAAATCAAAAAATGGTACCTTGGATTTTTCAGTAGCCAGTTATAAACCAAAATATTTAAACACCCTATATTTAAATAAAAATGTAACAAATTCTACTAAATCAAACGTGCTGATTGCGAAAAAAATAGTAAAAAAATTCCCAGGATTCTAGTTTTAGAAATACAAAGTTTTTTTTTCCATTGGAAATCTAACAAGTTTATTTCACTTTGCCGGGCTATAACTAATGAACGGTAGAAGATACGTTAACGGGCGTTGCGGCAATCGAATCTATGGACATTTCTACGTATGTACACTAATTTTTAACTTCCGTGTTCAGCTGATACAATATTACCATGCAATAAATCAAAAAATGGTACCTTGGATTTTTCAGTAGCCAGTTATAAACCAAAATATTTAAACACCCTATATTTAAATAAAAATGTATCAATTTCTACTAAATCAAACGTGCTGATTGCGAAAAAAATAGTAAAAAAATTCCCAGGATTCTAGTTTTAGAAATACAAAGTTTTTTTTTCCATTGGAAATCTAACAAGTTTATTTCACTTTGCCGGGCTATAACTAATGAACGGTAAAAGATACGTTAACGGGCGTTGCGGCAATCGAATCTATGGACATTTCTACGTATGTACACTAATTTTTAACTTCCGTGTTCAGCTGATACAATATTACCATGCAATAAATCAAAAAATGGTACCTTGGATTTTTCAGTAGCCAGTTATAAACCAAAATATTTAAACACCCTATATTTAAATAAAAATGTATCAATTTCTACTAAATCAAACGTGCTGATTGCGAAAAAAATAGTAAAAAAATTCCCAGGATTCTAGTTTTAGAAATACAAAGTTTTTTTTTTCCATTGGAAATCTAACAAGTTTATTTCACTTTGCCGGGCTATAACTAATGAACGGTAAAAGATATGTTAACGGGCGTTGCGGCAATCGAATCTATGGATATTTCTACGTATGTACACTAATTTTTAACTTCCGTGTTCAGCTGATACAATATTACCATGCAATAAATCAAAAAATGGTACCTTGGATTTTTCAGTAGCCAGTTATAAACCAAAATATTTAAACACCCTATATTTAAATAAAAATGTATCAATTTCTACTAAATCAAACGTGCTGATTCCGAAAAAAAGAGTAAAAAAATTCCCAGGATTCTAGTTTTAGAAATACAAAGTTTTTTTTTCCATTGGAAATCTAACAAGTTTATTTCACTTTGCCGGGCTATAACTAATGAACGGTAAAAGAAACGTTAACGGGCGTTGCGGCAATCGAATCTATGGACATTTCTACGTATGTACACTAATTTTTAACTTCCGTGTTCAGCTGATACAATATTACCATGCAATAAATCAAAAAATGGTACCTTGGATTTTTCAGTAGCCAGTTATAAACCAAAATATTTAAACACCCTATATTTAAATAAAAATGTATCAATTTCTACTAAATCAAACATGCTGATTGCGAAAAAAATAGTAAAAAAATTCCCAGGATTCTAGTTTTAGAAATACAAAGTTTTTTTTCCATTGGAAATCTAACAAGTTTATTTCACTTTGCCGGGCTATAACTAATGAAAGGTAAAAGATACGTTAACGGGCGTTGCGGCAATCGAATCTATGGACATTTCTACGTATGTACACTAATTTTTAACTTCCGTGTTCAGCTGATACAATATTACCATGCAATAAATCAAAAAATGGTACCTTGGATTTTTCAGTAGCCAGTAATAAACCAAAATATTTAAACACCCTATATTTAAATAAAAATGTATCAATTTCTACTAAATCAAACGTGCTGATTGCGAAAAAAATAGTAAAAAAATTCCCAGGATTCTAGTTTTAGAAATACAAAGTTTTTTTTCCATTGGAAATCTAACAAGTTTATTTCACTTTGCCGGGCTATAACTAATGAACGGTAAAAGATACGTTAACGGGCGTTGCGGCAATCGAATCTATGGACATTTCTACGTATGTACACTAATTTTTAACTTCCGTGTTCAGCTGATACAATATTACCATGCAATAAATCAAAAAATGGTACCTTGGATTTTTCAGTAGCCAGTTATAAACCAAAATATTTAAACACCCTATATTTAAATAAAAATGTATCAATTTCTACTAAATCAAACGTGCTGATTGCGAAAAAAATAGTAAAAAAATTCCCAGGATTCTAGTTTTAGAAATACAAAGTTTTTTTTCCATTGGAAATCTAACAAGTTTATTTCACTTTGCCGGGCTATAACTAATGAACGGTAAAAGATATGTTAACGGGCGTTGCGGCAATCGAATCTATGGACATTTCTACGTATGTACACTAATTTTTAACTTCCGTGTTCAGCTGATACAATATTACCATGCAATAAATCAAAAAATGGTACCTTGGATTTTTCAGTAGCCAGTTATAAACCAAAATATTTAAACACCCTATATTTAAATAAAAATGTATCAATTTCTACTAAATCAAACGTGCTGATTGCGAAAAAAATAGTAAAAAAATTCCCGGGATTCTAGTTTTAGAAATACAAAGTTTTTTTTCCATTGCAAATCTAACAAGTTTATTTCACTTTGCCGAGCTATAACTAATGAACGGTAAAAGGTACGCTAACGGGCGTTGCGGTAATCGAATCTATGGACATTTCTACGTATGTACACTAATTTTTAACTTCCGTGTTTAGCTGATACAATATTACCATGCAATAAATCAAAAAATGGTACCTTGGATTTTTCAGTAGCCAGTTATAAACCAAAATATTTAAACACCCTATATTTAAATAAAAATGTATCAATTTCTACTAAATCAAACGTGCTGATTGCGAAAAAAATAGTAAAAAAATTCCCAGGATTCTAGTTTTAGAAATACAAAGTTTTTTTTCCATTGGAAATCTAACAAGTTTATTTCACTTTGCCGGGCTATAACTAATGAACGGTAAAAGATACGTTAACGGGCGTTGCGGCAATCGAATCTATGGACATTTCTACGTATGTACACTAATTTTTAACTTCCGTGTTCAGCTGATACAATATTACCATGCAATAAATCAAAAAATGGTACCTTGGATTTTTCAGTAGCCAGTTATAAACCAAAATATTTAAACACCCTATATTTAAATAAAAATGTATCAATTTCTACTAAATCAAACGTGCTGATTGCGAAAAAAATAGTAAAAAAATTCCCAGGATTCTAGTTTTAGAAATACAAAGTTTTTTTTCCATTGGAAATCTAACAAGTTTATTTCACTTTGCCGGGCTATAACTAATGAACGGTAAAAGATATGTTAACGGGCGTTGCGGCAATCGAATCTATGGACATTTCTACGTATGTACACTAATTTTTAACTTCCGTGTTCAGCTGATACAATATTACCATGCAATAAATCAAAAAATGGTACCTTGGATTTTTCAGTAGCCAGTTATAAACCAAAATATTTAAACACCCTATATTTAAATAAAAATGTATCAATTTATACTAAATCAAACGTGCTGATTGCGAAAAAAATAGTAAAAAAATTCCCGGGATTCTAGTTTTAGAAATACAAAGTTTTTTTTCCATTGCAAATCTAACAAGTTTATTTCACTTTGCCGAGCTATAACTAATGAACGGTAAAAGGTACGCTAACGGGCGTTGCGGTAATCGAATCTATGGACATTTCTACGTATGTACACTAATTTTTAACTTCCGTGTTTAGCTGATACAATATTACCATGCAATAAATCAAAAAATGGTACCTAGGATTTTTCAGTAGCCAGTTATAAACCAAAATATTTAAACACCCTATATTTAAATAAAAATGTATCAATTTCTACTAAATCAAACGTGCTGATTGCGAAAAAAATAGTAAAAAAATTCCCAGGATTCTAGTTTTAGAAATACAAAGTTTTTTTTCCATTGGAAATCTAACAAGTTTATTTCACTTTGCCGGGCTATAACTAATGAACGGTAAAAGATACGTTAACGGGCGTTGCGGCAATCGAATCTATGGACATTTCTACGTATGTACACTAATTTTTAACTTCCGTGTTCAGCTGATACAATATTACCATGCAATAAATCAAAAAATGGTACCTTGGATTTTTCAGTAGCCAGTTATAAACCAAAATATTTAAACACCCTATATTTAAATAAAAATGTATCAATTTCTACTAAATCAAACGTGCTGATTGCGAAAAAAATAGTAAAAAAATTCCCAGGATTCTAGTTTTAGAAATACAAAGTTTTTTTTCCATTGCAAATCTAACAAGTTTATTTCACTTTGCCGGGCTATAACTAATGAACGGTAAAAGATATGTTAACGGGCGTTGCGGCAATCGAATCTATGGACATTTCTACGTATGTACACTAATTTTTAACTTCCGTGTTCAGCTGATACAATATTACCATGCAATAAATCAAAAAAATGGTACCTTGGATTTTTCAGTAGCCAGTTATAAACCAAAAATATTTAAACACCCTATATTTAAATAAAAATGTATCAATTTCTAGTAAATCAAACGTGCTGATTGCGAAAAAAATAGTAAAAAAATTCCCAGGATTCTAGTTTTAGAAATACAAAGTTTTTTTCCATTGGAAATCTAACAAGTTTATTTCACTTTGCCGGGCTATAACTAATGAAAGGTAGAAGATACGTTAACGGGCGTTGCGGCAATCGAATCTATGGACATTTCTACGTATGTACACTAATTTTTAACTTCCGTGTTTAGCTGATACAATATTACCATGCAATAAATCAAAAAATGGTACCTTGGATTTTTCAGTAGCCAGTTATAAACCAAAATATTTAAACACCCTATATTTAAATAAAAATGTATCATTTTCTACTAAATCAAACGTGCTGATTGCGAAAAAAATAGTAAAAAAATTCCCAGGATTCAAGTTTTAGAACTAAAAATTTTTTTTTCCATTGGAAATCTAACAAGTTTATTTCACTTTGCCGGGCTATAACTAATAAACGGTAAAAGATACGTTAACGGGCGTTGCGGCAATCAAATCTATGGACATTTCTACGTATGTATACTAATTTTTAACTTCCGTGTTCAGCTGATACAATATTACCATGCAATAAATCAAAAAATGGTACCTTGGATTTTTCAGTAGCCAGTTATAAACCAAAATATTTAAACACCCTATATTTAAATAAAAATGTATCAATTTCTACTAAATCAAACGTGCTGATTGCGAAAAAAATAGTAAAAAAATTCCCAGGATTCTAGTTTTAGAAATACAAAGTTTTTTTTCCATTGCAAATCTAACAAGTTTATTTCACTTTGCCGGGCTATAACTAATGAACGGTAAAAGATACGCTAACGGGCGTTGCGGTAGTCGAATCTATGGTCATTTCTACGTATGTACACTAATTTTTAACTTCCGTGGTCAGCTGATACAATATTACCATGCAATAAATCAAAAAATGGTACCTTGGATTTTTCAGTAGCCAGTTATAAACCAAAATATTTAAACACGCTATATTTAAATAAAAATGTATCAATTTCTACTAAATCAAACGTGCTGATTGCAAAAAAAAATAGTAAAAAAATTCCCAGGATTCTAGTTTTAGAAATACAAAGTTTTTTTTCCATTGCAAATCTAACAAGTTTATTTCACTTTGCCGAGCTATAACTAATGAACGGTAAAAGGTACGCTAACGGGCGTTGCGGTAATCGAATCTATGGACATTTCTACGTATGTACACTAATTTTTAACTTCCGTGTTCAGCTGATACAATATTACCATGCAATAAATCAAAAAATGGCACCTTGGATTTTTCAGTAGCCAGTTATAAACCAAAATATTTAAACACCCTATATTTAAATAAAAATGTATCAATTTCTACTAAATCAAACGTGCTGATTGCGAAAAAAATAGTAAAAAAATTCCCAGGATTCTAGTTTTAGAAATACAAAGTTTTTTTTCCATTGGAAATCTAACAAGTTTATTTCACTTTGCCGGGCTATAACTAATGAACGGTAAAAGATACGCTAACGGGCGTTGCGGTAATCGAATCTATGGACATTTCTACGTATGTACACTAATTTTTAACTTCCGTGTTAAGCTGATACAATATTACCATGCAATAAATCAAAAAATGGTACCTTGGATTTTTCAGTAGCCAGTTATAAACCAAAATATTTAAACACCCTATATTTAAATAAAAATGTATCAATTTCTACTAAATCAAACGTGCTGATTGCGAAAAAAATAGTAAAAAAATTCCCAGGATTCTAGTTTTAGAAATACAAAGTTTTTTTTCCATTGGAAATCTAACAAGTTTATTTCACTTTGCCGGGCTATAACTAATGAACGGTAAAAGATACGCTAACGGGCGTTGCGGTAATCGAATCTATGGACATTTCTACGTATGTACACTAATTTTTAACTTCCGTGTTCAGCTGATACAATATTACCATGCAATAAATCAAAAAATGGTACCTTGGATTTTTCAGTAGCCAGTTATAAACCAAAATATTTAAACACCCTATATTTAAATAAAAATGTATCAATTTCTACTAAATCAAACGTGCTGATTGCGAAAAAAATAGTAAAAAAATTCCCAGGATTCTAGTTTTAGAAATACAAAGTTTTTTTTCCATTGGAAATCTAACAAGTTTATTTCACTTTGCCGGGCTATAACTAATGAACGGTAAAAGATATGTTAACGGGCGTTGCGGCAATCGAATCTATGGACATTTCTACGTATGTACACTAATTTTTAACTTCCGTGTTCAGCTGATACAATATTACCATGCAATAAATCAAAAAATGGTACCTTGGATTTTTCAGTAGCCAGTTATAAACCAAAATATTTAAACACCCTATATTTAAATAAAAATGTATCAATTTATACTAAATCAAACGTGCTGATTGCGAAAAAAATAGTAAAAAAATTCCCGGGATTCTAGTTTTAGAAATACAAAGTTTTTTTTCCATTGCAAATCTAACAAGTTTATTTCACTTTGCCGAGCTATAACTAATGAACGGTAAAAGGTACGCTAACGGGCGTTGCGGTAATCGAATCTATGGACATTTCTACGTATGTACACTAATTTTTAACTTCCGTGTTTAGCTGATACAATATTACCATGCAATAAATCAAAAAATGGTACCTAGGATTTTTCAGTAGCCAGTTATAAACCAAAATATTTAAACACCCTATATTTAAATAAAAATGTATCAATTTCTACTAAATCAAACGTGCTGATTGCGAAAAAAATAGTAAAAAAATTCCCAGGATTCTAGTTTTAGAA
Source organism: Ophonus ardosiacus (assembly GCA_943142095.1). NCBI lineage: Eukaryota > Metazoa > Arthropoda > Insecta > Coleoptera > Carabidae > Ophonus > Ophonus ardosiacus. The sequence goes on from OW964834.1 coordinate 341,488, forward strand.
ATACAAAGTTTTTTTTCCATTGGAAATCTAACAAGTTTATTTCACTTTGCCGGGCTATAACTAATGAACGGTAAAAGATACGTTAACGGGCGTTGCGGCAATCGAATCTATGGACATTTCTACGTATGTACACTAATTTTTAACTTCCGTGTTCGGCTGATACAATATTACCATGCAATAAATCAAAAAATGGTACCTTGGATTTTTCAGTAGCCAGTTATAAACCAAAATATTTAAACACCCTACATTTAAATAAAAATGTATCAATTTCTACTAAATCAAACGTGCTGATTGCGAAAAAAATAGTAAAAAAATTCCCAGGATTCTAGTTTTAGAAATACAAAGTTTTTTTTCCATTGGAAATCTAACAAGTTTATTTCACTTTGCCGGGCTATAACTAATAAACGGTAAAAGATACGTTAACGGGCGTTGCGGCAATCGAATCTATGGACATTTCTACGTATGTACACTAATTTTTAACTTCCGTGTTCAGCTGATACAATATTACCATGCAATAAATCAAAAAATGGTACCTTGGATTTTTCAGTAGCCAGTTATAAACCAAAATATTTAAACACCCTATATTTAAATAAAAATGTATCAATTTCTACTAAATCAAACGTGCTGATTGCGAAAAAAATAGTAAAAAAATTCCCAGGATTCTAGTTTTAGAAATACAAAGTTTTTTTTCCATTGCAAATCTAACAAGTTTATTTCACTTTGCCGGGCTATAACTAATGAACGGTAAAAGATATGTTAACGGGCGTTGCGGCAATCGAATCTATGGACATTTCTACGTATGTACACTAATTTTTAACTTCCGTGTTCAGCTGATACAATATTACCATGCAATAAATCAAAAAAATGGTACCTTGGATTTTTCAGTAGCCAGTTATAAACCAAAATATTTAAACACCCTATATTTAAATAAAAATGTATCAATTTCTAGTAAATCAAACGTGCTGATTGCGAAAAAAATAGTAAAAAAATTCCCAGGATTCTAGTTTTAGAAATACAAAGTTTTTTTCCATTGGAAATCTAACAAGTTTATTTCACTTTGCCGGGCTATAACTAATGAAAGGTAGAAGATACGTTAACGGGCGTTGCGGCAATCGAATCTATGGACATTTCTACGTATGTACACTAATTTTTAACTTCCGTGTTTAGCTGATACAATATTACCATGCAATAAATCAAAAAATGGTACCTTGGATTTTTCAGTAGCCAGTTATAAACCAAAATATTTAAACACCCTATATTTAAATAAAAATGTATCATTTTCTACTAAATCAAACGTGCTGATTGCGAAAAAAATAGTAAAAAAATTCCCAGGATTCAAGTTTTAGAACTAAAAATTTTTTTTTCCATTGGAAATCTAACAAGTTTATTTCACTTTGCCGGGCTATAACTAATAAACGGTAAAAGATACGTTAACGGGCGTTGCGGCAATCAAATCTATGGACATTTCTACGTATGTATACTAATTTTTAACTTCCGTGTTCAGCTGATACAATATTACCATGCAATAAATCAAAAAATGGTACCTTGGATTTTTCAGTAGCCAGTTATAAACCAAAATATTTAAACACCCTATATTTAAATAAAAATGTATCAATTTCTACTAAATCAAACGTGCTGATTGCGAAAAAAATAGTAAAAAAATTCCCAGGATTCTAGTTTTAGAAATACAAAGTTTTTTTTCCATTGCAAATCTAACAAGTTTATTTCACTTTGCCGGGCTATAACTAATGAACGGTAAAAGATACGCTAACGGGCGTTGCGGTAGTCGAATCTATGGACATTTCTACGTATGTACACTAATTTTTAACTTCCGTGGTCAGCTGATACAATATTACCATGCAATAAATCAAAAAATGGTACCTTGGATTTTTCAGTAGCCAGTTATAAACCAAAATATTTAAACACGCTATATTTAAATAAAAATGTATCAATTTCTACTAAATCAAACGTGCTGATTGCAAAAAAAATAGTAAAAAAATTCCCAGGATTCTAGTTTTAGAAATACAAAGTTTTTTTTCCATTGCAAATCTAACAAGTTTATTTCACTTTGCCGAGCTATAACTAATGAACGGTAAAAGGTACGCTAACGGGCGTTGCGGTAATCGAATCTATGGACATTTCTACGTATGTACACTAATTTTTAACTTCCGTGTTCAGCTGATACAATATTACCATGCAATAAATCAAAAAATGGCACCTTGGATTTTTCAGTAGCCAGTTATAAACCAAAATATTTAAACACCCTATATTTAAATAAAAATGTATCAATTTCTACTAAATCAAACGTGCTGATTGCGAAAAAAATAGTAAAAAAATTCCCAGGATTCTAGTTTTAGAAATACAAAGTTTTTTTTCCATTGGATATCTAACAAGTTTATTTCACTTTGCCGGGCTATAACTAATGAACGGTAAAAGATACGTTAACGGGCGTTGCGGCAATCGAATCTATGGACATTTCTACATATGTACACTAATTTTTAACTTCCTTGTTCAGCTGATACAATATTACCATGCAATAAATCAAAAAATGGTACCTTGGATTTTTCAGTAGCCAGTAATAAACCAAAATATTTAAACACCCTATATTTAAATAAAAATGTATCAATTTCTACTAAATCAAACGTGCTGATTGCGAAAAAAATAGTAAAAAAATTCCCAGGATTCTAGTTTTAGAAATACAAAGTTTTTTTTCCATTGGAAATCTAACAAGTTTATTTCACTTTGCCGGGCTATAACTAATGAACGGTAAAAGATACGTTAACGGGCGTTGCGGCAATCGAATCTATGGACATTTCTACGTATGTACACTAATTTTTAACTTCCGTGTTCAGCTGATACAATATTACCATGCAATAAATCAAAAAATGGTACCTTGGATTTTTCAGTAGCCAGTTATAAACCAAAATATTTAAACACCCTATATTTAAATAAAAATGTATCAATTTCTACTAAATCAAACGTGCTGATTGCGAAAAAAATAGTAAAAAAATTCCCAGGATTCTAGTTTTAGAAATACAAAGTTTTTTTTCCATTGGAAATCTAACAAGTTTATTTCACTTTGCCGGGCTATAACTAATGAACGGTAGAAGATACGTTAACGGGCGTTGCGGCAATCGAATCTATGGATATTTCTACGTATGTACACTAATTTTTAACTTCCGTGTTCAGCTGATACAATATTACCATGCAATAAATCAAAAAATGGTACCTTGGATTTTTCAGTAGCCAGTTATAAACCAAAATATTTAAACACCCTATATTTAAATAAAAATGTAACAAATTCTACTAAATCAAACGTGCTGATTGCGAAAAAAATAGTAAAAAAATTCCCAGGATTCTAGTTTTAGAAATACAAAGTTTTTTTTCCATTGGAAATCTAACAAGTTTATTTCACTTTGCCGGGCTATAACTAATGAACGGTAAAAGATACGTTAACGGGCGTTGCGGCAATCGAATCTATGGACATTTCTACGTATGTACACTAATTTTTAACTTCCGTGTTCAGCTGATACAATATTACCATGCAATAAATCAAAAAATGGTACCTTGGATTTTTCAGTAGCCAGTTATAAACCAAAATATTTAAACACCCTATATTTAAATAAAAATGTATCAATTTCTACTAAATCAAACGTGCTGATTGCGAAAAAAAGAGTAAAAAAATTCCCAGGATTCTAGTTTTAGAAATACAAAGTTTTTTTTCCATTGGAAATCTAACAAGTTTATTTCACTTTGCCGGGCTATAACTAATGAAGGGTAAAAGATATGTTAACGGGCGTTGCGGCAATCGAATCTATGGACATTTCTACGTATGTACACTAATTTTTAACTTCCGTGTTCAGCTGATACAATATTACCATGCAATAAATCAAAAAATGGTACCTTGGATTTTTCAGTAGCCAATTATAAACCAAAATATTTAAACACCCTATATTTAAATAAAAATGTATCAATTTCTACTAAATCAAACGTGCTGATTGCGAAAAAAATAGTAAAAAAATTCCCAGGATTCTAGTTTTAGAAATACAAAGTTTTTTTTTCCATTGGAAATCTAACAAGTTTATTTCACTTTGCCGGGCTATAACTAATGAACGGTAAAAGATATGTTAACGGGCGTTGCGGCAATCGAATCTATGGACATTTCTACGTATGTACACTAATTTTTAACTTCCGTGTTCAGCTGATACAATATTACCATGCAATAAATCAAAAAATGGTACCTTGGATTTTTCAGTAGCCAGTTATAAACCAAAATATTTAAACACCCTATATTTAAATAAAAGTGTATCAATTTCTACTAAATCAAACGTGCTGATTGCGAAAAAAATAGTAAAAAAATTCCCAGGATTCTAGTTTTAGAAATACAAAGTTTTTTTTCCATTGGAAATCTAACAAGTTTATTTCACTTTGCCGGGCTATAACTAATGAACGGTAAAAGATATGTTAACGGGCGTTGCGGCAATCGAATCTATGGACATTTCTACGTATGTACACTAATTTTTAACTTCCGTGTTCAGCTGATACTATATTACCATGCAATAAATCAAAAAATGGTACCTTGGATTTTTCAGTAGCCAGTTATAAACCAAAATATTTAAACACCCTATATTTAAATAAAAGTGTATCAATTTCTACTAAATCAAACGTGCTGATTGCGAAAAAAATAGTAAAAAAATTCCCAGGATTCTAGTTTTAGAAATACAAAGTTTTTTTTTCCATTGGAAATCTAACAAGTTTATTTCACTTTGCCGGGCTATAACTAATGAACGGTAAAAGATATGTTAACGGGCGTTGCGGCAATCGAATCTATGGACATTTCTACGTATGTACACTAATTTTTAACTTCCGTGTTCAGCTGATACAATATTACCATGCAATAAATCAAAAAATGGTACCTAGGATTTTTCAGTAGCCAGTTATAAACCAAAATATTTAAACACCCTATATTTAAATAAAAGTGTATCAATTTCTACTAAATCAAACGTGCTGATTGCGAAAAAAATAGTAAAAAAATTCCCAGGATTCTAGTTTTAGAAATACAAAGTTTTTTTTCCATTGGAAATCTAACAAGTTTATTTCACTTTGCCGGGCTATAACTAATGAACGGTAAAAGATACGTTGACGGGCGTTGCGGCATTCGAATCTATGGACATTTCTACGTATGTACACTAATTTTTAACTTCCGTGTTCAGCTGATACAATATTACCATGCAATAAATCAAAAAATGGTACCTTGGATTTTTCAGTAGCCAGTTATAAACCAAAATATTTAAACACCCTATATTTAAATAAAAATGTAACAAATTCTACTAAATCAAACGTGCTGATTGCGAAAAAAATAGTAAAAAAATTCCCAGGATTCTAGTTTTAGAAATACAAAGTTTTTTTTTCCATTGGAAATCTAACAAGTTTATTTCACTTTGCCGGGTATAACTAATGAACGGTAAAAGATACGTTAACGGGCGTTGCGGCAATCGAATCTATGGACATTTCTACGTATGTACACTAATTTTTAACTTCCGTGTTCAGCTGATACAATATTACCATGCAATAAATCAAAAAATGGTACCTTGGATTTTTCAGTAGCCAGTTATAAACCAAAATATTTAAACACCCTATATTTAAATAAAAATGTAACAAATTCTACTAAATCAAACGTGCTGATTGCGAAAAAAATAGTAAAAAAATTCCCAGGATTCTAGTTTTAGAAATACAAAGTTTTTTTTTCCATTGGAAATCTAACAAGTTTATTTCACTTTGCCGGGCTATAACTAATGAACGGTAAAAGATACGTTAACGGGCGTTGCGGCATTCGAATCTATGGACATTTCTACGTATGTACACTAATTTTTAACTTCCGTTTTCAGCTGATACAATATTACCATGCAATAAATCAAAAAATGGTACCTTGGATTTTTCAGTAGCCAGTTATAAACCTAAATATTTAAACAGCCTATATTTAAATAAAAATGTATCAATTTCTACTAAATCAAATGTGCTGATTGCGAAAAAAATAGTAAAAAAATTCCCAGGATTCTAGTTTTAGAAATACAAAGTTTTTTTTTCCATTGGAAATCTAACAAGTTTATTTCACTTTGCCGGGTATAACTAATGAACGGTAAAAGATACGTTAACGGGCGTTGCGGCAATCGAATCTATGGACATTTCTACGTATGTACACTAATTTTTAACTTCCGTGTTCAGCTGATACAATATTACCATGCAATAAATCAAAAAATGGTACCTTGGATTTTTCAGTAGCCAGTTATAAACCAAAATATTTAAACACCCTATATTTAAATAAAAATGTAACAAATTCTACTAAAACAAACGTGCTGATTGCGAAAAAAATAGTAAAAAAATTCCCAGGATTCTAGTTTTAGAAATACAAAGTTTTTTTTTCCATTGGAAATCTAACAAGTTTATTTCACTTTGCCGGGCTATAACTAATGAACGGTAAAAAATACGTTAACTGGCGTTGCGGCAATCGAATCTATGGACATTTCTACGTATGTACACTCATTTTTAACTTCCGCGTTCAGCTGATACAATATTACCATGCAATAAATCAAAAAATGGTACCTTGGATTTTTCAGTAGCCAGTTATAAACCAAAATATTTAAACACCCTATATTTAAATAAAAATGTATCAATTTCTACTAAATCAAACGTGTTGATTGCGAAAAAAATAGTAAAAAAATTCCCAGGATTCTAGTTTTAGAAATACAAAGTTTTTTTTCCATTGGAAATCTAACAAGTTTATTTCACTTTGCCGGGCTATAACTAATGAACGGTAAAAGATACGTTAACGGGCGTTGCGGCATTCGAATCTATGGACATTTCTACGTATGTACACTAATTTTTAACTTCCGTGTTCAGCTGATACAATATTACCATGCAATCTATCAAAAAATGGTACCTTGGATTTTTCAGTAGCCAGTTATAAACCAAAATATTTAAACACCCTATATTTAAATAAAAATGTATCAATTTCTACTAAATCAAACGTGCTGATTGCGAAAAAAATAGTAAAAAAATTCCCAGGATTCTAGTTTTAGAAATACAAAGTTTTTTTTCCATTGGAAATCTAACAAGTTTATTTCACTTTGCCGGGCTATAACTAATGAACGGTAAAAGATACGTTAACGGGCGTTGCGGCAATCGAATCTATGGACATTTCTACGTATGTACACTAATTTTTAACTTCCGTGTTCAGCTGATACAATATTACCATGCAATAAATCAAAAAATGGTACCTTGGATTTTTCAGTAGCCAGTTATAAACCAAAATATTTAAACACCCTATATTTAAATAAAAATGTAACAAATTCTACTAAATAAACGTGCTGATTGCGAAAAAAATAGTAAAAAAATTCCCAGGATTCTAGTTTTAGAAATACAAAGTTTTTTTTTCCATTGGAAATCTAACAAGTTTATTTCACTTTGCTGGGCTATAACTAATGAACGGTAAAAGGTACGCTAACGGGCGTTGCGGTAATCGAATCTATGGACATTTCTACGTATGTACACTAATTTTTAACTTCCGTGTTCAGCTGATACAATATTACCATGCAATAAATCAAAAAATGGCACCTTGGATTTTTCAGTAGCCAGTTATAAACCAAAATATTTAAACACCCTATATTTAAATAAAAATGTATCAATTTCTACTAAATCAAACGTGCTGATTGCGAAAAAAAATAGTAAAAAAATTCCCAGGATTCTAGTTTTAGAAATACAAAGTTTTTTTTCCATTGCAAATCTAACAAGTTTATTTCACTTTGCCGAGCTATAACTAATGAACGGTAAAAGGTACGCTAACGGGCGTTGCGGTAATCGAATCTATGGACATTTCTACGTATGTACACTAATTTTTAACTTCCGTGTTCAGCTGATACAATATTACCATGCAATAAATCAAAAAATGGCACCTTGGATTTTTCAGTAGCCAGTTATAAACCAAAATATTTAAACACCCTATATTTAAATAAAAATGTATCAATTTCTACTAAATCAAACGTGCTGATTGCGAAAAAAAATAGTAAAAAAATTCCCAGGATTCTAGTTTTAGAAATACAAAGTTTTTTTTCCATTGGAAATCTAACAAGTTTATTTCACTTTGCCGGGCTATAACTAATGAACGGTAAAAGATACGCTAACGGGCGTTGCGGTAATCGAATCTATGGACATTTCTACGTATGTACACTAATTTTTAACTTCCGTGTTAAGCTGATACAATATTACCATGCAATAAATCAAAAAATGGTACCTTGGATTTTTCAGTAGCCAGTTATAAACCAAAATATTTAAACACCCTATATTTAAATAAAAATGTATCAATTTCTACTAAATCAAACGTGCTGATTGCGAAAAAAATAGTAAAAAAATTCCCAGGATTCTAGTTTTAGAAATACAAAGTTTTTTTTCCATTGGAAATCTAACAAGTTTATTTCACTTTGCCGGGCTATAACTAATGAACGGTAAAAGATACGTTAACGGGCGTTGCGGCAATCGAATCTATGGACATTTCTACGTATGTACACTAATTTTTAACTTCCGTGTTCAGCTGATACAATATTACCATGCAATAAATCAAAAAATGGTACCTTGGATTTTTCAGTAGCCAGTTATAAACCAAAATATTTAAACACCCTATATTTAAATAAAAATGTATCAATTTCTACTAAATCAAACGTGCTGATTGCGAAAAAAATAGTAAAAAAATTCCCAGGATTCTAGTTTTAGAAATACAAAGTTTTTTTTCCATTGGAAATCTAACAAGTTTATTTCACTTTGCCGGGCTATAACTAATGAACGGTAAAAGATATGTTAACGGGCGTTGCGGCAATCGAATCTATGGACATTTCTACGTATGTACACTAATTTTTAACTTCCGTGTTCAGCTGATACAATATTACCATGCAATAAATCAAAAAATGGTACCTTGGATTTTTCAGTAGCCAGTTATAAACCAAAATATTTAAACACCCTATATTTAAATAAAAATGTAACAAATTCTACTAAATCAAACGTGCTGATTGCGAAAAAAATAGTAAAAAAATTCCCAGGATTCTAGTTTTAGAAATACAAAGTTTTTTTTCCATTGGAAATCTAACAAGTTTATTTCACTTTGCCGGGCTATAACTAATGAACGGTAAAAGATATGTTAACGGGCGTTGCGGCAATCGAATCTATGGACATTTCTACGTATGTACACTAATTTTTAACTTCCGTGTTCAGCTGATACAATATTACCATGCAATAAATCAAAAAATGGTACCTTGGATTTTTCAGTAGCCAGTTATAAACCAAAATATTTAAACACCCTATATTTAAATAAAAATGTATCAATTTCTACTAAATCAAACGTGCTGATTGCGAAAAAAATAGTAAAAAAATTCCCAGGATTCTAGTTTTAGAAATACAAAGTTTTTTTTCCATTGGAAATCTAACAAGTTTATTTCACTTTGCCGGGCTATAACTAATGAACGGTAAAAGATACGTTAACGGGCGTTGCGGCATTCGAATCTATGGACATTTCTACGTATGTACACTAATTTTTAACTTCCGTGTTCAGCTGATACAATATTACCATGCAATAAATCAAAAAATGGTACCTTGGATTTTTCAGTAGCCAGTTATAAACCAAAATATTTAAACACCCTATATTTAAATAAAAATGTATCAATTTCTACTAAATCAAACGTGCTGATTGCGAAAAAAATAGTAAAAAAATTCCCAGGATTCTAGTTTTAGAAATACAAAGTTTTTTTTCCATTGGAAATCTAACAAGTTTATTTCACTTTGCCGGGCTATAACTAATGAACGGTAGAAGATACGTTAACGGGCGTTGCGGCAATCGAATCTATGGACATTTCTACGTATGTACACTAATTTTTAACTTCCGTGTTCAGCTGATACAATATTACCATGCAATAAATCAAAAAATGGTACCTTGGATTTTTCAGTAGCCAGTTATAAACCAAAATATTTAAACACATTATATTTAAATAAAAATGTAACAAATTCTACTAAATCAAACGTGCTGATTGCGAAAAAAATAGTAAAAAAATTCCCAGGATTCTAGTTTTAGAAATACAAAGTTTTTTTTCCATTGGAAATCTAACAAGTTTATTTCACTTTGCCGGGCTATAACTAATGAACGGTAAAAGATACGTTAACGGGCGTTGCGGCAATCGAATCTATGGACATTTCTACGTATGTACACTAATTTTTAACTTCCGTGTTCAGCTGATACAATATTACCATGCAATAAATAAAAAAATGGTACCTTGGATTTTTCAGTAGCCAGTTATAAACCAAAATATTTAAACACCCTATATTTAAATAAAAATGTATCAATTTCTACTAAATCAAACGTGCTGATTGCGAAAAAAATAGTAAAAAAATTCCCAAGATTCTAGTTTTAGAAATACAAAGTTTTTTTTCCATTGGAAATCTAACAAGTTTATTTCACTTTGCCGGGCTATAACTAATGAACGGTAAAAGATATGTTAACGGGCGTTGCGGCAATCGAATCTATGGACATTTCTACGTATGTACACTAATTTTTAACTTCCGTGTTCAGCTGATACAATATTACCATGCAATAAATCAAAAAATGGTACCTTGGATTTTTCAGTAGCCAGTTATAAACCAAAATATTTAAACACCCTATATTTAAATAAAAGTGTATCAATTTCTACTAAATCAAACGTGCTGATTGCGAAAAAAATAGTAAAAAAATTCCCAGGATTCTAGTTTTAGAAATACAAAGTTTTTTTTTCCATTGGAAATCTAACAAGTTTATTTCACTTTGCCGGGCTATAACTAATGAACGGTAAAAGATATGTTAACGGGCGTTGCGGCAATCGAATCTATGGACATTTCTACGTATGTACACTAATTTTTAACTTCCGTGTTCAGCTGATACAATATTACCATGCAATAAATCAAAAAATGGTACCTTGGATTTTTCAGTAGCCAGTTATAAACCAAAATATTTAAACACCCTATATTTAAATAAAAGTGTATCAATTTCTACTAAATCAAACGTGCTGATTGCGAAAAAAATAGTAAAAAAATTCCCAGGATTCTAGTTTTAGAAATACAAAGTTTTTTTTCCATTGGAAATCTAACAAGTTTATTTCACTTTGCCGGGCTATAACTAATGAACGGTAAAAGATACGTTGACGGGCGTTGCGGCATTCGAATCTATGGACATTTCTACGTATGTACACTAATTTTTAACTTCCGTGTTCAGCTGATACAATATTACCATGCAATAAATCAAAAAATGGTACCTTGGATTTTTCAGTAGCCAGTTATAAACCAAAATATTTAAACACCCTATATTTAAATAAAAATGTAACAAATTCTACTAAATCAAACGTGCTGATTGCGAAAAAAATAGTAAAAAAATTCCCAGGATTCTAGTTTTAGAAATACAAAGTTTTTTTTTCCATTGGAAATCTAACAAGTTTATTTCACTTTGCCGGGTATAACTAATGAACGGTAAAAGATACGTTAACGGGCGTTGCGGCAATCGAATCTATGGACATTTCTACGTATGTACACTAATTTTTAACTTCCGTGTTCAGCTGATACAATATTACCATGCAATAAATCAAAAAATGGTACCTTGGATTTTTCAGTAGCCAGTTATAAACCAAAATATTTAAACACCCTATATTTAAATAAAAATGTAACAAATTCTACTAAATCAAACGTGCTGATTGCGAAAAAAATAGTAAAAAAATTCCCAGGATTCTAGTTTTAGAAATACAAAGTTTTTTTTTCCATTGGAAATCTAACAAGTTTATTTCACTTTGCCGGGCTATAACTAATGAACGGTAAAAAATACGTTAACTGGCGTTGCGGCAATCGAATCTATGGACATTTCTACGTATGTACACTCATTTTTAACTTCCGCGTTCAGCTGATACAATATTACCATGCAATAAATCAAAAAATGGTACCTTGGATTTTTCAGTAGCCAGTTATAAACCAAAATATTTAAACACCCTATATTTAAATAAAAATGTATCAATTTCTACTAAATCAAACGTGTTGATTGCGAAAAAAATAGTAAAAAAATTCCCAGGATTCTAGTTTTAGAAATACAAAGTTTTTTTTTCCATTGGAAATCTAACAAGTTTATTTCACTTTGCCGGGCTATAACTAATGAACGGTAAAAGATACGTTAACGGGCGTTGCGGCATTCGAATCTATGGACATTTCTACGTATGTACACTAATTTTTAACTTCCGTGTTCAGCTGATACAATATTACCATGCAATAAATCAAAAAATGGTACCTTGGATTTTTCAGTAGCCAGTTATAAACCAAAATATTTAAACACCCTATATTTAAATAAAAATGTATCAATTTCTACTAAATCAAACGTGCTGATTGCGAAAAAAATAGTAAAAAAATTCCCAGGATTCTAGTTTTAGAAATACAAAGTTTTTTTTCCATTGGAAATCTAACAAGTTTATTTCACTTTGCCGGGCTATAACTAATGAACGGTAAAAGATACGTTAACGGGCGTTGCGGCAATCGAATCTATGGAGATTTCTACGTATGTACACTAATTTTTAACTTCCGTGTTCAGCTGATACAATATTACCATGCAATAAATCAAAAAATGGTACCTTGGATTTTTCAGTAGCCAGTTATAAACCAAAATATTTAAACACCCTATATTTAAATAAAAATGTAACAAATTCTACTAAATAAACGTGCTGATTGCGAAAAAAATAGTAAAAAAATTCCCAGGATTCTAGTTTTAGAAATACAAAGTTTTTTTTTCCATTGGAAATCTAACAAGTTTATTTCACTTTGCTGGGCTATAACTAATGAACGGTAAAAGATACGTTAACGGGCGTTGCGGCATTCGAATCTATGGACATTTCTACGTATGTACACTAATTTTTAACTTCCGTGTTCAGCTGATACAATATTACCATGCAATAAATCAGAAAATGGTACCTTGGATTTTTCAGTAGCCAGTTATAAACCAAAATATTTAAACACCCTATATTTAAATAAAAATGTATCAATTTCTACTAAATCAAACGTGCTGATTGCGAAAAAAATAGTAAAAAAATTCCCAGGATTCTAGTTTTAGAAATACAAAGTTTTTTTTTCCATTGGAAATCTAACAAGTTTATTTCACTTTGCCGGGCTATAACTAATGAACGGTAAAAGATATGTTAACGGGCGTTGCGGCAATCGAATCTATGGACATTTCTACGTATGTGCACTAATTTTTAACTTCCGTGTTCAGCTGATACAATATTACCATGCAATAAATCAAGAAATGGTACCTTGGATTTTTCAGTAGCCAGTTATAAACCAAAATATTTAAACACCCTATATTTAAATAAAAATGTAACAAATTCTACTAAATAAACGTGCTGATTGCGAAAAAAATAGTAAAAAAATTCCCAGGATTCTAGTTTTAGAAATACAAAGTTTTTTTTTCCATTGGAAATCTAACAAGTTTATTTCACTTTGCTGGGATATAACTAATGAACGGTAAAAGATACGTTAACGGGCGTTGCGGCATTCGAATCTATGGACATTTCTACGTATGTACACTAATTTTTAACTTCCGTGTTCAGCTGATACAATATTACCATGCAATAAATCAGAAAATGGTACCTTGGATTTTTCAGTAGCCAGTTATAAACCAAAATATTTAAACACCCTATATTTAAATAAAAATGTATCAATTTCTACTAAATCAAACGTGCTGATTGCGAAAAAAATAGTAAAAAAATTCCCAGGATTCTAGTTTTAGAAATACAAAGTTTTTTTTCCATTGGAAATCTAACAAGTTTATTTCACTTTGCCGGGCTATAACTAATTAACGGTAGAAGATACGTTAACGGGCGTTGCGGCAATCGAATCTATGGACATTTCTACGTATGTACACTAATTTTTAACTTCCGTGTTCAGCTGATACAATATTACCATGCAATAAATCAAAAAATGGTACCTTGGATTTTTCAGTAGCCAGTTATAAACCAAAATATTTAAACACCCTATATTTAAATAAAAATGTAACAAATTCTACTAAATCAAACGTGCTGATTGCGAAAAAAATAGTAAAAAAATTCCCAGGATTCTAGTTTTAGAAATACAAAGTTTTTTTTCCACTGGAAATCTAACAAGTTTATTTCACTTTGCCGGGCTATAACTAATGAACGGTAAAAGATACGTTAACGGACGTTGCGGCAATCGAATCTATGGACATTTCTACGTATGTACACTAATTTTTAACTTCCGTGTTCAGCTGATACAATATTACCATGCAATAAATCAAAAAATGGTACCTTGGATTTTTCAGTAGCCAGTTATAAACCAAAATATTTAAACACCCTATATTTAAATAAAAATGTATCAATTTCTACTGAATCAAACGTGCTGATTGCGAAAAAAATAGTAAAAAAATTCCCAGGATTCTAGTTTCAGAAATACAAAGTTTTTTTTCCATTGGAAATCTAACAAGTTTATTTCACTTTGCCGGGCTATAACTAATGAACGGTAAAAGATACGTTAACGGGCGTTGCGGCAATCGAATCTATGGACATTTCTACGTATGTACACTAATTTTTAACTTCCGTGTTCAGCTGATACAATATTACCATGCAATAAATCAAAAAATGGTACCTTGGATTTTTCAGTAGCCAGTTATAAACCAAAATATTTAAACACCCTATATTTAAATAAATATGTATCAATTTCTACTAAATCAAACGTGCTGATTGCGAAAAAAATAGTAAAAAAATTCCCAGGATTCTAGTTTTAGAAATACAAAGTTTTTTTTCCATTGGAAATCTAACAAGTTTATTTCACTTTGCCGGGCTATAACTAATGAACGGTAAAAGATACGTTAACGGGCGTTGCGGCAATCGAATCTATGGACATTTCTACGTATGTACACTAATTTTTAACTTCCGTGTTCAGCTGATACAATATTACCATGCAATAAATCAAAAAATGGTACCTTGGATTTTTCAGTAGCCAGTTATAAACCAAAATATTTAAACACCCTATATTTAAATAAAAATGTAACAAATTCTACTAAATCAAACGTGCTGATTGCGAAAAAAATAGTAAAAAAATTCCCAGGATTCTAGTTTTAGAAATACAAAGTTTTTTTTTCCATTGGAAATCTAACAAGTTTATTTCACTTTGCCGGGCTATAACTAATGAACGGTAAAAGATACGTTAACGGGCGTTGCGGCATTCGAATCTATGGACATTTCTACGTATGTACACTAATTTTTAACTACCGTGTTCAGCTGATACAATATTACCATGCAATAAATCAAAAAATGGTACCTTGGATTTTTCAGTAGCCAGTTATAAACCAAAATATTTAAACACCCTATATTTAAATAAAAATGTAACAAATTCTACTAAATCAAACGTGCTGATTGCGAAAAAAATAGTAAAAAAATTCCCAGGATTCTAGTTTTAGAAATACAAAGTTTTTTTTTCCATTGGAAATCTAACAAGTTTATTTCACTTTGCCGGGCTATAACTAATGAACGGTAAAAGATACGTTAACGGGCGTTGCGGCAATCGAATCTATGGACATTTCTACGTATGTACACTAATTTTTAACTACCGTGTTCAGCTGATACAATATTACCATGCAATAAATCAAAAAATGGTACCTTGGATTTTTCAGTAGACAGTTATAAACCAAAATATTTAAACACCCTATATTTAAATAAAAAAGTATCAATTTCTACTAAATCAAACGTGCTGATTGCGAAAAAAATAGTAAAAAAATTCCCAGGATTCTAGTTTTAGAAATACAAAGTTTTTTTTTCCATTGGAAATCTAACAAGTTTATTTCACTTTGCCGGGCTATAAATAATGAACGGTAAAAGATACGTTGACGGGCGTTGCGGCATTCGAATCTATGGACATTTCTACGTATGTACACTAATTTTTAACTTCCGTGTTCAGCTGATACAATATTACCATGCAATAAATCAAAAAATGGTACCTTGGATTTTTCAGTAGCCAGTTATAAACCAAAATATTTAAACACCCTATATTTAAATAAAAATGTATCAATTTCTACTAAATCAAACGTGCTGATTGCGAAAAAAATAGTAAAAAAATTCCCAGGATTCTAGTTTTAGAAATACAAAGTTTTTTTTTTCAATTGGAAATATAACAAGTTTATTTCACTTTGCCGGGCTATAACTAATGAACGGTAAAAGATATGTTAACGGGCGTTGCGGCAATCGAATCTATGGATATTTCTACGTATGTACACTAATTTTTAACTTCCGTGTTCAGCTGATACAATATTACCATGCAATAAATCAAAAAATGGTACCTTGGATTTTTCAGTAGCCAGTTATAAACGAAAATATTTAAACACCCTATATTTAAATAAAAATGTATCAATATCTACTAAATCAAACGTGCTGATTGCAAAAAAAAATAGTAAAAAAATTCCCAGGATTCTAGTTTTAGAAATACAAAGTTTTTTTTCCATTGCAAATCTAACAAGTTTATTTCACTTTGCCGAGCTATAACTAATGAACGGTAAAAGGTACGCTAACGGGCGTTGCGGTAATCGAATCTATGGACATTTCTACGTATGTACACTAATTTTTAACTTCCGTGTTCAGCTGATACAATATTACCATGCAATAAATCAAAAAATGGCACCTTGGATTTTTCAGTAGCCAGTTATAAACCAAAATATTTAAACACCCTATATTTAAATAAAAATGTATCAATTTCTACTAAATCAAACGTGCTGATTGCGAAAAAAATAGTAAAAAAATTCCCAGGATTCTAGTTTCAGAAATACAAAGTTTTTTTTCCATTGGAAATCTAACAAGTTTATTTCACTTTGCCGGGCTATAACTAATGAACGGTAAAAGATACGTTAACGGGCGTTGCGGCAATCGAATCTATGGACATTTCTACGTATGTACACTAATTTTTAACTTCCGTGTTCAGCTGATACAATATTACCATGCAATAAATCAAAAAATGGTACCTTGGATTTTTCAGTAGCCAGTTATAAACGAAAATATTTAAACACCCTATATTTAAATAAAAATGTATCAATATCTACTAAATCAAACGTGCTGATTGCGAAAAAAATAGTAAAAAAATTCCCAGGATTCTAGTTTTAGAAATACAAAGTTTTTTTTCCATTGGAAATCTAACAAGTTTATTTCACTTTGCCGGGCTATAAATAATGAGCGGTAAAAGATACGTTGACAAGCGTTGCGGCATTCGAATCTATGGACATTTCTACGTATGTACACTAATTTTTAACTTCCGTGTTCAGCTGATACAATATTACCATGCAATAAATCAAAAAATGGTACCTTGGATTTTTCAGTAGCCAGTTATAAACCAAAATATTTAAACACCCTATATTTAAATAGAAATGTATCAATTTCTAATAAATCAAACGTGCTGATTGCGAAAAAAATAGTAAAAAATTCCCAGGATTCTAGTTTTAGAAATACAAAGTTTTTTTTCCATTGGAAATCTAACAAGTTTATTTCACTTTGCCGGGCTATAACTAATGAACGGTAAAAGATATGTTAACGGGCGTTGCGGCAATCGAATCTATGGACATTTCTACGTATGTACACTAATTTTTAACTTCCGTGTTCAGCTGATACAATATTACCATGCAATAAATCAAAAAATGGTACCTTGGATTTTTCAGTAGCCAGTTATAAACCAAAATATTTAAACACCCTATATTTAAATAAAAATGTATCAATTTCTACTAAATCAAACGTGCTGATTGCGAAAAAAATAGTAAAAAAAATCCCAGGTTTCTAGTTTTAGAAATACAAAGTTTTTTTTCCATTGCAAATCTAACAAGTTTATTTCACTTTGCCGGGCTATAACTAATGAACGGTAAAAGATACGTTAACGGGCGTTGCGGCAATCGAATCCATGGACATTTCTACGTATATACACTAATTTTTAACTTCCGTGTTCAGCTGATACAATATTACCAGGCAATAAATCAAAAAATGGTACCTTGGATTTTTCAGTAGCCAGTTATAAACCAAAATATTTAAACACCCTATATTTAAATAAAAATGTATCAATTTCTACTAAATCAAACGTGCTGATTGCGAAAAAAATAGTAAAAAAATTCCCAGGATTCTAGTTTTAGAAATACAAAGTTTTTTTTCCATTGGAAATCTAACAAGTTTATTTCACTTTGCCGGGCTATAAATAATGAGCGGTAAAAGATACGTTGACAAGCGTTGCGGCATTCGAATCTATGGACATTTCTACGTATGTACACTAATTTTTAACTTCCGTGTTCAGCTGATACAATATTACCATGCAATAAATCAAAAAATGGTACCTTGGATTTTTCAGTAGCCAGTTATAAACCAAAATATTTAAACACCCTATATTTAAATAGAAATGTATCAATTTCTAATAAATCAAACGTGCTGATTGCGAAAAAAATAGTAAAAAATTCCCAGGATTCTAGTTTTAGAAATACAAAGTTTTTTTTCCATTGGAAATCTAACAAGTTTATTTCACTTTGCCGGGCTATAACTAATGAACGGTAAAAGATATGTTAACGGGCGTTGCGGCAATCGAATCTATGGACATTTCTACGTATGTACACTAATTTTTAACTTCCGTGTTCAGCTGATACAATATTACCATGCAATAAATCAAAAAATGGTACCTTGGATTTTTCAGTAGCCAGTTATAAACCAAAATATTTAAACACCCTATATTTAAATAAAAATGTAACAAATTCTACTAAATCAAACGTGCTGATTGCGAAAAAAATAGTAAAAAAATTCCCAGGATTCTAGTTTTAGAAATACAAAGTTTTTTTTCCATTGGAAATCTAACAAGTTTATTTCACTTTGCCGGGCTATAACTAATGAACGGTAAAAGATACGTTAACGGGCGTTGCGGCAATCGAATCTATGGACATTTCTACGTATGTACACTAATTTTTAACTTCCGTGTTCAGCTGATACAATATTACCATGCAATAAATCAAAAAATGGTACCTTGGATTTTTCAGTAGCCAGTTATAAACCAAAATATTTAAACACCCTATATTTAAATAAAAATGTATCAATTTCTACTAAATCAAACGTGCTGATTGCGAAAAAAATAGTAAAAAAATTCCCAGGATTCTAGTTTTGGAAATACAAAGTTTTTTTTTTCCATTGGAAATCTAACAAGTTTATTTCACTTTGCCGGGCTATAACTAATGAACGGTAAAAGATATGTTAACGGGCGTTGCGGCAATCGAATCTATGGATATTTCTACGTATGTACACTAATTTTTAACTTCCGTGTTCAGCTGATACAATATTACCATGCAATAAATCAAAAAATGGTACCTTGGATTTTTCAGTAGCCAGTTATAAACCAAAATATTTAAACACCCTATATTTAAATAAAAATGTATCAATTTCTACTAAATCAAACGTGCTGATTGCGAAAAAAATAGTAAAAAAATTCCCAGGATTCTAGTTTCAGAAATACAAAGTTTTTTTTCCATTGGAAATCTAACAAGTTTATTTCACTTTGCCGGGCTATAACTAATGAACGGTAAAAGATACGTTAACGGGCGTTGCGGCAATCGAATCTATGGACATTTCTACGTATGTACACTAATTTTTAACTTCCGTGTTCAGCTGATACAATATTACCATGCAATAAATCAAAAAATGGTACCTTGGATTTTTCAGTAGCCAGTTATAAACCAAAATATTTAAACACCCTATATTTAAATAAAAATGTAACAAATTCTACTAAATCAAACGTGCTGATTGCGAAAAAAATAGTAAAAAAATTCCCAGGATTCTAGTTTTAGAAATACAAAGTTTTTTTTTCCATTGGAAATCTAACAAGTTTATTTCACTTTGCCGGGCTATAACTAATGAACGGTAAAAGATATGTTAACGGGCGTTGCGGCAATCGAATCTATGGATATTTCTACGTATGTACACTAATTTTTAACTTCCGTGTTCAGCTGATACAATATTACCATGCAATAAATCAAAAAATGGTACCTTGGATTTTTCAGTAGCCAGTTATAAACCAAAATATTTAAACACCCTATATTTAAATAAAAATGTATCAATTTCTACTAAATCAAACGTGCTGATTGCGAAAAAAATAGTAAAAAAATTCCCAGGATTCTAGTTTTAGAAATACAAAGTTTTTTTTCCATTGGAAATCTAACAAGTTTATTTCACTTTGCCGGGCTATAAATAATGAGCGGTAAAAGATACGTTGACAAGCGTTGCGGCATTCGAATCTATGGACATTTCTACGTATGTACACTAATTTTTAACTTCCGTGTTCAGCTGATACAATATTACCATGCAATAAATCAAAAAATGGTACCTTGGATTTTTCAGTAGCCAGTTATAAACCAAAATATTTAAACACCCTATATTTAAATAGAAATGTATCAATTTCTAATAAATCAAACGTGCTGATTGCGAAAAAAATAGTAAAAAATTCCCAGGATTCTAGTTTTAGAAATACAAAGTTTTTTTTCCATTGGAAATCTAACAAGTTTATTTCACTTTGCCGGGCTATAACTAATGAACGGTAAAAGATATGTTAACGGGCGTTGCGGCAATCGAATCTATGGACATTTCTACGTATGTACACTAATTTTTAACTTCCGTGTTCAGCTGATACAATATTACCATGCAATAAATCAAAAAATGGTACCTTGGATTTTTCAGTAGCCAGTTATAAACCAAAATATTTAAACACCCTATATTTAAATAAAAATGTAACAAATTCTACTAAATCAAACGTGCTGATTGCGAAAAAAATAGTAAAAAAATTCCCAGGATTCTAGTTTTAGAAATACAAAGTTTTTTTTCCATTGGAAATCTAACAAGTTTATTTCACTTTGCCGGGCTATAACTAATGAACGGTAAAAGATACGTTAACGGGCGTTGCGGCAATCGAATCTATGGACATTTCTACGTATGTACACTAATTTTTAACTTCCGTGTTCAGCTGATACAATATTACCATGCAATAAATCAAAAAATGGTACCTTGGATTTTTCAGTAGCCAGTTATAAACCAAAATATTTAAACACCCTATATTTAAATAAAAATGTATCAATTTCTACTAAATCAAACGTGCTGATTGCGAAAAAAATAGTAAAAAAATTCCCAGGATTCTAGTTTTGGAAATACAAAGTTTTTTTTTTTCCATTGGAAATCTAACAAGTTTATTTCACTTTGCCGGGCTATAACTAATGAACGGTAAAAGATATGTTAACGGGCGTTGCGGCAATCGAATCTATGGATATTTCTACGTATGTACACTAATTTTTAACTTCCGTGTTCAGCTGATACAATATTACCATGCAATAAATCAAAAAATGGTACCTTGGATTTTTCAGTAGCCAGTTATAAACCAAAATATTTAAACACCCTATATTTAAATAAAAATGTATCAATTTCTACTAAATCAAACGTGCTGATTGCGAAAAAAATAGTAAAAAAATTCCCAGGATTCTAGTTTCAGAAATACAAAGTTTTTTTTCCATTGGAAATCTAACAAGTTTATTTCACTTTGCCGGGCTATAACTAATGAACGGTAAAAGATACGTTAACGGGCGTTGCGGCAATCGAATCTATGGACATTTCTACGTATGTACACTAATTTTTAACTTCCGTGTTCAGCTGATACAATATTACCATGCAATAAATCAAAAAATGGTACCTTGGATTTTTCAGTAGCCAGTTATAAACCAAAATATTTAAACACCCTATATTTAAATAAAAATGTAACAAATTCTACTAAATCAAACGTGCTGATTGCGAAAAAAATAGTAAAAAAATTCCCAGGATTCTAGTTTTAGAAATACAAAGTTTTTTTTTCCATTGGAAATCTAACAAGTTTATTTCACTTTGCCGGGCTATAACTAATGAACGGTAAAAGATATGTTAACGGGCGTTGCGGCAATCGAATCTATGGATATTTCTACGTATGTACACTAATTTTTAACTTCCGTGTTCAGCTGATACAATATTACCATGCAATAAATCAAAAAATGGTACCTTGGATTTTTCAGTAGCCAGTTATAAACCAAAATATTTAAACACCCTATATTTAAATAAAAATGTATCAATTTCTACTAAATCAAACGTGCTGATTGCGAAAAAAATAGTAAAAAAATTCCCAGGATTCTAGTTTTAGAAATACAAAGTTTTTTTTCCATTGCAAATCTAACAAGTTTATTTCACTTTGCCGGGCTATAACTAATGAACGGTAAAAGATACGTTAACGGGCGTTGCGGCAATCGAATCTATGGACATTTCTACGTATGTACACTAATTTTTAACTTCCGTGTTCAGCTGATACAATATTACCATGCAATAAATCAAAAAATGGTACCTTGGATTTTTCAGTAGCCAGTTATAAATCAAAATATTTAAACCCTATATTTAAATAAAAATGTATCAATTTCTACTAAATCAAACGTGCTGATTGCGAAAAAAATAGTAAAAAAATTCCCAGGATTCTAGTTTTAGAAATACAAAGTTTTTTTTCCATTGGAAATCTAACAAGTTTATTTCACTTTGCCGGGCTATAACTAATGAACGGTAAAAGATATGTTAACGGGCGTTGCGGCAATCGAATCTATGGATATTTCTACGTATGTACACTAATTTTTAACTTCCGTGTTCAGCTGATACAATATTACCATGCAATAAATCAAAAAAATGGTACCTTGGATTTTTCAGTAGCCAGTTTATAAACCAAAATATTTAAACACCCTATATTTAAATAAAAATGTATCAATTTCTACTAAATCAAACGTGCTGATTGCGAAAAAAATAGTAAAAAAATTCCCAGGATTCTAGTTTTAGAAATACAAAGTTTTTTTTTCCATTGGAAATCTAACAAGTTTATTTCACTTTGCCGGGCTATAACTAATGAACGGTAAAAGATATGTTAACGGGCGTTGCGGCAATCGAATCTATGGATATTTCTACGTATGTACACTAATTTTTAACTTCCGTGTTCAGCTGATACAATATTACCATGCAATAAATCAAAAAATGGTACCTTGGATTTTTCAGTAGCCAGTTATAAACCAAAATATTTAAACACCCTATATTTAAATAAAAATGTATCAATTTCTACTAAATCAAACGTGCTGATTGCGAAAAAAATAGTAAAAAAATTCCCAGGATTCTAGTTTTAGAAATACAAAGTTTTTTTTCCATTGCAAATCTAACAAGTTTATTTCACTTTGCCGGGCTATAACTAATGAACGGTAAAAGATACGTTAACGGGCGTTGCGGCAATCGAATCTATGGACATTTCTACGTATGTACACTAATTTTTAACTTCCGTGTTCAGCTGATACAATATTACCATGCAATAAATCAAAAAATGGTACCTTGGATTTTTCAGTAGCCAGTTATAAACCAAAATATTTAAACACCCTATATTTAAATAAAAATGTATCAATTTCTACTAAATCAAACGTGCTGATTGCGAAAAAAATAGTAAAAAAATTCCCAGGATTCTAGTTTTAGAAATACAAAGTTTTTTTTCCATTGGAAATCTAACAAGTTTATTTCACTTTGCCGGGCTATAACTAATGAACGGTAAAAGATACGTTAACGGGCGTTGCGGCAATCGAATCTATGGACATTTCTACGTATGTACACTAATTTTTAACTTCCGTGTTCAGCTGATACAATATTACCATGCAATAAATCAAAAAATGGTACCTTGGATTTTTCAGTAGCCAGTTATAAATCAAAATATTTAAACACCCTATATTTAAATAAAAATGTATCAATTTCTACTAAATCAAACGTGCTGATTGCGACAAAAATAGTAAAAAAATTCCCAGGATTCTAGTTTTAGAAATACAAAGTTTTTTTTCCATTGGAAATCTAACAAGTTTATTTCACTTTGCCGGGCTATAACTAATGAACGGTAAAAGATATGTTAACGGGCGTTGCGGCAATCGAATCTATGGACATTTCTACGTATGTACACTAATTTTTAACTTCCGTGTTCAGCTGATACAATATTACCATGCAATAAATCAAAAAATGGTACCTTGGATTTTTCAGTAGCCAGTTATAAACCAAAATATTTAAACACCCTATATTTAAATAAAAATGTATCAATTTCTACTAAATCAAACGTGCTGATTGCGAAAAAAATAGTAAAAAAATTCCCAGGATTCTAGTTTTAGAAATACAAAGTTTTTTTTCCATTGCAAATCTAACAAGTTTATTTCACTTTGCCGGGCTATAACTAATGAACGGTAAAAGATACGTTAACGGGCGTTGCAAAAATCGAATCTATGGACATTTCTACGTATGTACACTAATTTTTAACTTCCGTGTTCAGCTGATACAATATTACCATGCAATAAATCAAAAAATGGTACCTTGGATTTTTCAGTAGCCAGTTATAAACCAAAATATTTAAACACCCTATATTTAAATAAAAATGTATCAATTTCTACTAAATCAAACGTGCTGATTGCGAAAAAAATAGTAAAAAAAATCCCAGGTTTCTAGTTTTAGAAATACAAAGTTTTTTTTCCATTGCAAATCTAACAAGTTTATTTCACTTTGCCGGGCTATAACTAATGAACGGTAAAAGATACGTTAACGGGCGTTGCGGCAATCGAATCTATGGACATTTCTACGTATATACACTAATTTTTAACTTCCGTGTTCAGCTGATACAATATTACCAGGCAATAAATCAAAAAATGGTACCTTGGATTTTTCAGTAGCCAGTTATAAACCAAAATATTTAAACACCCTATATTTAAATAAAAATGTATCAATTTCTACTAAATCAAACGTGCTGATTGCGAAAAAAATAGTAAAAAAATTCCCAGGATTCTAGTTTTAGAAATACAAAGTTTTTTTTCCATTGCAAATCTAACAAGTTTATTTCACTTTGCCGGGCTATAACTAATGAACGGTAAAAGATACGTTAACGGGCGTTGCGGCAATCGAATCTATGGACATTTCTACGTATGTACACTAATTTTTAACTTCCGTGTTCAGCTGATACAATATTACCATGCAATAAATCAAAAAATGGTACCTTGGATTTTTCAGTAGCCAGTTATAAACCAAAATATTTAAACACCCTATATTTAAATAAAAATGTATCAATTTCTACTAAATCAAACGTGCTGATTGCGAAAAAAATAGTAAAAAAAATCCCAGGATTCTAGTTTTAGAAATACAAAGTTTTTTTTCCATTGCAAATCTAACAAGTTTATTTCACTTTGCCGGGCTATAACTAATGAACGGTAAAAGATACGTTAACGGGCGTTGCGGCAATCGAATCTATGGACATTTCTACGTATATACACTAAGTTTTAACTTCCGTGTTCAGCTGATACAATATTACCATGCAATAAATCAAAAAATGGTACCTTGGATTTTTCAGTAGCCAGTTTTAAACCAAAATATTTAAACACCCTATATTTAAATAAAAATGTATCAATTTCTACTAAATCAAACGTGCTGATTGCGAAAAAAATAGTAAAAAAAATTCCCAAGATTCTAGTTTTAGAAATACAAAGTTTTTTTTCCATTGCAAATCTAACAAGTTTATTTCACTTTGCCGGGCTATAACTATTGAACGGAAAAGATACGTTAAAGGGCGTTACGGCAATCGAATCTATGGACATTTCTACGTATGTACACTAATTTTTAACTGCCGTGTTCAGCTGATACAATATTACCATGCAATAAATCAAAAAATGGTACCTTGGATTTTTCAGTAGCCAGTTATAAACCAAAATATTTAAACACCCTATATTTAAATAAAAATGTATCAATTTCTACTAAATCAAACGTGCTGATTGCGAAAAAAATAGTAAAAAAATTCCCAGGATTCTAGTTTTAGAAATACAAAGTTTTTTTTCCATTGCAAATCTAACAAGTTTATTTCACTTTGCCGGGCTATAACTATTGAACGGTAAAAGATACGTTAACGGGCGTTGCGGCAATCGAATCTATGGACATTTCTACGTATGTACACTAATTTTTAACTTCCGTGTTCAGCTGATACAATATTACCATGCAATAAATCAAAAAATGGTACCTTGGATTTTTCAGTAGCCAGTTATAAACCAAAATATTTAAACACCCTATATTTAAATAAAAATGAATCAATTTCTACTAAATCAAACGTGCTGATTGCGAAAAAAATAGTAAAAAAATTCCCAGGATTCTAGTTTTAGAAATACAAAGATTTTTTCCATTGCAAATCTAACAAGTTTATTTCACTTTGCCGGGCTATAACTATTGAACGGTAAAAGATACGTTAACGGGCGTTGCAAAAATCGAATCTATGGACATTTCTACGTATGTACACTAATTTTTAACTTCCGTGTTCAGCTGATACAATATTACCATGCAATAAATCAAAAAATGGTACCTTGGATTTTTCAGTAGCCAGTTATAAACCAAAATATTTAAACACCCTATATTTAAATAAAAATGTATCAATTTCTACTAAATCAAACGTGCTGATTGCGAAAAAAATAGTAAAAAAATTCCCAGGATTCTAGTTTCAGAAATACAAAGTTTTTTTTCCATTGGAAATCTAACAAGTTTATTTCACTTTGCCGGGCTATAACTAATGAACGGTAAAAGATACGTTAACGGGCGTTGCGGCAATCGAATCTATGGACATTTCTACGTATGTACACTAATTTTTAACTTCCGCGTTCAGCTGATACAATATTACCATGTAATAAATCAAAAAATGGTACCATGGATTTTTCAGTAGCCAGTTATAAACCAAAATATTTAAACACCCTATATTTAAATAAAAATGTATCAATTTCTACTAAATCAAACGTGCTGATTGCGAAAAAAAAGTTTTTTCTCCACTGGAAATCCAGCACGTTTATTTCACTTTGCCGGGCTATAACTAATGAACGGTGAACGGTAAAAGATACGTTAACGGGCGTTGCGGCAATCGGTTCTACGGTCTTATCTACGTATGTAGATGTACACTAATTTTTAACTTTCGTGTTCAGCTGATACAATATTACCATTCAATAAATCAAAAAATGGTAGCCTGTTATAAACCAAAATATTTAAACAGCCTATATTTAAATAAAAATGTATCAATTTCTACTAAATTAAACGTGCTGATTGCGGAAAAAATAGTAAAAAATTCCCAGGAATCTAGTTTTGGGAATACAACATTTTATTACCACTGGAAATCTAACACGTTTATGTCATTCGCGAAAACGAAAAACAAAATTCCGATTCATTGGATATAACCACCGACGTAAAGTCGTACCCTAGTGCCAGCATAAATTAATATTCTGGCTCTAGGGCGATAATACAAGTGCCCGCAATAGCCTCGCGGGGCCATTTAATGCCTGCCGACGACTGATCGTAAAACGCGGAATCGAAAAACTAACTTAAAACTAAGGCGCAACTAATTTGCAGGGCTTTGTCCCTAAGCACTTATTCTACGGTACGGGTACGGGTGCACTTCAAAAACATCAATATAGAAGAAATGGGTGCCCCTTGTTTTACTCTGGATAATTTTAGGCACGCATCTGGTTTTTGAGCCGTTAATTAGCCATAATGATTAACTTTATAATTGTTGAAATTAATAAAATATAAACTGTTAAATTATTTATTATTTAATGTCCAATATTAAATATATTATACCTTTACACAACAATAAAATGAAATATCAAAGTGATAGCTGTCAAATATACAATCAAAATTAATATTTTTTAGATTAAGAATGATTTTAATGTTATTAAAACAGTTATCTTTATTTATTTGTTTATTAATATTTGGGGAAAAATGGCTAGTAGTGAAATATATCAAATAAAAATTAATAAATTATTAAAACGTTTATTGTTTGACCCCAAAAAGTTGTCATTAGTAATATTAAACATTGTTAATCGCTTTAGCCTCTTAACGGCTCTTTCACGGAGGGTAAATATGGGTAATTATCCAAAATATAACAAGGTTTTGCCTTCCAGCGGGTGTGAAATATATACCATAAATATTAAACAACAGATACTAACACAAAAATATTAATTATTGATTTATTTATTAACAAAGCACCGAATTAATTGTTATAAAACTACAAATATACTAAACAAGAATATTGATTAAATATTTCAATTGTTTAAAATGATTGAGTATTTAAACAAAATAAAGAATATTTATTGAAAATATATCGGTACTTTGCTATTTATGAAGACATTCAATTATTAAAATAATAACAATTATTTAATTGAACAAATAGGTATATATATTCACCGTAAAAATTCCAAACATCGTACGATTTTTGTCCAAAACATTCAAAAAACTTTAAAACTTACTTGTATTTGTATGATAGGAAATTTTTACATTCAAAATTCCTTAACCTAATTATATCTAGCTTAACTGATATTAAAGAAAAGAAAAATTATTAATCCCGATGTTCTTTGGTCGCAGAGGGGCGCCTTCAGCTTCAGGACTTCAGGCTCTGCGCGGCAGGCTAATCTAAAGTTCCCTACCTGTAAAAAACTACAAAAATAACTTAATACTAGCTGAAAGAGAGCTGAAAGAAAAGGTTAGCTGTGAAATAAATTTAATTAGGCTGTAAAACATGGGTTAGTAAATTTCTACAACTAGTAGCTAACCATTGGGAGAGAAAAATTACATTTTAGTAAATTTGCTGGAAGGCAAAATGGCTAACAAAATATTTCCTACCTTTTTATGATGTAAACCTTTGGAAAAGCCCGGAATACCGCTCCAACTGCTGTGGGAAACTGCATACTGGGGGATGAAATCTGCACCTAAAGTTTTGCACCCGGCACATGGCACATTGTTCAACAATTGTTACTTATTGAACACCAATATTTTATATTTGTTCACTAACTGTCCACAAAACACTTTAATCATTAATATCTAATCACTTTTTGTTCACTTGTAATTCCTTTATTACAACAATGTAAACGTCCATGATAAAAAACTTTAATTTACATACCCAAATATATAAATTACAATCAATATTTGTTTATTACTCAGTATAACAACTGTTTTATTTAATATTTCATTGTAATTATTTATAAAATAATTGTTTTTGAGGAGCGATCAAGCGTACGTCCAAACTCTGAGAATTCCAACGAAAAACTGGAAATGAACAGAAACAGACTCGTTTTGGGAGCGCACTAGGCGAATATAAACAAATAAAAATTGTAGGTACTTTTGACCAAAAATTAATTTTATTCTAAAAATCAATTAATATGCTAAAAAGATGTGCTATTTTTTGCTGATTCTAATGGTATATTTACTTTTGCGATTATATTTTTTTTATGAGAGAAAATAGCCTCCAAACTTTCGAGGCTAGCATTTGACATTTCTACTTTTGAATAATGATTCTGAACGAATTAAAGCTCTATACACATGTTTTACACCCTAAAATGATGATAAATAATAATAAAAACATATTATGATAAGTTTTCAACCCCTAATTATTGATTTAATACCCTAAATCAACGAATTTCCATCGTCCAATTCTATTCAGGTTAGGAGGTATTTCGTTGATTATTCATTTCGCACACAATTTACGGCCCTTTTGGCATAAGAAATCTAAAATGCAGTCCAAATGAATAAACTAGCCGCAGCCACAAACCCTAAAAACATATTTTAGGGTACGAAATTAAGACATAAATATTCTCGGTGTAAGACCGGTTATTAACAATTTCACTACTTTTTCCTCAATCTAAGGCCCTTTTGGCATACAAAACTTAAAATAGACATCATTCTAAACAATCCACCCAAGTGTCAGCCCATAAAACCCAGTTTTGGGTTCATAAGATAAATGAACTACTTGAACTACCGGGACCACAACATAACAGACAGACTCTCAAAGTGGCTATTTATGTAACCAAACCAAGTTTTTTGGTATGGAAATCAAAATAGGCATCATTTCGAACATCTATACCCATTTTTAGGGTAATTGATTCATTTATAAGAGGATTTTTATACTCAGAATTTTATACTGATTCTTCTGATATATAACACATTAACTTTTTATAAATATTTAGACAAGAAAATAAAAAGATAAAAAATTGTAATTGTCATGTCAATGTTATACATAAAAATTTTATTTATTTTATATTATTTGTTTATTTCTGTAAACTATATTATTAATACAATATTTACAATGAGTTATACTTAATAATTATTGTTTATAAAATATAAATAATTAAAAGGTTCCTTTTGTACACTCATATAATGTATATTACAAAATATGGTATCTATTAAATAAAAAATGGCTAATGTATACGATAATTATATTTATTAAACCTCTATAATACAGATAATATCAATATTTAATTGAAAAATAATAATATATAGTCAAATTTCGAAGAAATACCAATGTTTATTATTTGGTATTTAGGCGCCAGCGCCTACCATATTTTACATTCCATAAATAATTTGTTGCTATCACACAGAACGTATTCAGGACATTTTGTGCTAGTTAATATTTCAGTATATCTTCTTAAAAACATAAGTTTGGTTATTTATTATGTATTAGTTATAAACTATTGTTTTATCTTTGTTGAAATAAATAGAAATTTTAACCCAAAAAGCTTTTAAAAGTTTTTTAACAACAATAATTTTTAATTACGGTCCTGGTTTTTATCAAAGTTAAAGTTGTCTGTTAACAGGTGGCGACATCTCGTGATACAGTAATTGCAAATACAACTTACGACAGGAAAATGAACAATTTTACAATATAATAACCATAAAAACGTGCTTAAATCAATATTACAACAATTAATTTGTTTAAAATAAATAATTTAATATTTTTCTATTCATAATTTGATCGACAATCAAATAGCATTTGTTTAAATCATTTTCTTGCCGCCTAGATCCCACCTACATTTTTTGAAACCTGATTGGTCAATTGATTTATGGATAATATTGATTTTCTCCCATTTACACGATACATCAACGTACTTTCTTACAACGTAACATACAAATATAGTTCATAAGTTTCATCATAGAGTACAGCAACAGTATTGTTTTGGTATTAATAATTTTGAGATAATCCATTTTCTGGCTAAACCAAAAAGATTTCGACTATGTTTGTCATAATAAAAAATCTGTTGTGGTCAGCACAAGACCTTCCGTTAATTTGATGTATTTTGTAGAAATTCCATACCAAAAGTTCATTGGAAAAGATCCTACATATCCAGTAAAATTTGTAACACGAACATAATATAATTGTTTCAAATTCCATACAGAAAGTTCCTTGGAAAATTTTCTATAAATCCAATAAAATTATTACATGAATATACATTATGTATACTCATATATAAATAATATTACTACCAAGTTTATATCTCTACCCATTTTTGAATTATTGCCCCAAAAGTCAATATACCCCACATTTAGATAAAAACTTCAAAATTTTTAAAAATCTAATTTTTATGTATCTAGATACTTCTTAATGCGCTGATTCCTAATTTTGAAACCGCAGGTCGATATCTCGTTTCGTTCTCGAGATATTTAGATTCAAAGTTTTTCTTAAAACTGCCCATTTTTGGGTAATAACCCAAAAATGGGTAGAGATATGAATTTGGCAACATTCTACGGGCAAAATTACATAAGTACACCAATTTTCAGAATTTTTGAGCACCGCATACAATCTCTAAAGCAAAATAACTGAAAATGGCCAAAAATCGAAAAAATCTTAAGGGGTACCCCTTACGATTTTTTCAGATTTTGGCCATTTTCAAGCTTTTATTCATAAAAATTGAACCGGTTGGACAAAAATTATGAAAATTGCTATACTTATGTATTTTTACTCGTAGAAACGAATGGTGTTGTCGCCAGATTCATATCTCGACCCATTTTTGGGTTAATACCCAAAAATGGGCAGTCTTGAGCAAAATTTTAAATCTAAATATCTCGAGAACAAAACGAGATATCGACCTGCGGTTTCAAAATTTGGAATCAGCGCATTGAGAAGTATCTAGATACATAAAAATTAGATTTTTGAAAATTTTAAAGTTTTTATCTGAAAATGGGGTATATTGACTTTTGGGGCAATAATTCAAAAATGGGTAGAGATATAAACTTGGAAGTAATATTATTTGATTGTAAAGAAAATGTTACGTAAGTGTACGCATTTTTAGAGTATTTGAACAACTGTGTAAATTTTTAGAAATAAAAGTATTGAAATAGAAATGGATAAATGCTATAAAAAAGTTCCTTGGAAAAGATTCTATAAATCCAATGTACAGATTTTTAAGTTTTGAATATAAAGTTATGTTTATAGAAATAATTATTTCTATGTTGAGGTAAAATAATTTTATATGATTATTCTTTACCTTCCACGAAAATTAATTAAATAATTAATTACAAAAACTCTGAAATATGTGGCTTACTAATCCAATTTCCTAATAACGGTGATTGAATATCCCTTTAAATATTTAATTTTTCGACCTTTAATTCTACCTTACCTTCACATATCATGTTCATGATGTTAGTCTACACATGAGACTCGAATGAGTACACCTGACTTATCTTAAATTTATATATTTATTAGAAAAATAATATGGTTTTTAACTTTTCAAGAACCAAAGTTATATATAAGCACGCAAAAAGTGTTTGATAGCATGTCAGGAGAAAATGAAGAGTACAATAACATTATCTGTGATTTTAACCCTTTTTCAAATTGTTCAAAGTGATAATTTTGCTTCTTTGTTGAGTGCTAATGCTACAATAGGTAAAAAACATCAAATTATTGTTTACCATTATTATTAATATAAGAAATTCGTTGTAGGTATTGTTCTTGATAAAGAATATTTAGGTGATGATTATGCTATTGTAAAAGATGCTATTGAAAAGAATTTTATTTTCACGAGAAGGGAAATTTTGAAACACGGAGGTATAAATGTGCAATATTTTTCCTGGGCTAGCATAAATGTTAAAAGAGGTTATATTATAGTAATTTGAAAAAAATAGAATTAATTACAAATTTCTTTTACAGATTTTACTGCCATTTTATCTGTAGCATCTTGTGATGACACTTGGAGATTATATAGAGCAGCTGTAGATGAAAATATTTTATTTTTGTCCATATCTGGTAAGTTAACATTAATTAAGGTTATACCGGATGTAGACGTTTCATGAGAAAATAGTTTTTCCGTGCCCAAAAGTGGCTTATTAATTTTAGATAAAAATGCTTCAAATAAATGTAGCAAAGAATTAAATTCTGCATCTAAAACCAGTAGTCATATTTTCTTTCGCAAATTTTAAAAACTATAAAATATAGTTTTTATACCCAAATCATTGAAGCAGCCAATGCACGTCATTAATAAAAATTGAATTTTAGTCACTAGATGTGTGACGTCATGTATTGCTACGTTTGCAGAGGTTTTAGAATCTTTATGAAAAGAGTTATACAGATTGCAATCTATATTATCGACATGTTTATGAACTGTCACATCTACAAAATAAATCCTATATTTTCGTCACTGTCCATTTCTATTTAAATTATTTTATAATACTAATCTTATTTATACTTATATATGTCATATAAAAACAATAAATGAAAGTGAGCCGAATTTCAAAGAAATATACCGAATTCTTCTGATTGATTAGAAGTGCTACCTTTGGCAGATTCACATATTTTGTGTTTGCGTTAACGGTCACGTTGCGTCGTTGCGTTGCGTTTAACATTACTTTATAATAAATAGGCCTTTACAACCGACAAAAATGTTTCAAACACGATACAAATATTTTTCAAATAATAACTTTGACAGTATGAACATACAAATTATCAATGTTGCCAACTATAGCAACAACTAAACAAATAATATGACGTTGATGTACATTATTGATATATTATTCATGTCATATACAATAAGTAATGAACTCTACTATTCATCTTAATAATAATTATATAAGGCTATATACTTTTTGACGGTTAAAAATGATTGAAATTTTATTTTATTTTTCACTATTAGTGATTTTAATGTATTAAGGTTTTTACACTAAGTGATGACGTGCATTGGCTGCTTGAATGATTTGGGTATAGTGTTTATTTCATTTTTTTTCTTTATCTAGAACAAGATTGCCCTCGTTTGCCAAATAATTTAGCAATCACAGTGCCTCTAATTCAAAATGGCGAAGAATTACCTCAAGTTCTTTTAGATTTAAGGTCAGCCAAAGCCTATGACTGGACTTCTGCCATCGTTTTATACGATAGTACTTTAGGTAAGTTACAAATTATTATAAAGATGCGTCACATTAACATGAAAAACATATTTTTTTCTTATCTACCCCGTAAATCTTTATGATGTTTTTATGACATTTTTTTTTTTATTTATGACCAAGTAAATTTAATTTAAAATCACGTTAATAGTAATTTAAATAATCAGTTAAGAAAAAAATGATATTATTTGAGCGAAGCTAGTTTTGTACATTATGTGATAGATGTCAGTAGTAGCCATGAATATGTTCAGTGTGAAGTGTGTAACGATAATAAGATTGACATTGACATTATACTTTGGCATTACATTATTTATTTCAATAACCTTCAAATATCGTGTAGCAAGTACTAGGGGTATTCTTTTTAAAATATAACACCCATAAAAACGTAATTATTTTTATTTATTTTAGATCGAGATATAGTTACCCGAGTAGTAACATCCTTAACAGGCCATAGTGATTCCAGTTCTGGCACCATCCAAGCCGGTATAACTATTTCGTTGATGAAACTGGAGTATCAGACGCAAGAATTTAAGCAGAGAAAAGTTGTGAACGAAGTTTTAGCCATGCTTCCAGTGAAACAACTAGGAACAAATTTCCTAGTTATAGTTAGTATACAGTATGTGAACGCTATTATGGAAGTGGCAAAAAATCTACGATTAGTAAATCCATATAGTCAATGGTTGTATATCATCTCGGATACGACGAATAAGAAGAATGATATATCATCTTTTGCGAATCTTATAGGAGAGGGAGATAATATAGCGTTTGTGTATAATACAACATATGGCGGAGCCCAATGCACTGTGAGTCAAATATTAAACTTAATTACAATTTGTTATTACTTACAGTACTACTCAATTAATAACAATTATATTTTTTAATTTTAATTTAACGTTATTTGGACAGTAAGCGTTTTTTCTACTTTACCCCGCATGAGCGGCAAAGTGACATTTTGCGTTGACAAAAGCGAGCGCAAATGCCTATTTTGTATATATACTGCAGAAAAACAATATTACGTATTGAATACGTGTCGAAATTTCAATTTTTATTGTGTTTTTCCAAAATTATTAAATAATTTATAGTTGATGTTATCAAAACTACTTTCCTTTTTTCCAGCGCTTCATTTTTCGTTTTGCTATAGTTGGCAACACTTTGTTTACCTAATCTTTTCTTATTTTTGTATAACTTGTCGGTTAGTTTTAATTTTGGTTTTAAAGTTGTTTTTAAGTGGTTTATATATTATTTAATATGACTTTAAGTGTTTTTTATGTATAATAGTGCTTTTAGTAATCGGTAAGTTTAAATTTTGTATATAAATTGTATTTTAAAATGATGTCTTGGTAATTTGAAAGTATGACATACGTAATTATCTCGCTTATTATTATTTCTAGCGGTTTTAACTATATAATACAAATTACAGGTCAACAATGTTACTTCCGGTTTTCTAATAATTGATAGCAACTTTAATTTTCAAATGGAACATTTATATAATTACTTAAATTTAAAAAGTACAACTATTAAGATTATTTGGACAGTAAGCAATTTTTCTACTTTATCGCGCATGAGCGACAAACTGACATTTTGCGTTGTCAAAAGCGAGCGCAAATGCCTATTTTATATATATATATATACTGCAGAAAAACAATATTACGTATTGCATACGTGTCAAAATTTCAATTTTTACCTCCCGCTACCCTTGGTAAGGGAGGTATAGGGATCGTGCTAAAAATCTCATATAGAGATTTTAGTAAATGACCACGTTTTAAGTTTCCTAGAATCCATTTTTAACATTTTCACGATGATGTCTGTATGTGTGTATGTGTGTGTGTATATGTAGGGATTTTGTCTTCACTCTAACTCAAATACTATCATTCAGAAAATTCTGAAACCTTGTATTTCCATCCCATTCTAATATGAATAGAAGCCGTTAGATTTTGGTGTAAATCGGATAACCGGAAATGACACTTTACCTGAAGCTCATAATGGTTTTTCTTCAAAAAATACCATTAAATGCCATTTTTTCGCATTTTATGTCTTATGAAAATTAAAGATTATTGAATTTTCTACTGGAATACATACTTTCTCTATATATTTTACACATAAATTTAAAAATATTTTTTTTTTATTAGTCGCGAAGCCCAAGATAAACACAATAATTCGTTTGTTAC
The DNA here is from genome assembly GCA_943142095.1 of Ophonus ardosiacus. Taxonomy (NCBI): domain Eukaryota; kingdom Metazoa; phylum Arthropoda; class Insecta; order Coleoptera; family Carabidae; genus Ophonus; species Ophonus ardosiacus. The sequence goes on from OW964834.1 coordinate 377,978, forward strand.
ACAGTTCATATTTCAAATGAATGTAACTGACAGTTAATGTCACTGTCAAAAAACTAATCACTTCAAATTATTAATAGTGACATTTTAAAAAGAAAATAGTAAATAAAGCAATAGTTTTCTGCAATGGAACAGTTTGCAGCGTTAGTAAATACGTAAGTATGTATTTAAATTAATAAAAATTCAATAGCGGGAGGTTTTGTGTTGGCCACATCAGATTTTTATTGTGTTTTTCCAAAATTATTAAATAATTTATATATGTTATCAAAACTACTTTCCTATTTTCCCGCGCATCATTTTTCGTTTTGCTATAGTTGGCAACACTTTGTTTACCTAATCTCTTCTTATTTTTGTATCACTTGTCGGTTAGTTTTAATTTTGGTTTTAAAGTTGTTTTTAAGTGGTTTATATATTATTTAATATGACTTTAAGTGTTTTTTATATATAACAGTGCTTTTAGTAATCGGTAAGTTTATATTTTGTATATAAATTGTATTTTAAAATGATGTTTTGGTAATTTGAAAATATGAAATTCGTAATTATCTCGCTTATTATTATATCTAGCTATATAATACAAATTACAGGTCAACAATGTTACTTCTGGTTTTCTAGTAATTGATAGTAACTTTTAATTTTCAAATGGAACATTCTATATATTTACTTAAATTTAAAAAGTACAACTATTAAAAGTTTCGAAAATTTGACTGTCCTTTATGAAACCGGGGGTTAATGTTACAAAAAAAACAAAAACTCTTCAACTTATTTTTGATTTTATTCAATTGTAACATCTTATTTTTATTTTAGCGCGGTATCCAGTGTCACTGTCAAGAACTTTTAGTAGCATTTACCAAATCGCTAGACAATGCCATATTGGAAGAAATTTCGGTTTCGAGCCAGGTTTCAGAAGAAGAATGGGAAGCGATTCGACCTACTAAACCCGAAAGAAGAGACTATCTTATACAAGGCGTCAAAGTAACAAATTAATTATAAAAATATGTTCACAATGTATGATTACTTATTTGAATTTTAGTCACATTTAACAGGTTTTGGTTCTTGTGACAACTGCACAAAATGGCAAATGAAAGCCGGTGATACATGGGGTAAAAGTTTTATGCAAAACAAATCGCAAGAAACGCTGATATCTGTTGGATCTTGGAGACCAAGTGATGGAGTTTTGTTCACTGATGAACTTTTTCCACATGTCAAGCATAAATTCAGGGGAAGGAATCTGCCAATCATTACTTATAACGTAAGTATCAACTGTTTCAAATGATGATCTTTTTTATCACTGTTAGATTTCGAATTATAATTTCAAGTTTTAAAGGACGATGTAGTAGAAAATAACGCTAACGAAAAGAGAATTATTTAGTTTTTCGATGATGTATAACTCATTATTATTTCATATTTCGGCAAAATTTGTAGTTTTGTAATTATCTAGTGGCCTATACATTTTAGGGAAAAATAAAAATAGCTTTAAAATGGTTTACTTTACCCTAATTTAATAGACTTATATCTCTTAAAATAAGCGAGATTGAGGCACTCTGTATAAATGTACCTTGGTTTCTATGATGGAAAATAAGGGAACGTAGTAATATGAGATTTTGTTTAATATATTTTTTAAAGAATGTAGACACTACAGATATATTTAATTGCCAATTTATTAAAATGATAATAATACTTAAACAATACTTAAAATAATAATATGAAACAAAATTAATTAGTACAAAGTAATTAAATGTCATTACTAGGGTCATATTGAAGATGAACATTTCCCAAATCTTGTTTAGCTCGTTGTGCCCCTTGTCTAACTTGTTCTCTGTGCAATCTGTTAGTATCGCTATATAACGGACACCTACAATCAAAATAAAAATTTATTAATTTTGATTTTTCACAAAGTTGACAAGAATTTAAAAACGATGGGGGATTCCACGATTTGTAATTTTTTTATGTTATAGTATTTTTAAATTCAGAAATTCCTAAATTTTACTAAATCGCTCTTCAAAATTTCAATTTGATCCACTTCAAATATTATTGATTTTTTTACTCATTGCTCACTAAAATACTGTTACGCATCGTTCATTAAAAAACAATTTGATTTAGTGCGCATGATCATTATTATTGATTTTTCGATCGATCAATGTTACAAATTCCAAACCATACCTGTCGGTGCAAAGTTTTTACCATGTATTATTAATATGAGAATTTGGGGGCATTTAAAAATGAGGCCCCTTAAAGAAGGCGTCTGCACTGGAAAAACTAAAGAATTTCAAGGTTTGTGTGGGTGGATTTTACATGTGGTGCTACCTGCCATAAAAAATTTAAACTATGAAATACTGTGTTTGTATTTAAATTTTGAACATACCGTCCAGCAGATTCTCCAAAATGGTTATACCCATCGATTGTTTGTTTACATACATAACACATTAGAGCCCCACAAGTACACGTCATTTTATTGCAGCCACTCTCTTTTAAAAAACTCTTGCCACATCTGCCACATGTCCTAAAACAAATATATTCATATTACTTTATCAGCCCGATTCACAAAAAAGTTTAAGCTAATCCTCATTTTTTGATTAGTGAATTCTATTTTATTCCGGTATTTAAAATTTAATTTTCATGATATTATCAATAAAGGTAGATACTAAGAATATATTAGACTATATTTTAAGATATAAACTGTTAAAATTGGAGTAGAATTCGCTAATCCAAAAATGAGGATTAGCTTAAACTTTTTTGTGAATCGGGCTGTATATGTTTTCTTGAACAAAGACAAGTCATTTTATTGGCCAACAGATGATAATTTTGGAGTCGAACCAATAGAATTAGTTGCAAAGTTTCTCGCTATCGTGAATGGAGTATAACTATTTCATTCATACTTTTATGCACGGATGTATCATAATTTGACAATTATACACGAATTTCTTTGACATAAATATCATTTTATAGCCCGCCGAGCTATAATGAAACGTCAAACCAAATTATAACTTACAATATAAACAATTTAATGAAAAATAAAAAATAATTTTGTGATATTTATATGGAAAGCCCGGAGATACACAAAATAAAACTCAAATGACATAACTAATAAACAAACAATAAACTGTTCTCCGCTTTCATAGCAACACTAAAAACCGGATGTACGATGACAAATTCTTTTCGATACAATTTTTCTAAAACTCATAATTTGAAAATTTTCGTCCGTGCATAAAGTTTTGTATGTACCATGAGCATAACTTGCTTTTATGGCCTTAATACATAAATAACTATTATCTATTCTTACTGTTAAAGTATTATTTTATCTACCCTTGCGATTAAAATGTCACTTAGGGTCAGTTTTACAATCTCTGGTCAGAATTTTAACTATAAGTTAAATAAACAGTATTGAATCGGATTATGGACAACAATGATCAATTTGTCATTTGACAGTTCATTTCGCTTCATTGTTGTTTATTTAACTAGCAGTTAAATTTTTAACCAGAGATTGTAAAACTGGCTCTTAGTCAACTATTTCGAGTTGAACATAGCACACTTTAAAATCTGCTATAGAAAAAAAGAACAAAGTATTCACTTGTTTCTGTCAGGGCACTCTATTTCTATGTAAAAAAAATTAACATGTATTCATTTTTTCTATTCATGGCACTCTTATTATAGCCATATTTTAATCAAATTAATATAAAACTTTTCATGTATTTTTCTCAAAAAAATTAGTAGTAATTATATCATTGAATTCAGAATTAAAATCTTTAACGAATGAGGAAATAAAAAATACATGTTTTCATTTAAAATAATAAAGTTGGGTCCCATAAATATTATCATTTTTTTTACCTGACTAAAGCTTGTGTCATCCTTTCTTCTATATACGTCCTATTGTCGGTATCTCGTTTTTCAGCTCTTTCTCTTTCTTCCCTTTCTTTTCTTTCGAGTTCTGCGCAAGTTAAGGGAATATGTGACTCTTTTTTACAAAGTCTACAAGTTTCTTTAAAACATTCTTCATTCGTACAAAACAGTACTTTATCTGCTGGAGCTAAAATTGTTGGAAATTCACAATGTGGACAAAATACCAAGTCGTCTATTTCTGCTCGGCGGACTTCGTCTAGTTGTTTTTGATGAACCATCTTAGAGAACAATTTTTGGGGGAGAACACTCTAAAAATAAACGCGGAAATAAATATAATAAATAAATGGGATGTCAATCTATTTTACTTGTATTTCAATATTAACAAATTATTAATTACAATTTTATGACAATGTAAAGAAACGGACAGCATCAATCTACATTTATTTGACGGCGACTACAGTTTGGTAATTTTATATATTTATATTTTTACCTGAATAATTCGCAAACTAAATTGGCTTCCACAAGTTGTTAAACAAGGGAAATCTGCTTTTCCTTCTCCGACGATGACTTCGCAAGATTTTTTAACACATTCTGTACAAAATATATGGCCTGATTGGCAACTAACTATATCGAATGGTGTTACCTAAAAAATATAATAACATTATTGTCAACCGATAAATATGATAAAAAAATCGATTAAAATGAAACAAAAGTTGCCGAATAATAATAGACCATTTTAGAATTCCATGTTTATAAAACATTATTTTTTAATGAAAGAAATGGGCTTAAGGATCATGGAGAAATTTAAATAAACGACGAAAAAAAATATGAAAAATTCATTAAAAAACTTCAGGTAGGGTCACAAATAATTAAATTAAAACATTTTCATGTTATAGTATTTTTAAATTGAGAAATTACTTAATTTTTCTTTTTTTAAAATTTGGCTTCTTATGGAAAAAAAAATGGCAAATATTTGGTAACCAGCGAACCCAGTGGTGGAGAGCAGTGCCATTATATCGTGCTTTCTCTTTTAGCAGCTGCTGTCTTGGCTGCTATTTCCAGAAGTTCTAAACCATATGTCAATGTTGTGCGGTTATAGTTATATCTCTTTACATTTGAAAATTTCATTTTATTCTTATTTTCTTTTCTTTTACTTATCTTAAATTTAGTACAATATATCGTCATCATTACCGATGTCTACATGTGTTGTAGGTACTGGCACACCCAGAAATGGGTAATATGCCGTGATGATATATTTATTTTATTTATTTAAATTTAGTATATTGTAGTTATAGTTTATTAGTATTTAAGTATTTGTAAAAATAATACGGGAATTTTTACTAAATCGCTCTTCAAAATTTCAATTTGATCCACTGCAAATATTATTGATTTTTTTACTCATCGCTCACTAAAATACTGTTACGCATCGTTCATTAAAAAACAATTTGATTTACTGCGCATGATCACTATTATTGATTTTTCGATCGATCAATGTTACACATTCCAAACCATACCTGTCGGTACCAAGTTTTTATCATGTATTATTAATATGAGAATTTGGGGGCATTTAAAAATGAGGCCCCTTAAAGAAGGCGTCTGCACTGGAAAAACTAAAGAATTTCAAGGTTTGTGTGGGTGGATTTTACATGTGGTGCTACCTGCCATAAAAAATTTAAACTATGAAATACTGTGTTTGTATTTAAATTTGTGTTATTGTTTATTATAACTGTATGGAACGCCGTTTTACTATTTATTCTACATTTAAAGACATCTTCAATTATTTAAAGACATCAAAAATTGAATTATGGACATCTTTAAATAATTAAGGACGTCTAAAATAAATTTCAGACATCTTTAAATAATTTACGATGTCAAAAATTGAATATTAGATATCCAGAATTGAATAAAGGATATCAAAAATACATTTATAGATATCAAAAATTAAATTTTAGACATCTTAAAATGGTACTGAATATTCGACATCAAAAAGTAAATTTAACATGTCCAGAATTCAATTTTGGATATCTGTATTTGAATTTTTGAAATCTTTAATTCCATTTTTGATATCCTCAATTCAATTCTTGATATCCTTAAATGAATTCTTGATATCAAAAATTAATTTAGGACGTCAAAAATTCGAATTCTGGACATGTTATTTACGGAGATGTGATATCCAGAATTGAATTTTTGATATCCAAAATTCAATTTTTGATATCTTTAATTCAATTTTTGATATCCTTAATTTAATTCTTGATATCCTTAATTCAATTCTTGATAACTAAAAAAGAATTTTTGATATCTATAAATATTTGAATTTAAGACGTCTTTAAAACATTTTGGATATCAAAAAATTTTATAAGAACATCCAAAAATGAATTAAAGACGTCTTTATTTCATTTAATGACGTCTTTATATAATTTAACATATCTTTAAATATAGAATAAATATTAAAATGGCGTTCCAAATAACTGAATGATTTAAATGATATAATAGGGCACAAAATCCACCGTTTTTACATTAGTTTTAATTAGATTATAACAATCGCAAACACCTTTTCAATAAAAGAGAGCCGGGTTCGGTAAAAATCCGCGCGTTTTGAAAGTGTGTATATTATTTATGTAAAAATTTAGGGTACCAAATTTATATACGTACTTCGTCATTAAAGCAGCATTCACATGTGTAGAAACATTTAGCCTCTATTGCTAATTTTTTTCCTCGAATATTTCGTTCCTCTTGAACTTTCATATAGTCCAAAATATCCGATTTATTTTGTACATAAGCTATCTACAACAAATATTTGCATAATTCTAATATTATAAATTACATATTTAAATGAGCAAATACATGAAAATAATACAATTTTGTCAAAATCGTACCTCTTGTAATAAAGCAACATTCTTACACTGTATTGGACACTTAGGCTCTTGTATGTTGTTCATAGCTGGTCTTTTAGTTTCTAATATATTAGCCGCTTGAATAACACTGCAATTTTCTTCATCAAATATTTTAATTATTTCCTTTATATGTAAAAAATGATATTTGTTTTTTAAAAATGTTAGTGCGTAGAAATAATCATCACTTTTGTCATATGAAACATTTCTTTTTGAAAAATGTTCTTCAGGGTTTGGTATCTGTTGTAGAAAGTATTCCATGTCGAACTTTTTTACATATTTATTCTCTTCTTCCTCCAATTCTACAGTTCTAAAAAAAGATAATTAATTTTAATTACATTATCATAAATCCGCACTACTCGTACTTTAAGAATTCACTTTTTAGTGGATAATTTTTGTCTTCCAGTAATTTACTAACGAATTCATTTAAAGCACTTGGATCACATATTAAATTTTTCACTTGATCCATAAGATACACTGGATCAGCATCCGGTACTAGTGATATTAACATTTGATGCTTTTTAATTGCTTCTTTAACTTCGTATTTTGTTAAACGTTTCTGTATTCGTTTATACGTCCCTGTAAAAATTCGTGTAATAAATATAGTACAAAGTTTATTACTATTCTTCTAAAGCAAATTGGTACATCCAAAAATGAATTAAAAGTTGTTATGATATATTTTATTTACCATTTAGAAGTTCCAAAGTGAGTTCATCTAATACATCATCAGTTTCTTCTTTTCCCAAACACAGTTTTCGTAAATAAATTGGGCAAATATCAGGAAACATGTCTATTAAAATATAGAAATGTTTATGTTCTGCTCCACTCAAGGACGTACCAATAAAATTTTCCATTCTGAAAAAGATAAACAAACATTTAAGTAACATTTCCTTATAAACAAATATCAATAAGATATAAAGTATCAGTGTTATTTATAACATAAAATACATACCTTTTTGGTTATATATATATTAAAATAACATAAAAGTATATTTTTTATTAAATAGATATGATAAATAATATACATTTTTAATATATTATGAACCAAGTCGTATAAATTTACTAGAAAAGTAAATTTAATTAAATGAACAAATTCGAATCAGTTATCATATTCTTATTATTACTTCATTGTTGTCTGTCAAAAAATCGAGTTGCACTTGTCAAGTTTATTTAATTTATTTTGCAAATAAATATAAAACCGGGTCTAAATCTTGTAATATGTGTAAATTATATTAAAACAAAGTATTTTGTATAAAACTATAAAATAATATACGATATATACTTACGTTATTTTCTATGTTCATGAATGCACAGTTTGCAAACAAATATGAGTGAGTGAGTGAAAATTTATCTGTTATTTAATATCAAACTTGATAATAACAGCCAAGATAAGAACTTCAACAACTGTTGAGAATAAAAAATATAACGTAGCGATTCGTCAAGTCAAATAAGCACTGATAAATAAAGTTCACGTTACTTGTTGATATAAAGTACAGTAACATTGAACAGCTAATTAAATCGATAACGAATGTGAATCCCCCTTGTTAAAAAATGTGTTTACGTAGGTATCAAATACATTAAAGAAAGCTTATTTTTCAATTAACAACAACTTACAATACATGTGTGCAGCAAAGTTTGCATGTACATAATTTCAATATTTTTCCTCAAAATAACTGAACTCATCTATGTATTATTAATTTTATTCAAAAAGTATAAAGATTTGCATAGTAAATCTCAACAATATTCTGAATTGCCTAAAGCGATAGAAATGCAAATGATTTTTTTATTGGAAGAAAATATCATGACATAAAAACGTGTACAGATAAAAGAATTATTTTTAAGTAAGAAAAAAGTATGAAATTTTATGCTATTCATGTACAAATTTATTGTTTTATATTTTATAAAAAGAATATATATATGCTCAAAAATAAACTTAATAAAAGAGGCACAAAGAAAAAATCTGTTAAGGCCAGCACAAGACCTCTCGCCATTTCCATATTAGGCTATATAAGTATTGTACTACACTTCTCTTTCGAACCGTCGTTTTATAACAAAATATTACAGAACTTTACCCAAATATTGTTTTTTATTGTATTTAACATGTTTTCTGCACACATATAATTCTAATTATATATATTTTTCATTGTAAGAGGAAGTTTCTAAATGTCCGAGATTGTTCCAATTCATTAACCAGATTGGCGGTATTTCTGATGGATATATGCATTTTACCTATAATTTCAAATATTTAATTAATAAAATAATAAGAAAAGTTAAATATACTTCCCAGAAAAAGCTATCAGAATGTCACTAAAACTGTTGATATTTGACAATGACATGTGTCATGTTATAAATATTGGAATTTGTCAGCTGGTTTCCTTAGTGCCTTAGCCTCTGCGATTAGTGTACTCTATAAATTATAGTGTCTTTATCTCTAAATCTATACAAGATATAATAAAAATTTTAAGTGTATTAGATGGAGGATTTTATGTTCTTCAATATTTAATAAAAAAAAAACTCCCAAAAAATTATATTTAGAAGATTTTTTCTAAGAAACTACTACTTCCGGTTGTTCAATTGTTACCAAAACCTTTTCAGCTCTTCCCAGGAATGTCAGATTGAGAAAACTGCAGTTAAATATGTTTTAAGTCTTATAGTTTTTGAGGAATCGTGTCTACAACATCCACACACACACAGACATCATTTTAAAAATGTTATAATCGAATTGTAGGGACCTTAAATCGTTCTTATTCAATAAAATCTGGATATGCGAATTTTAGCATGAATCCAATACCTCTCTTAGCGAGAGGTAAAAATTGTAACATGCAATTTTACTTTGTTTTATAATGAGTTATAAATATTTGTTGTTTTTTTCTTATTTTAGAATCCACCGTGGCAAATACTTAGTGTAAACTCCTCTGGGCATATAGTCGAGCAAAGAGGCCTAGTGTTTGACATAATCCATGAATTATCCCGCCAGTTAAACTTTACATACACTCTTCTTCTCAGCAAATATGATTCTACCTCTTCGGAAAGTAATGCATCTGTTATTCAAGATTCTTCAAGTGTACAGATTACCAATCATATACCAGAAGACATTGTTGAAGCTGTAGTAAGAAAGAAAGCTATGATAGGTGCTTGTGGGTTTACAATAAGTCCGCATATGCAGAAGATAATAAATTTTACTATTCCGATTAGTATTCAAACGCATACATTTTTGGTTGCAAGACCGAGGCAGTTAAGTAGGGTTTTATTGTTTATAAGGCCCTTTACTTATGATGTAAGTTTATCATTTTTCGGACCTTTACACGTACCTCTTTTTTTTAATATTTTCATTCATGAACAAATTCGAGTTCCATATATGAAAAACCTTTTTATAAAGCATGCTACAAAAATTGGTGTAGGTCTTTATGGGCCTAATTTTTGAGAAAACTTTAATAGGCACCACAGGAATTTTCGATCGTCTTTTGTTTTTGAGCTACAGACTAAAACTTGATTTTTGCTTATTTTGAAAATACCTCATAATATTTTATTATTATAAAAGATAAAGAAAAAATGTTTAAATAATTTTTATACGGTTTTTTACGTAGAATAACATGATGTAATTAGATTTTTTTAAAACAAATATAATATTTTTTAAATGGGAACATATTTTGACAATAGTCTCATATTTTTCCTTATTTTATATGGTTTTCAACTATGTACAACAAGACTACATTCTTTTGTTTTAAACATAAACAAAACATAAATTATTAAGAAACAATTGAAAAAATCAATTGCAGATCATTTGTGAGAGACTACATTCTTTTGTTTGAAACATAAATTATTAATTTTTGGGTTGAAAAAAAAAATTATTAAGAAACAATTGAAAAAATCAATTGCAGATCATTTGTGAGGGACTACATTCTTTTGTTTTAAACATAAACAAAACATAAATTATTAATTTTTGGGTTGAAAAAAAAAATAAATTTATCAAGAAACAATTGAAAAAATCAATTGCAGATCATTTGTGATTCTATGTCTATTAATTAAATTCTCAAATTTCTTTTCAGTCAATTATTTTCGGATTAATTACTTATTTTTTTAACAACGTTGTAGTTGGCTTTGACACAATTTTATGTATTAGAAAAATGAATAGAAATAAAGGAAATAACATTAAAAATAAACAAATGTAATTGATTGTTTCAATTGTTTCTTAATAAATTTCATTTTTTTTTTCGACCCAAAAAATTAATAATTCGTGTTTTACTCGTGTTTAAAACAAAAGAATGTGTACTTGTTATAGATCGTTGAAAAGATTATGAAATATGGAAAAAGATGATGAGACTATTTTCAACATATATTCCCATTTAAAAAATATTGTTTAAATTAAAAAAAAATCTTATTACATCATGTTATTGTACGTAAAAAACAGTATAAAAATTACCTAAACGTTTTTTCTTTGTCTTTTATAATAAACGAGTTATACGGTATTTTCAAAAAAAGCGAAAATTAAGTTTTAGCCTTGTAGCTCAAAAACAAACGACCGAAAATTCTTGTGGTACCTATTAAAGTTTTCTCAAAAAGTTGGCTCATAAAGACCTACACTAATTTTTTGTAGCGTGCTTAATAAGAAAGTTTTTCAAATGCGGAACTCGAATTTGTTCCACCTGTACATTTATAATTTTGATTAATTTTTTAATATGAATAGGATCTCTCATGATGTTTTCTAAATTATTTTCTTTTTAGACTTGGCTATGTTTGGCAGTGGCCGTTGTAACAATGGGCCCCATCTTATATTTTGTGAATAAATATAGTCCAGTATATGAATACAAACGTAGTCAGATTAAGGGTCTTTCTAAAATTTCCAGTTGCGTTTGGTATATGTACGGAGCTCTTTTACAGCAAGGTAAATTAATAATCAATTTCAAGTAGTCAGCTAGCAGTAGAAATGACTGAAATAATTTTGCATAACTTTATTATGTTAATGAATGAATGCACTTAGACGTCTGAGAATTAGTAATTATTTGTTTTGGAATTTTTATTATTGAGAAAACATTACATTCATTTACAATTAATATAGTCATCATTTTATTTATTTTGAATTATTTACTCTTATTTATGTAAATTACAAATTTTAATTTGCTTTTTTTTCGTAAAATAAAAAAAAACTGATAAATTTTAGACCAACATTGTGTAGTTTTTAATTCTAAACACCTTTTTTATTTACAACTATTACGGATTTCAAGTAGTAATAGTAATATTTGGATATGATTTTTAGGAGGAATGTACCTTCCAGAAGTGGATAGCGCGCGATTAATAGTCGGAACTTGGTGGTTGGTAGTTTTAGTAGTTGTTACCACATACTGTGGTAACTTGGTTGCCTTTTTAACATTCCCAAAAATTGATATACCTATTAGAAGTATTGATGATTTAATAAAACATAGAGAGACTGTTTCGTGGGGTATTATCTCGGGAACTTTTTTAGAAGAATACTTAAAAGTAAGTTACATTTTTTAGCAAAATTATAAACAATTTTTAATATATTTTTAAAGTTAAACAACTTTATTTAACAAACAAATTAAAAAAAGAGTTTGGTAAACCTAAATTTTACGCACAAATGTTTAAATAGGAAATAAAGTGTGTTCAAAAAAATATCTAATTCAAATTTAGCAATATTTTATACCCTACTTTATTATCATTTCTCCTTAAAATTACATTTCACGATCAATTTTGATGACAACTTGACTTTTGAAATGAATAATTATCAGACATACGTTTCTAGATTCATACATAGCATACTCTAAGATAGGTTTTTTTCTGAACACACTATATAATATATATCAGGAAATATTCGTGATCAAAGACCAAAGTACAATTTTGTTATTTGCCGTATCATTTAAAAAAAATATTTTATAAATTAAACAAGTAAAATTATGTTAATTTTCAAGTTATCATTTAAAATGCCAAGGATGGGATAGTTTTTAGACAAACAAAAAAAAAAATTAAAATAGAGCTTTTTTAATATAGTTTTCTCAAAATATGCTATAGTTTAAATTTAAAAGTGCCTCTTTTATGGTTTAAGTTTTCATAACAATAAACAAGATCTACATCGCGAAAATTGTATCATTTATTTAAATTTTCATCATTAAATCAATATTGTCAAAAAATCTCGTTGCATTTTTTCTGCAACCAGATATTAATCTATACCTCAAAAACAATAGAAAATTAAATTCAAAAAATTGTCCAATTGAATGTGTAAACGGCTTTGTGATTAATGTTACATTTTTAAATTGACCTTTTAGGAATCGGAGGACCCTAGATACAAAATTATTGCCAATGGAATGCTCTTATACAATGATATAACTCCAGAAATTATTGAGCAAGTAAAAGAAAGAACACATGTGTACATTGGATGGAAAACAAGAATTGCTTATATTATGAAGAAAGAGTATATTGAAAGTGGTGGTTGTGATTTTGCCTTTGGTATGCTAAATCTTTAATAAACATATATTTTTATATTTATTTATAATGTTGTGACAGGCGAAGATGAATTTCTTGATGAAAAAATAGGCATGATTGTCTCGCAAGATAATCCATATTTGCCCCTCGTAAATGAAGAGTGAGTTATAAATTATTATTTTTAGAAAGACTAATCACCTCTTTTATTTTTAACGTTATTTTAAATCCAAAACTAGATAATTCTAGTTTGCCTTTAGAATTTCTTGCATTTATAATTTTTATTAAGTTATTTGTTCACTATAGTTTTATTTATACTGGGTGTTAATGGGGGATTCCAGCTCAATCGAATTAAAGGAAATAGTAAAAAAATACGAATTTATATGCTGAATAACGAATATTAATAAAAAAATGAAATGGTATAATTGAGATATTTCGGAAATAAGGTTTTTTTTGTTAAAGCGCTTCGACACGTATATGAAATCTATATATTATATTTTGATTGGCGACCGAAAGACCGCCTATACATGCAATAACAAATAGCGTGTTAGGAGGTGGGGGTTACTACCAATGGAAGTTAAGAAATTCAAATTCGAAAGAAGGGGCTAACATTCCTGTACTGCAGTTTTCAAACAGTTTTTATTTTAACATAAATTTCTTGCAAAAAACTTAATAATTTAAATACACCTGTAATTATAAAGTATGTAGACTTATACAGTGTTATAATATTTATTTATTTTTATGTAAATATAACTTAAAATAGCATATATTTAAAGAACATTTAGGTCCATGATGAAAACAGTTTGATATAAAAACACATAAGCGTGACGTCACGTCAATCTTTTCAAAATTCAGGAGACCATAACTCACTTATTAATAGGATTTTTTCACCGGATTTTTATCAATAGTCTTAGTTTTTCTAATATTTCTGGATGAAATTATAAAAGAAAAAATGGTGGAATCCCCCGGGAAATCAATTTTTCCTATATGGAATTTTATGCACATCTGTTAAACTATTGATTTTTTTATTGTTCTTTACTTGTATTTTGCAGAATTTTCCGTTTGCACCAAGTGGGACTGGTAGAAAAATGGCTTAGAGACTATTTGCCAAAACGAGACCGCTGTTGGAAAGTCGGCCATGTTACAGAGGTCAATAACCATACTGTAAACATAGATGACATGCAAGGATGCTTCTTCGTTTTATTTTTAGGTAACTCTTCTTCCGTATCCGCTTAGCAATTATTCAATAACCTTCAACAAACACCTTCTTATTTACATATTGAAACCTGTTTGATTTTCAGGTTTTACTATTGCGATTTTGCTTATAATTGTGGAAAAGTTTCTCTATCGCAGGAGTCTTAAGAAAATTAAAACAGTCATAACGCCGTTTGTAACTTAAATTATTTTAATAATAATACACAAAACAAGAAAGTATATATGATTACATTTTATTGAATATCATCACCCATAGCCACATATACATATGATATAATCACTAACAATGATGCATACTGTTGAAATGATCACGGTTTTTGAAAATTGGACCCCAGGCACCGTACTTGTTTCTCTCCTGTTGTTTTTGGGCTTCTTGTTTCTCTTGCTCCTTTTTCTGCAGAGCTTCAAAGCCTGATTTCCTGAAATCAACCAAAATTTAATCAAATTTTATTTTATATATCAATACATCGTCTTTTAAATAGTTTACGTAACATTCTACAATCCAATAATATTACTACAAAGTTTATATCTCTACCCAATTTTGAATTATTGCCCCAAAAGTCAATATACCCCACATTTAGATAAAAACTTCAAAATTTTCAAAAATCTAATTTTTATGTATCTAGATACTTCTCAATGCGCTGATTCCAAATTTTGAAACCGCAGGTCGATATCTCGCTTCGTTCTCGAGATATTTAGATTTAAAGTTTTGCTCAAAACCGCCCATTTTTGGGTATTAACCCAAAAATGGGTCGAGATATGAATTTGGCGACATCACCATTCGATTCTACGGACAAAAATACATAAGTATAGCAATTTTCATAATTATTGTCCAACCGGTTCATTTTTTATGAATAAAAGTTTGAAAATGGCCAAAATCTGAAAAAATCGTAAGGGGTACCCCTTAAGATTTTTGCGATTTTTGGCCATTTTCAGTTATTTTGCTTTAGAGATTGTATGCGATGTTCAAAAATTCTGTAAATTGGTGTACTTATGTAATTTTGCCCGTAGAATCGAATGGTGATGTTGCCAAATTCATATCTCGACCCATTTTGAGGTTATTACCCAAAAATGGGCAGTTTTCAGCAAAACTTTGAATCTAAATATCTCGAGAACGAAACGAGATATCGACCTGCGGTTTCAAAATTTGGAATCAGCGCATTGAGAAGTATCTAGATAGATAAAAATTAGATTTTTAAAAATTTTCAAGTTTTTATCTAAATGTGAGGTATAGTGACTTTTGGGGCAATAATTCAAAAATGGGTAGAGATATAAACTTTGTAGTAATATTATTTGACTGTAAAGAGAATGTTACGTTACAGTATTTATATATGAGTATATGTGATAATTTTTTTGGATTTATACAATATTTTCCAAGGAACCTTCTGTATGGAATTTGTAAAAAATTGTATTATGTTCGTGTTTCAATTTTACTGGATATATAAAATAAAAAATATATGTTCTCATTTAAAACAAAAAAGTTGGGTCCCATATTTTCAGAACCACTAATCGAAAAAAATATTTTCACTTTTCTTTAAATTTGTCTTGTAGGTCTTATAGTTCTCGAGAAGTGGCCCATTTAAAACGTACAGCTGAATTTTCAACTATTTTTCGATAAATGTAATTATTAAATAGTATATTAAAGAACAAGTTTTATAAGACATGTTTTTTTCGCACGCGTCAAAGTTTAGAAAACGAGCCTTGGCGAGTTTTCTAATTGACAAGTGCGAAAGAAAGTCTTATAAAATGAGTTCTTTATACTATTTTTTAGATTTTGCGCCTTCTACATACTAAAATATTGTAAAAAACTGCTAATATTAAACCGAGTCAATTTAAGGATTTTTCAAGTGATATGTTGTAGTTGGTATCACTGACTGATAACTGACAACAGTCAATTATCAATTAACTAAAAATAAATTACGTAAAAAAGGGTTAAGTAAATGTCATCTAGTACCAACCTTCTAAAACAAAAAAATGCGTATCGAAATGAAGGCCATTATGATACGCAATTGCGTATCGTAATGACTTCATTATGAACGCAAAATCTAAAAAATATATTATGATACACTTTCAAAAACTAAACTGACTACATTTAGTGTAAAAGTCATGTTTCTTGTAATAAATATAAACTTTTTGAACTTATTGCATAACAATTTTTTAGTGATCATATCATATTTTCATTTATTTATAATATGTGTATAATTTTTGTAGATTTATTATGAAAATTTATTATTGTGAAAAAATATTTATTTATTATTTACACATTTTAACTTTGTTTTGAGTTCTTGCGATTTTGTTTTATCTTTGTTTATTTATTTGTTTGTTTGTTACCTGGCCGAGTTGTCCCAATCGCCAGCACATGGGGTTTTAGTTGTGTAATATTGACTGCCTCCCTGAACCATCTCGTTAGTCGATGATATGCGATTATAAAAGATAACTGTTAAGGTTAGTACCTAAACACTACTAAACAGTTCTTGATCTGCAAATCTATGGTACGTGATGGATAAAATTTAGAACTTGAAGTTCCAAGTGATTGCCCGAATTCGCCAAGCGACTGCCTTTTCTTGTACACAGGTTTTTACCCAACCTAAACACACAATTTCCTAATTTTCTTGTTCATTTTTAAAGGAAATTCGTATTTACCTGACGGTTGGCAGAAACTTATCAGTAGCCTGAAATCCTAAAGGTTTGCTATTCATTGACACATACGTCGTATTGAAAATAATAGATTATATACAGCCGCGAAACACTTCAAAACGAACAGTGAAAATACCAGACTGATGCGATCTTGGAAAATCCGAGACTTAAAAGCGAAATTGTGAGAAAAAGTGGGAGAACAAACAAAAAATTTAAATATGGCGCGATCGCGATGCAGACTTGTAGAAAAATGAATAAACTTTGTTAAATACCTAATAAATATTCATGTAAACTCTATAGATATATTTAGAAACATCTTCAGCGAAGCAAAAGTCCTAGAAAACCTGTTAGGATGTCTGATGGTAAAATTCTGGATGTTGCATCAGCCAATATCTTGTCTTTATTTACAATTTTCTTAAACTAATTATGACATTGATATTTATCTTTCATCAGATTTCTTCTCCGTTTTACTAATTTTTAGTTATTTACTTACTTTCTTCGGAATTTCCGTGGTATATTTTGTAAACAATATTGAGAAGTTTTCCGCCATTTTGTATGCAACAAACTTCGCAACCAATAACTATAAAATATGCAGAAGTTAAACTCTGATATATTTCGAATTTACAATCCAAAATAATTTTCCTTATATGTATTTATAGAGGCTAGTAGCGTTTTACTCAAAATTTTAATCACCCTAACCAATTAATTACAGTCGACTGTCTCTAAATCAAACTCTTATTTAAATTTTTCTTTTATGCCCAGTTTTATAAACAACGAATAACTTGCTGAGTTGTTACTTTGAAAGTAAATTTAATCGATGAGTAAATAAAAATGTCTGTTTTATAAAATAAGTTGCAGAGTAAAGTAAGTACTTGCAGAGTAAATATTTTATTCTAGTGATTTACCGACAGAGACATCGTTTATTATTATTCAAACGTCAAAATAAAGTGTCATAAAGTGTCAGTTCTCATTAAAAATGGAAAAAAGAGAGAATGGGGAAAGAATTATACTGAAATAGATAAAGTGAACATGTTAGAGATAACAAAAAATATATTAGAATTATTGAAAACAAACAGAGACGTAGCAAGCGTCAAAAGCAAAAATAGTGCATGGGATGAGATTTGTAAAGAATTTAATGCAGTTTCACAAATAGGTCCCCGGAATAGTGTTCAAATGAAACTGTTATATGACACATTGTATTTATGTTGGCTTGAAATAATTGGGTAATTTTTACAAGGGTATCCATTATCCCCTAACAAGTAGCAATTACCAAATTCTCTGTTTTCAAGCCTAGCTCTTATTAATGAATTGTTAAATAAGTTGCTGTCTTGTGCGGAACCAGGCCATCTAGTAACAACATCCGTTATTTTTAGATTTGCTGAACATACCATTTGGCAATTCACAGAAAACCATCCTTTTCGGTTTCTATCAATTTCTGCGTTCTCTATAAATTAATTAATTTTGACATGTGTCAAATTTGTTCTACAGAATAAAATTTATTTCCTCGAAAATCTGTGGAGTAATTTATTCCATAGATTTACTTAGCTAGTATTTTTATTCTTGCTTTATAAAACGAAAATCTCTGGAATAAACTGTTTTACTTCGAGAATACATTTTGCTTTGCTAGTAATTTACTTATCCATCTTTTATAAAACTGGGCATAGATCGAATTATTTTTTTAGATATTAAACTATATTTATGCTTTTATATGTAAAAAATATTCTTTAAATCGATTTTTTTTATTTCGAACTTTCCTTTAATCGAATTAAATTAAACAACACTCTTTGTAATTTATACAAATGTTCATTTAATTTTCTTTTACTCTCTGTAGTTCGAATTCCCTAAATTTACTCAATAAAATAATAAAGACATGTACAAATTTTTTTATTGAAATACATTGTACAATAATTTCGTTTATCCCTAATTACAGCAGCCAGCAAATTACAATTGTGCATTTATATAAATATTTCATACGCGACTCTAATTTGCCTACTTAGTGGAAAGGAAGTAAACTTATTCGCTCGCACAATAGGACTTATCACATACACAAATAGTTCAAATTTATTTCTTACTTAAATATCCCATTTAAAGAGTGTGAAGTAGTGAAAACTACAATCATAATACAGAACACGTCGTAATTTTTTTATAAATAATTGTCAAAATAAAGTTTTTCTATCATACGGTGGCAGTCGACCAGCCTACCACAAATATCCTACAGATAAGGTCGATTATATTAAAACCCCATGATATCTTGATTCCTTGAAATATACATACTCTAATATTTTAAAAATAAAAAGTCACCAAAAATGTAAATTGATTCGGTGTGTTGTTAGCACAACCGAAATATATATACCTAGATAGGTTGGAGATTTGGTTTAGTGCTGGGCAAGAAATAAATTACACAACAAATACAAAGACAGAGGACTTGGACACATTTTACAAGACAGTTTACTTCCCATCGCTCGGCGGGCAAGCCAGCTGATACAGAAACTGAATTAATGTTCTTGTGGGTCGTCCTGACATTCTTCCTGCTGTCAGATACGGATACACCTAAAACAATCAGAGATTGAGGGCTTGTTTATAATCGTAAGCCCTGAAATACATTATAGTAAAATGAAACACTTTAATATGGGATTCCATTTATATCGAATTTTTATATACATAATTAATTCTTCCCATATACTTGTGTTATTGACGCAAATTTCTTTTCTATATGTTTTATCACTTTTTTTCGCGCGGATTTTTTACCGAATCCAGCTCTCTTTTATTGAAAAGGTGTTTGCGATTAAGTTATAATCTAATTAAAGCTAATTTAAAAACGGTGGATTCTGTGCTCTAATGATATTTAAATCATTCAGTTATAATAAACAATAATACAAATTTAAATACAAACACAGTATTTCATAGTTTAAATTTTTTATGGCAGGTAGCACCACATGTAAAATCCACCCACACAAACCTTGAAATTCTTTAGTTTTTCCAGTGCAGACGCCTTCTTTAAGGGGCCTCATTTTTAAATGCCCCCAAATTCTCATATAAATAATACATGGTAAAAACTTTGCACCGACAGGTATGATTTGGAATGTGTAACATTGATCTATCAAAAAATCAATAATAATGATCATGCGCATTAAATCAAATTGTTTTTTAATGAACGATGAGTGACAGTATTTTAGTGAGCGATGAGTAAAAGTAAAAAATCAATAATAGCTTGAAGACAATCATGTGACGAATCGAATTAGCCAATCAGAACCTGGGGAGAAACAGTCATATTCAAGGTCAGAAGGCTGGGCAGCTTTCCAAATTCAAGAGTACCATAATTTAAGAGTGTAGTGTGTTTTGGAAGAATGAGTTTTGTTGGAGTAAAAAATTGAAATTAAATTTTAAAAAATTAACAAAACTACTTATAATTACAACATTAATGTCAAGCCCCCTCTGAGAATAAAATTATTAGTTTTGGAACGATTTTGAGTAATTTCGTACTCTATAGTAGAGTTTTGGAACGCAACCCTGAAGTTTGTTTTAGTAGCGTGTTCAGAGGTTGAGTTTTGTTTTCACGGTTTTCATAGTTTGGCAGTTTTCATATTGAAGTTTTTTGTGCATATTGAGTTATTTTATATTTTTTTTGCCAAACTATAAAAACAAAACGCATAATACGCTATAATCCAAAACAAACTTCAAATCTCCGCCCTTCAATCTGACAGTTTCTCCCAAAGTTCGGATTCAGTGTTGCCAACCGTTTATTAAGGATTTTCCCTCTGAAAAAAAATCCCTTTTTCTGACAAAAATTCCCTCCATTTTTATTATTTTCACGTTACTACTCAAAAGTGAATAGGGATATTAGAAAAAGTGTTTTTTTTTGTGATAGCGAACCACAACGTATATTTATTTTTATTAATATTTACACGAAGAAATATTCTTAATATCCCTATACTTCATTTCACTTAAGATGAGAAGATAGGTGCAGTTTGATCTTAATATCGGAGTAATATCCAATAAAAAAAAAAAAAATCAAACTGCACCTATCTTCCCGTCATATGCGTTTTAGTTGAGCGGTGATAATTCACATACAAGTTCATAATTAAATATGTACATTTGGATTAGATGTGATTGAATACAAATATTATTTAAACATAAATTCATATAATTAATTATTACAAAATTGTAAAAATTCCCTCATTTTTAATTTTATTTTTAACTTTATCGTGTAATGGTTTTAAAGTTATGTAAAGCAAACCTTCACCGCGTTTTACTTCAATTTGAAGGAGCAAAAATTGACTTACAGAATCGTGACAGAGCATTCCAGTGCCATTGATATCAAGATGCATCCAATCCACACAGATAACAAACTCCTGTATGAACGCAGCTGCGAGACAAGCATCGCCCTTGCCCCATCCCTTGTTCATCACATCGATGGCCTTATTCTGCGTCACGTTCTTGGTGAAGAACTTCCACAGAGGCATCCTCCACATGCGATCGCCCGTCAGCTTGCCAGCGCGGTGGATCTCCTTCCACATGGTGTGCGAGTTGCTGAACACGCCTGTTGCGGCGGCCCCAAGTGCAGCCGTGATGCCTTTGGATTCTGTGGAGATGTCCACTACCAGACGCGGCTTGTAAACCTATAAGAAAATAACAAAATTCACCCCAATATTCTAGTAGAGATAGTTTTTATTTATATGTACAGGTGGAACAAATTTGAGTTCCTTATAAAAAAAACTTTCTTATTTAGCGCCACAAAAAATTGGTGTAGGTTTTTATGGGTAACTTTTTGAGACAAATTTAATAGGCACCACAGAAATTTTCGATCGTCTTTTGTTTTTGAGCTACAGGCTAAAACTTGATTTTCGCTTATTTTAAAAATAGATCATATTTCGCTTATTATAAGAGATAAAGAAAAAATGTTTAGATAATTTTTATACAGTTTTTTACGTACAATAACATAATGTAATTAGATTTTTTCAAAACTTAATAATTCTCGAGATGTAATACAAACATCATATTTTTTAAATATTCTCAACTTTTTACTTATTTTATAAGCTTTTCAACGATATATAATAAGTTTATATTCTTTTGTTTTAAACATGAATAAAACTAGAATTTATAATTTTTTCAGTGAAAAAAATGAAATTTATTAAGAAATAAATGAAAATATCAATTACAAATCATCATTCGTTTATTTTGATTATATATCTATTAATTATATTCTACTTGTTTTTAGTCAATTATTTTCGGATTAATTTATTTTTTATCTGCTTTGGAGTTGGCTTTGACAGGATTCCAAAAATGTTGAAAATTTGCTCTCTTAAAAGTAAATAAATTAGGAAAATGAGTAAAAATAATGAAAATAATATTAAAAATAAACAAATCATGATCTGTAATTGATTTCAATTTCATTTTTTTCCATCCCAAAAAATTAATAATTCAAGTTTTATTCATGTTTAAAACAAAAGAATGTAGACTTGTTATACATCGTTGAAAAGCTTATAAAATAAGTAAACAGATGAGATTCCGAGTAGGCTATGAACACATAAACCTATTGATATTGATCATTATTCAATTCAAAAATCAAGTTGTTAAAATTGATCATGAAATGTAATTTTAAGGAAAAAAATAATAGAAAACGATTCAGAATATTGTTATTCACTGTTTTCTAATTTATTTCTATTTCTAAAATAAGGATTCATGAAGAAAAGGTTTCATTTCTTTAGACAATATTTTTGACAATATCTCGTGTCAAATTGACATTTAATTAAATACTGTCAAATTGACATACTTTTTTTTTGTCATAGCCTACTCCGAATTTTTTTAACACACTGTATATCGAGAATTATTAAGTTTTGAAAAAATCTAATTACACCACGTTATTCTACGAAAAAAACTGTATAAAAATTATCTAAACATTTTTTCTGTATATCTTATAGGAAGTGAGATACGAGGTACTTTCAAAATAAATTTTAGCCTGTGGCTCAAAAACAAAAGACGATCGAAAATTCCTGTGGTGCCTATTAAATTTGTCTCAAAAAAACATCAATTTTCCGTTGCATGCTTAATAAGAAAGTTTTTTCATGTAAGAAACTCGAATTTGTTCCACGTGTACAAATGATTAGCATTAACGTATTATAAATCATAATGAATTGTTAGGAGTGTCAAAATAAAAATTGTCTTACCTGCTGTCCATAAACTATAGCGTCGGCAATACAGAGCCTCCCCTCATTACACGTGTGTTCAATTTCAATAGATTTTCCATTCATTCCCGTCACAACATCCCCGACTTTCATCGCCATACCGCTAGGCATGTTCTCGCATAGAGGAATCAGTCCTGTTACGTTAATCGGCAGACTCAGAGCACTCGCTGCCCTGATCGTAGACATCACCACAGCAGCGCCCGCCATATCAGACTTGTGCCTTGACATATGATCGCATTTCTTCAAACACAGACCTCCAGCGTCGAAAGTGATCCCTTTACCCACCAACATAATGGGTTTTTGTTCCGTAGGGCCACCGCAATAGTTGATTTCTATGAACAGGGGCGGAGCACAAGAACCTCTTGCGACAGTGAGAAAAGTATTCATCTTTCTGTTTTCTATCCAGTCTTTATCGTGCACCTCTACTCTAATTCCGCATGGACACAATTCATTTACTGTTTGTTGTGCGAAATGTAGTGGCGTCATGTGATTTCCAGGAACGTCGCAGAGTTTTCGGACTAAATTCTGTGATTCAGCTTTGAAGAGTCCTCGCTGCCATGAATCTTGATCCGTCCCGTCAAACAGCTCCAAATTGGGAATGGTGATCTGGTTGAGTTTATTCTTAAAGTCTTGAAATTTCCATACTCCCAAGGCACTTCCTTCTGCAGCTTGTTCGGGAAAACACATGCCGTCCATACAAATACAGTTACATCCTTCCCGTTGGAGTTTCTTGGCGCCTACCGCTGAAGCTACGCGAACATTTTCTCGGTCTTCATCGATTTGTTCCAAATCATTATAGCCGCATTTCTGAGGGCCTATGCCCACTACAGTGATAGACCAGAAGTTTGGATCGATGTTGTTGAATGCTTTTGCTTTTCCCCGTCGTATTTCATTTCCCGCTTGTTTGACAAGTTCTTTTATTTTGCCTCCTACACTTTCGTTGAATTTTTGGGCCGTAGGGGTGAAAGCTGGTTCTCCGCATTCCGCGTCGTATACTCCAAGAACAAGTCCTCTCTGAATACAAAAATGTGATAGCATCTTGAAATAATATAGAAATAACTTACCTTGACCGTTCCACATTCCGAGGCATCGCAAAAATTTCTGTGACATACAATGAATGAAACTGTTTGTCGTTGTGTACGAATAATTGTTCGAAAAAACGATAAAACTCTTGCCATTTCCCTACATTTTAAACACAATTTAAATTTTTATATGCATCCCACGTAAATTTTGGCCGCGTATGACATGAAAACAAATTTTGTTATAATAAATAAATATAAACTGCAAATGTTGTCATGACTGCGAAAATTTCCCGCCAGTGTGCTTTGAGCTGAGTGTGTTTGAGCCAGTGTTGCCAACGCGTGAGAAATTTCCCTTTTCGTGGGAATTTTTACCAAAAATAATGAAAAAGGGAATAAAATTAAAAATGAGGGTATTTTTACAATTTTGTAACAATTTATAATTATATGAATTTATGTTTAAATAATATTTGGATTCAATCAGATCTAATCCAAATGCACAAATGAACACGTATGTGAATTATTACTTTTCTGAAGTATAGGGATATTAAGAATATATCTTCGTGTAAATATTAATAAAAATAAACATAAGTTATGGTTCGCTATCATAAAAAAACACTTTTTCTAATATCCCTATTCACTTTTGAGTAGTAACATGAAAAAAAAAAAAATTGGAAGGAATTTTTGTCAGAATAAGGGATTTTTTCAGACGGAAAAGGAAAAATCCTTAATAAACAGTTGGCAACACTGGTTTGAGCGCGCTTCGAATCCAAAGCGTGCGCTGTAATCAGGCTGTAATACTGTCAAATGAAATGAAATAAATATAATGTCAACCTCAAAATAACAACGTCGTATTTTGAAATGTGAATAATAGTTTGTTAAAATGGCAAGCGGTTCACAAAGTTTACCAGTGTCTCAAATCCTAAAAGACAAAACTTTACTCGAGGAGGAACCTAAAAAGAAATCCCGAGAAGACTGGCGCAAAGCAAAAGAATTAGAAGAAGCAAGAAAAGCAGGTACAGCCCCTGCAGCTGTTGATGAAGAAGGTAAAGACATCAACCCGCACATTCCTCAATACATTTCATCAGCCCCATGGTACTACGGACAAACTGGTCCTACATTAAAACATCAACGACCTCAGCCGGAAAAACAAAAAGAATTTTCCCGCATAGATGAATGGTACAACAGAGGCGTTGATTCATCAAAACTAGCAACAAAATACCGAAAAGGCGCGTGTGAAAACTGCGGAGCTCTCACTCATAAACGCAAAGACTGTATGGAACGCCCCCGTAAAGTCGGCGCAAAGTTCACAAACGCTAGTATTGCAGCCGACGAATTTTCTCAACCCACTCTTTCAGTAAGCTACGACGGTAAAAGAGATCGTTGGAGTGGTTACGATCCATCCGACCACAAAGCAATTATTGAAGAATTCCAAAAAGTTGAAGAGGCGAAACGACAACTTCGAGCCGAAAAACTGAACGCTAATGAGAATCCAGACGACCCAGAAGACAAAGAAGAGGATGAGGATAAATATGTAGATGAGGTAGACATGCCCGGTACAAAAGTAGATTCAAAACAAAGGATTACAGTAAGAAATTTAAGAATTCGAGAGGATACCGCCAAATATTTGAGAAATTTGGATCCAAATTCAGCGTACTACGATCCGAAAACACGGTCTATGCGAGATAACCCAAACGAAGAAAAAGGAGATAATGAGTAAGTGATTAAATTGTAAATGAATAAGCACGAATTAGGGTCCACACATCACGTTTGTACTATTTTTACAATGATGTCTGTCTGTGCGTATGTATGTGCTGTTTTTTTCATCCACGAATCACACATCCAAATATTTATATTTTCCATATTTAAGTTTTTTTTTTCTTTCATTCGAGCGATTCTCGTGTAAAAATTAATTTTCAACTTTATGGTTTCAAATTTTGTAATTATCACGAATGATATCTTATCCAATTATTCTAAAAAATAAAAAAACATATGTTTTCATTTTACATCGATAGTTGCAGAACAGATGAAGAATGACTTGGCAACTTTGCATGTCCTAGCTGATATAAAGGAAAAATATTGAAGTATAACTTGTATCTATATTACGGATAACTTCTTTTCGAATATAATAAAGCTATTTAGTTTTATTCTTTTTAAAATTTGTGATTACTGAAATTGATAGATAAATTTAATATAATAATTTTACAAGACATAACAAATAACATAATTTTTGCCACATAACTTTCTTCAATCACATATGTTCAAAATACTGAAGTCATTTCAGTACTTTTTTGGTTAAATACAAATTAATTATGTGCTTAGAGGCTCAATACACGTATATTAATTAAAATTATAAATTTTTACATCTATTTTGGCAATTAAAAGAACAAAAAAATATAAATATTATTTTGACTCATTAGTTTCGTTCGAACCTCCTTAAAGAGTTCATTAGATTTTGGGTAAAATTAGACAACTAGAAATGGTACTTTATTTAAAGTCCATAACAATTTTCAATGAAAAATTATTAAAATATAATCCAAAACTTTTATATTAATGAGAACGATTTATTAGATTTTTGCTTGAAACTTTGAACAAATTTTCTTGAACAAATATATTAAAATATGATCCAAAACTTCTCAAATTTGGTTTTTAAAACTCTATCAAAAATTTCGTACTGTAGACTTTTCTATTTATTGGAACAACAAATTAGATTTTGTTTACAAACGATCAACCGGAAGTGATACATTACTTAAAGCACATTGCTATTTTAAACATGGAAAAATTACTATTAGGTAAAACAGTTTAATAGGAAACTGTAAATTGTATCTAAATGACGTTAGAAATATTCTAAATATGAGGTTTATTGGAATATTTTTTAGGGATTACTGCGGCGAAAACTTCGTCCGTTTCACTGGCGATACCCGCAAACACGCTGCCGCTCAGTTATTCGCTTGGGAAGCATATGAAAAAGGCGTTGATGTCCATTTACTAGCCGAACCTACTAAATTAGAACTTTTACAAAAAGAATATGACAAAAAGAAAGACCAGTTTAAGTCGCAAGTTCAAGAAAGTGTTCTTGAAAGATACGGCGGTGAAGAACACTTAGAGGCCCCTCCGAAATCTTTATTGTTAGCCCAAACTGAAGAATATGTGGAATATGCCAGAGACGGCAAAGTTATAAAAGGAAGGGAAAAACAAATTGTTAGGTCTAAATATGAGGAAGATGTGTTTATTAAGAATCATACGTCTGTTTGGGGATCGTATTGGAATAGTGGAAGATGGGGATACAAATGCTGCCATTCTTTTCTTAAAGTAAGTCTAAAATTCAATATTAAATATATATACCTGTATTTAATAATTTCATTCGTTGCAGAATTCGTATTGTCTTGGAGAAGCAGGCAAACAAAACGAAAACTTTGCCATGTCCCAGGATATTCTTAAAAGCGATGATGAAAATAAAGAAGAGAACAAATCCGATGAATCATCTTCTAGTAGTTCCAGCGAAGATGAAAAAGAATCCACTTCTTCTAAGAAGAAAAATAAAAAGAAGTTAAAGAAGAAAAAACTGAAAGAAAGACGACGTAAAGAGAAAAAAGAAAAACCGGAAATAGATCAAGAGAAGCTTAAAGAAGCCCTTGAAGAAGAAGAGAAAAGGGTAAAAGAAGCAGACGAATATTTATCAATCGACGAAAGAAAACGTCCGTATAATAGTATGTACGAAGCGAAAAAACCAACAGAGGAAGAACTTGAGGCATATTACCTGAAAAGAAGAAGAGAAGAGGATCCAATGAATCAGTTTATGAACTAAAGTAAGTTTATTTTATTAAAAATGTATATACAGAATAAATCAAAAAACATCAATTTCTTTTGTAATTCGTAATAAAGCTCCATCTTGTATCATTCTGCCTGCAAGAAATGCTGTATTTCGAGCATCATGCAGACCACAATGTTCCCTTCCTTTGAACTCTAACCCCACTTCATTTAGCGCTCCTTTTAGGCCTTGCGGCCTTCTGTTGTAAAATTCCTAAAACAGGGAATCAATATGAAGCTTAAACTCCAAAAAACAAATATTAGATAAAAGGTTCTTACTTTATAAAGCGCGCGCAAATCAATCCAACACTTGAAATAATCCTGTTTTTTAATCCTCTTCCTCTTGCACTCATTATGTAAACAAGTCCCCAAATCCCAATCCGACCAAGTTACAAATGTACAATTTCCATTCGACTGACTATTCTTAGACAAAATAATTCCATATTTTTTCTCAATTTCTTGTATCCATTTTGAAAATAACATCAAACAAGTGCCTAACGGAACACCATTATCAACTTTATCTTGTGTAATTCCTGTAAAATTTATGCAAAATTCGCTGAGTTTATAGTTTTCTGTCGGCATTACATATTGTTGAAACTCTTCTAAGATTTCATTTGAGGAAATTTTGTATAATACTGTCGGGAATTCAATGATTTCCGGTTTTATGTAAGGTCCAGCTGTTCGATCCCAACAGGTTGATTCAAAATCCAGGACGAGTAAGTATTTGAAGGTTTGAATGCTGTATATGTTGTTTTTGTTTACATGAATAGTTTCGATTAGACCAAATTTTCTGAAAGTTTGAAATTTTACGCTATTTTTAGGATACTCAAAAGGCCAAATATTTAATAACAGAATATGTATCACACTTTGCACGAAAGTCAATCAACAAAATTATTCAACTAAACCTGTTTTTGAAATTCGGAATGTGAATGATACTGTTTTTGAATATTCGGGTGTTGAAGGCTTTTCCATTTTTAGTTACCTTGCAAGTTCTTTGGTGCTTAAATTTAGCATTATTTCAAAGTTATTCAAGTATTAGTTTTACGAATGTTTAGCAAAGTGAACATTTTGAAATCGTCGTAACGACTTTGGTGATATTTGAAATGTATTTTATGTAGTTAAGTTGGCTATGCTGTTTCAAATCCACATTGACAGTGGTTGCGCGGCTGATTATTTGTTATATTATTGTTAAATAAATGTTTAATAATTGTTTTTAATTAGTACAATTGGGTCGTAGTTTAAGCAGAACATGGCCTTGTTTTATAAAGTACGTTTTAATAGAGTGTTACAGTGCACAAAACTAGGATTTCAATTGCGATTATGCAGCTCTACAGAGAGGGTATGCAAAATCTCATCATGTTTATTATGTAATTAATAACAAAATATTCATTTTTGAATATTTATGAATAGAAAGGATTAATTCTTGGTGCCTACACCGACGACAAAACAGGTCAACCCGTTCTAACCTCTCTCGGCGAAGAATATGACAAATGTGTGGACGGAAAACTCACAGACGCTCTGAAATTGTAAGTAGTTTACCCTACCGGCGTTTTATCTTTAACCTTTGTTTATCATCTCATTGGTTTTGTTTTATCGCAACATTATATCCTTCCTATTGACCTGAAACCCATTGGAAGTACACATGAAACGTCCTTTTAAAAAGTTTTTTTTCTGCATTAGACCCAAATCTTTCTTCCCTTTTGTTGTCTTAGTTGAGATTCATGTGAACTTTTGTGTTTCAGGTCACTATCCTACTGATTCCTCTCTTAAATCCTCTGCGATGGCGTCGGGCCGGGATAGTAGAGCGAATTCGTCGGGTTCCACGCACAGCTGCTCGAATCTAGCTCAAACACGGCCCGTTCGAACGCCGAAACGGACCCGCCCTACGACTTCCAACAGCACCGGCTCAGTGGAAGATAAAAACAGTGATTATTTATGCCCGATTTGTTTTAATTTAATCGATGAAGCCCATATCACTCGATGCGGGCACACGTTTTGTTATTCCTGTATTTCTAGAACTATTGAAACAATCGGGAGATGTCCCAAATGTAACTTTGCTTTAACCAGCGAAGAGCATATCATACCAAACTTCTTATTAAACGAATTAATCACCAAATATAAACTGAAAATCCACGGAATGGAAGCTTTAGGACTTACTAGAGACCAATCAGGAGAGTTTTCTCAAATACCTGCCGAAGGTTTGCGAGATTTTGTCGCCTCTGAATCCCAAAACCTTTCACTGCCTGATGTCAACGTAATGTTAGAAGTTCTTACGCAAAGAAAACATCTGTTAGAAGCAGAATCTTGCGCTGCACAAAACAAACTGTTACATGAATTCTTAAAACATTTGTTGCAACAAAAAGAAGACCAGAAAAATCAACTTATCCGCGAAGTTGCTGTCATTAAAAAGGATATAGAAGAAGTTGAGAACATCTTGAAAGAAGTTCATAAAAAGTGTCCGACTTTAGAAGACGTGGAAAAAACAGTTGGGAACGAGGATGATGCAACTGTTATTGCAATGAAAAAAGAAATGATTGAACTTATTGATACGATTGGTTCTACTTTATCCAAAAAAGGCGATAAAGGGGAAACTAGTGAAAATTTTACTAGTTCTGGAAAATCTGAACATAGTTTATCATCCTTAGCGACTAGAAGACGTCGAATGCATGCCCATTTTGACGATTTTGTCCAGTGTTACTTCTCTTCCAGATCCAAAGACTTGTTTTTCGGAAAAGACAATGTAGATAAAACAAAATCCGCCGAAACCACTTCCGGCTTAGACCTTTTTCGGGAAAACTTGGTCAAATTTTCCAGATACAGTGGTTTACGTCCGTTAGCAACTTTAAATTATTCTAGTGATTTATTCAACAATTCTACAATAGTGTCTAGCATAGAATTCGACAAAGATAACGAATATTTTGCTATAGCGGGTGTTACAAAACGCATAAAAGTGTTTGATTACGGAGCAGTTATTCGTGATACGGTAGATATTCACTATCCTTGCGTTGAAATGGTTTCTAGTTCGAAGATTTCGTGCGTAAGTTGGAATACTTATCATAAAAGTATTCTCGCGTCGTCAGATTATGAAGGAACTGTAACAGTTTGGGACGCAAACACTGGCCAAAGAACTAAAACATTTCAAGAACATGAGAAGAGGTGTTGGAGTGTGGATTTTAATGATGTAGATACTCGCTTAATCGCTTCTGGTTCGGACGACGCCCGAGTCAAATTATGGTCGTTGAATGTCGAGCATTCTGTAGCTACTTTAGAGGTTAAAGCCAATGTTTGTTGCGTGAAATTCAACCCTCGATCAAGTTGTCACCTGGCTTTTGGTAGCGCTGATCATTGTGTTCACTATTACGATCTTAGAAATATGAAAGAAGCTTTAGCTGTATTTAAAGGACACAGAAAAGCTGTCAGTTATGTTAAATTTATAAACGTAGAAGATATAGTTAGTGCTTCAACAGATAGTCAACTAAAAATGTGGAATATAAACACGCCATATTGTTTGAGGTCATTTGTAGGGCATATAAATGAAAAGAACTTTGTTGGTTTGGCGACAGATGGCGACTATGTCGCTTGCGGATCCGAAAACAATGCGTTGTATGTTTACTATAAAGGGTTAACTAAACAGCTGTTTAGTTTTAAGTTCGATGCAGTTCGTAGTGTGTTAGAAAAAGATTGTAAAGACGATGAACCTAACGAGTTTGTGTCGGCAGTTTGTTGGCGACAACATTCTAACGTTGTGGTGGCCGCGAATAGTCAAGGAATCATCAAGATTTTAGAACTTGTTTAATTGTTTTGTAAATAATAAGTGATTGTGAACTAAGCGGCAACTGTATTTATTTCAGTGTATTTTAATTGTAAGGTTATTAATAAGTAAACTGAGGATATTATTTTTTGATAAGTGTAACGTTTATAAAAATATACAATCATGTTTTTCATGTTTAAGCAGCATGCAATATTAAAAAGATTGCCTTAAAATAATGAATAAACAAATTTTTGATAATCAAAATTTTTACGTGTCATTTCGGTTTAAATAAAAACGAGCATCGCTCAAATTTAACCAAAATTTATACCGGGCGGTAAAAAAAAAACTTGAAATAAAAAATTCTGATCTAATTTATTATTATTCTAAAATTAATCTGTAACTACAGCAAAATATAGAAGGCCGAAAGAAAAGGTTTACGGACGAAGTTTAAAGCGTAGCGAAGAGTTTTTATTCGTCCAAGGGTTTAAAAGTTTAAACTTCTTTCGGCTTGAGGTATGTACAACGTTTTACGCACTACTGCAATCAAATAATAGTATATTAAAGAACAAGTTTTATAAGACATGTTTTTTCTAATTGACAAGTGCGAAAAAAAGTCTTATAAAAGGAGTTCTTTATACTATTTTTTAGATTTTGCGCCTTCTACATACTAAAATATTGTAAAAAACTGCTAATATTAAACCGAGTCAATTTAAGGAAATTTGCAAGTGAAATGTTGTAGTTGGTATCACTGAACTGACCACCTTCAATTATTATTTATTTGAACATTTGAAGGTTAAATTTATGTATTTGTAGTATTTAAACACATGCAAAGTTTGTTGCTATGTAAAAAATATTACGTGGCTAATTTTGTCGTTATATTATAAATAATTAAAAAATATTTCTAAAATTCATATAATTAAATAAAGGTTAGTATCATTACCGGACGTTTTGGTTATTTTAATGCCCGGCGGGCATTTTAATGCAGTTATGCGTAAAAAAAATAACTGCTTGTATAACAATTTCTAGTAGACCCCAGTAAGTAAATAACTTGTGGTTAAATTTGATCGATCATCGTAATTAAAATAATTTAACTCGAATAATATAAGTTTAGTGCATGATTGCTAAATGAAAGGCTGCGAAATAGATTAGAAAAAAAGGAATATATGTAATTTTATTAGATGTATAAATCACATATTGGATGTTGTGAATATAAATATTTATGTAGAAGTGCCAAAAAAAACGGGGCATGCACAAATATAGAGATGTATTTTAATGTAAAATTTAAGCCCTGTTAATATTTTTCTGAATTTTACATTAATCTTAGCCAAATAAAAATGCGTTTCAGAAAATATACGGGCTAAACTACGGGAATCTAAAATTATTCACAATAAATGATGCACTCATAAATTGTTAATAAATTTGGTAACAAATAGTTTTATTGGAAACTAATGTTTTGACAAATTTCATTATAAATTATAATAATATGCAACAAGTCTTATTTCACGAATAGGAAAGTTTAATCGAACGAGCGTAAGCGAATTCGTCAAGCCCTATGAGAGAAATAAGACACTTTTTATTCGAATTGCATACAAAATTTTTTCTAACGTTTGCTGTAAAAGTTTGAAAAAAGTGTCGTAACGTTTCATTATTTCATGCGTTTGCGTTAGAAAAGAGCACTTCTTTCACATTTTGTGTTTAAAAAGACACTTTATAAATCCATTTTAATGAAAAAAGTGTAGTTTTTTTAACAGACGTAAAAAATATGGACCTTTAATAGAAAAGTTTTATAATCTATTTTGTTTTTCGACTTTTGTTAACGTAAATTACGTTTGACTTTCTTTGTGGTCCATTGTTTTAGATTTTGTGTAATTATTTTTGCTATTTTATTGAAAATGTTGGTTTTGTTTATTTTGAAAATATAAAATGTTAAAAGTTTTGAGATAAGTGATAAATAATCAGGAAAAGTTCCTGAGAATAATAATGGTCTCCAAATTAATTTCTGTGTCTATGAATTGTAAAATTCTCGTTGCTTAACCTGTAATATGTGTCTGAGACGTTTTATTACGAACCAAACTATTTGAGAGTAAGAAATTCACCCTTATTTCTGAAACTATTTTGCTGTAGAAGTGTTTACTACTCGATGTTATAGTTGTAGATGGTAGGATAGTTTGAAATTCGTGAATTTCTCGTTGGTCCTTAAGTCATATCGACATTGTCTTAGAATGTTGCAATCTTGGCCGGTTTCGCGGACGTTAATGTGGTAGTTGCTCAATTTTCGTCACTAAATAAGTGTTCACTGTAATATGAATGTACTATTTTAATGTTAGATAAGGATTCTACCTCAGCACATGCTATTTTATTTTATTTTATTCTTCACAATCACAATAGATAATAAACTCATGGTTTTTCTTTCATTCGACATGTAAACTGTTTGTGTGATAGTATATTCTCTTATATAGTTAAACTTTGATGTGATATTTGTAAACTTACGTTATGGGTGGTATTTTGCTCTTTTAGACTCAATAAACCTTACATTCGCAAACAAAAACTTTTCAATATCTCGCACCCAAATTTCCCGCCATTTATCCGGATATCCTTGTAAATAGATTATCGCGAAGATTTCCGGATTAGCGGAGCTTTATTGTAGTTATTTATAGTATAAAAGTAACTTCTGTTGTAAGTGACATATAGTAATCACCTTTTATGATGGTAAAAACATTTAATATTAACCTCAAATGAAGGGTTTCTCAAATGTGTGAATTATAAGTTATTTCTTTTTTTTTTATTTCAGATCAGGAAATAAAGTTAAAAAGGGAAAACAATTCTTATATTGGGGATTATGTGATAATTATACTGCAGTATCAGTAGTTGGAGTAGGAAAATGTAATCAGCCTTTTAATAAATTGGAAAATTTGGATGAACTAAAAGAATCTATACGTATTGCTGCCAGTGGTAAGTATAAATTATTTATAAATATACAGGTTGTTACAGCTAAACGAGCTACCTCAAATAATTTCGATATTATTAAAGATACAATACGTATTTTGAAAAAAAATCTGTTGTGGCCAGCACAAGACCTTCCGTTAATTTGATGTATTTTGTACAAATCCCATACCAAAAGTTCAGTGGAAAAGATTCTATATATCCAGTAAAATTGTAACAGAAACATAATACAATTTTTTACAAATTCTGTACAGAAAGTTCCTTGGAAAATATTATAGTATAAAAGTTTATATCTATCCATTTTTGAATTATTGCCCCAAAAGTTAATATACCCCACATTTAGATAAAAACTTCAAAATTTTCAAAAATCTAATTTAAATGTATTTAGATACTTCCCAATGCGCTGATTCCAAATTTTGAAACCGCAGGTCGATATCTCTTTTCGTTCTCGAAATATTTGGATTCAAAGTTTTGCTCAAAACTGCCCATTTTTGGGTAATAACCCAAAAATGGGTCGAGATATGAATTTGGCGACATCATTCGATTCTACGGGCAAAATTACATAAGTACACCAATTTTCAGAATTTTTGAACATCGCATACAATCTCTAAAGCAAAATCACTGAAAATGCCCAAAAATCGCAAAAATCTTAAGGGGTACCCCTTACGATTTTTTCAGATTTTGGCCATTTTCAAACTTTTATTCATAAAAATTGAACCGGTTGGACAAAAATTATGAAAATTGCTATACTTATGTATTTTTGTCCGTAGAATCGAATGGTGATGTTGACACATTCATATCTCGACCCATTTTTGGGTTATTACCCAAAAATGGGCAGTTTTAAGCAAAACTTTGAATCTAAATATCTCGAGAACGAAACGAGATATCGACCTGCGGTTTCAAAATTTGGAATCAGCGCATTGAGAAGTATCTAGATACATAAAAATTAGATTTTTAAAAATTTTGAAGTTTTTATCTAAATGTGGGGTATATTGACTTTTGGGGCAATAATTCAAAAATGAATAGAGATATAAACTTGGTAGTAATTTTATTTGATTATAAAGAGAATGTTACGTAAGTGTACGCATTTTTAGAGTATTTGAACAACTGTGAAAAATGAATAAATGCTATAAAAAAATTTCCTTGGAAAAGATTCGATATATCCAATAAAATTATACCATGAACATACACTATATAAAAATATCTAACTCTACAATAGTATAGAACAATATTATAATACTTTTTTTTTATTTTAGTGGGATATAAAAGCTTAAAAGAAGCTGGTGTAAAAACAATCTATGTAGACGATCTTTCCGATGCTGAAGCAGCTGCTGAAGGCTCTGGTTTAATTTCTTGGGTCTTTGACGCATACAAAACAAAGAAAAAAGATACACCAGATCCTCCTACAATATGTCTACACCCAGATTCTCAACAAAGCGATAGTTGGGATATAGGCGTTATTAAAGCCAGAGCCCAAAACTTAGCCAGAACTTTCATGGAAACTCCTTCAAATAAATTAACTCCAGTTATATTCTCAGAGACCGCTAAAAACTGTTTGGACGGTAAAAATGTTGAGGTAACTATTAGAAATTTACAGTGGATTGAAGAAAAAAAAATGGGGGGGTTATTAGCCGTTAGTAGAGGATCCGAAGAAGAACCCAGATTTTTAGAAATAACTTATTGCGGAAAAGAAAATACAGAACCGATTGTTTTAGTGGGAAAAGGCGTTACTTTTGATTCGGGCGGTATAAGTTTAAAACCATCTTTAAATATGGATCAAATGCGAGCAGATATGGGCGGTGCAGCTAATGTAGTAGCTACAATATCCGCTGTTTCTTCTCTAAAACTACCTATAAACATTATTGGCTTGATTCCTTTATGCGAAAATATGCCGAGCGGACTCGCCACGAAACCAGGAGACATTATAACAACAATGAGCGGCAAAACTGTCTGCGTTGATAACACAGACGCCGAAGGACGCCTGATTCTAGCCGACGCTTTAACTTACAGCGAAAAATTCTCCCCGAAGTTAGTATTAGACATCGCTACACTAACCGGAGCTATGACAATCGCGCTTGGCGATAGCGCTACCGGAGTTTTTTCTAATAACGACGAATACTTTCAACAATTAGAAAAAGCAGGGGCGTATACCGGCGATAGAGTTTGGAGATTTCCTCTGTGGAAACATTACACGAAATTAGTTGCGGAGCACACAGGTTATGACGTCAACAACGTCGGGAAAGGCAGAGGGGGAGGGTCCTGCACCGCAGCGGCATTTCTAAGGGAGTTTGCCCCAAAAAACACCAACTGGATGCATCTGGATATGGCGTCGGTTATGGGGCCAAATGATCATACGAAGTATTTGTCGGTGGGAATGAAAGGGCGACCAGTAAGAACTTTAATTCAATTTATTGACCAACTGTCAAGATGTTAAGCTATACAATAAGATATATGGAATATTTAAGTTTAAGCTATTTTATGTACAAAGCTATGAGTAAAACTTACAAAAATAATAAGAATATCGTATTCGTTTTTGAACGAACTATAACTACAAGCGGAATAGGTAAGTTTTATTTAAATTAAATACAACAAGAGTTCAAAATTGTCGCAGTACAAAATAAGTCAGGAAATCTCAATATTTTAAAAATTACACGTATTTAAAAGCTCAACAAAGCTATTTCTTGTAGTATTTTTCAAATAAAACCGGGTGCCTACTTGAAATCCGTAATACAGGGTGTCTCAATAAGCTTGCTCACCATTGGTAACTTTTTTATTTGAAGAGGTACGAGGTTAGTTAAATGAGCAAAATTGTGCCATTTTATATTAGAAAATTGGTCATGTAGACAAAATAAAAATTGTGTCAGAAGTTCCCAAAATTTGGGACAGATTATATTTTTTTTAAATGGAACTATATATTTTTTATTATCTTATTAGAAGAGTATTTTTTTTCTCTTTGTAATAAGGTAATGTTGTTTATGTACGATTTTTTCAAATAAACGAGTTATTTACGTTTAAAGATAAAAATTATCTTTTGTTAGTTTAGGTCAAGTAAACTATGGAAACAAAACACTAGATAATGACGAAAAACTGAATATTGTTGATTTTTTTTTTTTTTAAATAACTTTTAAACTATTAGTAATTGAGAAAAACGTTTCAATTATAAAAGATAGATATCTTTATTAGCTAACCAGTGGCGTACAAAATAAATTTTTACATCCGTTTTCGGATAAAATACAAACTTATATTTTTTTAAATGGAACCCATATCTGATTTTATTCTCTAAAAAATAAATATTTTTATCTCTTTTCAATGATGTAAGGGTTATTATGTTTTATATTTGTTTTACTCCTAAAATTTAATTTTTCTCTTTATTTTCCTGAATTTTCTTATTCCCAAAAAAACATTATAATTTTTATAAATTATATTGTATTTGATAGATATAATTTATTTTATGCCTTTATTACTTAATATTTTCATTCTAGACTCATAATTACAACTATAATGTGCCAAGAGCAACCTGATACAAAATATTATAAAAATTAATTTGATACGAGAAAAATATATGTTTGTGTTATATCTCGAAAATTTACGGATATAAAAATTTATTTCGTACGCCACTGGTTAGTTAATAAAAATATCTATCTTTTATATTTGAAACGTTTTTCTCAATTACTAATAGTTTAGAAATTATTTGAAAAAGAAAAAATCAACAATATTCAGTTTTTCGTCATTATCTAGTGCCCTATGAGAATTTTTGGAAAAACTAAAGCACATCTGATATGGCCTCCTAAAGGCGCACAAAAAGTTCCATTTAACCGACATCGTATCTCTTATAGTTCTCGAGATCCCAATGGTGGCACCTCTAAATGGGACACACTGTATAATTTTTATGTACGTAAATAAAAATTTTAGTGTCATCCGTTTGGTTTTGATATTACAAATCACTATTATGGCCTTTTTAACGTTACGTCTGTCACATTAAATTAATGAAATACTTGTTACAACAATGTAGTAGTGTAATTTTTAAAAATATGAGATTTCCATTCCTCATAATATACACGACTTGAAAATTGTCTTAACACTAATAATACGTAGCTTGGCACGGTTATTATTACGTAGCTTTATAACCGTGTACGTCAACTTAGTTGCGGAAGATACGTATTTGAAAATACCCTGCTGATATTTGTTAGTTTTGATATAAATTGTACTTCATTTTTGATAAAGTACAGTGATTACTATAATACGTTAGGCGTTAATAATTCAGATATTCAGTGGAACTTGGATTTTTAATAGTGACATTATTGTAAATTTGAAAATACTATAAATATTTTCAAATTTAAAATAATTCATTATATTTTTACATATTTTAGACCGATCTGTCCTGATATTATCACAATTTTAATATAAATGCAACAAACTTGGTCGAATCAATTTTCAGTCATACATTTTCACTGCTTCAGTTTTTATAAATAAATATATCATCACATATGCTGCAATTCAATTTAATATTATATAAAAATAAATAAAATACTGCGACAAACAATTTCTTGGAATGCCGAGAAAAAGCAAGTGAATTATTTCCTTATAATTTCAGTTCAGATATTTTTTGAAACATAAAAAAATATAATTACAAAAAGTTGAAATTATATCTACGTTTAAAATTTAGTTTATGTTTTATAATACCGACCCTAAGTAAATAAATTTCCCTAAAGAATAAAATAAAGAGAATCATACGAAATGATGTATTGAAAATAAAAAGACTACTTATTGTTTAAAGGTTTAAATTTTTTAAAGATTATCTAAAAATTATTTAGGGCCAGTTTTACAATGTCTGGTTAAAGTTTTAATTACTACTTAAATAAACAAAATTGACGCGAAATGGACTGTGAAATGACAAATTGATTATTGTTGTCAATAATCCGATACAATATTGTTTATTTAACTTACAGTTAAAATTCTAATCAGAGATTGTAAACCAGCCCTAAAATAAAAATAAACTTATGCAATGGTGCATTATTATGAAAAATATGTAAATTTTTCTTGATTAGAGATCAAGATAAGGCTTAAATTTTGAGTTAGGCTTAAACAAAAAAATTCAGATCGAAATTTTGACAGCAATTTATTTTGACATTTCAATTCGATGCAATATTATAGTTTAAACCACTAGTCTTTTACCCTTTAACTATAAAAATAGTCAAATATAAATTTCATTAAAAGTTTTTATAGCCTCTGTCAAATAAGTAAAAAGGTATTCCCGAGTTGTATATACAGGTGAATCTCCACACCTTTATCAAAAGAATGGCTCATATGTTCGATGGGCTACTTGCGTACCTTATTTTATTTAATATTTTTGAAGAGAAGGTAAAAACTTGTTACCCATATTTTTTCTTTTGACAAAATTTTTATTAATTAGCCAGAAAAAAAATAATGAAATTTGATTATTTGAATTCCCGCCATGTATGACGTAGAATTACGCCGCACCAATGAATAGTCGCAAAGCCAAGAGTGGTGCCGTCCCATAGTAATGGTAAGTTTGTGCGGGTAATGTAGATCACCTATTTGACGTTTTTATAATAGTTTGGAGGTTAGTATTTTAGTTTATCTTTTTGGTATCGATATCTTAAATTACAAGTAATTACCTATGTGTTTATTTATAAAGTAATTAATGCATTTGAGAGACCAGAGAGAGAAAAAAATGAACTAATGTCAAATTCAAATTAAAACTTTCTCGCACGCTATGCCATCTATTGATAATATTTTTAAACATGCTTCCCCTCCCCAGTTCAATATAAAGACGTCACAGAAAATTTTCTTTCTTAATTTAGTAAAAAACAAGTAATTATTTTAAAATAAAATTTATATTTTTATATATGTTTTCAATATATTACGTATATAGTGACAGAAATCGGAATCTCAGTACCACGCAAGTAGCCCATTGTTACTTGTTCAACGTATTTTTTTAAATCAAAGTAATATATAATATTGTTCAATTTCCTTATTTTTCTCAATTTTTTTCATATATTTGATATACGAACTTTTACATGGTTGAAATTCTATATCTGCCATTAAATAGTATATTTGAAATAATAAAACTTTTATATGAGCCATTTAATTAAAAGGATAAAGGGGATACTCATCCTATATATTTATAAATCACATTTTACAAGCCTGTTCGTTAAAAATTTCATATATTGCCCGTGTTTACAATGCAGTCGTTTGCCTTTCGTTGTGACGTCACGCGTAGTGAGAGGACAAGCATACAAATCGTTTCTCTCTTGTGGCCTCGGTTCAATTCAAATGGAAAAGAAGAAATGTATAAAATTTAGTTGCAGTATGTGATGATATATGTATTTAGTTATTCTAACATCGCTTGTGCTTGCGCTTGTAAGAGCATCAACACCTCCAAGTCCAATGAATTTGCGCTGGCGTGCGCTATTCCCTGCTGATAGGGAGGGGATTGGTGGTGTTAAGGGGCATTGCCATAATCGGGCAGCGCGCCGCCTCGTCCCCGTCCTCGGCCTCGCCCCCTGCCGCGGCCCCGCCCCCTCCCGCGCCCGCGTCACCTGCGCCCATCCGTGATGCCGATGTTGCT
The DNA here is from genome assembly GCA_943142095.1 of Ophonus ardosiacus. Lineage (NCBI taxonomy): Eukaryota > Metazoa > Arthropoda > Insecta > Coleoptera > Carabidae > Ophonus > Ophonus ardosiacus. The sequence goes on from OW964834.1 coordinate 419,290, forward strand.
CGTTGTTTTCTCCAGGTAAGCAAGGGGGCCCTGCAGCACGCCGCCCTGCTGCGGGAACGGGCTGCGCCCGCCGCCCATGCTCTGCTGCTGCAGGAACATCGCTTGCTGCTGGGAGACCATGGAGGGGCCCCCTGGGGCGCCCCCCGCCAAACCCGCCGGAACCTAACAAACAAACAGAAATCTAATGCAATATTTCTAATGGTAATAATAATTTATTGCTATTTTCAAATTGAGAATAAACAATTTCTAATTAAGAATAAGCAATTTCAAATTGAAACTAAACAATTTCAAATTAAGAACCCTCTGAAAAAACACAAATTTAACAATCAGAATGTTGTTTAAAATAAAGGTGTCCTATTTAAGGTACGAATGCATTGGTATCTCGAGAACCGTAAGAGCTACGAGGTTGGTTAAATTAGACAAAACCATTTACGAGTTACTGATAGCAACTTTTATTTTTCATATGGAGGTCATATTAAGCTATTACTTTACAATGATATAAAACAATAATTTATTTTTATAATTACTAGAAAAATTAACAAATATTGTTATTTATACTAAAATTAAATTGAAAAAAGTAAATCGAAGACTGCTATGGAAACAACAAAAAAGTGCAACAATTGAATTTCTGAATTTTACTTTGACAACGAATGTAACAACTCAACATATCATATTTTTCCCAACGAGAAAAATTCATTTTTATTACTCGTAATAATCTACTATTGTCAAGTAAAATTGAGAAATTCAATTGTTGCACTTTTTTGTTGTTTGTTGTTTCCATAGCAGTCTTCGATTTACTTTTTTCAATTTAATTTTAGTATAAATAACAATATTTGTTAATTTTTCTGTTAATTATAAAAATAAATTATTATTGTTTTATATCATTGTAAAGCTAAAAAAATCTCTATTTAAAAATGCCATAGCTTAATATGACCTCCATATGAAAAATAAAAGTTGCTATCAGTAACTCGTAAATGGTTAGATATAAAAAAAATTTAAGTACTTCTGCAAATTCACCATACAAAAGTGCCTTAAGAAAGTGCAAACCAGAATCTCGTATTATTTCATATAACAAAGTTATTAAGCAAAAAAAGAAAATCGCTAAATTTACATTTTCCTGTATCTGTATCTAGTGACCTATGCATTTTTTCGCAAATAACAAAACACCATTAAAATAGCCTCCTAATGGGACAACTTTTGTCTAATTTAACCAACCTCGTAGCTCTTACGGTTCTCGAGATACCAATGCATTCGTACCTTAAATGGGACACCCTGTATATAGCGAAATTTTATATATATTGGGCATAATATATATATTACAGAAAATTTTATTGTGGCCCAAACGGCGCCTCATACCATAGACGCGTTTCGCTTTAAATAAATGACCGAGATTTTGATTCAAAGACTGAAATTTTGTGATACATGTCGAGTGTTATTTTTAAATAGAATCTTATTTGAACTGTTTCACCAAATGTCCCCATCATTTTTATTATTATTTTGTTTAATAATCTTAGTATAAAATGTATATTTGTTAATGAAATAAGCAATCAAACAACCTCCTTTATAATAAATATGACCGTTAGTATGAACAAGTGATTAATAAGGGCCTGTTTTTCAATATCCGGTTAAAATTTTAACTAAGAGTTAAATAAACAAAATTGAAAAATGAACTGTCAAATTACATATTTATCATTGCTGTCAACAAAACGATGCATTATTGTTTATTTAACTAAAAGTTAACAGCCCGATTCACAAAAAAGTTTAAACTAATCCTCATTTTTGGATTAGTGAATTCTATTCTATTTCGATATTTAAAATATAATTTTCATGATATTATCAATAAAGGTAGATACTAGGAATATATTCGACTATATTTTAAGATATAAACTGTCAAAATTAGAGTAGAATTCGCTAATCAAAAAATGAGGATTAGCTTAAACTTTTTTGTGAATCGGGCTGTTAAATTTAAACAAGAAATTGAAAAACCGGCCATATAATTATTGAGCATTTGGTTAGCATTGTTTTCTCTTTCTCAATCGTTTATGGATTATTTGAAAGAAAAATACTTTATTTAAAAATTATAGTAATATTAATTGCAGGCATTTTTTATTTGAAGCATTTTTCTCTAAAATAAACCATAAATGATTGAAAGAGATACAAATGCTAATCACCCTTAATCATCCGTTTGTATTATTTTGCAAATAATTTACCTATTCAAAATCTAACTTCTGTGATGTATTTTTAATAATAACTTTGAGAATAAGCAAAAAGCATTCGAAAATTATTATGTAACTAGTACTTTATAATGCTATTTGTTATAAAAAATATGTTAAAAAGCTTCTTCAGGGCAAATACATACATATTATATATGTTTTGTTTCGTGCATGCGTAAAAAATTGGGTTATACAGCATGATGATATATTAGTTTCAATTAGGGAAGCCTGACCCCTATTTAAACGAGGGTACAGTCATAAATTAAACGTTACAGCGCTGTGCTATATAAAGATCAGTTGACATTTGTGATAAATAGCAGCTATTAAATTTAAAATTAGATGGGATTTTTTGTTAGATCCTTTATTTTTTATATAAAATGATTGTTTTTAGTTTTGGGTTATTTATCAAAATGTTGCTTTTAGTTTTTGAAAGGTGTAATAAGAATAAAGAGAAAAGTGCTCTATTAAAAAATTTATTTCGCTTTGTCAACAAATAGGCAAAGATTTTCAAATCTAGAGGTAACTTACAAAGATTAGAGAGACGGAAGGCACATTGATATATTATACCTAAAAATAGGACGCAACTGCTGTATAAATTACTACACAAAGCACTTACGTTACTCTAAACACAATATCACATATAACGGACAAGTCACGGGAACCTGCAAAACTACTATTTTTAACATTATATCTCTGCAATGTTTTATTGGTCTCCTCATAATTTCTTTTCAAAAATTTTCTACGATTTTCTCTTATATTTAAATCTTAAGAACATCAAAATAATCTGAAAAATCTTCAATCAGTAAAATGGCATTCTCTAAATTTCTGTGAGAGAACAAACATAAAATTTAGTTTATATCTAAAAATATACAATATATTTACATTTATATTATTTATATATTAGTATTATTTATATTTTTATGGTAAATTTGCAAATTGTTATACATATACAATATTAAACAATTTTTTATATTAATCAAAATATTGTGCAATTTTGATACCATTTTTTGTTTTTACACAATACAATTTCAATTATTCTATGGAACGCCGTTTTACTATTTATTCTACATTTAAAGACATCTTCAATTATTTAAAGACGTCAAATATTTAATTTTAGATATCCTTAATTATTAAGACATCAAAAATTGAATTATGGACATCTTTAAATAATTAAGGACGTCTAAAATTAATTTCAGACATCCTTAAATAATTTAGGATGTCAAAAATTGAATAATAGATATCCAGAATTGACTAAAGGATATCAAAAATATATTTATAGATACGAAAAATTAAATTTTAGACATCTTAAAATGGTATTGAATTTTCGACATCAAAAATTAAATTTAACATGTCCAGAATTCAATTTTGGATATCTGTATTTGAATTTTTGATATCTTTAATTCCATTTTTGATATCCTTAATTTAATTCTTGATATCCTTAAATGAATTCTTGATATCAAGAATTTGAATTTTTGACATCGTAAATTAATTTTGGATATCAAGAATTGAATTATGGATATCACCAGATATCACATCTCCTAAATAACATGTCCAGAATTCGAATTTTGATATCAAGAATTCGGTGCGCCATCTAGTTTAAAATGACTAAATTACTTTGTGTCGGTAAGTCAGATTTCCTTAACGAAATCATGACTAAATGTATACATCATTAATTCTATGTATTTTATTTGATAAACGCCAACAACTGGTGATTCTTTTCGTTTTTGAGAAATAGGTTTGCATTCTGATCAATCATAAGGCAGAATCTAAACCAACGCTATCATGATTTCGCTGAGGAAATCTGATTTACCGACACAAAGTAATTCAGTCACTTTAAACTAGATGGCACACCGAATTCTTGATATCAAAAATTCGAATACTGGACATGGTATTTACGCAGATGTGATATCCATAATTCAATTCTTGATATCAAAAATTAATTTAGGACGTCAAAAATTCGAATTTTGGACATGTTATTTATGGAGATGTGATATCCAGAATTGAATTTTTGATATCCAAAATTCAATTTTTGATATCTTTAATTCAATTTTTGATATCCTTAATTTAATTCTTGATATCCTTAATTCAATTCTTGATATCTAAAAAAGAATTTTTGATATCTATAAATATTTGAATTTAAGACGTCTTTAAAACAATTTTGGATATCAAAAAATATTATAAGAACATCCAAAAATGAATTAAAGACGTCTTTATTTCATTTAATGACGTCTTTAAATAATTTAACATATCTTTAAATATAGAATAAATATTAAAACGGCGTTCCATATTATTCTGCATTTTGTACTACATATCAATAATTTTTGATAATTTTCGGAATTCCGAATTTATAAATAAAAAATTTTAAACATGAGATTGTTATATTTAAGTATATTTTGTTCAATATACTGTTCTTGTTTCAGGATAATCATTGACCAAAAACCAATATTGTTTTTATTTTGAAATACGGTAATCTTTGATATTCCCATGACTCACCCTGTACATACTTCATTATTGCCACTTATTTGCCCTGAGAATAAACTGATTTACTATCACTACAAACATGCATCTTCAGTGCTGGCGCTCTACCTGCATCTGTTGTTGCAGTTGCTGCATTTGTTGCTGCTGCATCTGAATCTGTTGCTGCTGTATCTGCAACTGCTGCACTTGTTGCTGCTGCATCTGCTGTTGCAATGCACTCGGCATACCCGGAACGACCATTTGGCTCGCCGGTTGCTGAGCAGCAATAGGATTTTGAATAGGGGATTGAGGAACGGGGACTGTATTGCCGTTTGGCAAAACTCCCGAAGTTGTTCCTTGGGCAGGGGATTTAGCATAACCTTGTAAGTCAGCTAGGAGGTTTTGCCAAACTGCTATTTTGTCGTAATGTCGCTTTAATAATTCTTCTTTTCGAATTAATTCCATGCGGAGTTCTGCTATGTCTTCTTTCACTACTAGTTCTGGTTTTAAAGCAGATAAAAGGAAACGTTTTTGAAGGAAAAAAGCTTCCATTTGTCTAGCGAGATCTATAAATCGCAACGTTGTTTGATCGACTTCTGCACGGATTTCATCTTTGTCTGTACTTGGCACCGCTTCTTCTTTTGTAAGAACATTTAAACATGACTAAAACAAATATTTTGTGAAAGAAACTGAATATATTTTTACAAGTGTTCATGGTTAACCAAATATTTATTATTAGGAACACAATACAATGAAACAAATATTATCTTTTAACACAGTCCCTGTTTTTGAAAATATTTGCACCATTAAATAATAGTTATTTAGGTATTAATTTGTAAAAAATTTACAAGTTAGTTAAAACGCCAGATAACTTTCGACAAAGTTTTTCCTATTTAGGAGCGTAAATTTGGACCCTAGAATTATTATAGAAAAAACTGGTTCACGTTTAGAATGATCTTTCATTAAAGCTGTTGTCATATACTCAACAAGAAATATAAAAGCTTGTATTTTGAACCAGTGGACAGAAATTGCAAATAATTTCAAAAAAGTGGATAAAAATGATTGCTTCATGTAATAAAAATATGATACATACCTGAAATGCCTCTTCGAATTCGTCGACTAGATTTCCACTGCCACTTGTTGGAGTCGCCATAATATTTATTTATCTAAATAATTAATATAAATATTTTATGTATTGACGTACTACCTAATCTGTAGCATTTAACAATGATATACGAATATTACAATCACAATTTATAGATATTAACATTCTACACAACTAGAAGTTTACAAATATTACATTTATGAATAATTTACCATTAAATTAAACAAAATATTTAACTTTTTCAAATCAATCAATATTTAATCACGACAACCCGGTTGCTGCATTTTTGCCTACAGTACAGGGATTTTCAGTTTGTAACTAGGAATAGAAAAGTCTCACGCTGCTGACAGAGAAAAGTGGAGTGACGTGTTGTCATATGTGAAATAAAATTTACGAAAATGTATAAATATCTTATATTCGTGTTATTTATTTTGATCAAACATTCATCTGCACTGTATTTTCACATCGGTGAGACAGAGAGAAAATGTTTTATTGAAGAAATACCAGATGAAACAAATGTTATAAGTATGTATTTTTCGCTGATTTTAAACTTTTAACCCATCTTACAATACTTTATTTCTTGCAGTAAACTACAAAGTTGAGCTTTTCGATCCGAGAAGTGGCGGATTTATGCCATCTTCGCCGGGCATAGGAATGCACGTAGAAGTGCGAGATCCCGACGATAAAATCGTTCTATCCAGAGTTTATAGTTCTGAAGGAAGAATATCTTTCACATCTCACACACCCGGTGAACATGTAATTTGCATGTATTCTAACAGTACATCATGGTTTAGCGGTTCACAACTCAGAGTACACTTAGATATACAAGTTGGCGAACACGCAATTAATTACGGCGATGTTGTTCAAAAAGAAAAGTTATCTGAATTGCAGTTAAGAATTAGACAATTGTTGGATCAAGTTGAGCAAATCACAAAAGAGCAGAATTATCAAAGGGTAAGGAATGGATGTGTGGTTTAAATTTATAAATATTGATTTAATTTGTTTTTAGTATCGCGAGGAAAGGTTCAGACAAACAAGCGAAAGCACAAATCAAAGAGTATTATGGTGGTCTGTGGGTCAAACTATTATCCTATTGGCTATGGGCGCGTGGCAAATGAAACATCTGAAAAGCTTCTTCGAAGCAAAAAAACTTGTTTAATTTTTTTCTTGTACAAAGTCATCCGTTTTCATTGCCAATTCATCGTTGTGTCTGGTGTAATTTTATAAAATAATAGAAATTAAATAAATTATTTTTGACTTTATTTAAACTAATCACAGAAACCCATAAGGTTATCAAGATAATGTACAAATTTAATGGGGTCGCCACATGGATATGGTTTTAGATTGAATTTTTCATCCAGTAATGTCCTCTGAAGAGTTTTACATGTGCAATATTTGAGATAGTTCCTCTTGGCGAGTGCTACAGCTAATTCTTTTTGATGATTTCCCATCAAATTTTCATTGACAACGGCTAACAACATTTTGCTTTCTGCTAGGACCTCTAAACAACTGCCGGCTCCGGCATGGCTTATAACGAGACTAGCCTTTCGTATATCTTCTTTAATTGATGATTTCAATCTGTACCAATTAATTTTTATTATATTTGAGTCTTGCGGTTCGTATGTTCCATTACCAATCTGCAATGTTATGCTATTATAACCTAATCTTACAAAAGTTTCTAAAGCACTTTCTCGAGTAACTGTTTGTATTAATTCATCAAATTTTGTCGTTCCAACAGTTACAAAAATATTTCGTGGCGTCATTCTACAAAAATGAAATATTTACGTGGCGCCAATGACAGTTCTAGCAGTGTTACCAACCTATTGAAACAAAAATTCCCTTTTATTTTATTAAAAAAAATACCTTTTTTCCCTTTTTGATTAAAAGTAAATCAATATTTAGTAGAATTTCTTTTCAGACAATGTAAACAAAAATTTATTTCTAGTTAGTACATATATATTTATTTTGTAATGTAAAAAAAAATACATTATATGTAAATTCAAAACAAGAAGAAATAAAATGATACATATTTTGTTCGGGAATAAGAATAGAGTACTGGGACTGGGATCCAATTCAGTGACTCGTGTAATTGATAACAGATGTCGCATATCGTATTTGTTGCTATTGAGTATCGATAACAAGGGATATTTAAAAAAAAATCTTAATATAATATTCTATTTTTCAATTTTATTTTCATTCTTGTAAAAATACCCTTTTTTCCTATTAAAAACAGAAATATTCCCTTTTCGTTGTAAAAACTCCCTTAAAAAGGAAAAATCCCTTATATTGGCAACACTGAGTTCTAGAACAATGTTACCAACTTATGTAATTGAAAATTCTTCAAGAAGTTAACTTTAACAACAAAGGTATGTTTACAAATTTTTGCAATAATAATTGTTGTTGGTAGTTAAAATAAAATATAGTTTTGAGATTATATCATGTATTTTTGGAGTTATACACAGTTAAAAATATGTTGGTATCTGTGTCAACAATTATTTTTTGCATCATGTTGAGCACATTTGCACATTTTACACAACAGCAACAGTCAACACCAAATACTTTACAAACAACAGTAGTAGTCACGCAAATTCGTTTATTATAAGAATTATTTGATTTTATAAGTAATAATGGCAGCTGTAGTAAGATTAAAACGTCATTTAGATGATGAACCCTTAAGTGCTCTTATTTTAAACTGTAAAAAACGTAAGACAAGCCATAAAAATGATTCCGAAAGTGAAGTTTCAACAGTATTAACTTTTGCCGGTACAGTTAACAATCAGGTAAATATATACAATACATTAATAATAATGAAAATCAATATGTTTTTAACATAGGAGGATGATATAACCAAACATATATCAAAACTATCGAAAGAGGATTTGGAAAATTCTTTTAAAAAACATGTTCCTAACTTAACCTCTAAAGCAAGACAACAAACGAAAGTCGCATCAGACGACAATCGATTCAAAGTTGTTAATTTATTTCGATCTGTTGATAAAGAGAAAGAAAATACTGAATCTTTAACTGTATTAGATGTTGTTACATCAGCTGAACATGAAAATGGAGATACGAATTATGTATACGATTTATATTACACTGATTCAGAAGGTATTAACAACTCCGAATTGGATTCAGACGATTTAGAGTAAGTACAAAACATTTTCTAAACATCATTTAAATTTAATGCGTGTGAAATTCCAGAATATGCCCCGCAAACCAATTAATTTTCGATGATGGAACCCTTGCCGATTCAGATCACGATACTGATGATTCTAACGATGAAAATAACTGGAGGAACGACTATCCCGATGAAGAAGACTTGGACAGTGTCGACGAAGATGATATGGTGAAAGCAGTCGATCGTTTATCTCTGGGCTCTGATGAAGACTCTTCCATAGATCGCCCTGATGGTTTTATGTATAGTATAGACAGCGAAGCCGTCGGTTTTGAAGAAGATACCGACAGCGCTGATGGCACAAGATATGGGGAACTGTACGCAAGATTTAAAATGCGACAGAAAAGAGAGGAAGATTTATATAATAAAGATTTGTATCATGAAGAAGTTGATGATACAGATGATGATTATTATGATTAGAATATAGTATTTTATTTATTATATGGTACAAATAAGCACACATACTTTTTATATAATATTTGTATTTTCTTTTACAAGAATAAATTTTATTTATGTTACATACAATGATATCTGGTTTTATTTAAATTAAAATAAATAATTTAATGTACCTATTTCATAAACTTCGTACAAATCTCGTGGTGATGGTGAACCCGTGAAGGCCGTGAAGGAAGCAACATAACCATAAAATATAGTCTTATGTGTGTCTTTATAAAACAGTTATTTTAGTGTAAAATATAAATATTTATTAAAAACATGTCGTCAAATATAATAAAAGAAAGAGCATTAAATATGCTGCGAACGTTACCGAGAGTATCTTTGGCCAATATTAGAGATAATCCTGGATCAAAAAAATGTGTAAGTTAACCTTACTTTTACCAGAGTTTTTCAAATTTACTTCCTTATATTTGTAATAGAAGGTTCGATTAACTCATTTAGAAAAATCTGTTGTGGCCAGCACAAGACCTTCCGTTAATTTGATGTATTTTGTACAAATCCCATACCAAAAGTTCATTGGAAAAGATTCTATATAGCCAGTAAAACTGTAACACGAATATAATACATTTTCTTACAAATTCCATACAGAAAGTTCATTGGAAAATATTTTTAAATCCAATAAAATTATCACATGAATATACATTATGTATACTCATGTATAAATACTCTAAAAATGCGTACACTTTACGTAACATTCCCTTTATCAAATAATATTACTAACAAGTTTATATCTCTACCCATTTTTGAATTATTGCCCCAAAAGTCAATATACCCCACATTTAGATAAAAACTTAAAAAAAATTCAAAAATCTAGTATTTATATATCTAGATACTTTTCAATGCGCTGATTCCAAGTTTTGAAACGGTAGGTCGATATCTCGTTTCGTTCTCGAGATATTTAGATTCAAAGTATTGCTCAAAACTGCCCATTTTTGGGTATTCGCCCAAAAATGGGTCGATATATTAATTTGGCGACAACACCATTCGATTCTACGGGCAAAATTACATAAGTACACCAATTTTCAGAAAAGAAATATTTCCGGTTAAACGGTCCACTTGGGAACAAAATTTATTTGAAGAAAGTTTATCAAAATTAAATTCTAGGAGGGGTTAGTTTGAAACATTTTTTAAAATTCTTACATTTTTAAAAATGGCGTCTTGGAGCAATTTTAAATTACAACAAATTTATTCAAAAAAAACTTTTTTGTTTATTATTATTAATAAACCAAATTTTCGGTACATAGGTAACTCGATGCGTAGATGCCAAAAATGGAAAAGCCAATTTTCTATCTCTACCCATTTGTGGGTAGGCAGTACCCACCCCAGAAATGGGTAGACCTATGAAGTCGAGACCATGATTTTTTGAATCTACGGGTTGAGCTACGTATATACCCAGAATTTGGTTGTAATATTTTTAAAAGTACGGCCCTGGCGAATTTTTGAAGTTTATTGCAAAACACAGAAAAAAATTATTTCCGGTTAACCGGTCCACTTTGGAACAAAATTTATTTGAAGTAAGTTTCGCAAAATTAAATTCTAGGGGGGGTTAGTTTGAAACTTTTTTTAAAATTCTTATATTTTTAAAAATGGTGTCTTGGAGCAATTTTAAATTACAACAAATTTTTTCAAAAAAAACTTTTTTGTTTATTACTATTAATTAACCAAATTTTGGATACATAGGTAACTCGATGCGTAGATGCCGAAAATCGAAAAGTCAATTTTCTATCACTACTCATTTTTGGGTAGGCAGTACCCACCCCAGAAATGGGTAGACCTACGAAGTCGAGACCATGATTTTTTGAATCTACGGGTTGAGCTACGTATATACTCAGAATTTGGTTGTAATATTGTTTAAAGTACGGCCCTGGCGAATTTTTGAAGTTTATTGCAAAACTCAGATAAAAAATATTTCCGGTTAAACGGTCCACTTGGGAACAAAATTTATTTGAAGAAAGTTTCTCAAAACTAAATTCTAGGAGGGGTTAGTTTGAAACTTTTTTTAAAATTGTTACATTTTTAAAAATGGCGTCTTGCAGCAATTTTAAATTATAACAATTTTTTTCAAAAAAAACTTTTTTGTTTATTATTATTAATTAACCAAATTTTGGGTACATAGGTAACTCGATGCGTAGATGCCAAAAATCGAAAAGCCAATTTTCTATCTCTACCCATTCGTGGGTAGGCAGTACCCACCCCAGAAATGGGTAGACCTACGAAGTCGAGACCATGATTTTTTGAATCTACGGGTTGAGCTACGTATATACTCAGAATTTGGTTGTAATATTGTTTAAAGTACGGCCCTTGCGAATTTTTGAAGTTTATTGCAAAACTCAGAAAAAAAATATTTCCGGTTAAACGGTCGACTTGGGAACAAAATTTATTTGAAGAAAGTTTCTCAAAATTAAATTCTAGGAGGGGTTAGTTTGAAACTTTTTTTAAAATTGTTACATTTTTGAAAACAGGATCTGGAGTCATTTTAATTTAAAATATTTTTTTGAAAAAAACATAACTAAACTACGTACTATCTACTAAACTAATTCTTGTTTTATTAAATATTATTTTTTGTAGCAAAAACGGGGAAGAGCTCAACATGGCGGTGACAAACATGGCGCAGGCAACAAAGGCTCAGGCCAACGACAAAATTGGATGCGTCCCGGTTATGAAACCGGCAACAATCCTTTCTATTTGCGATTCCCTTACGAACATTACTATCGAGGACATCAGTAAGTATATTTCCAAAACTTTTAGTCAAAAATTATTCATAATTTTATTGTAAAATTAGCTTAAAACGGCAATACCCTCCAATATCAATGCTCCAACTACAAACTATGATCGATACAGACCGAATTGATATATCTAAACCGATTGATTTAGTTGCTTTGATCAATACTGGCCTATATAGACTTAAACCCGACGAACATCAATTTGGAGTGAATTTAACTGACGAAGGAGCTGATATATTTAAAGTCAAAGTAAATTTAGAAGTGCAGTGGGCAAGCGAGCAAGTTATCGCTGCTGTAGAACGAAACGGCGGTGTTATAACAACCGCTTATTACGACCAACACAGCTTACAAGCTATGCTAAACACCAGAAAATTCTTTGAAAGAGGTGCACCTATTCCTAGAAGGCTATTACCGCCTGCTGATGCAATTGAATATTATTCTGATCCCACGAAAAGAGGTTACTTGGCAGACCCTGAAAAAATATCAGAACATAGACTAGTTCTTGCCCAGAAATACGGATACGAGTTACCGAAAATAGAAAATGATCCCCAGTATGAAATGTTAATAGAAAGAAAAGATCCGAGACAAATATTTTATGGTCTACATCCAGGATGGGTTGTGAATTTGAAAGATAAAGTTATTTTGAAACCTACTGATGAAGAACTGTTACGACATTATGTGTCTTAGATGCATGTATATTAAATTAAAATATATACATTATATATTAACTGTATTTTGAGAACCACTAGTCGAAAAAAATATTTTTTTTCTACAGTCATTTGCGCTCTCTTTTGTCAACACAAAATGTTACTTTGCCGCTCATGCGCGACAAAGTAGAAAAAACGCCCGTTGTCCAAATTTCTAAATATACAATGTTGAGAAATGTTACTTGTCTACATTCTTAATGAAAACGTTTAGTTAGGAACTAATGGCACTGTAGTTACACATTTACCACGTTTACAAGTCAATTTGAAATATGCTCTGTCGGTATTTAACATAACCAAACAAAATGCCACACTGCTGTGAAAATGAAATAGGGCATTCATTTACAAAAACAAAAGTGGAAAATGCTTAGATTAGATTGAATAAAAACTCAAGAAGAATGGAAAATAACAATAAAATAAATTGTGTAAATATGTTTAGTAATTGAGTAATAGGAATGATTGTACACAGATGGCGGTAGGATAGTTGCGAGTCGTACTCTGACATCTGATCTCGAGTTCACTATTTATTTTGATTACAATAAAGTGATTAGTTATTTCGTTATTAAATATATAATTGCTAGAAGACAGCCAATGCACATACATCTATATAATCACAAATACCTTGAAATATTTGTTAATTTTTTCAGTGTGACAGGCGTGACAACTAACCACACATTTTGCTACAAAAACTCATCAAATCATCACAAATCCTTGCTTCTTGCTTCCACGCTCTAATTTTGGTTTTTTTATGGAATAGATGGCTAATGTAACAATATAATCATTTAAAAGCCTTTTTAAGTGGAGGACCTTGTGTGTGTTTCGAGCGCAAATGGACATTGTCGCATTTTGCGCTCTTAATACACAAATAGCTATTTTCTTTCCATTTGTCTTTGATTTATAAGTGAAACAATCCAGTTAAGTATGAAAAAATAATATATTTATCAAATATTGATACATTAATAATTAGTCTCTATTATATAGAGAGAATATATTATATACAATAATTCATCATCCATATTCTTTGCGAGTCAACTTTGAACCATCTTACTTCGTTTGGTTTCTTGGGTTAACAACTGTTGTGTCATTGAATTTAATCGTGCAATCTTGCACCCTCATATTGGGAGTTACGAACTGTGCCAGAGTATCAACTCCACCGGCAGCCAATCTGTCGAACGGGAAGCCCATGGGACGCCGGTCGGGGTACAAACGGTCTTTAATTCCACAGAAAGCGAAGGCGTCATTGCAACGACCTGTGATGGTTTGCTCAATCTGAAAAACGGAATCAATCAATATTTAAAACCTATTAAAATACATATAAAATGCGGCGGACCAAATGATTAAAAAACACGAAGGTCTAAATCAAATTTTTAATAAAGTGGTGTAAGTGAAAGTTTTCTAGTTGAAAAAAGTTATTTTGTATCAAGGTGGAATATGGAAATTAGTTGCCAAGGCCGTAAGGCCGAGGAAAATAAACCATATGAGTGATAAAATGGAACTTCAGTGCCGATTTGCGTATTAAATTTTATTTGAAATCGAAAAATTGTAAAAATGAAAGGACTATTTTTTCACTCTGACATTCAGTGTTGCTAACCTCCCGAACATTGAGGTTATCGTAAAGAACATTCAAAATTTTAATTTATTTCAATATTGTTCATCGGAATTGTTTAGTTCGTTCTTACTGTACATATTTTTTATCAGTTTACATACAAATTTACTATTAATATATCGTACACCTACCCAAATTATCATATATGTACAATAATTATTATACGGTTGGCAACATTGTATATGCTTGCCGAATTCTAAACTTGTGTGCACTTTAGGGTATATTCCAAAAATAACAAATTTTAACCGTGGTTAACCAAAAGTGTTCCAATAATATCAAATTGTAAAAATTGTACATTTATGAAACATGGTTCCGGTTAAAATGGTTGTAACCGAAGCGCACCAACGCAACCATGATTTTTTCCTCGGTTTTGCCGGTTAACATCTTTTGTCCTTTTTCATAAGATGTCAGATTTTGTAGGTTAGTGTGGTTAGATACTATTTATTGACTCTGATGTTTGCATCTATTTTCTACGGATTACATTGTATGTATTTTAATTTACCTCTCTATAATTTAGGATTATGAAAGACAATAGACGTAATGTTTTAAAAGAAAATTTTAGGGTTTCCGCGAATCACCCGCGAATGAAACCGAACTGTTTCAATAATATTAGTCATGTGACTAGAACCATTGTTTTGGTTATTATATTTTATTTTTGGAATATATTCTTAGTTTTAGTGATGATTTTAAATAAAAGAGCTTTTATAATTGCGATTATAAATGTGAGCAAGTGAAAGTAGGAAACAGGTATGTTTGCATGTTTCATATCTATAATTACTTTGTCATCTTCATAGTTGGAGATCATGACGAAAAGTTCGCATGGCATTCCTTCCGGTGCTCCTCTAGGTACCAACATGTGCTGAGGCCATCCACAGCCGCAGAAGTTAAACTCGCGAAGAGCCTCTGTGCCTTCCTCTGGGCGTCTTTGGTCCAAGTCACGGAAGGTCCTTTCGAATGGAATGGTTACGTTGGAATCAACGCTACGACGGTTGATGGTATTTTGGCCTTGGTTTACTGGCGAAAAAAATACATCACGTAACCTTTTGATAATTTGATTATTGGTCATTTGTACTTACAGGTGACAGTGAATCTGTCCATCTCACACATCAACAATCTCTGGTCCCTGAGGAGGTAACTTCTGCCCGACTCGTCATTCTTGGGCGCGAGGAAGATGCGGCAAGTTCCCATGCGTTGTGGACCGCTGTTGTTCACCTGGATGCGATATGAGAATGGCCGATGGTTTAAGTGTGTGAACCGGGCGAAAACGGCACCCCGAGGGGCAAAGTCCATTCCACGGGATAAGTTCACATCAGATTGCATCCAGAAAGTCTGGAATTCGTTCTGACCACCGCCTTCGGTCTCAATAGACACGGACGAGACTTCTACGCCT
This sequence comes from Ophonus ardosiacus, assembly GCA_943142095.1. Taxonomy (NCBI): domain Eukaryota; kingdom Metazoa; phylum Arthropoda; class Insecta; order Coleoptera; family Carabidae; genus Ophonus; species Ophonus ardosiacus. Next base: position 435,119 of record OW964834.1, read on the forward strand.
TGGTAGTTCAACTACAACAAAAAAATTCAATAATTAAGGTGAGAAATTATTTAAGAATTATATGCGGGGTCGTTTTTATATTCCCGGCTAGGCAGTTTTAATTTTTTTCTGAAACTGGAGCGAAAGTAGTATTTTCGCTCTTAAAATGCGGAGCGAAAGTTGTATTTCCCTGACTAGTCACGAAAAAATTAAAACTAGTCAAAAATGCAGAACTGACAGTAATTTCGTTTTTGTCTTTCGCGCCAAATTCTACCGACACGCCATCTTAGGGTATGCACACAGTGTTACCAATGAGGTCATGCAAAAAAAAAATAATTGTACCTTTTTTCTGTTTAAATCGAAAAAGGATAGTCTAATTCATCGATCAGTATGATTAAATTATTTTTATTTATATTTTTTGTTGTATAAAATCGTTTTAAAGTATGATATTTTTAAAAAGTTGCAAAAACCAGCCATGTTTTGTCGTCAAAACGTTACGTACCAAGTTCAGATTCATTTCAAACAGACATTTTATATGGACACAAAATATATATAAACTATAAATTGAGGATTACATATTTGAATATGTTATAATATATTAATATAATATCGTTCTATTTATTTTTATAAATATAATTTTCATTTGGCGTGAAATTATCTACGTTACATCAGATGTTTATTTCACTTTTGAATCTTTGAATTAGATGGCAGAAGGTTATAAACGCATGTGAGACATTGAATATATTGCAGAATATTATTTTATTCTTTATTTTGGCACGAAACAACGTTCCATCGACATGTTTACTTTCATAAATTTTAGGTTATCTTTAAATGTTCTTTGACGTTTAAGACAATGTGAAAATCAAAATGGTCGTACCTGTCACTCTGTGACGTCATTAGACAAGGGACGAAGCGGGGGTCTAGCAGCCTCATTTTAAAGAATGTCATTTACAATTACAATTTTTTCATGATTAAAGACCGATTTGAGGAAAAATAAAAAATACGGGTCTATTATTTTTCACTACTCTATCGATTAAAATTATAAAAAAAAGTCGTGCATTTTAATTCACAACAAAAGACCATAGAGTTTGCACTTTTCCAACAATTACATTATTATTGTAACTTACTTGGGGCTGAGTGTAGGCCGGCAAAGTACTCTTGTATTCTTGGAAAATATCATCAATAAACGCATGCCAACGATAGAAGACTGGATCTCGCATAGCAGTTGCTGAATCGCCCATAACTCCGAAAGATTCCTAAAATTTATTTATTTTTCGATTATAATCATATTAAACTTATTTTATTTATTTACTTACTAAATGTCGCGCATCGGGATCATGGATGAAAGAAATAAAAACATGTCCCATATTGTGTAATCGTCCATAAAAATCAGGGTTCGGTGATAATAGTACACTAGATTCGATCATATTTCCAAGTATATCTATACCTGAGAACTCTTCCAGGGGCATTTGTCTACCGTTTCTCTGTCAACAGATACATTTTCATCCATAAATATTATATTACATCCAGGATGGGAGATGTTAGATTTTATTCACAATCATCCTAATTTTTAATCAATAATTTTCAAAATAAATCAATGATAACCTAATCAAAAGGTTAGGAATCGGTATATTATTATAATGTTTGTGAATAAAAAATATTTTCTCTGTATATTACATCCATGTAGCTGTTAGAGTGAATAGCGGCGAAAATGCGATCCCTCCAGCGTTCCATATCGTCCAGGTCGATTTTAAGTTGGTCAGTTTCTCGTTTCAAGTTATTGAGAACTTGGTTCGCGACTCTAGCGGGCCAACCTCGGCTAGAAACCAAACTGTCTAGTTTAGGGAAGTATGCTTCGGAGATTGGTTTTCTGAAGTCCAAAAGGCGCTCAACACGCGCCATTTTGTTGCCCAGGCGCTCGAAGTTGTACCTGCAAAACAAAGACAACATTATATTTGTGATACATTTGATGAATTATATACCCAAATTATGCAAGTCATTAATAAAAATTTAATAAAAGTAACTAGATGTGTGACGTCATGTACTGCTACGTTTGCAGAGGTTTTAGAGTCTTTATGAAAGGAGTTATACAGATTGCAATCTGTATTATCGACATGGTCATGAACTGTCACATCTACAAAATAAATACTATATTTTCGTCACTGTCCATTTCTATTTAAATTATTTTATAATACTAACATTATTTATACTTATGTATGCCATATAAAGGCGATAAATAAAAGTGAGCCGAATTTCAAAGAAATATACCGAATTCTTCTGATTGATTAGAAGCGATATCTTTGGCAGATTCACAGATTTTGTGTTTGAATTAACGGTCACATTGCGTCGTTACGTTGCGTTTAACATTACTTTATTATAAATAGGCCTTTACAACGCACAAAAATGTTTTAAACACGATACAAATATTTTTCAAATAATAACTTTGACAGTATGAACATACAAATTATCAATGTTGCCAACTATAGTGAAAATTAAAATAACTGACAGTACGAACATACAAATTATCAATGTTGCCAGCTATAGTGAAAATTAAAATAACTGACAGTACGAACATACAAATTATCAATGTTGCCAACTATAGTGAAAATTAAACGAGTAATATGACGTTGACGTACATAATATATTATTCATGTCATATACGATAAGTAATGAACTCTACTATTCATCTTAATAATAATTATATAAGGCTATACACTTTTTGACGATTAAAAATGATTGAAATTTTATTTCATTTTTCTCTATTAGTGATTTTAATACATTAAGGTTTTTACACTAAGTGATGAGTATAATGATATATATTTTGTAGCTTACCTGCCAATAATTTGTTGATGCATATAATAGAAAAGTTCTCCTCTTCTGTCCTTCCTAACGACTTCTTCTGTTCCGCTGTGAGGGTAAACCAAATGCCAGTGCCAGTGATGCAAATTCAGACCTAAATCTTCACGGAAGTACGCTAAACGATGTTCCGGTTCAGAATCGGTCGCGGTATAGTCTCGTGGGATGACAATTGGCATCTATGTATAAAACACATTTCAAAATTTCAATTTGATTCACTACACTTTTACTCATCGCTCACTAAAATACTGTCACTCATCGTTCATTAAAAAACAATTTGATTTAGTGCGCATGATCATTATTATTGATTTTTCGATCGATCAATGTTACACATTCCAAACCATACCTGTCGGTACCAAGTTTTTACCATGTATTATTTATATGAGAATTTGGGGGCATTTAAAAATGAGGCCCCTTAAAGAAGGCGTCTGCACTGGAAAAACTAAAGAATTTCAAAGTTTGTGTGGGTGGATTTTACATGTGGTGTCACCTGCCATAAACAAATTAAACTATGAAATACTGTGTTTGTATTTAAATTTGTGTTATTGTACAAATAAAAATAGAATCGAAATACATCGACAAAACCAGGTTTATGTAATGGCGACTTAATATTATAAAATGAAAATAATAATTTGTCTTACTCTTTGTGTCGTTGGGACGATCTCAAGTTCCTCTCTTGCTTGTTGTAGGACGGTTCCATCGACGAATTTATCGGGGAAACTGGTCATGAAAGAAGGTACATCAAGATCACGAGTATCCGGTCGATGAAGAAGGGCTACTGATAAAGCGTAGTTGAACAAATACGGATTAACTCGGTCTCTGGCGAATACCGCCACGGATTTTAAGTCTTCCACATTTCTCACACCTAAGGATTAGAAACATTAAGTAAATATTACACACATAACATGTATATTATACAAAAATTGTATATACAGGGTGGTTGATTTTTCATTGTCTAGCTTATATCTTCTGAAATATTAAAGGTACAAAAAAAAGTTAAATACAAAAGTTGTTTAATACAACCTGATCTATAATTTAATATAAACAATTTTTTTCCAAGGCCCACCAATTTTTTGGAAAAATGTTTAACTTTAATTTTTTAAATGGAACAGCCTGTATATTTTGACAGAATAAGATTCTTAATAAATTTCTCTTTACAATGATGTATAACAACAAAGGATTTACCTTTAAATTATGTCCTACAAAGCAAATAGAAATATGATAAAAGTAAGCTATGATATAATTATTGTTTATACCTGTAACTTCTGTCACACATGAACAATGGCTACGTAGAGGTTTTCCTTTGAATAAAATTATGTCTAATAAAGCAAGTACTAGAATTAATAGCATTGATGATTTACAAAATTATTAATACTTTTATTTATGACAGATGTTACTGGTATAAACAATAAAATATCACAGCCTACTTTTATCGTATTTCTATTTGCTTTATTAGACATAATTTAAAGGTAAACCTGTACTTGTTACATATCATTGTAAAGAGAAATTTATTTAGAATTTTATTCCGTAAAAATATACAGGATGTTCCATTTAAAGAATCAAAGTTAAATATTTTTCTGGAAAATTGGTAGGCCTTGGAAAAAAATTGTTTATGCTAAATTATAGACCAAGTTGTATCAAATAACTTTTCTATATATCTTTTTCTCGTATCTTTAATATTTCAGAAGATATAAGCTGGACAATGAAAAATCAACCACCCTGTATAGTGCTTCAGGCGTAAAATATAATTGTCTACAACTTTTATTTGAAACATTTTTGACTAAAAGTAATTGGAGACTTTTGCGCAAAGAATAACTGTTTTCCTATATTATGGCCTAGATTTTTTGGTAAACTTATAAATTCTTAAGATATAACACAAACAATGTTTTAAATGGAAACCAATATTGAAAGTTGTCTCGTAATTTTTATGAACTTTTTAAAACATGTCTGGGACAAGGGCACATTATTTGCTTTTCTATTTCTGATACTTTTAAATTATATAAAAAATGTAGAAAATAATCTATTTACCCATAAAAACTTGAATGAGTTGGCCAGCCAATTGCTGATGCCTCGGAACAAAAACAGAAAAGTTTTCATATCTTGTGATGCCTTCCACTTCGCTAATGTTTGGTACAGCGATGTTTTGGACAGGGATTCTCTTTTTCGCGGGTCCAAATCTAGATGCGAGTTCCACTCCCAGTGGTTTAAAACGATTTTCCTAGGAAAAGATAAATTATTAACCGCCGTGCGATCAATGCGGTACAGACATATCGTTATTACAAAAATATTTGCAGTAAAAGTAGATTGCCACACCCAGCAATGGGTTTTTCTTCTCGTTAAAAGAGGTATTGGATTCTTGTTAAAAATCGCATATCCAAATTTTAGTGAATAAGCACGCTTTAAGGTCTCTGCAAACTGATTTTAACATTTTTACGATGATGTTTGTGTGTGTGTGTGTGGATTTTTATTTTAACATAAATTTCTTGCATTAAACTTAATAATTTAAATACACCTGTAATTATAAAGTATGTAGACTTATACAGTGTTATAATATTCATTTATTTTTATGTAAATATAATTTAAAATAGCATATATTTCAAGAACATTTAGGTCCATGATGAAAACAGTTTGATATAAAAACACATCTTTTCAAAATTCGGGAGACCATAACTCGCTTGTTAATAGGAATTTTTTCACCGGATTTTCATCAATAGTCTTAGTTTTCCTAATATTTTCAGAAGAAATTATAAAAAAAAAAAAATGGTGGAATCCCCCATTGGAAGTAGTAGTTTCTTTTAAAAATTCTTCTAAATATTTTTTGAACATTTGTTTTATTTAAATTTTTTATTATATCTTCTATATTTAGAGTAAAAGATACTGTAATATATAGAATAATTAATAAATCACACAGGCTAAACTAAATCAGTTGACAAATTCAAATGTTTATAATAACATAAATGTGTGTGTCAAAAATCAACATTTTGAATGTTTTTTCTAGGAAGTACATTTAATCTTTCTTATTGTTTTATTAATTAAATATTTAAAATTATTACCACCAATCTTGTTAATGAATTGGAAGAATCTCTTGACATTTAGGAACTTCCTCATACAATGAAAAATAGATATAACTAGAATTATATGTGTACACAAGACATGTTAAATACAAGAAAAAAACAATATCTGGGTAAAGTTTTGTATTTTTTTTTTATTATAAAACGACGTTTTGACATCGAAGTGCGATACAAAACTTATTAAAACACAAAAATGGAAATGGCGAGATGTATCGTGCTGGCCACAACAGATTTTATAAATAAAACGAACAAATACAATAATAAATTCAATTTTGAATGTGAATATCTTTAAAATATGAATTCCAATCTAAATAATTATCATGTATTTGTAAAGGTAAAGATTCTTACCAAATAATTGTTGGGCACTTCGAAAAGAGCATCATTGTCTTCTTCTCCCTTTTTCATGAAGAGCGGCTCCTTGGGCCTGTCTAAGAGCAACAGAATGTCTTCCTTTTCCGCCATGGCTCAGTCAGTTCACAGACACAACTATTCCTCTCTGCTTTTCAAACTGCATCTTATATACTCACAATTATCAATAGAATGATAACCGTAAAAAATAACAGGAACTTCTTGTGGTCAAGTTAGGATACAGCGGTCGTGGTCATGGAAATAACACATCAGATAATAATTATCATCTGACAGAAGTAAAAATAGAGAAAATATATCTGATGTGGCCAGCACAAGACCTTCTACGTATTTTGTACAAAACTCATGCCAAAAGTTCGGTACAAAAGATTCTATATATCCAGTAAAATGTAGCACGAACTATTTTCTATAAATTCCATACCAAGAGTTTGGTATATGTAGTCAAAAATGTATGAGGAATCCGAATATCATACCGTCAAGTGTCTATTTTGACCATATATGTGTGTGTGTGTTTTTTAAGTTTATATTTGGAAAAAAAAACGAAACAAATTTATTCAGAACTGTCTGAAACTTTCAGAAATTGTTCTCAAAAGTCTGAAATATATTTATTTCGTTTCAGGTAGATGAAATAAATGTTTATCCACAATGAAAATTAGTCATAATTACTTATTTTTAAGTAATGATTTTTAGCAAACCAGTTTTGGAATTAGGTATAAGTTTAGGGCTCTGTATCTCAGAAACTAAATAAGATAGAGAGTTGATTCTTGAAAGTTTGGATTCCTCAGACATTTTTGAGTATATGTACCAGTTTTTATTATTTACTGTTGAATGGTTCAGAAATAAATTTATAAAAAGTAAAAAATGGCGACTTGAAGATACATATTTACATTTTTTTTGATTATTAAAAAACTACCCAATTGATTTTGATAAAAATTGGTATACATAGTCAAAAATGTATGAGGAATCCGAATATCATATTTTCAAGCGTATGTTTTAACCGTGTGGTGAAGAAAATGTTGTTCAAGTTGTACAACAATAAAAAAGTTTATAGTAAGTTTATAGACTTTATTGTTGTAATAAACAATTAAAATATATGGTTTTTAAAGATTGTAGAATATATATTACTATTTCTGGGGTATAATATTTAAAAAAAGTATATATATATATATATATATATATATATATATTTAACATTTATTGTGCCATACAAAGTATTTTGTTTTATATTTTTATATTGTATAAAAATACAGTAATTAACTCCAATTAACAAGCTTGGTAACGTAATAAAACCTGTCCGTTCCGTTAAAACTATAGGCAAGTTCGTAGCGCGCTGACCAATTCTCGTTCACTTCCCTTCCAGCCTTTGTCCGCATCGCACGCTCTATGTATGAGGTGTGCATGGTATTCCGACCCAGATCCACCTACGAGGGATGGAATCCAACCCCTACAGCTGAGCCCAGCAGTAGAGCACCAGGTATTCCTTGAGTAAAAGCAGGATATTCCTGAATAGAAGCAGTGGGTCTCCCCAGCACGTGGAAAACGTTATCGTTTATATTGTAGGAAAGGACGCCCGCTCATATTCGTCACAATAAACTTAGCGAAAGTGTATACCTGCTACATATAGGCTCGCCCGTAAAGCGAAAGCCTGTAGCTGTAAATATATACTAGTAGCTTTGTGGTTTGGGGCGAAAGGTTAACTATTATTATTGAGCGAAGCCCAACTGCAGTTCTTATTATAAAAACCCTGGCCAGGTGGCTGCAGTTGGGTGGATCCGGGGGCGGCGATAACGCAGAGTACCGTGTACGTAAGCGAGAGATTGTAAATCTGCAAAAATCAGGGGGGTGCTTGGTGCGCGACCATCGCTCCACGGCAGTTACAGTCAAGTAAGGCCCTAGCGGCCGAAATAGGACTGGTGGTCGCGAAGCAGACGAACCCCTGGACAGCGGCCGAAAGTGGATCGAAGAACGGGACATGACGACGCACAACAAAATGGCCGACAATCTGGCACGGCCAGGTAAACATCGTTCCAAATTAAAATCATGATGGAAATATTTGATTTTATATTGATAAATGTTTTGTGTAGGTTTTCCCAGTGCGAGATCGAGTTTGGAGTTGCCTGCAGTCAAAAGGGCCTCCACTTCCAGTCAATCCGGCCCCAAAACAACTACCAAAAGGGCCTTCAATTCCAATCAATCTAGCCCCAAAGCAACGGCGGTGAGAATAATTTTCTTTAGTCCAAATTCATTAATATCAAATAGTTTAATATTTTTTAACAATGATTAAAGATTATTAAAGTCTTTTGTCATCAAAAGACTTTAATTATTCGTTGAAATTGTTGTTCACTGATTTGCTAGAAATCCATTAAATCCAGGTCCGAAAACATGTAATTTTTGGAAAAAAATTGAAAAAAATTAGTGACATACCACTCCTACACAATTAAAAATAGGGCCTTAATTGTTTCATATTTGAACTCTACAAAATTGAAATTATATGTAACCATAAAAAAACTCGTAAAAATGAGTTTAAAAATGTACTAAATTCGGATTCATGAATTGAATTTTTTCTCAATAATTTTACGAAGTTTAGCGACTTATCACTCGTACACGGTTAAAAATAGGGCCTAAATTATTTCAAATTTGAACTCTACAGGATTGAAATTATATGTAACAATTAAAAAAGTGGTTAAAACACAACTAAAAATGTATTTAATTCAGGTTTAAAAACTTGTAATTTTTTTGCCAAAAAATTGATAAAGTTTAACAACATATCAATCGTACACAGTTGAAATTTGGGCCTTATTTGTTTCAAATTTGAACTCTGTAGGATTGAAATTATATGTTACAATTAAAAAAGTGGTTACAACGTGATTAAAAATGCATTAAATCCGGGTTCAAAGACTTGAATTTTTTCTCAATAATTTTACAAACTTTAGCGACATACCACTCGTACACAGTTAAAAATAGGGCCTTAATTATTTCAAATTTGAACTCTACAGAGTTGAAATTATATGAAACCATCAAAAAAAGTGGTTAAAAATAGGGCCTTAATTCTTCCAAACTCATATTCCCCGATGTTTAAATTCTTTGAACAATGATTAACGTTTTTAACGAGTTTAAAAATGCACTAAATTCGGATTCATGGATTGATTTTTTTCTCAATAATTTTACAAAGTTTAACGACTTATCACTCGTACACGGTTAAAAATAGGGCCTTAATTATTTCAAATTTGAACTCTACAGGGTAGAAATTGTATGTAACAATTAAAAAAGTAGTTAAAACGCAATTAAAATGTATTTAATCCTGGTTTAAAAACTTGTAATTTTTTGCCAAAAAATTGATAAATTTAACAACATATCACTCGTACACAGCTGAAATTAGGGCCTTATTTGTTTCAAATTTGAACTCTGTAGGAATGAATGTATATGTAATCATTAAAAAAGTGGTTAAAACGCAATTAAAACTGCATTAAATCCGGGTTCAAATACTTGAATTTTTTCTCAATTTTACAAACTTTAGCGACATACCACTCGTACACAGTTAAAGATAGGGCCTTAATTATTTCAAATTTGAACTCTACAGAGTTGAAATTATATGAAACCATCAAAAAAAGTGGTTAAAAATAGGGCCTTAATTCTTCCAAACTCATATTCCCCGATGTTTAAATTCTTTGAACAATGATTAACGTTTATTAAAGTCTTTTGATGATGATGTAGAATAAGTTTAAATTGTTGTTGATATTGTTACTGACTTATTAGTGTTTTTTCAGGGCTTCAGCGTCATGTCCCGGGTTCCAGAGCGACGGGGGTCCAGCGGCAGTGTATGAATGTTGTGTGTGAGGGCCCTCAGAATGTATGGTGTGTGTTGCATGTTACATTAATCATTTTCCTTTCCTTTCTGGTCGGCCGACCCCTCTGCCTAAGTGGAGGGACCTTGACGCGGTGGCAGAGCTTAACCATCCCTCAAATAGGGGGGTGGAACCAACGACTCCACAAATCTTTTAATCATTTCAATGTTTTATGTATTCTTATGTTCACAGGAAAGAAAAACAACAACAAGAAATAAATATATTGTAAAATAAATAAAGAATTGTTAAATAAATGTTTTTATTTCCCTATCCTAAACCGCCCTAAAATAAGGCCCCTTCAGGGTAGAAAAGGGTCGGTGAACTACTAGCGACACCATACCCCAATTTGGGGTGTGTCGCTGCTAAATTGCTAAGCGGTTGGTGTCCGCGCTACGTAGTTCGCCGTAGGTAACCGCATTACACATGTGTTAAGCGGGCCACGTGTTATTTAAATAAATATATCATCACGGCGTCATTTTACCCATTTCTAGGTGTGCCAATCTGCTTTTTACATGTTAAAATAGGCCTTCCGTACATCGTGTGGGCCTCCCTAAATGTAATTTCATTTCTAGGGGCTCCTTCAACGTGTCTATTTGTTCCACTTTCTTCAATGTTATCTGTAAAGGATATGTTTTATTTATACTAAAATAACAACAATAGAACTGTTAAACAATGTGCTGTAAAATGTTTTTTGTACCTTTAATGTAGGCTGTCTTTGAAGGGGCCCTGAAACTCTATTTTAAAGTTGTATTGTTCATCATTTTCCGCCAATGTTACAACAACCATTACGCATATAAATCATGTGATATTTGTTGTAATACTTGTGTAAATTCATCAATCATACATGGTTCAAGTATTATAACACTAATTGGTTCTTTATCATCCCGGTTTTTAAAATAAAATAGTAGATTTCCTTTCAAAACGAACCCCAACCTTCTATCACAAAAGGAGTCGCCGATACAGCAAATGCGCTCAAATTCTTTTCATTTATTTTTATTTTATATATTTATAACACTTTACAGCTCAATAATATTGTAACAATCTAATAATTAATGATTTACAGCACATCAAAACTTCTGCTGAGACTTTGTTATATTTGGTTCGAGATTACAAATCAATACAAACCAGTCAACAAAATAGGTATAAAAATTTATTTATTTTATTACAAATACATAATATAATGTTCTTTTTATTTAAATATGAATATTTTACAGTTTAGAATAATATATTTCAATAATAATTTTGCTAATTCAATGTTTTTTCTTTAGAGTTAGGTGGCAACACTGATAACAATCTGATCATCAGCTCTACGCGCATGTCTGGTCGACAGTTGAACGTAGTTACTCCGAGAAGTCGCATTCGGTGTTTTAAAATATTAATATATGCGGAAATATTGCAAGAACAGTAGAAAATTTATGTGAAAATCAAAGATAAAGTGCTAATCTAACGTTTATAATAATAATTTTTACGGGAATCGTAGTTTAAATTAGTGAAAATAGTAAATTATGTGTACGTTCTTTGCGAATCTTCGGAGCAAGAAATGTAAGTACATATTAGTTGTTTATTTATATTTAAATAATACTAAATATACTTCAAACTATTAAAAACATTACTTTCGCATTACTTCTTATTATTTAATTTGTATTTCTCATGATTTCATACATTTTAAGGTGTTTAAAATATCATAGAAATGTGTTTGTATTTATTTCAAGCACATTTTTTTTGTGTAAAACATGCAAAAAAGTCTATATTTTACGTTTAAATACATATATTGCTATTTAATATTGATTTGCCACATCAAATCCAAGATTTAATTTGTTAAAAACCGTTTCAAACTTGTACGCTCCGAAAAGTTCGTACGGATTCATATACATCCGAACTGATCTTATAAAATTTATTTCTTTATATTTTAAAAATATTATTTAAAGGGATGATATCTATATTAAAATATAGAATTTAATAGTGAAATATTGTTGCAAATTAGCAACAATGGTAAGTTTAAACAATAGTTTAACTATTTTAATAGTTATTTTTGCTGATAATATGTTTTATTATTGAAATATTTGTATTTTAAAATATTGTTTTTCTTTGTTTCAGGGGCGTACCAGAGCTGTTTTGGGGGTTACAAATTGCTGTTAGCTGAGCTGTGTTCATCAATGTAAGTCGTTATAATATGTGCCTTTCTTCACTGTCGCTTTTTTGCTATTTTTTTCAGCTTAACACAAAAGTAAATTAATTTTTCTCCTGAAAATATGGTTTATGTTGTTGAATTTAATTCAAATAATCATATTTTCTTCTATACTTCTTTTCCGAGGCACATTGTGAATGTCTATCTATGTTATTAACATCGGGCGTCGTTACTCGTTACAATATCGTAAATAAATCGGCGAAACTTCTAAAAATAGTTAGCTTTTTTAAATCTTTGAATTAGTTTAAATAAATATCCGTTCGTTCAGTGATAGGTTTCTTTTCTTAAAAAATTGTATTTGTTTAAATTAATATTTAAACAAGTACAGTTTACAATACAGGGTTCCAGTGAAGTGTCCAAGGAGTGTAAAGGCTGGTTTAAGCCTTTGATTCTACAACAGGGCTTTTCTAAAGCTTTGTTTAAGGCTTTAAGGACTTTAAGGCCAATCTACAACCACCAGAAGTCAGCAAATAGCTAGAATTATTTTAGTTATTAAAGTCGCGATTAATTTTTTTGCTAATACTACATTAAAATTAAATTCATTTGCATTTTAAAGTTAGGATAAAATATAATTAAAGTTTCGTCGATACTTTTTCGGGTTCGGATCGGTTTCCGCGATATTTAAGGATAGGGTAGCGTAGTTTTTATTTGGAGTGTTTAGCCCATTATTTAAATTAATAATGTAAATCATTAGTTGTTAAATAAATGGCTACAAAAAAATGTAAAATACCAGGGTTGAAAACTATATTTTTTTTTGTATTAAAAAAAAATTAAAGATATTTTTTTAAGTTCAGATTCTAAAGGGTTCAATAGACTTACAGTAAAAATATATTGCATATTTATTATTATTTAGAGTGGTTTGCTACTCTTATATTTCAGTTTTTATTAATGGGTCCTCCATTATAGTACAAAATTAAAAACATAGGTCATTTATATTAAAATTTGATCTTAAACTGTATGATAGGGACTATCAATGTTTGAAAAAATTATTGATTAATAAAATATTCTAGTTTTTAATGCCATTAACACCTACGTCACACATCTACTCTATTCCAAATTCTTATTACTGCAAGCCTTCTGCTTTATTCGAAAGTAAAAGATGTGAAATGACAGGCTGCCAGTGGCAATAAACAGATTATTGTATAATATACTTATTTTTTATTATTTAAGTTGTTTATTATCCATACATTATTAACTACGAAAATGATACTCTATTCCAAATTCTTGTTAATTTCAAGACTTCAGCTATCGCTTTTTTATAAGTGAAAGATATGTTGAATGACGTAGCTGCCAGTGGCAATCAAAACGTGAACTACTGTATTTAAAATTTAGAAAATAGTGGAGGACCTCATTGTATTATTTATTTAAAGACGTACACATAATTTAAAATTTAAATTTATATAATTTTGATTCAATAATTTTATTAATTTTGTAGTAAATAATTAAAGAATGGACACTTCATTTAGAAACGAAACTACATTTATCAATGATCTATAGCATCGGCTGTAGATCGTAAAAACATTAGATTTTTCGCGATTTCAGGTAAAGAAAACATCAGTTTAAGAAAGAAGAAACCCCTTTCCCTGCATGCTTTTGCTTTTTTCAGTTTTCCTTTTTACTATCCAAGCAGCTCTTTCTAGTATGCCCTGTTAGATTAAAATCAATTTCCCAAGAACGGCTGGGACCCATTGGGCAAACTTAGTCGTTCTTTTCGCTGCTCCCCTCTGGGATAGGGCAGTGGGGCCTCTGGGATGGACGCCTGTACTCACACTATGGGCCGCCGGACTGAGTAACCCCCTGTACTGATTCCCAGTTTTTGAAGTAGATATAAATGCATGCATTTTCGACGCCTTACGGGCACTCATCGCTGGCATGGAGAGTGCACTACAGGAGGCACTCTTGTGTCATTCAAACAGATACACTAAATTATAGTTAGATTTAATTAAATTTGCAGTTAAAGTTTACAGTTTTAAATTAGTATATCATTAGATTACTTGCGGTTAAATTTTCAATTAGCAGTTTAAAATTAGTATAATTGGTCCACTTGCATTTTAAAGTATTAGTTTAAATGATTACAATTAGTTTATTTTCGTTTTAATGTTTTAGTTGACAGTTTTAAAACATTACAATTAGTTTACTTATATTTTAAATTTTTAGAAATTTATAATTAGTTTACTTGCATTTTAAAATATAAGTCTGCAGTCTTAAATGATTACAATTACATAGTTTATTTATAGTTTTAAATAGTTTCAATAAGTTTGCGTGCATTTTAAAATATTAAATTGTAGTTAAACGCAGTTTCTTTTGTATTAATTTTGCAAAAACACACACACATACACACATATATCTATTAAAGTTAATAGATATATGAAGAAAATTCGTTTTTAGTATTCGCGTTAGCTTTTGAATAATTTTATCCGTTCGTCGCCGCGATTTCGTCTGTATATATTGTTGATTTCTTATGTATTTATGTATGTATATTATATATTTATGTATGTGCATTATATATATGTATATTATGGTTAGGGCGTGAGCAGTTTCAACGGGGCCTCCTGAGCTAACTTTTCCCTTTCAGGTGCCGGGGCCGTTAGGCGGTGGGGCGTCTAGCGGTACTCGGCCCCTTTCCTTTCTCGCTGCAACTAAAGTTGTGGGCTTGAAAGAGCGTTAACCGGGCTTGGGTGCTTACTCACGAATGCTCCGGCTTCTTTGCACGATAAGCACTCAAGTTCCGGGGCCTGGTCTGCCACACTCGCGGTGGTGCGAACCTAGCCATTTCAATGGCAAGGAAGACCCTAGGGACGTACACACTTTACACAACTCAACACCGTCGTTGAGTACACATTGTTAGGTTCCCCATTTTAATATGTATATGTATGTTTACTTTTCAGTTTTATCAGGAGGCCCACATCATCATTTATTTATTTATGTTTTTTATATGTATGTATTTACTTGTATTTCTTAGCTAAAATGTTAGGTAGGATGTATAAAAACAATAATTAATAATAAATTATCTAATTGCGGTAAAATATAACTTAAACTGCGTCGAAAACGTCCAAAATTTCAAATAAACTTCGAAGAAATAATGTACATTTTCTCTTTCAGGATTTCCACATCTTCATAAATAGTTGAAGACAAATATTAACGACATTTTTGTTACAGAATTTTTGGACATCAAAAGTAGATTTATTTTCTTTCTAATAAAAAGAGAAGGTTTAGAAAACTAGAAGAAATAGGGACTCGTCGTGTTCATATTTGAATTCAGGAGGGACGTTTTCAAAAGAAAAAGTTAGTTTCGGAATTTTAGGATAGCTGAAACATATTTAAATACATCGTTTTCTGCTTAAACTCTATCTACTGTTCGTATGTTGCGCTCTATGTACTACATTAAGAATTTAGTACTCTACTTTTATGCTCTTAATAATGAATAGTGGAACGCAGCCAATTTTCAATAGTTCAGCGTTTTCCTGCGAGATGGCCCTAGGTGTTTAACAGTTGAGAATGTTATCATCTAACAGATTATTTGTTATGAAATTTTGTAAAATAAGCGTGAAGTATTAAACTTGAATTAAAAATACGTATATGATTATCTTGTAGCACTAGACAAAATAAGTTTCAGAAGTAGTTTTTTAAATTTTGAAGTCACTAAATTAGTGACTTTGGTTGTTATAGACGTTCGAAATAATGAAAATATAGGCCAGAAACCAAAACAAAATAACAATTTCAGGAGTGGTTTTGATTTTATAAAAGATACATTAACGGGCTTTGCGCATTTCGATTCTATGGACATTTCTACATATGTTTACCAATTTTGAATAACCGTGTCTAGCTAGTATAGTAAGAGTAAGCAAAAATGAAAAAAATGGTAACTTCAAACAATTCAGTAGTCTACTAAAAATTCGATCACCCTGTATTTAAATAGAAAGTATCATTTTCTCTTAAATCAAGCATGCTGATTACGGAAAAAATAATGAAAAAAATCTCTAGGTCTTAGTTTCCAAAATAGAAATTTTTAGTTTTAATGCAAAATTGACAATATTTTTTGACTTTGACGGACTATAACTTATGAATGGTACAAGATACTTTAACGGGCGTTGCGCCATTCGATTCCATGGACATTTCTATATATGTTTACCAGTTTTGAATAACCGTGTCTAGCTAGTATAGTAAGAGTAAGCAAAAATGAAAAAAATGGTAACTTCAAACAATTCAGTAGTCTACTAAAAATTCGATCACCCTGTATTTAAATAGAAAGTATCATTTTCTCTTAAATCAAGCATGCTGATTACGGAAAAAATAATGAAAAAAATCTCTAGGTCTTAGTTTCCAAAATAGAAATTTTTAGTTTTAATGCAAAATTGACAATATTTTTTGACTTTGACGGACTATAACTTATGAATGGTACAAGATACTTTAACGGGCGTTGCGCCATTCGATTCCATGGACATTTCTACATATGTTTACCAATTTTGAATAACCGTGTCTAGCTAGTATAGTAAGAGTAAGCAAAAATGAAAAAAATGGTAACTTTAAACAATTCAGTAGTCCACTAAAAATCCGGTCACCCTGTATTTAAATAGAAAGTATCATTTTCTCTTAATTTAAGCATGCCGATTACGGGAAAAATAATGAAAAAAATCTCTAGGCCTTAGTTTTTAAAATAGAAATTTTTATTTTTAATGCAAAATTGACAATATTTTTTGACTTTGACGCACTATAACTTATGAATGGTACAATATACTTTAACGGACGTTTCGCCATTCGATTCTATGGACATTTCTACATATGTATACCAATTTTGAATAACCGTGTCTAGCTAGTATAGTAAGAGTAAGCAAAAATTAAAAAAATGGTAACTTTAAACAATTCAGTAGTCCACTAAAAATCCGATCATCCTGTATTTAAATAGAAAGTATTATTTTCTCTTAAACCAAGCATGCTGATTACGGGAAAAATAATGAAAAAAATCTCTAGGCCTTAGTTTCCAAAATAGAAATTTTTATTTTTAATGCAAAATTGACAATATTTTTTGACTTTGACGGACTATAACTTATGAATGGTAAAAGATACTTTAACGGGCGTTGCGCCATTCGATTCTATGGACATTTCTACATATGTTTACCAATTTTGAATAACCGTGTCTAGCTAGTATAGTAAGAGTAAGCAAAAATGAAAAAAATGGTAACATTAAAGATTCAGTAGTCCACTAAAAATCCAATCACCCTGTATTTAAATAGAAAGTATCATTTTCTCTTAATTCAAGCATGCTGATTATGGGAAAAATAATGAAAAAAATCTCTAGGCCTTAGTTTTCAAAATAGAAATTTTTATTTTTAATGCAAAATTGACAATATTTTTTGATTTTGACAGCCTGTAACTTATGAATGGTAAAAGATACTTTAACGGGCTTTGTGCCATTCGATTCTATGGACATTTCTACATATGTTTACCAGTTTTGAATAACCGTGTCTAGCTAGTATAGTAAGAGTAAGCAAAAATGAAAAAAATGGTAACTTTAAACAATTCAGTAGTCTACTATAAATCCGATCACCCTGTATTTAAATAGAAAGTATAATTTTCTCTTAATTCAAGCATGCTGATTACGGGAAAAATAATGAAAAAAATCTCTAGGCCTTAGTTTTCAAAATAGAAATTTTTATTTTAATGCAAAATTGACAATATTTTTTGGCTTTGAAGGACTATAACTTATGAATGGTACAAGATACTTTAACGGACGTTGCGCCATTCTATTCTATGGACATTTCTACATATGTTTACCAGTTTTGAATAACCGTGTCTAGCTAGTATAGTAAGAGTAAGCAAAAATGAAAAAAATGGTAACTAAACAATTCAGTAGTCCACTAAAAATTCGATCACCCTGTATTTAAATAGAAAGTATCATTTTCTCTTAAATCAAGCATGCTGATTACGGAAAAAATAATGAAAAAAATCTCTAGGTCTTAGTTTCCAAAATAGAAATTTTTAGTTTTAATGCAAAATTGACAATATTTTTTGACTTTGACGGACTATAACTTATGAATGGTACAAGATACTTTAACGGGCGTTGCGCCATTCGATTCCATGGACATTTCTATATATGTTTACCAGTTTTGAATAACCGTGTCTAGCTAGTATAGTAAGAGTAAGCAAAAATTAAAAAAATGGTAACTTTAAACAATTCAGTAGTCCACTAAAAATCCGATCAGCCTGTATTTAAATAGAAAGTATAATTTTCTCTTAATTCAAGCATGCTGATTACGGGAAAAATAATGAAAAAATCTCTAGGCCTTAGTTTTTAAAATAGAAATTTTTATTTTTAATGCAAAATTGACAATATTTTTTGACTTTGACGGACTATAACTTATGAATGGTACAAGATACTTTAACGGGCGTTGCGCCATTCGATTCTATGGACATTTCTACATATGAATACCAATTTTGAATAACCGTGTGTAGCTAGTATAGTAAGAATAAGCAAAAATGAAAAAAATGGTAACTTTAAACAATTCAGTAGTCCACTAAAAATCCGATCATCCTGTATTTAAATAGAAAGTATTATTTTCTCTTAAACCAAGCATGCTGATTACGGGAAAAATAATGAAAAAAATCTCTAGGCCTTAGTTTCCAAAATAGAAATTTTTATTTTTAATGCAAAATTGACAATATTTTTTGACTTTGACGGACTATAACTTATGAATGGTAAAAGATACTTTAACGGGCGTTGCGCCATTCGATTCTATGGACATTTCTACATATGTTTACCAATTTTGAATAACCGTGTCTAGCTAGTATAGTAAGAGTAAGCAAAAATGAAAAAAATGGTAACATTAAAGATTCAGTAGTCCACTAAAAATCCGATCACCCTGTATTTAAATAGAAAGTATCATTTTCTTTTAATTTAAGCATGCTGATTACGGGAAAAATAATGAAAAAAATCTCTAGGCCTTAGTTTTTAAAATAGAAATTTTTATTTTTAATGCAAAATTGACAATATTTTTTGGCTTTGACGCACTATAACTTATGAATGGTACAAGATACTTTAACGGGCGTTGCGCCATTCGATTCTATGGACATTTCTACATATGTATACCAATTTTGAATAACCGTGTCTAGCTAGTATAGTAAGAGTAAGCAAAAATGAAAAAAATGGTAACATTAAAGATTCAGTAGTCCACTAAAAATCCAATCACCCTGTATTTAAATAGAAAGTATCATTTTCTCTTAATTCAAGCATGCTGATTATGGGAAAAATAATGAAAAAAATCTCTAGGCCTTAGTTTTCAAAATAGAAATTTTTATTTTTAATGCAAAATTGACAATATTTTTTGATTTTGACAGCCTGTAACTTATGAATGGTAAAAGATACTTTAACGGGCTTTGTGCCATTCGATTATATGGACATTTCTACATATGTTTACCAGTTTTGAATAACCGTGTCTAGCTAGTATAGTAAGAGTAAGCAAAAATGAAAAAAATGGTAACTTTAAACAATTCAGTAGTCTACTATAAATCCGATCACCCTGTATTTAAATAGAAAGTATAATTTTCTCTTAATTCAAGCATGCTGATTACGGGAAAAATAATGAAAAAAATCTCTAGGCCTTAGTTTTCAAAATAGAAATTTTTATTTTAATGCAAAATTGACAATATTTTTTGGCTTTGAAGGACTATAACTTATGAATGGTACAAGATACTTTAACGGACGTTGCGCCATTCTATTCTATGGACATTTCTACATATGTTTACCAGTTTTGAATAACCGTGTCTAGCTAGTATAGTAAGAGTAAGCAAAAATGAAAAAAAATGGTAACTAAACAATTCAGTAGTCCACGAAAAATTCGATCACCCTGTATTTAAATAGAAAGTATCATTTTCTCTTAAATCAAGCATGCTGATTACGGGAAAAATAATGAAAAAAATCTCTAGGTCTTAGTTTCCAAAATAGAAATTTTTATTTTTAATGCAAAATTGACAATATTTTTTGACTTTGACGGACTATAACTTATGAATGGTACAAGATACTTTAACGGGCGTTGCGCCATTCGATTCTATGGACATTTCTACATATGTTTACCAGTTTTGAATAACCGTGTCTAGCTAGTATAGTAAGAGTAAGCAAAAATGAAAAAAATGGTAACTTTAAACAATTCAGTAGTCCACTAAAAATTCGATCACCCTGTATTTAAATAGAAAGTATCATTTTCTCTTAAATCAAGAATGCTGATTACGGGAAAAATAATGAAAAAAATCTCTAGGTCTTAGTTTCCAAAATAGAAATTTTTATTTTTAATGCAAAATTGACAATATTTTTTGACTTTGACGGACTATAACTTATGAATGGTAAAAGATACTTTAACGGGCGTTGCGCCATTCGATTCTATGGACATTTCTACATATGTTTACCAATTTTGAATAACCGTGTCTAGCTAATATAGTAAGAGTAAGCAAAATGAAAAAAATAGTAACTTTAAAGATTCAGTATCCCACTAATTATTCGACCACCTTGTATTATTTTATTAAAATTACGTAAAGTTATCTCCGATTAAAAATTACGATTTAATTGTATATTTCTGTCTGCAGCACAAGCCTTTTGCCGGTTGTTACGTCATTAACAAAGTATTAGATAACTAATTATTTTAAAAAATATACCTGTTAAAGTAGTAAACAGCCATTTACAATTTGTCTCTCATAGTGAAAGGATGGTTGTACTCTCCTGGTTTGCTGGACCGTGCTCGACCATTCCTTTCTATTTTTGTGTATTTGTATTTCATAGTATTTAAATCTGTGGTAGTTACCTCTACCCTTAAAATAAATTATAAAATGTTAGAATTAAATTCTTTAAATTAAAGTGCGCCTAGACCAACCCAGGGCCCAGAAGGACAACGTGGGATACATATTTGTATAACGGTAGTTTGGTAAAATGTCCAGGTTTATCCTGAGACAAGGTATGTGAAAATAAACTTCCCAGCAAATTGAAAATTTATCAATTTTTACATTTTATATCAATTTTTAAAATATTTTAGGTCAATTAACTTGACATGTTCCTCAATCTAATAATTGTTGCTGTACCCGTAATTTTAGGGTCTAAGACATAACAATACGATATAAATACAATACAATAAATTGTACAACAATTCAAATTTAATATTTTAAAATACAGTACTTGTTCTAGTGTTACACAGTACATTAAATAGCTAAAATCTTATAATTACCTATGTATTTTTCAAACTATTTAAAACTTACAATTGCAAAATTTATTTGCGAAATAAACATTACAATATATGTCTCATAGATTGTGACACGGATTTTCCCATTTATTTATTTAAATATACAAACTATCAAATAAATAAAATAAGGTAAATGACACACCCAACAATGGGTAATAAGCAGTAATGATATAATTATTTACTATTAAACAGGCTTGTATAAAATAAATTTTGATTTCAACTTTAAATAAACTTAAAACTGAGTACAATGTGGCATATAAAGGAATGACAGTGTGTGAGTGATTGGGTAAGCGAAATATTGCTCTATAAAATTGCCCGGGAAATTTTATAGTGTAAGACTAGCTTTAGTTAAGGTTAGCTTAGGATAAGTTAGTTATAAGATAGGGCGCCATATTTGTACTCAGTTTTTTTCATATTAAACAATAAATAGTTAATTATTAATAAACAATTATTTGAATATATTTCTATAATAATAATATGGGAAAATCCTGTCTGCAAAATTCATTAAAAATTGTTTCATTTTCAATAATTTCAATTCGTTTTTTTAATTGATTTTTCAATATTTTTTACTGTTATTGTATGCCAATTAGTTTTGGGTTCAAATCCCGCACTCAACAATTGTGAAACAGAGGAAATGTTTAAGTTTTTGACCCAATTTTCTGAATACATAATTTTTAATTTTTACAAATTCAGAATAACGTATTGCATTTTTATTTTGTCAAAAGTAAATTTGTAATGGTTGTTATTACTATTTTGTCAAAATTGACTAAATATTACATAAACTACGTGAGTTAAGAATGTTTATTCAGTCGAAGAAATTAACCAACTCGCCCTTACGGGCTCGTGGGTTAAGCTTTCTTCTCATGAATAAACATTATCTTAGCTCACTTGGTGTATAAATATCTATTAACAAATATATATTTTACTATATTATATGCTTTTGAAAACTTGGATTTTTAAAGTGTTACCTATTACAATTTTGCTGGGAAGTTGCTGTACATTGCAATGAATGTTCAATTATTAATAAATCAGAATATAAAAATAATTAAGAATGAAAGGTGTGAGTGAGTGTGGATCGTATGTATGGGTAAAATATATAAAAAAATAAATAAAAAAAAAAAATAAGAATAATATGAAAATAAAAACCAACTTTTATTTATGAATGATCCCCTGAATGTTTTGTGTGATTGAGGTTTATTTAGTATTGATATATATTTGATAAAAGACAGTATTTCAACATTTTTATTCAGACAATAATATTTTACAATGTTTATATATCTTTGAAAGAAAATTTGGAATATATTTCATTCATTTGAAATGAAATTTTCTGGGTCTTAAGAGAAAAGATGCCACACCCAACTAGGGGTAAAGAACATTATAATAAACAGATATTTTGCATTTATACAAATCTTAAAATTTAAATGAAATGAATATTAAGTCAAATAAAAACGTTCATTGCAATACAGCCTAGTTAAGTTTAGTTTAAGGGGGCGCGTCGTCATCCTAACTTTAACTTGTAAATCTAACTTAAATTGTAACTTTCGTCCCGGGTGAATTTGCTCGCGTAACCCGGCATGAGGTCCGGGTCGCTAACTTCCGCATATCCGGCATGTGGTCCGGATCGTTTCCGTTCCGTTGACATCGTACAGCCCAGGATCCTTTTGGACCTGGATATTATCGTCCTTCTAGAGACCGTGGGATATAATCGTCATCCTAACTTTAACTTTTAAATGGTAGATTTCATGCCGGCATGAGGTCCGGATTGTTTTAGTTTTTTTATTTTTATTAGCTCGTGTAATCCGGTATGAGGTCCGGATCGATTAGGCCAGGAACCCAGGACCTGGACAACGGGGGACAACGAAGGATCGAGAAAGGAGCAAGTCTTTAAGGCGAATTAAAGACGCGAATATATTCGAAATTTGTCGCGAACCGGGTACGGTAAATGTTGAATAAATTTTGATAACATTGATTTTATTTTTTGTTGTGTCGGGAATATTTTTTTATAAACTGTAGTTTGGGGTTTGCTGGGTTAATTTTTGCCATAAATTCGTTCGCGAAAATCGATTTATAATGATATATTTGGGGTGGGATTTTGGGATTGTTCATATTATATTATCTTATATTATATATGCTCGTATATAATATAAATATGATATAATATATTTATTTTATATGTTATGCTTTTTTCCTAGGGCACTGAGTATTTGGCGTGCCAGTATTTTTAATACTGTGCAATGAATACTCATCAAATTCCGCCGAAAGTCTCTCGCGGGCATGAAAATGTTCGGTGGACTTTACACATGGTAAAAAAGAGCCTTGTTGCAGATTACTAAAATTAGTACCAGCAGCTAATTTGGTAATCACAATGAAGTTGTTTTTTATCGTGAGGTGAGCAACCCTCGTCCAAGAAAACTTACCCTCCTATATGGATTGCACGGGGTCGGTTTTCGCGGAATGGGGAGGGCGCGGTCGTAGGTCCAAACACTGTATGGAATATGACGATGAGCAATAGTTTATCGGCGTATGCATATCAGTGGTTGGAACGCGCTTGGCCCCTGCAGGCCGCGTCCGTGAACAAGCCACAAATAGGTTCATTTCATCTCATTATAATTTTTGTTAGGGTTTCAGGCGCGGGCGATTCTATTTATAGTTGGTATGAGATCGTTAGGGTTTTGTAGGACACCCCAGTCGTGGTTTAGGCCGGGGTGGCTCTGTCCTCAACTCCTTTGAATCGCAGGAGGTTTGGACAGGGTTCCCTGCCCAAGTGGAGAGACCTTGTCGTGGTGGCAGGGCTTAACCATACCCAAATTGGGGTGGGACCAACGTCTCCACAAACTATCGAATTAATATCTGTTTCTGGTTAATATAATAACAAAATAATTATTTTGGCACATATTAATTCGATAATTTTTATTTAAATGCAATTATTTTAATAAGTGAACAAATAAAATATTAATTCTTGCGAAATATAGTTATAAAATTTGATGACCTCCCGCCAATTCCATGTTTAAAATAGCAATGATCTTTAAGTAAAGGATCACTTCCGGTTGATCTAATTTGTTGTTCCAATAAATAGAAAAGTCTGTAATACCAAATTTTGGATTATATTTTATTATGTTTTTCCTCAAAAATCTGTTAAGAGCTTCATGTAAAGTACCACTTCCGGTATATCAAAGTCAAAATCTAAAATGTTTCAAATTATATACGAGTTTTAAATACCTAAGTTTTGGACCATATTTTAGTAGATTTTAAGGAAAAATCACACACATTATTGTAAAAATCCCTATCGAATTTTTGGACCGAAAACGTTACCTCCCTTATCTATGGTGTGGCGGGAGGTAAACGTACATAATATATGCAAAATAAACTAAAAAAAAAAATTGTCAATTTAGTAAATTTTCCAGAAAATAGCCCAATTTAGAGCAGCTGATGTTCCTTTAGCCAGATCTTCTCTCGTGCATTCCTCTTCTAAGATGGCGCACGTGACCAGGTGAGGTGGGTCTTATTTGTTTTTGACTACAATGACATAAAGTGGGTTCTTCTTGGTACCCCCAGTTGTACCTAGGTATTTCATAGGCGCTTTAAAATTTTCCAAATGGGCCATTTTTGGTCATTATCTGGTGGTGGTTTTTCATCTTTTGCAAATAAAGTAAAAAGAAAATTATGATAAATTATTTAACAATGAATTTAATTCAAGCAATTTGAAATAAAATATTAGATATCTTTATGAGGATTTTGAATGTGTCTTTGCTTATAACACAAAAAATAAGGGTTGGACATTTTAAATTTAAATATTAAAATATATTTTATCTTTTAAATATCCTAATTATTATTTATTTTGAATGTTACAGGGTTCTATGCAGTATGGCCGATACACCTTTCGAATATACCCTCATGAAACCTGATTTCTTCCAGTATCATCGTTGGATAATGAATCCCGAGACGTGGAGAAGAATTTCCCGAAAAAAATGCACCCTTATGCCCTCCCCATCAACCCTATTTTAAAGGTATTTATGCCCATTACCATCTACTTATCAATAAAACCAAATTAATTCGAAATATTTCTTGTATTGTGTTATTATTTATGTATAATTTCCGGTAAAAATTGATATACGCTGTTGTATGATGAATTTAAATTACAAATTATTATTTAAACATCTTAAATTAATGATTGTTTTCAAATAAATACTCTTCATCCGTTCAAAATTGGTAGGATTTTATCGCATTCGAATCTCGCTGTATTTCCACCAATCACAAGCTTCGTTATTTTTGCCAATCACAATCGTTAGTTCCACCAATCACATGAGACCACATGAGACCACGCCGTAAGCGTCACTGCGTAACATGTGTTGCAAGCAAGTTGATGTTAAGAAGTGGTCTTATGTTTTTGTGATATATTTTGTGATTAAAGTAACTTATTTACGTGTTATATTTGTGAAATGGACTTGGAGCAGTTGAATTCGAGTGCCTAGCTGTAGTTTGAAAGGTAAATTACTTGATTTTCTAATAAATTTAAGGACAAAAATCTTGACGTAACCTTACTTACATCTTCAAGTTCTACATAAAGATGTATTTGTATATTGAATTCATCATAAAACAGCCTTAATACATGTAATATTTTATATTGTTGCATTTAACATTCTTTTACATTAGTAAAGTATTAATACATTCTTATACGACGCAGAATGTCTAACCTTGCTTTTTGAAGGTCGTACATGATTTGCACCTTTCAGTATCATATTTTTAAGAACTTAAACGTAAAATCGTGTAGTGTACATATTTAGCTGTAGTTTGAAAGGTATATTATGTAATTTTATAATAAATGTAAGGACAAAAATCATATTGAAATATCTAATGACGCTACGTACATCTTCAAGTTCTAAATGTACATTTGTATAGGTATCAAATTCATCATTAAACAGCAGCTAATACATTTTTACATTTGAGTATTTTTAATCTTGCTTTTTGAATATAATATGCAACTTTATAAAAATGTCCATAATGTTATGTAATGTTTATCTATAGAGGTGTGCAAAAGTTTTAAGCCAAACAGATTTTTAAACCATTATCATATATTGTAAAAGTGATACAACAATGAAACAGTTATAATAATAAACATATGCATTTGTGCATAAAATATTTTCCTATTATAAAACAGAAACTATGTAGGTAAATAAAGTTATGTAGTAACAAAATAATTTCTAGTGCTCTGCAAAAATATGCGAATTTCAAAACAACCAATAAATCTGTTTAGTCTTATTTTGTTATCCATATTTAATAGTTTATCATCATTCCTTTTGATACAATCACTGCAGAATATTATCGAGACATTAATTTAATTAAATTTGTAATACTGTCTTGTGGTGTACATCTTGTCATTCATTTTCTAAATGGTTCTATAATTCAGGCTTGTTTTTCTTTTCCATCGCGGATGTTTAACTTCTGGCTTAAATGTTTTATTGGATTTAAATTCGGAGATTAGGGTGGTCAAACACTAATTTTGTTGACCTAAAAATTAGTTTTTTACTTTAGATTTTAGTTTAATTATTTTATCTGTTCGCTTTGTTGGTTTACGGGGGTCTATTGTACCTTGGCTTGTCAGCTAATGATTTTGGCAATGTATATTTGGTGATAATTCCATTTTCTGCGCTTTTATCGATCATTAGGAAGTCTGCTATCTCACGAGAAACTTCTCCTTGACGAGAAAGGTTTATTGCGGATTCTCGTACCTGAAAGTGGGTGTATTTCACCAATTTATTAGACAATAACAAGTTAATATTGAATTGTGTATTATCTATTTGTAAGTACTTACATTATGTTAGAGTTTGGATTACAGTAACCTATATAACTACATTTGTGTGTAATTTGGTGAAAAATATAACTTAATATTGTGATAGTGAATATGTGATAGTGAATATATCAGTGTTATATTATAATTGCTCTATTTTATTTCCTATTGATACAGTTTTTTTCTAAGACATAGTCACAATATAGCAGTTAATATATTCAAATTAAAAATATATTTGTGTTAAATTATTGATCTATTTTTAATTGTATCTCTGTATATAAATCTTTGCATCACTATTATTTATTTGAAAGTATTTACATAGGTATATTAAAGTAATCTATATGTCGATAAGTCTTAGAAAAAAAGTGTTATACATTATACTCGCAAAAATCTGTAATATTATGTAACAACTTATACGATACAATTTAATAAATATTTGGCGATATATATATTTCATTATTTATTTATTTACAAATCCTCATAGAATAATATCATTACAATATGTAACACAAATAAAATGTATTATATAAATGACCAATAAAAACAGTAAAAAAGAATACAATTTCTCAATTGAAAAACCTATTTTCCTATCCTCAAAAATTGCATTCCAGCAATCAGCAATTCATCAAAATACGAACTAGATCATTAAAATGAGATCAGCAGGATATGAGCGATTTACAGCCTATAGGTAAGCAACCGGCAAAATTCGATTCAAGAGCACCGCAAAGCGATCGCCGATTTGCAGCCTGCATGAATAATTTTAGCGCCTAAATTTCTACCTAGTGCACAGCAGATTACAAAAGCAAGAAGCCTACACTAAAAAATTCCTAGCCAGCAAAATCCGATCCGCGAGTACCAGTAAGGCTTCTGGTCGACAAAATCGCAAAAATCGTGTAAAATCGACGTTTTAGAGCCGTAGCGGCCGAAAAGTAGCACTTTACTGCCGTTACGAGCATTTTTGAGCTCTCAGACGGATTTTCAGCCGATCGCAAGGCATTTACCCACCAAAATTCAGAAATCCATCGATCGCAATACTGTTGCTAGACTTCTGTCTGACAAAATTTAAAAATTGTGTATATTCGGCGATGTTCAGCGTGTAGCAAGACTACTAGTCACGAAAACGAGAATTTGTGAGCTCTCTGGCCGAACGGAACGTATTCCCCCACAAAAATTCAAATTTCTGACAATACGGTAGGCTGTAGTAAGGCCTGGTGATCGAATCGTGAATCTCAAGTCTCCCACCACGGATTTCTAGCTGTGTATAATACTGGCTGTCTGTTGAATTTACAGCCATTCGTGCAGCGGGAGTGGTGGCGTCCTACCGGACACTCTTTGTCGTGAAATTACGTAATCACGCCTATTTCAAGCTATATACAGGTTTCTAGAAATTTTTTGCTGGCTAGGCCCCAGGAACCAGCGGAGCGATCCGATCCCAGCTCCCAGCAACCCGCCTAGCACCCACGTGCTGCCTTCGGCTGTAGCCTAGGCGCGCTCGTGGATGGCTAGGGCGGGTTGCTGGTAGCTAGGATGGGATGCTCGGCTGGTTCCTGGTGGCTAGTAAGCGGGATTCGAACCTGGATCTTTAGGATGGGAGATTTTTGTTGGTCGTCGTTCTGGTTGTGGATCTATAGGCTGTGAAATGGTTTCTAAGCGGGATATGAACTTAGATCTTTGGATTGCAATTTTTTTGTTTGGAAATAGGGTGTTAGAATGAAATATTATATAGTATTATCGGTATTTATTGGTCATAAATATATTACATAATGGTGTACATAATGCATTGCTATATTTTGCAAAGATATTGTTTTAATACAGAGATATATGCGAATGACAATGTATCTTGATCTGTAACACTTTGAAAGATGATATTTGATATATAGGTTTGTTTATAATTATATATATATAAGAACATATGATATAAATTCTTTATTATGATTCGTTGAAATATACAAGTAGGCTAACATATATGATTGACAACAATCGATCGATTAATTGTTGAAAGAACTTTTATAAGGATCATTTGTTTTAACAAATAGAAATAATAGAAGACATTAATTATGTGTAAGATGATCATATGTTTATTTATAACAGAAAATCCTTACAAAGTTTTTCCCTAACATTTTTTGGGTATTGAAAATATATTCTAAGTTTAAAATAATATATTCTACAACTTCAAAATGAATGTCTCTCTTGCTATAAACTTTTGGGATTCAAATTCGAATTTGCACATAGCTAAAAGATATATTTAAAATTTGTAAACGAAAGTTTAAACAAAATGAAAAGAAAATTTTAATGTTTTTTTTTTAAATCAATATTTGAATATGAAAATCAAGTTTAAAATGTTTTCAATCATGCAAACAGTATATAAAATATATTTGTTTTAAAGTGTATCAAACATGTAAATGTTAATATATTGATTAACTATGTGGAATCGAAATATGAGGCCCAAAATTTTGTGATCTATATAAATAGGGATAATGTATCAATTTATCAGTTTTATATCTTAATTAATGCATTTCGAAATTTAAAATGTAATGTTTCTAATTACGTCGAAACTCTTATTACGTCATTCTTACAGGAGAGACAATTATTTTGTGATACAGTTTTAAATTAGAAGACTTGGTACATAGGTGATTTGAAAACAAAATGTTTTTATCATCTTTTTCAACGGACATAGAAAAAGTATGTGTGTAAAGTATGATTTTCCGCTCTTGATACACAAATAACTATTTTGTAATGTGCGAATATATTGTGAAGTGTATTTTAAATATAATAATACAAATTAGGTTTTTTCTTACTATGTTTTATTTAAAACGATCAGAGTATTAGATTACATGTATCGTATGTATGTAGGGGATGCAAATGATGGTACAGAAAAATAGAGCTAAGTCCCAATTACTTATATAGTTTCGAGATATTGAAATTTTAAAGTTTTAAATATGTACTATTGATTCATATATTGTGCATAATAACTTTAAAATTAAATGCTTCAAGAACTAAGAGTGATAGCAAATTATCCTAATCTTATTTTTATTTGTTGGATTATTTTCTATAAGTAAACGAAATTTCAGCACTTTGGAATCGCTGAAAACATTTTCAGCAATGCTTGTTTCACAACAGGTATATCTATTGACAATAGCAATTTAAAAAAATGAGTATATGAAAAACTAAAAGAAAAAGCGACTTGCATTTTCAAAATTTAGTTGTAGAGAGTTATTTCGTGTATTTATACAAATTTTAAAAAGTTTTAAATCGCTGAAAATATTTTCAGTAATGTTTATTTCAAAACGTGTTCATGTTTATTAAAAATATCAACTTTGAAATTGAATATCACGAAAACTAAGAAAAATAGCGCCTCGTACTTTTTAAATTTGTATATAGAAAGTAATTTTCTATATGTATAATTTTAAAATGTTTCAGTCACTGGAAAAGAAAATCAGTGATGTTTATTTTAAGACGTGTATATGTTTAATGAAAATAGTAACTTTAGAAATGAATATCACGAAAATTAAGAGATATAGCGACTTGTACTTTTCAAAGTGATATTAAGGAATTTATTTACTATATTGTAAACCTAATTTTAGAATATATGAATTGCTGAAAAAGTTTTCAGTAATGCTAGTTTCAAGACGAGTACATCTCTATTGAAAATAGCAAGTTTAAAAATTAATATCTCGTAAACTAACAGAAATAGCCATTTGTACTTTTCAAATTCGAATGTAGGAAATTATTTTGTAAATGTATAATTATTTTCCAAATGTATGAATCTCTGAAAATAATCAGTAATGTTTAGACTTAGCTCTTTCGTTTCTTGTACCCTTCAAATAATATGTATGTATGTAATATGTGTATTAATGTATGAGAACCTAACGTAATACGCTTTGAGATGTTGAAATATAATTATGAAAATGAAAATGGGAATTGTATAATGATATGATTTTATTCTCTGTCATTTAAATATGCTTATATGTATGAGTGTTTTCGACATTTGTTTATAAAGTTTTTATTAGTAGAGCAGATGATTTTTCACGTTAAATGGTTATATAACATAAGTACTTTATAGGTGTGAGGTGGTTTTATTCATTTATTTACATAAATTTTATAAACATGACTTGGGGTGTACAAAATCTATGTTGGGGTTGTTTTGGGGTGCGATGCTCTGCAATAGGGTGATCATCTCCAATGCGGAAATCAGGATTCATGAACTGCAACTCTCTCGGGTACTTCTGCAGCATCGTCTGTTTAAGTGCACAGCTTATCTTTCTGCAACAATAGAAAATATACTCGAAAGCAACAAATATAAATTAGTGGTTAATGGTCATAAAAAATAATATGATTTTATTTGTAGATTATTAAGAATTGTTTTAAGTATATTATTATTTAAAAAGATATATTAATGGCAAAGAAAGTGCGAGATATCAATATTACAAAAGAATGAATAAATATTTCAATCGATCAATTATAGACTTTAATGCATAATGTGTACGATATTAAAGTATTTTAATAATGAGGTATAAGTTACGTATTTTGTCGTATTATCGTACACATTCATAATTACGTATATATGGAACAAAATATATGTAGTAAAATATATAGGACATACAATGATATGATATATTAAAAATTATATACAGGTGAACACAATTCTTGACAGATGTTTAACATTAGAAAACATTTTTTTCAAATATCTTTGCCGTAAAAGTATATGGGGTGCTTTATACATAGTATTTACAGAATAAAATGTTAGAAGATTGTATATGGTAGAAATATTAAATAATTATCAATTAATGCAAACTATTTTCGATATAATATGAACAATTATTTAAATATAGCTTATATCTTGTATCTATACTAGAATAATCCCTCCAAATTAATGGTTAATATATCAAATGAAAATACAACTTTGTATGAAGTATAATAAAAGCAAAAAAAAAACTCACTTTCAATAAATGAAATCTATGGATATAACTCCAAGTCCTGCAGGTATCCTAACGTCCTCTCCAAGCACCAGGAAGTCGTCCTCGTGGTCACGATACACCAGCGCACTACACACACGTCTTCACACTAGCACTGTAACAAACAAACTGAAAGAATTAATCCATGTAATAGTTAGGGTGTTAAATAATTTACCCCGTAGAAATACAAGTCAAAAATTAAATAATAATGAGTCATTATAAATAATAATTGCTTCTTATGTATTATGTAATCAGTTTACGGTGTTTTGAATTTTATGAATGTAGAAGTGGCGCGAAAAAATTTGAGTACGCAAAATACAAAATTACAATTTTTTTTATTGTAACATTTTATTAAATATGTATGTTCTTTTCAGATGCAGCCGTGTGAAAAGCCGACATCCTGGTGTTGCAGACTTAGCGACTTGGAGTCCCGGCATTGTAAGCTGAAGCACTCAACAATGGTGAGTTACATTGTAATAGATATTTCTTGTAATCTCGCCCAGGGGGATTAGCTGTTAAATCTAAGTTTTGACGAAAAGTACTAAAATTAAATTAAACAATATAATACTATATGTAGTAATCAAATAATATTACTACCAAGTTCATATCTCTACCCATTTTTTAATTATTACCCCAAAAGTCAATATACCCCATTTTCAGATAAAAACTTCAAAATTTTCAAAAATCTAATTTTTATCTATCTAGATACTTCTCAATGCGCTGATTACAAATTTTGAAACCGCAGGTCGATAACTCGTTTCGTTCTCGAGATATTTACATTCAAAGTTTTGCTCAAAACTGCCCATTTTTGGGTAATAACCCAAAAATGGGTCGAGATATGAATTTGGCGACAACACCATTCGATTCTACGGGCAAAATTACATAAGTACACCAATTTTCAGAATATTTGAACACCGCATACAATCTCTAAAGCAAAATAACTGAAAATGGCCAAAAATCGCAAAAATCCTAAGGGGTACCCCTTAGGATTTTTTCAGATTTTGGCCATTTTCAAACTTTTATTCATAAAAAATGAACCAGTGGGTCAAAAACTATGAAAATTGGTATACTTATGTATTTTTGTCCCTAGAATCGAATGGTGATGTCGCCAAATTCATATCTCGACCCATTTTTGGGTTATTACCTAAAAATGGGCAGTTTTGAGCAAAACTTTGAATGTAAATATCTCGAGAACGAAACGAGATATCGACCTGCGGTTTCAAAATTTGGAATCAGCGCATTGAGAAATATCTAGATCTATGAAAATTAGATTTTTGAAAATTTTGAATTTTTTATCTGAAAATGGGGTATATTGACTTTTGAGGCAATAATTCAAAAATGGGTATAGATATAAACTTGGTAGTAATTTTATTTGATTGTAAATACAATGTTACGTAAGTGTACGCATTTTTAGAGTATTTGAACAAATGTGTGAA
Source organism: Ophonus ardosiacus (assembly GCA_943142095.1). Lineage (NCBI taxonomy): Eukaryota > Metazoa > Arthropoda > Insecta > Coleoptera > Carabidae > Ophonus > Ophonus ardosiacus. The sequence continues at coordinate 468,827 of OW964834.1, forward strand.
TTTTTAGAAAGAAAAGTATTGAAATATAAATGAATAAATGCTATAAAAAAGTTCCTTGGAAAAGATTCTGTATACTTAATGTTTAGGAGGATAACTTTTATTTATTTATTTACATAAATCTTATAAATAAATCTTGAGGGTACCATTACATGTTGGGGTGTCTTCAGAGTGATGCTCTGCAACAATATGATCATCTCTAACGCTGAAATCAGTATAGATATCTTTCTGCAACTCACATCCTTCTACGGCTTGGCCAGGACTGTAATTCATATCTGTTACATGTTTCTGTAACAATAGAAATATATTCGAAATAATATTTGGATTAGTGGTTACAGATAATAATATGGATGGACTTAGAACTGTTTCAATCGTTTGTAATTATTAAAAATAAAATACCTAATATGAAAGTAAGTGTGAGAAATTTAACATTAAAAAGAATATTTAAATTTTTAATTATTTAAATATAAAATGTTTGTAGTAAAATATATAGTATGTCCAATAATATATGATATGTGTATATGGTATTAACACTATGAATAATTCTAAATTAATTCAAATTCTTTTCCACACAACATCAATTATAATTCAAATATAAAGTATATATACACCCGAATAATCGTTAGAAATAATGGCTAATATATCCAATAATGGTTACTAAAAGTAGTTTAAAAATATAAAAAGAAACTTACTGTGAATAAATTATTTCCCTAAGTATAAGTCCAAATCGTGAAGATGTCCAAAAGTCCTCTCCAGGCACTAGGAAGTCGTCCTCGAAGGCACAGTACACGAGCACACCACACGTCTTTACACTAGCACTGTAACAAACAAACTGAAAGAATTAATCCATGTAATAGTTAGGGTGTTAAATAATTTACCCCGTAGAAATACAAGTCAACAATATAATAATAATGCGTCGTTATAAATAATAGTTGCTTCTTATGTATTATGTAATTCGTTCACGGTGTTTTGAATTTTATGAATGTAGAAGTGGCGCGAAAAAAGATACTTTAACGGGCGTTGCGCCATTCGATTCTATGGACATTTCTACATATTTTTACTAATTTTGAATAACCATGTCTAGCTAGTATAGTAAGAGTAAGCAAAAATGAAAAAAATGGTAACTTTAAACAATTCACTAGTCTACTATAAATCCGACCACCCTGTATTTAAATGAAAAGTATCATTTTCTCTTAATTCAAGCATGCTGATTATAGGAAAAATAATGAAAAAAATCTGTAGGCCTTAGTTGCTGAAATATAAATTTTTATTTTTAACGCAAAATTGACAATATTTTTTGATTTTGACGGCCTATAACTAATGAATGGTTAAATATACATTAACGGGCGTTGAGCCATTCGATTCTAAGGACATTTCTACATATATGTTTACCAATTTTGAATAACCGCGTTTAGCTACTATAGTAAGAGGAAGCAAAAATGAAAAAAATGGTAATTTTAAACAATTCAGTAGTCCACTAAAAATCCGACCACCTGTATTTAAATGAAAAGTATCATTTTCTCTTAATTCAAGCATGCTGATTGTGGGAAAAATAATGAAAAAATTCTCTAGGCCTTAGTTTCTAAAATAGAAATTTTTATTTTTAATGCAAAATTGATAGTATTTTTTTGATTTTGACGGCCTATAACTAATGAATGGTAAAATATACATTATTGGGAGTTGCGCCATTCGATTCTATGGACTTTTCTACATATGTTTACCAGTTTTGAATAACCGTGTCTAGTTAGTATAGTAAGAGTAAGCAAAAATGAAAAAAATGTAACTTTAAACAATTCAGTAGTCCACTAAAAATCCGATCACCCTGTATTTAAATGGAAAGTATCATTTTCTCTTAATTCAAGTATGCTGATTACGGGAAAAATAATGAAAAAAATCTCTAGGCCTTAGTTTTTAAATTAGATATTTTTATTTTTAATGCAAAATTGACAATATTTTTTGACTTTGACGGACTATAACTTATGAATGGTAAAAGATACTTTAACGAGCGTTGCGCCATTCGATTCTATGGACATTTCTACATATGTTTACCAATTTTGAATAACCGTGTCTAGCTAGTATAGTAAGAGTAAGCAAAAATGAAAAAAATGTTAACTTTAAATAATTCAGTAGTCCACTAAAAATCCGACCACTCTGTATTTAAATGGAAAGTAGCATTTTCTCTAAATTCAAGCATACTGATTACGGGAAAAATATTGAAAAAATTCTCTAGGCCTTAGTTTTCAAAATAGAAATTTTTATTTTTAATGCAAAATTGACAATATTTTTTGACTTTGACGGCCTATAACTAATGAATGGTAAAAGCTACATTGACGGGCGTTGCGTCATTCGATTTTATGGACTTTTCTACATATGTTTACTAATTTTGAATAGTCGTGTCCAGCTAGCATAGTAAGAGTAAGCAAAAATGAAAAAAAAAAAACTTTAAATATTCAGTTGCCCACTAAAAACCCGACCACCCTGTAGAACTTTAAAATGAAATTATTGAAAAACTAAGTGAAATAGTTGTTTTCTACAGCTATGTAATGTTGCAGGAATTCGAATTGCTGAAAAAAAATTCAGTCATGTTTGTTTCAAGATAGCTAAATTATCTATTGTGTACACCATGATAAAAATAAAATAAATTGAAAACTAAGTGAGATAGCGATTTGCAGTTTTCAAATTTGGATTCCGGGGGTTGTTTCAAATATGTATACATAGTTTTAGAAATTTGAATTGCCGGATACAGAGTTAAATTTCAGTAGGAAATATTTGAACCAAGCTTTTTGTTTTTCTGTACCTTTTAAATAGTATGTATGCATGGATGTATGGTATGTGAATTTCTTATATAATGAACAGTAAAATGTATGACAATGAAGATATATGTGTTGCATAATGACATGAATTGATTATGTGCCAATTTTTCTTGCCATATATTAGTTATACGAGTACATAATGTTTAGGAGGATAATTTTTTTTTTTATTTATTTACATAAATCTTATAAATAAGTCTTGAGGGGTACCAATACATGTTGGGGTGTCTTCAGGGTGATGCTCTACAACAATATGATCATCTCCAACGCTGAAATCAGGATAGATATCTTTCTCCAACTCACTCACATCCTTCTACGGCTTGGCCAGGACTGTAATTCATATCTGTTACATGTTTCTGTAACAATAAAAATATATTCGAAATAATATTTGGATTAGTGGTTACAGATAATAATATGGATGGACTTAGAACTGTTTCAATCGTTTGTAATTATTAAAATAAAATACCTAATATGAAAGTAAGTGTGAGAAATTTAACATTAAAAAGAATATTTAAATTTTTAATTATTTAAATATAAAATATTTGTAGTAAAATATATAGTACGTCCAATAATATATGATATGTGTATATGGTATTAACACTATGAATAATTCTAAATTAACTCAAATTCTTTTCCACACAACATCAATTATAATTCACCCGAAATAGTCGTTAAAAATAATGGCTAATATATCCAATAATGGTTACTAAAAGTAGTTTAAAAATATAAAAAGAAACTTACTATGAATAAATTATTTCCCTAAGTACAAGTCCAAGTGTTGAAGATGTCCAAAAGTCCTCTCCAGGCACTAGGAAGTCGTCCTCGAAGGCACAGTACACGAGCACACCACACGTCTGTTCACTAGCACTGTAACAATGAAACTGACAAACTGACAAAATTGATCTATGTAACAGTTAAGCATTAGATAACAATAATAAAAAAAAATGGTAGTCAACAATCAAAATAATGAGTATAAATTATAGTTGATGTCTATGTATTACATAATTTTGTAGTCGCTCGTACAATTTTTTTTAAATTAATATTTGTTAACAAGGTCTATGGATTACCCGCGAAATATAATTAATGAACTTTAGGGTTGAAAGAAAGGATGCTACTTTTTAATTTTGAAAAATTAAAAATGTTGATATTTGAGAATAAATGATCTATTTAAAAGGTGTTTTTCGATATGTACACTAAGTTTCAGGAATTCGAATTGCTGAAAAATAAAATTCTGTCATCTTTGTTTCAAGATAGGAAAATGTCTTTTGTGTATACCATGATAAAAGTAAAATATTTTAAAAACTAATTGAGATAGCGACTTGCAGTTTTCAAATTTGAATTCAGGGGATGTTTTTCGATATGTACACTAAGTTTCAGGAATTCGAATTACTGAAAAATAAAATTCTGTCGTTTGTTTCAAGATAGGAAAATGTCTCTTGTGCATACCATGATAAAAGTAAAATATTTTAAAAACTAAGTGAGATAGCGAGTTGCAGTTTTCAAATTTGAATTCAGGGGGTGTTTTTCGATATGTACACTAAGTTTCAGGAATTCGAATTACTGAAAAAAAATTCTGTCATGTTTGTTTCAAGATAGGAAAATGCCTTTTGTGTATACCATAATAAAAGTAAATTATTTTAAAAACTAAGTAAGATAGCGACTTGCAGTTTTCAAATTTGAATTCAGGGGTTGTTTTTCGATATGTACGCTAAGTTTCAGGAATTCGAATTGCTGAAAAATAAAATTCAGTGATGTTTGTTTCAAGATAGGAAAATGTCTTTTGTGTATACCATGATAAAACTAAAATATTTTAAAAACTAAGTGAGATAGCGACTTGCAGTTTTCAAATTTGAATTCAGGGGGTGTTTTTCTATATGTACGCTAAGTTTCAGGAATTCGAATTGCTGAAAAATAAAATTCAGTGATGTTTGTTTCAAGATAGGAAAATGTCGTTTGTGTATACCATGATAAAAGTAAAATATTTTATAAACTAAGTGAAATAGCAACTTGCAGTTTTTAAATATGAATTCAGGGGGTGTTTTTCGATATGTACACTTAGTTTCAGGAATTCGAATTGCTGAAAAATAAAAATCTGTTATGTTTGTTTCAAGATAGGAAAATGTCTTTTGTGTATACCATGATAAAAGTAAAATAGTTTAAAAACTAAGTGAGATAGCTACTTGCAATTTCCAAATTTAAATTCAGGGGGATGTTTTCTGTATATATACTAAGTTTCAGGAGTTTGAATTGGAAATTTCAACTTTAGGCCTCTAAATTTCTGAAACTAAGTGAGATAGGAAATTGTAAATTTCAAATTTGATTTGCACATGTATATTTGTATACATAAGCAAAGTTTTAAAATTGTTGAAATGTTGACAAATACTTTTCTATAGAATATTTCAACTTTACATATTAATATGAATAGAAAAGTGGTATTATTAATACAAACACAAAGTGCAGATACAATAAAAAAGTTATTACATTTATAATTTTATTAATAAATCATTTCTTTTTGCAGATCATCACGTTTTCGACGTTCCAGTGGTAAGAGACGCAGACATCGCGACTTGGAGAACCCGTTCGTGTGTCTACAGTATCCTGGGGCTTCTCTCCGGACCTGGTGGACATGATTTCGTTGTCTGGACCAGGAAACCATCCCCTGCGGTATCGTGAAGTCGTGAACCGGTTTGCCTGATCTCCATACTTGAAATTCTATGAAATATAAATGTGAGAGTTAAACTGTATATTCCACTAAACTTTGTCATGCGTTATTTCACATTCTTGTTTATTACTCCTACATGGTTAAAGATAGCAACTTGCACAATGAAAATTTGGAATCTACATAAAATTCTCTGTACGATACGTCTGATTATAAATTTTAACTTCGATTGGTTTAGGAGTTACGGGGCGTTAAAATACATGTATTTTCGTCAAATTTTCTCTGTACACTTTTCCATATTTTCATTTATCACTACTACAAGAATAAAGATAGTAAATAGGGAAGAAAAAATTTGTATTTTTTACAACAACTTAGAAAAAATGTAAATGTAATATTAAAGGTTCATACTTACCTATGGTGAATTTTCATAATATATCATCCGCTGTTGTATCATCACTGTAATATATCATCATCGGCGATTTTCACAGATCAGAATACACTTTGTAGTAAATATCACACTCCAATTAGAATAACTTGTATAACACTTGGTATTAGTAAAACACTTTTACGGACAACTATACACATTTTAATAATAGGAAATACTTTTTTTTTAAATATACAGCAACTGTATAGTAAACTAACTCACGACACAATATAATTTTGAATAAGGATTAAACAATGAACACTAACGGAAGGACAGAGTCTTATGCAACATTTTAAATAATATCTAAAATTATAAGAAGTAGACATACGTTGTATAAGTAAAAATGAATTTTGAATATTTAGATTTTATTGTAAATAATAATGTACATATGAACATTTAAATTTAGTGTACTATTAAATTATTAAATTTAGATTTTTTTAAAGTTTAAACAAAATGACAATTATTTAAAGGTATTTAAATATTTTTTAAATATTTATAGAGTAAATCTAACACTTTTAAAATATATAGCGAACTATACGATGTAAATAGAGAACGATTTCAATAAAAATTTCAAACTTTTTCGTTGCTATATGGCACTACACGATTATTCACAAGCACACGATGTTCACTTCACCAAAGACTGAAAGGAACTGAAGTCTTTATTGTAAAAACATAATATTAATATTATCACGTAATACCCCCACTCTAATTAAGTGTTTATTTACTATATCTTTTGTACTTTGGCGCTCAAAATAAACAATGTTTATGTTTGTTTACAAGTTCCGCGAAGGGCCTAGTACACCCAGCAATAGGATTCGGTGACTACAACACTGGATGATGATAATATATGACTTTTTATAAGAATAAATAAATAAAATAGTACTTTTCTTACCTTTCCTATGTAATAACAAAAGGGACAGGGAAATATCTTAATATTTAAGGATTTTTCCGGATTTTCCTATGCTATCTTTTAGTATTAAGTTCTCTAGGTACGAAAATAACCATCCGATAGGAGTCCGCCCTTTTATAAAGGGCTAAGGGCTTATTTGAGCCCTTAGGGAAAATTTGACCACGGATTTCATTTATGTAGCTCCAAGTAGGTTTAACAACACTTGTCCGGATTTTCTAGCTCTTTTAGTTCAGGAATTAGCGCAGGCCCTTCGCCACAAACTTGAAGGGCAAATATATTGTAAACCAAAGGGTTTTCATCAATTCTGTGCAAGCCAATGGAAAGCGCGGGTTCGAATCCCCCCGATTCGCTATTTTCCGGCCCTTTAGCCCTATAAATGGACGAATTTAAGTGTTAGTCCCTTTAAAAAACTTTAAGGGCCCATATCTCGAAAACGGCTGGGTTTTCAGCGTTTTCCTTAAAACGCTGTTCCTTAGGGGAATTCGAATGAGTAATATAGGGTCAAATTACATCATACCAAAGTTTGAAGGGCGTAGGGCAAAGTTTTTTACAATAAGGGTTTTTGAAAATTTTTGAACATTTTTTGATTTTTTTTTGTTTACACCAAAATTTTATTATTTATTTTTTAAGCTCTATAAGCAATAAAATAACCATCCGTAGAACTCTTTCTCATTTTTGTTCCCCGGATACTATGGAAAATATTCGACTCAAAATGCGACACTTTTTAATTAAGAAATGCTTTATATCTCCTAAACTACAAAAGGTTGAAGGGCCGGACAATGTTTTTTAGACTAATTACGACCCGTAGAACACGAATCCGGTCTCACATTGAAAATATGAGAACTCTTTTCATTCCTGTTATCCGGATACCATCAAAAATTTTCGACTCAAAAACTGAGTAAAATTGAGTAAAATTGGGTTTAAAAAAAGTGTTGTAGCTCCAAAACTACAAAAGCTAGAAAGGCCGAACAGGGTTTTTTTAGACTAATTACGACCCGTAGAACACGAATCCGGTCTCACATTGAAAATATGAGAACTCTTTTCATTCCTGTTATCCGGATACCATCAAAAATTTTTGATTCAAAAACTGAGTAAAATTGAGTAAAATTGGGTTTAAAAAAAGTGTTGTAGCTCCAAAACTACAGAAGCTAGAAAGGCCGGACAGGGTTTTTTAGACTAATTACGACCCGTAGAACACGAATCCGGTCTCACATTGAAAATATGAGAACTCTTTTCATTCCTGTTATCCGGATACCATCAAAAATTTTCGATTCAAAAACTGAGTAAATTTTGGTCATTGACCCCAAAAATTGGGTTAAGAAAAGTGTTGTAGCTCGTAAACTACAAAAGTTAGAAGGGCCGGACAGGGTTTTTTATACTAATTACGACCCGTAGAACACGAATCCGGTCTCACATTGAAAATATGAGAACTCTTTTCATTCCTGTTATCCGGATACCATCAAAAATTTTTGATTCAAAAACTGAGTAAAATTGAGTAAAATTGGGTTTAAAAAAAGTGTTGTAGCTCCAAAACTACAGAAGCTAGAAAGGCCGGACAGGGTTTTTTAGACTAATTACGACCCGTAGAACACGAATCCGGTCTCACATTGAAAATATGAGAACTCTTTTCATTCCTGTTATCCGGATACCATCAAAAATTTTCGATTCAAAAACTGAGTAAATTTTGGTCATTGACCCCAAAAATTGGGTTAAGAAAAGTGTTGTAGCTCGTAAACTACAGAAGTTAGAAGGGCCGGACAGGGTTTTTTATACTAATTACGACCCGTAGAACACGAATCCGGTCTCACATTGAAAATATGAGAACTCTTTTCATTCCTGTTATCCGGATACCATCAAAAATTTTCGATTCAAAAACTGAGTAAATTTTGGTCATTGACCCCAAAAATTGGGTTAAGAAAAGTGTTGTAGCTCGTAAACTACAGAAGTTAGAAGGGCCGGACAGGGTTTTTTATACTAATTACGACCCGTAGAACACGAATCCGGTCTCACATTGAAAATATGAGAACTCTTTTCATTCCTGTTATCCGGATACCATCAAAAATTTTTGATTCAAAAACTGAGTAAAATTGGGTTTAAAAAAAGTGTTGTAGCTCCAAAACTACAGAAGCTAGAAAGGCCGGACAGGGTTTTTTAGACTAATTACGACCCGTAGAACACGAATCCGGTCTCACATTGAAAATATGAGAACTCTTTTCATTCCTGTTATCCGGATACCATCAAAAATTTTCGATTCAAAAACTGAGTAAATTTTGGTCATTGACCCCAAAAATTGGGTTAAGAAAAGTGTTGTAGCTCGTAAACTACAGAAGTTAGAAGGGCCGGACAGGGTTTTTTTATACTAATTACGACCCGTAGAACACGAATCCGGTCTCACATTGAAAATATGAGAACTCTTTTCATTCCTGTTATCCGGATACCATCAAAAATTTTCGATTCAAAAACTGAGTAAATTTTGGTCATTGACCCCAAAAATTGGGTTAAGAAAAGTGTTGTAGCTCGTAAACTACAGAAGTTAGAAGGGCCGGACAGGGTTTTTTATACTAATTACGACCCGTAGAACACGAATCCGGTCTCACATTGAAAATATGAGAACTCTTTTCATTCCTGTTATCCTGATACCATCAAAAAATTTCGACTCAAAAACTGAGTAAAATTGAGTTTAAAAAAAGTGTTATAGCTCCAAAACTATAAAAGCTAGAAGGGCCGTACTAGTTCTATTAGACTAATTACAATCCGTAGAACACGAATGAACATAAAAAAAATTCCCATGTCTTATTTCCCTTATAAATGTTACATAACTACATACTTCCCTGTCTCTTTGTTGTGGTACATCCCCCTGAAATAAATGACGGGTTGTTAAATAAAAATGTATTGGTTTAAGAAATATTTATTGTTTACAAATATGCTTAGGGATGTTTAAATAATAGTCTGTATAAATTTTACTTGTATTTATTGTTTATTTGTACTTTACATTGTTGTATTTCATGTAACTGCCCTTAATGTACTTTGTAAATAAATAATATACTTACCCTCATCCTGAAAAATTAGAAATAGGGATGTTTAAATAATAGTTTGTATACATTTTACTTGTATTTATTGTTTATTTGTATTTTACATTGTTGTATTTCACGTAACTACCCTTAATGTACTTTGTCAATAAATAATATACTTACCCTTATCCTGAAAATTAGAAATAGGGATGTTTAAATAATAGTTTGTATACATTTTACTTGTATTTATTGTTTATTTGTATTTTACATTGTTGTATTTCATGTAACTACCCTTAATGTACAATATATTACACAATAAAATATAAATTAAGATATAATTTGTTTTATTTTTTACCCCTTTGCTACCCCTACACGTATATAGTTCTTAGAATAACCGCTAGAGGGCAGCACCTATTAGAAAGGGGTTTGCGCCTAAAATATAGGCAACCAGAAATACTGCTCCGCTTTGAACAAACATACGTACATACATCATTTTTGGTTATACCTAATGGGAATTTGACCCCCTAAATATGGGACGCTTACTATGGGAATTTGAGGTGGTGAAAATGGGACGAAAATGCTCTAAAAAAGATGTATACCTATTGGGAATTTAAACCCAGTATTTTTCGTCAAATCGATTTTCAATGCAAAACACCCAAAAATAAGCGTCCCATTTTAAGAGTAACAAATTCCCATTAGGTATACATCTTTTTAGTGAACGTGCCATATTCAGAGGGTTAAATTCCCATTAGGTATAACCGAAAATGATGTATGTACGTACGTATGTACACAAATGAAATTTTTTTGGTTAAATTTTCCTCTAAGTTGGAACATTTATCGACAGGTGCTGCCCCCTGGTGGCCGTTTTAAAAACTACATACGTGTAGGGACTTAGAAAAAAAAATCAATCTTTAAACAATAATATATTTGTATTTTATCAAAAAATTACAAGACTTTTTCTTATAAAAATTAAAGTTTATTGCTATTATTACAAAAGACTTTAACATTATAATAAATTGTTATTAGATTTGTTGACAAATTTAGTAACAATTGTGAACAGAATTATAACACAAAAGAAACTTAAAAGACACTTGTGTTTGAAAATTCTGTTCATAATTATTTCTCACTAAGCTTGTTTAACAAATTTGGTGACAATCTTTTAACGTTGTCAAACAGGCCTTAGTTGTAAATTAGAAATGTGTTTTACAAAGTATATCTGTCATTACAATTTGATTGTAAATATTATAAACTATTCTAAATCTTTATTTTGTAATATAAGTTACTTTTATTACAAAATAAAAATGTAGAAGAGTTTATAATATTTACAATCAAATTGTAATGACAGATATACATTGTAAAACACATTTCTAATTTACAACTAAGGCCTGTTTGACAACGTTAAAAGATTGTCACCAAATTTGTTAAACAAGCTTAATGAGAAATAATTATGAACAGAATTTTCAAACACAAGTGTCTTTTAAGTTTCTTTTTGTGTTATAATTCTGTTCACAATTGTTACTAAATTTGTCAACAAATCTAATAACAATTTATAATAGTGTCAAACATGATTTAGTTATAAAACTAAAATGTTTGTTCCCAAATAAAATTATCATTATTATAGTTGTATTATTTGTTGTTAATTATTTTGTATCTTTATTCTGTGGACTGAATAAAGATGCAATAGAATTGAACACAAATAATATAACTACAATTTTATTTGGTAACAAACATTTCAGTTTTATAACTAATACGAAACTCTACATTTATATTATTTAAGTTTTAAAGTAAAATGATACTATATTGTAGAGTTTCGTTTACAATAGTAATTTAACAAATGAAATCTTGGTGGTCCCTAAATAAGATTCCTTGTTCCCATTTTTAAAGGTACAAAGATTTCTTATTCAGTTGAAGACCGTTTGACATTAAAATAAATTGTTATTAGATTTGTTGACAAATTTAGTAACAATTGTGAACAGAATTACAACACAAAAGAAACGTAGAAGATATTTGTGTTTGAAAATTCTGTTCATAATTATTTCCCAACTAAGTTTGTTAACAAATTTGGTGACAATTTTTTAACGTTACCAAACAGGCTTTAATTGTAAAATTGAAATGTTTGTTACCAAGTAAAATTATCATTATTTTGGTTGCAGATATTATAAACTATTTTGAATCTTTATTTTGTAATAAAAGTAACTTCTATTACAAAATAAAGATACAAAATAATTGATATTTACAATCAAAATAATGATAATTTTGCTCGGTAACAAACATTTCAATTTTACAACTAAAGCCTGTTTGACACGTTAAAAAATTGTCACCAAATTTGTTAACAAGAAATAATTATGAACAGAATATTTAAACACTAATGCCTTTTACGTTTCTTTTGTGTTATAATTCTGTTCACAATTGTTACTAAATTTGTCAACAAATCTAATAACAATTTATAATAGTGTCAAACATGATTTAGTTATAAGACTAAAACGTTTGTCACCAAATAAAATTGTCATTATTATAGTTGTATTATTTGTTGTTAATTATTTTGCATCTTTAATCTGTGACTGAATAAAGATGCAATAGAATTGAACACAAATAATATAACCATAATTTTATTTGGTAACAAACATTTCAGTTTTATAACTAATACGAAACTCTACATTTAAGTAAAATGATACTATATTGTAGAGTTCCGTTTACAATACTAATTTAACAAATTAAATCTTGGTGGTCCCTAAATAAGATTCCTTCTTCCCATTTTTAAAGGTACAAAGATTTCTTATTCAGTTGAAGACCGTTTCCGAAACTTCATATTAATATTATATATTTTGTTACCACCCAAACCTCCCACTTACCAAAATATATAATATTTATGAATACAAAGCTTCGTTTACAATACTTAAACTCTAACTTTGGCCTGACCGCGTCTAAATACTTAATAATAATTACAATTTTTTACTAAAACTACCTACTTTACAACTAAAGGAACATGGGTATTAATTTAAAATAAACGCAATAAAAGTTTGTTTTATTGTACATACATTTTAAACAAATGAAGAAGAAGCCATGGTCTGCGTCTCCAATCGGCACTGCAATCTTGAAGATAGTGGCAGTGGGAAGTTTTTTTTAACTTTAAAACTATCTTAGAACTAAAAACGAAACCCTTTATTTAATAAATAGTATATATAAGGGAAACACCGCCCTCAAATGCCAAACCCACGTTCCCTTATATATACCATTTATTAAATACAGTTCCGTGTACAATAATACTTATAATCTAACTTAAATTATTGTAGTTCCCCCCCCAAATTAAATTAGTGAAGTGCGCAAAAAACCCTATCTTACGTTAAAGATCTATTTCAAAGAAAAACAAATCTAAAAAAGCCTATTTTACGTTAATAACGATTTCAAAGAAAAGCATGTCTAAAAATGTCAAGTTACGTTAATTTTTCTCTCTCTCTCGAAAAGCAAAAACAACCCTTCCTACTTATATCTAAGCTATCTTATGTCTACGCGAACTATCTTATATCTAGATTAAACTAAGCTAAAGGCGTGTGAGAGAGAAAGAGTACGAGCTAAGCAAATGGTGAGAACGCCGTGGCGTCGAACGCCGTTGTTGGTTCTCACGGAAGTTTACGAGGGGGTTAAGCCGACCCCACGCGATGCAAAGCATTTACGGCCTAAAACTCGAACTAGGTAGAGAGCACGGCAGCAGTCACATGTAACTACCTAGGGTGCACGCCAACCTACCTAGCTACTCCCGGAGACATTCGCCCGCGCCTCTCGCGGATACCCTACACCGAACGCGGTTATTAACCCGTGTGCTCAACAAAGTTAATTCAAACAAAAACTTTACCTATTCGTTGCCATTACCATTAAATGATGATTACATTACGTTGCCTCCGGATGAGGAGAGCACATACGACCATAAGAAAGCTTTCTGTGTCAACTATGGATTATGTCCCTAGAAACATTCACACAAGTGTGAAGCGATCCACCATAACAACAGGATTCACAAGACGGTGCGTTGTACATATCAGTCCACTCAATTATGGCTATCGCGCACGAACCCTACCTACCCAGCCCCTCTGACCGTGTGAAGTTAATTGAATAAGGAACCCGAACACCCCAACAAGTTTCGAATCTGTTACCTCCTTCCTGACTCACTCATCCATCCACCTGCAAGCATCCCCCGATACGTCCGGTATTTTCTTTTCCCAAGCACTCTCCCTAACTACCGTCTGGGTAAGCCACGCGTACGGTTACCGCTGCAACCGTAGACGCGCGATTTTAGGATGATCGCCACGGACTGCACTTCAAATTAATCAATTTATTATTTTTAATTTTTAAAGAAAACGCGTGTTTGCTCGACGGCGCGATGAGCCAAAGTTTAATTAAAACCTGAAAATACATTTCCAAGAACTTAAAACTATAGTATTCCTCACGTACGAATGGCATTGCACAAGTTCAATTCGCTTTATAATCTGTGCTGACATCTAATAAGAAACTATCTTTTCCTGCATCAAAAAACGCACATGAATTGATAAATCAACACTAAACACAAAAATGTTAAAACACCCGTCAATGTTTACGAACTATGTTGACAGTTTCAAATTATTTCCTAAATGTTGCCTTATGAACAGGTTTTATAACCTGTGTGTCAAAAAAACTACTTCAATTACGTGTCTTTAACAAGCCTACACTTTATTGCGCGCAATGCCATTCTTACGTAAATAATACTAAAACTTATAAAGCTACTACTTTTTAATCTTCTAGATGTCCGATTCCTGAAAAATAAATGCTAATCATTTGTTCCCAGATATTGATTTTATTGATAAATAGTCGATATTTCAATTTCAAATTGTTTTGATTTTATAAGAACATTTATGAAAGTTATATTTCGTTTACTACAGTACTCAAAACTGAATTTGAGTTCAACATAATATTTAGACATATACCTTTAACTATAAGTTCTCATGGTTGAGTATGAGAACAAAATAATAATTATGTATAGTAATATTCCCTAGACTATAAGTTCTCATGGCTAAGTATGAGAACAAGATGATAATTAGGCATATAGTCATATTCCTTTGACTATAAGTTCTCATGGTTGATCATAAGAACAAAATAATAATTATGCATAGTCATATTCCCTAGACTATAAGTTCTCATGGCTGAGTATGAGAACAAGATTATAATTAGACACATAGTCATATTCCTTTGACTATAACGTCTCATGGTTGAATATTTTATAAACGTTGCAATTATGAGAAAAATAAAGTTTCCTACCAGGTTCATCCATCGATGGCCGCTTACGTCGAAGATTTGTCTGGTGCTCAGCTATCCTTACAAGATCCTTAAAGTTGCAAACTACAGCAGCTTTTGTAGTGTTAAAATCCAATGCTCGAAAGTTGTATCCAAATTCTCCAAGTTTCTTGACGCATCAAACCAACCAAAGGTCCACCTATTAAATATTAATTATTAGTTTGTGGTATTCTTGAAACCATTTAAAAAACTGTTGGAAAAAATTTCTTATGGCAAACGTGTGTTCATTACGGAAGACACTTGAGAAAAGTATCGCTTTTTACCTCTCGCTAAGAGAAATATTGAATTTATGCTAAAATGATGTGCATGTATGTGTGTGTATGTATCTGTGTGTGTGTGTGTCTGTGTGTGTGCCTGTGTGTGTCTGTGTGTGTGCCTGTGTGTATGTATGTGTCTGTGTGTATGTGTGTGTCTGTGGTTATGTGTGTCTGTGTGTATGTGTGTCTGTGTGTATTTGTGTGAGTGTGTGTGTGCCTTTGTGTCTGTCTGTCTGTCTGTGTGTGTGTGTCTGTGTGTGTGTCTGTTGCTATGTGTCTGTGTGTGTGTCTGTGTGTGTGTCTGTTGCTATGTGTCTGTGTATGTGTGCCTGTGTATGTGTGTCTGTGTCTGTGTGTATGTGTTTGTGTGTATATGTGTATACAGAATAATCTATTGCAATAAATCACACAGTCCAGACTACACTAGTTGTCAAATTCAATTGTTTGTAATTGACAGATAAATGTCAGTGTCAAAAATCAACAGTTTTACTAACATTACTGAAAGCTTTTTCTGGGAAGTAAGTACATTTAATATTTTTTATTGAATTATTATCTAAATAATTAAAATCATAGGTAGGTATGTATATTAATAGTAATAGTTCATAATATCCTTAAGAAATACTGCCAATTCCGTCAATGAATTGGAACCATCTTGAACATTTTAGAAGAGTAGAACAAGATTCCTTATAGAATGAAAGAACAGATATAATTATTTGTGTGCACAAATATTAAATTCGATACTCATGTAACAAAATGAAAAGTGCGAGAGGTATTGTGCTGACCACAACAGATTTTTTTAAAGTGATTTATGTAATGTGAATGTGATATATGTAATGAATCCACGTGTATAATGAGATATTACATCCAACAGTTTTTAAATGGTTCGACCAGTCAACATTTTCAACAAACAAATTATAAAACCTATCTAAATTCCTACAAATTTCTTTCGACTAGTTTAAAACATAGATTATATACTTACAGAAACTTTACGAAGTTGTTTTTCATTATACCAAAATAAAGGGTCTCGGTAGAAGCTAAATCTGGACTATAAGATGACCCTTAAAATACCGGTCGAACTATTATCACCAGTCATTTGGCCCACAGTTTTTCTTAAAGTTTAAAGTCTATATTGAAAGTAGAAATTTATGTAGAAACAATTTATAAAGTACTGAAATTTTCACATTAACAAATATTATGCCTCATGACTTTTTGCAAAAGTAACACTTTAACAACATAAATAACTATTAATATAGTTGAAACATTGTTTAAACTTACTACTGATATTAATTTGCAACAATATAAAACACCAAATATATTTATTTTTACTTATTGTGTATCTTTAACTATGCACGAATGTCAGATGAAAATACGATATTCCACGCACTAGAGAGATAGAACTGTTTCAACTATGGCTAGTAACTAGATTTGAACTAGTTAATTTTTATTCTACGATTCGACTCGTACATTATAAAGTATTGTTGCATTGACAATAATATTAGCTGTTCCAACCAAATAAATACATTTAATAATGACCACAGAAATATAAAATAAGAGATAAAGATAAAAATATCCACTTACATTTGATGATTTCTTGCTGTCTGGACCGCTGGGATTCTGTTCTCTGGTCCTTTAAAATTGTATCTCTACTCTGGATATCATTTCCAATGGTTTGGAACACTGCAGATTCGTTGATTTCTACTGAAAAGAAAATAATTCATTGTAATATACAACAAAATTATCATTACAAATGACATTTGTATATTTGAGAAAGAATATTGATAGATAAAAATAATTAATTAAGTTGTATAAACTATAAACATAGTTGAAATATTGTTTAATCTTACTATTATTATTAATTTGCAACAATATGAAACCCCAAATATATGTCTTTTAAATTAATAAAACTACACTTACAAATTAAGAACACCTTTTGTCCGTTTTAACCTTCAAAGTTTGCTGTAAATTTAGTCGAAAATACGAATAGATACAACACTGACTATTTTACTAATCGAATTTTCATAAAAAGATGAAAAAATTCACAAATTTTCAAGATAATTAATACAGTAATTCAAATTTTATGGATCAAAGTGCGTAGACGAAACGACAACAAACGTACAACGTGTTCAAAATGGCGATTTAGAAACTTGTTGTACTACCCAACCTACATAACACTCGCCCTGATATCAGCGCCAAAATATTCAAACTAATTACCGATCCAGTTAAAAATAAATTCTAATAAGGGGAAAATGATACTTTCTATTTAAATACAGGCTGATTGAATTTTTACTGCCCTACTGACTATTTGAAGTATCCATTTTTTGGTTTTTCGCTATGTCTAACTGTAACAGCAGGGCCCGGCAATTGAAAATTCGTACATATATGTACAAATATCCGTAGAATCGAATGCCGCAAACCGCGTCAAAAAATCTTGTACCGTTTAATAGTTATAGGCCGACAAAGTGAAAAAAACATGAGAGATTTCTAATCAAAATAAAACTTTCTATTTTGAAAACTAAAGGCCAAAGAATTTTTTAATTATTTTTCCCATAATTAGGGTGTCCGAATTAAGGGAAAATGATACTTTCTATTTAAATACAGGGTGATCGAATTTTTACTGCCCTACTGACTATTTGAAGTATCCATTTTTTGGTTTTTCGCTTTGTCTAACTGTAACAGCACGGCCCGGCAATTGAAAATTCGTACATATATGTACAAATGTCCGTAGAATCGAATGCCGCAAACCGCGTCAAAAAATATTGTACCGTTTAATAGTTATAGGCCGACAAAGTGAAAAAAACATGAGAGATTTCTAATCAAAATAAAACTTTCTATTTTGAAAACTAAAGGCCAAAGAATTTTTTAATTATTTTTCCCATAATTAGGGTGTAAGAATTAAGGGAAAAAGATACTTTCTATTTAAATACAGGGTGATCGACTTTTTACTACTCTACTGACTATTTGAAGTATCCATTTTTTGGTTTTTCGCTTTGTCTAACTGTAACAGCACGGCCCGGCAATTGAAAATTCGTACATATATGTACAAATGTCCGTAGAATCGAATGCCGCAAACCGCGTCAAAAAATATTGTACCGTTTAATAGTTATAGGCCGACAAAGTGAAAAAAACATGAGAGATTTCTAATCAAAATAAAACTTTCTATTTTGAAAACTAAAGGCCAAAGAATTTTTTAATTATTTTTCCCATAATTAGGGTGTCCGAATTAAGTGAAAATGATACTTTCTATTTAAATACAGGGTGATCGAATTTTTACTGCCCTACTGACTATTTGAAGTATCCATTTTTTGGTTTTTCGCTTTGTCTAACTGTAACAGCAAGGCCCGGCAATTGAAAATTCGTACATATATGTACAAATGTCCGTAGAATCGAATGCCGCAAACCGCGTCAAAAAATATTGTACCGTTTAATAGTTATAGGCCGACAAAGTGAAAAAAACATGAGAGATTTCTAATCAAAATAAAACTTTCTATTTTAAAAACTAAAGGCCAAAGAATTTTTTAATTATTTTTCCCATAATTAGGGTATCCGAATTAAGGGAAAATGATACTTTCTATTTAAATACAGGGTGATCGAATTTTTACTACCCTACTGACTATTTGAAGTATCCATTTTTTGGTTTTTCGCTTTGTCTAACTGTAACAGCAAGGCCCGGCAATTGAAAATTCGTACATATATGTACAAATGTCCGTAGAATCGAATGCCACAAACCGCGTCAAAAAATATTGTACCGTTTAATAGTTATAGGCCGACAAAGTGAAAAAAACATGAGAGATTTCTAATCAAAATAAAACTTTCTATTTTGAAAACTAAAAGCCAAAGAATTTTTTAATTATTTTTCCCATAATTAGGGTGTCCGAATTAAGGGAAAATGATACTTTCTATTTAAATACAGGGTGATCGGATTTTTACTCGGATAGTGACTATTTGAAGTTACCATTTTTTTATTATTTGCTTTGTCTAACTGTACCAGAGGGGTACGACAATTGAAAGTTTCAACACATATGTACAAAAGTTCATAGAATCGAATGGTGCAAAGCGCGTCATCGTATCTTTTACCGTTCGTTAGTTATAGGCCGGCAAAGCGAAAAAACCATGAGAGATTTCTAATCAAAATAAAGATTTCTATTTTGGAAACTAGGGCCTAGGGAATTTTTAAATTATTTTTCCCGTAATCAACATGTCTGAATTAAGGGAAAATGATACTTTTCATTTAAATACAGGGTGATCAGATTTTTACTCGGATAGTGACTATTTGAAGTTACCATTTTTTTATTATTTGCTTTGTCTAACTGTACCAGAGGGGTACGACAATTGAAAGTTTCAACACATATGTACAAAAGTTCATAGAATCGAATGGTGCAAAGCGCGTCATCGTATCTTTTACCGTTCGTTAGTTATAGGCCGGCAAAGCGAAAAAACCATGAGAGATTTCTAATCAAAATAAAGATTTCTATTTTGGAAACTAGGGCCTAGGGAATTTTTAAATTATTTTTCCCGTAATCAACATGTCTGAATTAAGGGAAAATGATACTTTTCATTTAAATACAGAGTGAACAGATTTTTACTCGAATAGTGACTATTTAAAGTTACCATTTTATTATTATTTGCTTTGTCTAACTGTACCAGAGGGGTACGACAATTGAAAGTATGTACACATATGTAAAAAAGTTCATAGAATCGAATGGCGCAAAGCGCGTCATCGTATCTTTTACCGTTCGTTAGTTATAGGCCGGCAAAGCAAAAAAACCATGAGAGATTTCTAATCAAAATAAAAATTTCTATTTTAGAAACTAGGGCCTAGGGAATTTTTTAATTATTTTTCCCGTAATCAACATGTCTCAATTAAGGGAAAATGATACTTTTCATTTAAATACAGGGTGATCAGATTTTTACTCGGATAGTGACTATTTGAAGTTACCATTTTTTTATTATTTGCTTGGTCTAACTGTACCAGAGGGGTACGACAATTGAAAGTATGTACACATATGTAAAAAAGTTCATAGAATCGAGTGGCGCAAAGCGCGTCAACGTATCTTTTACCGTTCGTTAGTTATAGGCCGGCAAAGCGAAAAAACCATGAGAGATTTCTAATCAAAATAAAAATTTCTATTTTAGAAACTAGGGCCTAGGGAATTTTTTAATTATTTTTCCCGTAATCAACATGTCTGAATATAGGGAAAATGATACTTTACATTTAAATACAGGGTGTTCGGATTTTTACTCGGATAGTGATTATTTGAAGTTACCATTTTTTTATTATTTGCTTTGTCTAACTGTACCAGAGGGGTACGACAATTGAAAGTTTGTACACATATGTGAAAAAGTTCATAGAATCGAATGGCGCAAAGCGCGTCAACGTATCTTTTACCGTTCGTTAGTTATAGGCCGGCAAAGCGAAAAAACCATGAGAGATTTCTAATCAAAATAAAAATTTCTATTTTAGAAACTAGGGCCTAGGGAATTTTTTAATTATTTTTCCCGTAATCAACATGTCTGAATTAAGGGAAAATGATACTTTACATTTAAATACAGAGTGATCAGATTTTTACTCGGATAGTGACTATTTGAAGTTACCATTTTTTTATTATTTGCTTTGTCTAACTGTACCAGAGGGGTACGACAATTGAAAGTTTGTACACATATGTAAAAAAGTTCATAGAATCGAATGGCGCAAAGCGCGTCAACGTATCTTTTACCGTTCGTTAGTTATAGGCCGGCAAAGCAAAAAAACCATGAGAGATTTCTAATCAAAATAAAAATTTCTATTTTAGAAACTAGGGCCTAGGGAATTTTTTAATTATTTTTCCCGTAATCAACATGTCTGAATTAAGGGAAAATGATACTTTTCATTTAAATACAGGGTGATCAGATTTTTACTCGGATAGTGACTATTTGAAGTTACCATTTTTTTATTATTTGCTTTGTCTAACTGTACCAGAGGTGTACGACAATTGAAAGTTTGTACACATATGTGAAAAAGTTCATAGAATCGAATGGCGCAAAGCGCGTCAACGTATCTTTTACCGTTCGTTAGTTATAGGCCGGCAAAGCGAAAAAACCATGAGAGATTTCTAATCAAAATAAAAATTTCTATTTTAGAAACTAGGGCCTAGGGAATTTTTTAATTATTTTTCCCGTAATCAACATGTCTGAATATAGGGAAAATGATACTTTACATTTAAATACAGGGTGTTCGGATTTTTACTCGGATAGTGACTATTTGAAGTTACCATTTTTTTATTATTTGCTTTGTCTAACTGTACCAGAGGGGTACGACAATTGAAAGTTTCAACACATATGTACAAAAGTTCATAGAATCGAATGGTGCAAAGCGCGTCATCGTATCTTTTACCGTTCGTTAGTTATAGGCCGGCAAAGCGAAAAATCATGAGATTTCTAATCAAAATAAAAATTTCTATTTTAGAAACTAGGGCCTAGGGAATTTTTTAATTATTTTTCCCGTAATCAACATGTCTGAATATAGGGAAAATGATACTTTACATTTAAATACAGGGTGTTCGGATTTTTACTCGGATAGTGACTATTTGAAGTTACCATTTTTTTATTATTTGCTTTGTCTAACTGTACCAGAGGGGTACGACAATTGAAAGTTTGTACACATATGTAAAAAAGTTCATAGAATCGAATGGCGCAAAGCGCGTCAACGTATCTTTTACCGTTCGTTAGTTATAGGCCGGCAAAGCGAAAAATCATGAGAGATTTCTAATCAAAATAAAAATGTCTATTTTAGAAACTAGGGCCTAGGGAATTTTTTAATTATTTTTCCCGTAATCAACATGTCTCAATTAAGGGAAAATGATACTTTTCATTTAAATACAGGGTGATCAGATTTTTACTCGGATAGTGACTATTTGAAGTTACCATTTTTTTATTATTTGCTTGGTCTAATTGTACCAGAGGGGTACGACAATTGAAAGTATGTACACATATGTAAAAAAGTTCATAGAATCGAGTGGCGCAAAGCGCGTCAATGTATCTTTTACCGTTCATTAGTTATAGGCCGGCAAAGCGAAAAAACCATGAGAGATTTCTAATCAAAATAAAAATTTCTATTTTAGAAACTAGGGCCTAGGGAATTTTTTAATTATTTTTCCCGTAATCAACATGTCTGAATATAGGGAAAATGATACTTTACATTTAAATACAGGGTGTTCGGATTTTTACTCGGATAGTGACTATTTGAAGTTACCATTTTTTTATTATTTGCTTTGTCTAACTGTACCAGAGGGGTACGACAATTGAAAGTTTCAACACATATGTACAAAAGTTCATAGAATCGAATGGTGCAAAGCTCGTCATCGTATCTTTTACCGTTCGTTAGTTATAGGCCGGCAAAGCGAAAAATCATGAGAGATTTCTAATCAAAATAAAAATTTCTATTTTAGAAACTAGGGCCTAGGGAATTTTTTAATTATTTTTCCCGTAATCAACATGTCTGAATATAGGGAAAATGATACTTTACATTTAAATACAGGGTGTTCGGATTTTTACTCGGATAGTGACTATTTGAAGTTACCATTTTTTTATTATTTGCTTTGTCTAACTGTACCAGAGGGGTACGACAATTGAAAGTTTCAACACATATGTACAAAAGTTCATAGAATCGAATGGTGCAAAGCGCGTCATCGTATCTTTTACTGTTCGTTAGTTATAGGCCGGCAAAGCGAAAAATCATGAGAGATTTCTAATCAAAATAAAAATTTCTATTTTGGAAACTAGGGCCTAGGGAATTTTTTAATTATTTTTCCCGTAATCAACATGTCTGAATTAAGGGAAAATGATACATTACATTTAAATACAGAGTGAACAGATTTTTACTCGGATAGTGACTATTTGAAGTTACCATTTTTTATTATTTGCTTTGTCTAACTGTACCAGAGGGGTACGACAATTGAAAGTTTCAACACATATTTACAAAAGTTCATAGAATCGAGTGGCGCAAAGCGCGTCAATGTATCTTTTACCGTTCATTAGTTATAGGCCGGCAAAGCGAAAAAACCATGAGAGATTTCTAATCAAAATAAAAATTTCTATTTTAGAAACTAGGGCATAGGGAATTTTTTAATTATTTTTCCCGTAATCAACATGTCTGAATTAAGGGAAAATGATACTTTACATTTAAATACAGAGTGATCAGATTTTTACTCGGATAGTGACTATTTGAAGTTACCATTTTTTTATTATTTGCTTGGTCTAACTGTACCAGAGGGGTACGACAATTGAAAGTTTCAACACATATTTACAAAAGTTCATAGAATCGAGTAACGCAAAGCGCGTCAATGTATCTTTTACCGTTCATTAGTTATAGGCCGGCAAAGCTGGCCACAACAATTTTTTAAAAGACTTTTTGTAAAAACGCTCAAACTTTAAAATGTAATAGTTTGTGACTAAGATACTTTTTGCTAAAAACAGTTTTATCAAACTTTATGTTTTTGCCAAGAACTCCACAAATGTTATTGTTAAAATGGCACTTGTGCCTTTGCGAAATCATTGCCCTCGATAATATCAATAGAGAAAAATACAAGACTTACATTAGAAGAACAAGATAAATTCTAAGTTTGACAACGCGTTAATGGCAGAAAATCTACGTCCTGTTACAGTTATGTATACCGTGAGTATTTTTTAACGTGAAACATTGGGTTTGTCATATCCATGGTTACGATTATTTGATTGACAGCAATGTATTTGCGTGTCCCATTTAAAATGAAACATAGGGAACGAATTTGACAGTTGACAAGACGCCAGAAGAGGTTAATTTTGTTTAAATAATTATACCTGCTTTCTAAATTAAATTTAGTTGTAGAAAAAATAATGTTACCTTGTGCCCGAGTGATTTTCTGACTTGGGTAAATTTCTTACAATATTTAAATATAATACTTCTGTCAAATTCATTCCCTATGTTTTAATTGAGACAGGCAATTTACATTGCTGTCAATCAAATGTCAAGGAAAATTCAGCGGTTATCTGTCATATTGACAATATGTCATTAGAGGTTAATTTCGTTTAAATAATTATACATGTTTCCAAAAAATTAAATTTAGTTTTTTGTGTGCACCTAGTGCCCGAAATATGTTTAGTGCTCTCGAGTGGTTTTCCGACTTGGTTAAATTACTTACAATATTTAAATATAATACATCTGTCAAATTCGTTCCCTATGTTTCATTTTAAATGGGACACGCAAATACATTGCTGTCAATCAAATGTCGAATCGTAACCATGGATATGACAAATCCAATGTTTCACATTAAAAAATACTCACGGTATGTACAAAATTTGTTATAGCTGCCGCACATAAGTTGAGACTGGCACTGAACATACTAGGTAATCTGAAAATATAAACTACAATTTCTTTTGCTTGTAAATTAATCTCTTTCCACTTTATACATATTTTAAATGTTGATGGAGTGTTTTTCTCGTTGTAATAATAGCATATAATACTTACTAAAAAATCGGTAACAATTATTGCAAATATTTGGCTCCCTATTTGTTACAGTCTCAACATAACACGCGCCAGCTATAGCAATATGATCATATATCTCAAGCAATGTGATATTTTAGCGCCAAAATAAATTTCAAGAAAACTTATTTTAGAAAATATGTTTTTACTAATTATTCGGTTATATTTTAGCATAATTCATTGTTATAACATTTTTTTACCTCAAATTTTGTTGCATTAAAAATACCCCACTGTTAAAATGGCGCTTACGCCTTTATGATATCATTGCCCTTGATATCATCATTACTGATATCTGTGTAGATAGACACACCCATAAATGGGTAATATACTGTGATAATTTATTTCTGTGGCTTGGTACAAGAAGTGTCTATGTCAAAATCTGTTGGTTTTGAGTAAAAGCGAATTAGTTTTGTTGTAAATTTGCTTAATTGTTTAGTGTTTTATTTTAAACATTCGTTTTGTATTTCTCATATATTTGGGAAGGGTTTATCATTGCATATTAAAAAACGAAATTATTATTATATTTTATCACTTTAGATTGATATAGTCAAAAAAAGTGATTTAGGCACTTTTTGTTCAAAGCCACAGATTTATTTATTATCAAAAGAGAAAAATGAATTTATTTAGTACGACTTACATTAGAAGCTCTCAGCTAACCGGCATCTCTGCACACTCGTACTGAATTACTCGGCTCTCTACAAACTCGTACTCAATTACTCGGGAACTCGGCAATTTCCATTCACCTGCAAATTGACAAAAATATAAACATTAAATTATTGTTTGCATCTGAATCGATTTCTAATAAATTAATTACTTAAAAACATTTTTATTGTTACATTAGTTTGTTACCAATATGTTTGCTATGAAATATTTAATAATTTATAAAATTGTACCCAAAGCTTAACTATAATTATGAAACATTTTATTTTATACGATACAAACACATTATCAACTTATATAACTATTAATAGAGTTGGGATGTTATTTAAACTTACGATTGTTATTAATTTGCAATAATAATTAACAATATTTCACTATTAAAACAATAATATATTAACAATAAATGCATTTTTCACTGCAAAATGAAATGCATGTTCGTTTGACGAGCGAGTGAGCACCTTGCAGACCAACGCAAACGTGATGAATTTGGAATGCTACTACCATAATTATGCTTGATTTTGTAGATGAAAAAATTATTTAAAAAAATAAAACAAAATAAGGGATGAACTTTAAAACGCAATTATTTATCAATATTCGTAACGTAAAATTTTATACGAATAAAAATGATACCAAATTTAGTTATCGAAATACCTATGAGTTTTTAATATACGAGGGTCATTCAATAAGTAAAGAGACAAATTCTATAATTTTAAAACTATTCAATGAATGTGTACAATCTTTTCAGAGGTGTTAGTTGGCAACCTTGGGATATGCTCTGATCAGCTGTTTCGTCATTTTATGTCAACATAACCTCAAAATTTTCAATTCACCATGGCAAGTCCACTAGAAGATTGCACCTTAGAAGAGCAGCGCTCAGTCATTAGATTTTTAGTCGCAGAAGGTGTAAAACCACGTGAAATTTTTTCTAGAATGTTGATACAGTACGGTAAAAATTGTATGAACCGTGCGAATTTTTACAAGTGGGTTGATCGGTTTAAAAGTGGCCGAACAAGTGTAGGTGATGAACCCCGATGTGGACGTCCAGTGGAAGTTTCTGGCCCCTCGTTGGAATCGAGGATTGACGGACTTATTCGTGATAACAGAAGAATTACTGTTGAGATGATAGCTGAGGAAGTTCAAGTAAGTGTTGGAACTGTTCACAATGTCATTCAGAACAATTTAAAGTACAGAAAAACGTGTGCCAGATGGGTTCCCAGACAGCTTACTGACGCTCATAAAGAATCAAGGCTTTCCATTAGTCAAGACTTAAAGCAACGAAGTTTGATTGAAGGAGACGCTTTTTTTGAAAGAATAGTGACCAGCGACGAGGTCTGGATCCATCACTACGACCCTGAGACCAAAAGGCAGAGTATGGAGTGGAAACACACTAGCTCTCCAGTTCGCAAAAAATTCAAGGTTCAACCTTCCGCCGGTAAAGTGATGCTGACCATCTTTTGGGACTCACAGGGTCCAGTCTATTGCGATTTCCTTGAAGATCAGCGAACTATCAATAGCCAATACTACTCCAAGATGCTAGAACACAAAGTTAGACCAGCTATCAAGAGCAAACGCCGTGGACTCTTGTCAAAAGGAGTCATTCTTCAGCACTATAACGCCCACCCTCATACAGCCCAGCTGACCTGAGATAAGCTTCAAGAATTGGGTTGGGAGGTCTTACCTCATCCTGCGTACAGTCCCGACCTCGCCCCATCTGATTTTTACCTGTTTGGACCACTCAAAGACGCCCTACGTGGAAAAAGAATTGCTAACAATGAGGAAGTTAAGGAAGCGCTACAAAAGTGGCTTCGGGGTAAATCGAAAGAATTCTTCGCCAAGGGAATTAGGAAGCTGCAAGAAAGATGGCCAAGTGCATAACTGTGGGGGGTGATTATGTTGAAAAATAGCCTTAATTTTGAAAGATTGAAATAAACCGTTTTTGAGCTATAACCATTTGCCTCTTTACTTATTGAATGACCCTCGTATATTATAAATATACAAAGTTCAGAATATGAGAAAATAGTTTTATTGCAATTTATATTATGTGCTATTAAGGGTAGTTAATTTGACCAATATTACACTAGTTTGTTACAGAAAAATAAAGAAAAAAAGATAAATATCTACTCACATTTTGATTATTTCTTGCTGCCCGAAACCGCTCCGATTTCTCTGCTATGCTCCTTTTAACCCTGATTTATAGATTGCACAGCGAATAGGATATAACCAAATTTTATTTGTTGTTCTATTCTATTCTATCCCATTCCATTCAGCTTGCTCCGATAATATTCGTTAGACAACAATTCTTTTGCACAAATACCTATTTTATAGCAAAAACAAACAATGACATTATTTAAATCACCAATAAATATAGTTAATTTAGTGTAAATGTGTTACAAAAGTGATGTAATTCTTATTCCAAGGTCTTCTATTCTATGCAATCTATATATTTAATTCTATTCCTCATTCTATTCTATTCTGTGCAATCTATAAATCAGGCTTTAGATTTTTAGCTCTATTCCGGACACTGAAAAGAAAATAATTCATTGTAATACACAAATAAAATTACATATTATTCTGAAAGATATTTGTCTGCAATAGACAAAATATTGATATGTTTTACTTACATTGTTGTAAAAAGATCAACCGTGGTAACAATTATTATTTCTATTCAATCTATAAATGGTCTTAAAAATTTCTATTACTATTCTATTCCATTCCTTATTCTATTCTGTGCAATCTATAAATCAGGCTTTATATTTCTAGCTCCATTCCGGACACTGAAAAGAAAATAATTCATTGTAACACACAAATAAAATTACATATTATTCTGAAAGATATTTGTCTGCATGAGACAAAATAATGATATGTTTTACTTACATTGTTGTAATAAGATCAACCGTAGTAACAATTATCTCTATTCAATCTATAAATGGTCTTAAAAATTCCTATTCCCATTCTATTCCATTCCTTATTCTATTCTATTCTGTGCAATCTATAAATTAGGCTTTAGATTTCTAACTCTATTCCGGACACTGAAAAGAAAATAATTCATTGTAACACACAAATAAAATTACATATTTTTCTGAGATATTTGTCTGCATGAGACAAAATATTGATAGATAAAATTGCAAACACGTTGAAATACATAATATCATACAAAATAACTCTTTGAAGTAGACATCGCATGGTTTAATTGTAATAGCGTCTAAATGTTTTACTTACATTGTTGTAATAAGATCAATTGTGGTAACAATTATTATCTCAAACGTTGGACTAATACTTTATCTCACGTTTTCTTGTAATTTTTTTTAATTTACCGTATTTTTTTCAAAGAAAATAAACGATAAATCACACAAATTGCAAAAGCACAACATGTCCTCCATTTTGTGTGATTAGGAAGGAAAGCAGTGTTACCAAAAGTACTTAACAAAATATCGCTAACAAAAAATGTAGGTCATGAAATTATTAATAATATGAATATTCGAACGTAAAATTTTATACCAATAAAAATTATTTTTTTTATTTATTTAGTTATCGAAATACTTATGAGTTTTTAATTTATATTACAAATTCACAAAGTTCAGAATATAGTTTTACTACAATTTATATTACGTGCTATTAAGGATAGTTAATTTGACCAATATTACACTAGTATGTTACAGAAATATAAAGAGAAAAAAAGAAATATCTACTCACATTTTGATTATTTCTTACTGCCCGAAACTGCTGGGATTTCTGTTCTCCACTTCTTAGATTTCTAGCTCCGTTCCGACTGAAAAGAAAAATAATTCTTTCTAATACACAATAAAATTACATGTTATTCGAAATATCGATAGATAAATTGCAAACACGTCTTTCAAGAATATATCACATGATTTAATTGTAGATTAAATAAAATTCAACTCACGGCTCAAGAATGTACGAGTTCGACAATAGCGTCTAAATGTTTTACTTACATTGTTGTAATAAGATCAACTGTAATAATTATTATCTCAAGCGTTGGACAAATACTTTATCTCACGTTTTCTTGTAAATTTTCTTTATTTACCGTAATTTTTCCAAAGAAAATAAACGATAAATCACACAAAATGCAAAAGCACAACATGTCCTCCATTTTGTGTGATTTGGAAGGAAAGCAGTGTTACCAAAAGTACTTAACAAAATATCGCTAACAAAAAATGTAGGTCATGAAATTATTAATAATATTTGCAAACTGCATAATATATGAAAAAAAAATGTATTGAATAAACAATAAAATTATTATTCTGAATTCTATTTATATAAAATTGTACTCGCAGCTTCGGATTTTTTTTGTTTGTTATAAGAATAAACACGTTATAAGCGTAAATAACTATTAATATAGTTTGAATATAGTTTAAACTTATTATTATTATTAATATATTACAATATGAAATCCTAAATAAATGTAAATAAATAAAATTCCACCTATGAACCTACGATTCAAGCACTCAGTACACTAGTAATTTTTTATAAGAAAAAAAACACACTTCCCATAAAAATACCAATTAATATAGTTGAAACATTGTTTAAACTTACGATTGTTATTAATTTGCAAAAATACGTAACAAAAATTTCATTATTAAATCAATAAAAACGCAACATCGGACACAACACAAAATGGCTATTACAATCACTTGTTAAATAACAAACAGCAATAAATGTCTGAAGTTACTTGATACAAGAACGAATAAATAATTCATGATTTTTTAAAACTAAGAAGATTGTATATTAAACTAAAGATAAGTTACCAAAATCAATATTCCAAATACTTTCAAGTAGATATAGATGTAAAAAATAAGCAAAATTCCACTTAATCGCAGGGACGCCAAAAAGTAATTATTAAAATTAACATAATAGAATTGATATTATTAATTATGGAAATAAACAAATTAAAATTGCTGGAGTGTCACAGACTCCATGCCACCACTGCAGGGTTAAATTCGTTGGTACAACTAAGTATTAATTCCATTCTATATAATAATTAAAATATTTGAGAAAAGATATCTTGCTATGTGTATTAGAACGACAAAACTTATGTAATATTAATAAAAATTAGCGTTAATTTGTGTTAGTTATTATGTGCGACGTTGCTCGTATTTATGCATAAACAAACGAAAAATAAATATGAAAAAAAATATATAATTTCGCTTACCTTTGCTGTTTATTGCATCAATGTTCTCAGCAACAATTATCGGCTTGGCATTGTTCGTAAACATCAATAAATGTTCATAAATTTGGTCACTTATTTCACCAAATGTTATTTAACCCCATAATATTTTTTCAAAACTAACGTACACTTTCTCAATTTCATCACAAAATGGCATTAATAGTCAATAATAGAATTTATTATTGAAATTTGGTTCAAACACTAGAAAAAACACTAAAATGTGCAACTGGTTATAAAGAATATAGTAACCATAAAAAGTAATAGGGTCCTCCCTTATATTTTTTTACAAAACATCATCTAAACTGAAAGTGATATGTAATTTTAGAAAGTCTTTATTGTTATTCGTTAAGCCGTAATAATTTTTTTAATATTCTGTGACGTAGATATAGAGATGATTTTGTTCTCAAACAGTGGATTTCGCTAATAATTAAAGTCGCATAAATTATTTTTTTTCAGCACTTACAAAATGTATAAATATGTTAAAATAACCCTTATGGTCAATAATTGGAAATATGGGTGGATAATAAGTAATTGAATGCCGTAATTAATAAAAATACTACGTATATATTATAGTCCAACATATCTTTTACTTTCATACCAACGCTTATAATCTCTCATAGCATCATAAATTTAAATTAGTACCATTTGGTTTATTTCTTTTGTTTTATTGTTGTTATTTTCTGCATTTATATACTTGCAAATGGATTCCGTATTTCAAAAAGGCGATAGCAGGTTTAAAAGTAGTAAGAATTTGAAATAGAATAAATATGTGCCGTAGATATAGAGATGAGGAAATGATAATAAAAACTCGATTATTTTAAAAACTAATAACTATTTTTAAACTTTTGATAGTCCTTAATATACAGTTTTAAGGTCTAGTTTTCATATAACTGACCCTTGTTCTAATTTGTTACTACGTGGAGGACCCTGTTGAAGAGCTCTTAGCAAAAATAATTGTAGTCCATTTCAATTTAATTCAGGATCTTGTTTAAATATTAAAAAATTATTTAATGCATGTCAAGAAATAAAACAATGAACATTAATGAGCAATTACATAATAATTAGACATTGTTTAACGACGTTTTTTGTAGAATCGCCCAAACTTTAAAATGTAATAATTAGTGACTAAGATACTTTTGACAAAAAACAGTTTTACCAAACTCTTTGGCTCGTAGTATGATCACGGTTTTAACTAAAACGATGTTTTAAGAAATGTCAAATTCAAATTTAAATATTTCATTTCACCGCTATATGTAAAGAATGATTTTTTAAAAAATATTTGTTTGAATATAAACTATTTTCTGCTTTAAAATCATATTTTGATAAATTTGATATTATTTATTATTGTTATTAAATAATGAAATTTGACATTTCTTAAAACAGTGTTTTAGTTAAAACCGTGATCATACTACGAGCCATATATTTTTGCCAAGAACTCCACAAATGTTTTTGTTAAAATGGCACTTGCGCCTTTGCGATATCATTGCCCTCGATAATATCAATAGAGAAAAATACATGACTTACATTAGATCTCAGCTACTCGACATCTCGGTAATCTCGTACTCAATTACTCGATAACTCAGCAATTTTTATTCGCCTGCAAATTGCCAAAAATATAAAAATTAAATTATTGTTTGCTAAAGAATGCATCTGAATCGATTTCTAATAAATAAATTGCTTAAAAACATTTATTGTTTAAATTTTAGTTTGTTATCAATATGTTTGCTATAAAATATTTAATAATTTATAAAATTGTACTCAAAGCTCAACTATTTTATTCTATACGATACAAACACATTATCAACTTATATAACCATTAATAGAGTTAGGATGTTATTTAAACTTACGATTGTTATTAATTTGCAATAATAGTTAACAATATTTCACTATTAAAACAATAATATTTTAACGATAAATGCATTTTTTCACAGCAAAATCAAATGCATGTTTGCTTGACAAGTGAGAGAGTACGTTGCAGACTTATACAAACGAGTTTAATTTGGAAGCCGGCCGGCCGCTTATACGTAATGTTATCACCGTAATTATGCTTGATTTTGTTATTTCAATGCAGATAAAAAATGTATTTAAAAAAATAAAACAAAATAAGGGATGAACTTTAAAACGCAATTATTTATGAATATTCGAACGTAAAACTTTATACCAATAAAAATGATACCAAATTTAGTTATCGAAATACCTATGAGTTTTTAATTTATATAACAAATTCACAAAGTTCATAATATGTGAATATAGTTTTACTACAATTTATATTACGTGCTATTAAGGATAGTTAATTTGACCAATATTACACTAGTATGTTACAGAAATATAAAGAGAAATATCTACTCACATTTTGATTATTTCTTACTGCCCGAAACCGCTGGAATTTCTGTTCTCCACTTCTTAGATTTCTAGCTCCGTTCCGACTGAAAAGAAAAATAATTCATTGTAATACACAATAAAATTACATGTTAATCTGAATGAAATATCGATAGATAAAATTGCAAACACGTCTTTCAAGAATATATCACATGATTTAATTGTAGATTAAATAAAATTCAACTCACGGCTCAAGAATGTACGAGTTCGACAATAACGTCTAAATGTTTTACTTACATTGTTGTAATAAGATCAACCGTGGTAAGAATTATTATCTCAAACGTTGGACTAATACTTTATCTCATCTTTTCTTGTAAATTTTCTTAATATACCGTAATTTTTCCAAAGAAAATAAACGATAAATCACACCAATTACAAAAGCACAACATGTTCTCCATTTTGTGTGATTTGGAAGGAAAGCAGTGTTACCAAAAGTACTTAACAAAATATCGCTAACAAAAAATGTAGGTCATGAAATTATTAATAATATTTGCAAACAGCATAATATACAAAAAAAAAAATGTATTGAATAAACAATAAAATTATTATTTTGAATTCTATTTGTCTGTATGAGACAAAATATATATAAAATTGTACACGCAGCTTCGGATTTTTTTTTTTTTTTGTTATAAGAATAAACACGTTATAAGCGTAAATAACTGTTAATATAGTTTGAATATAGTTTAAACTTATTATTATTATTAATATATTACAATATTATTGATGATTTGATTTAAGCACTCAGTACACTAGTAATTTTTTATAAGAAAAAACACACTTCCCATAAAAATAACTATTAATATAGTTGAAACATTGTGTAAACTTACGATTTTTATTAATTTGCAACAATACGTAACAATATTTTCATTATTAAATCAATAAAAACGCAACATCGGACACAACAACACAAAATGGCTATTACAATCACTTGTTAAATAACAAAAAGCAATGTCTAGAGTCGCTTGATACAAGAACGAATAAATTATTCATGATTTTTTAAAACTATGAAGATTGTATATTAAACTAAAGATAAGTTACCTAAATCAATATTCTAAATACTTTCAAGTAGATATAGATGTAAAAAATAAGCAAAATTCCACTTAGATAATCGCAGAGACGCCAAAAAGTAATTATTAAAATTAACATAATATACTTTATATTATTAATTATGGAAATAAACAAATTAATATTGCTGGAGTGTCACAGACTCCATGCCACCAAAGCAGAGTTAAATTCGTTGGTAGAACGAAGTATTAATTCCATTCTATATAATAATTAAAATATTTTAGAAAAGATATCTTGCTATTGTGTCATTAGAACGACAAAATTTATGTAATATTAATAAAAATTAGTGATAATTGATCTTAGTTATTACGTGCGACGTTGCTCGTATTTATGCGTAAACAAACAAAAAATAAATACAAAAAAATATATATATATAATTTCACTTACCTTTGCTGTATCTAGAACCCTGGAACAGGAACAGCAAATCCAAATGGCAGCAAACAGCTTGTTAAGATTGCATCAATGTTCTCGGCAACAATTATTGGCTCGGTATTGTTCGTAAACATCAATAAATCTTCATAAATTTGATCACTTATTTCATGAAACGTTATTTAACCCCACAATATGTCTTCAAAACAAACGCTCACTTTCTCAATTTCATCATAAAACGGCATTAAAATATCGTAAACACTGTTTATATAATAATTATTTTTGTTGATAGATTCCCCGTTGCGTTTAATGAACACGAAATAACTTGGAATATTGTGCAAAATTGTCACAAAGTAAAACTAAGATGGCGTCTTCGGAGAGCAGAGCGACGTAACCTCAACGAGAGCTGAATCTAAACTAAATCATGGCGTCGACTGCGTAACGTTCATAAGAGAACGTGTGTTGGAGAGAGATAGAAGATACCCAACTTCAGATTGATGATGGATGATGTGGAATTATCAATTATCATTAAATGATAAATAATCTTTATAAAAACATGCCATTTTATATGCCATTCATGAAAAAGTACTTGAAACATTTGTAGATTTTCATATTTTCGAGAAATCGGTGAAAATTCAATGACTTGAAGTTGGAATGGTCAGCTGTTAACCAAGAAAATTGTTAATTGTTGATTATTGTTATAAGCGTTGTTTAAACATTATTGTAATATGTTTTTGAATAAAAATAATCCTTATTAATCCTATTTTAATATTCCATGCCTGTTTTTACTGTAATTAATAACAAATTGTTGTAATATGTCAGGGTTACGTAGTATTTTTACCAGTTATTTATGTATTTGTTTAAATAACTTTACAACATATTTTTATCAAAAAATAATGCTTATTATTCATATTATAATATTCTACAAACAATTTTTCATTATTTATTCATAATTTGTCAAAATTTGCAATGTTTTCATTGCAGATTTGGTTCCGGGAATAGGGGCATATATTGAACTATTTCATTAAATATTTTTATAATTTATAAGCAAAAAATCAATATTTAAACATTGTTTCATATATTTCCAATCACTCTATTGCCCTAATTGTTACAGAAATGTAATAATTTCATTCTAAATGTTATTGCAAAAACAGCTGATTCCAAGATGTTACTGTTTCAATCATATATCTTTAAAAATATAAAATATTTGGAAATTATATTATTGTTAAATAGTCTTCAATACTTGTAAAATGTTTTGCATTAGCTTTTATTGATATATAGAAATATGTACGCAAAATACAGTTTAAGATATGTACAGAATCTGATAAACAGAAACTTATCTTTTTAACTTTCGTCGCTTTTAGGTAAGGACTAAGGAAGGTACTTAATGTCTTTGTTCAAAAAATTCGGTGGTGAGTTTTTAATGAATAAATATGTTTAGAATACGATTTTACTAGTTTTACGATGATTTCTGAATGTGTGTGTCTGTGTGTGACAAAAATTTCTCTGACAATAACTCCAATATTACAATTCTAAAAATTGTAATTCTTTCGTATTCCTCTTCTTTAGATCTATATGAAGAGCTGATTAGATTTTGGTTATAATTGGTCTACTGAAAGTTCCCTTATTTAAAATTTTTAAAAAAAATTCTTGTAAAACCGCAGTTAAATATCATTTTTAGGGTCCCTACAATACCAATATACCATTTTTAAGATGATGTCTGTATGTGTGTGTGTGTGTGTGTCCGTGTGTGACAAATTTTTCTCCGACGATAACTCCAATACTCCAATTCTAAAAATTATAATTCTTTCGTATTCCTCTTCTGTACATCCATATGAAGAGTTGATTAGATTTTGGTTATAATTGATCCACCGGAAGTACTCTTATTTGAAGTTTTTAACAGTTTTTCTTGGAAAAACGCAGTTAAATATTATTTTTCGACATTTTGTGATTATCCATATGAAAGAATATCTTATTCTCTATACGGTTTGATTATACAGTTTCGTTCATATTCAATAGATATAGAGTTATAGAGAGTACAGACATTAACTTTCAAAAATTAGTCAGCTTTGTTAAAATTATGGAAACAACAGATATATTCAGAAAAATTTAATTGACAGATGTCAGTGTCAAATGCGAAACCAAAGTTGAAAGTATAGGGTCAGAAAGTTATGTGTGAATGTGATAGAGTGTCCCTCCAAAGAGAAGAAGATGGAAGGACTGTGTAGGAGAAGATTTGAGAGAGGAAGAATTGTGTGAAGAAGATGCGTTGGACAGGAATGATTAAAAGAGAAGAGTAAGAAACAGCGACCCCTAATAAAATAGGGAAAGGAACTTTCGGTATATAATTTGCAAAATATAGTGTGTTCGTGTTACAATTTTATAGGATATACAGAATCTTTTTCAAGGAACTTTTGGTATGGGATATATACAAAATACATCGAATTGACGGAAGGTTTTGTGCTGGCCACAACAGATTTTTACCTTCCGTCACCTTTAGGTAAGGAAGGTATTGTCTTTGGTCAAAAAATTCGGTGGTGAGTTTTTAATGAATAAGCACGTTTTAGGGTCCTTACAATACAAATTTACTATTTTTAAGATGATGTCTGTATGTATGTGTGTGTGTTTGTGTGTGTGTCCGTGTGTGCGTGTGTGTGTATGTGTGTCCGTGTGTGACAAATTTTTCTCCGACGATAACTCCAATACTAAAATTCTAAAAATTATAATTCTTTCGTATTCCTCTTCTATACATCAATATGAAGAGTTGATTAGATTTTGGTTATAATTGATCCACCGGAAGTACCCTTATTTGAAGTTTTTAACAGTTTTTCTTAAAAAAACGCAGTTAAATATTATTTTTTGACATTTTATTATTATATATATATTAAAGAAAATACTCTTCTCTATACAGTTTAATTATACATTTTCCTTCATATTCAATAGATGTAAATTTAAAGCATTATAAAGAAATTAATTTTCAAAAATTAGTCAGCTTTGTTATTTATCATGGAAACAGCTGACATAATTATTCAAAAAAATTTAATTGACAGATGTCAGTTGCAAGTGCAAAACCAAATATGGACAAAAAAAGTATAGGATCTAAAATTGGTATGTCATAGTGTTACTCGCAAGTGACACGCAGAGAAAGGCCAAAGAGAAGATGGAAGGACATTACTTAGTGTAGTTTATGTTATAATTTTATTGGATTTATAGAACCTTTTCAAATGAACTTTGGGTATGGAATTTGTAAAATATAGTATGTGTTTTTACATGATATTATAT
Source organism: Ophonus ardosiacus (assembly GCA_943142095.1). Classification (NCBI taxonomy): domain Eukaryota; kingdom Metazoa; phylum Arthropoda; class Insecta; order Coleoptera; family Carabidae; genus Ophonus; species Ophonus ardosiacus. The sequence continues at coordinate 506,653 of OW964834.1, forward strand.
AGAATCTGTTCCAAGGACCTTTTGGTTTGGGATTTGTACAAAATACATCGAATTGACGGAAGGTCTTGTGCTGGCCACAACAGATTTTTTCAATAAGATTTGGGAACATTCGTGGGAATTGTGAGAAATAGAAAAGATATTATTCTTTTTCATATATTATGTTCATGTGAAATATATTCATTTATTTAAAAAAATATAGAAGTATAGAGTTGTACAAATATACAATCATTACTAATCGTTACCAATATATCCATCCAAATCATTATCATTTATCGATTCCTCGGGTTTTGAACCCTTTGGCCGCTGAACTTAATCGTGACATCTTGCACTCTCATATTTGGGGTTAGGAATTGCTGCAAAGTGTCAACCCCTTGGTCGGCGATTCGATCGAACGGGAAACCCATTGGTCGGCGGTCAGGATATAATCGGTTGCGAATACCACAGAAAGAATATGCGTCATTGCATCGGCCGTCAATGTTTTGGTCGATACGGTCGTCCTCGTAGTTGGAGATCATGACAAATAGTTCGCAAGGGAGGCCTTCGGGAGTGCCTTTGGGGATGAGCATGTGTTGGGGCCATCCGCAACCGCAGAAGTTGAAGGTTTGTTCAGCGTCGCTGTTTTCATCTGGACGGGCTAATATATGTATATAATAAAAATTTCATTAAGCGTTTTACTAAGGATCACTTCGAGGCTATTTCCGAAATTTTAATCTATTTTTAAACTATAGACAATGTTTTAAGTTTGGCTCTGAAATAAACGCTTGTGAGTTGCTGTTCAGCAGATGATTGAACGTAGGTTGAAATTGGAATTTCGTTGGGTGTAAAACAGCCACTTTTAATCAGAATTAAACAATACTAGTAATGGTTGTCCAATTCATTGCGGGATTGGCGGTATTTCTTAAGGGTATTTCATTGTTACTATTAATATATGTACCTACTAACAATTTTAAATATTTAATAAATAATTCATTAATGCCCGGTTTCACCAACATCAAATAAATCTTCGAATAGCTTATTCATTGAATAAAAGAAAAATATCGCATCGCAAACGTAATGCAAATGACAGTATTTATTCTAGCTGTCATATTTTGATGCGATATTTTTCACTTATTCAACGAATAAGCTATTCGAAGATTTATTTGATGTTGGTGAATACGGGCATAAAAAATATATAATTTACTTCCGACAAAAAGGTTACAGTAATGTCTTGCTTTTTAACACTGACATTTATCTGTGATTATAAACTATGTTATAACCATTTATAGCCCGATTCACAAAAAAGTTTAAGCTAACCCTCATTTTTGAATTAAGTAGTGAATTCTAATCTATTCCGGTATTTAAAATATAATTTTCATGATATTATCAATAAAGGTAGATACTAGGAATAGATTAGACTATATTTTAAGTTATAAACTGTCAAAATTAGAGTAGAATTCGCTAATCCAAAAATGAAGATTAGCTTAAACCTTTTTGTGAATCGGGCTGTTGAATTTGTTAACTGGTTTCCTAGGTGTAGTTTAATCTGTGCGATTTATTACATCCGATTATTCTATATTAGATTTGGTATCAAATGAGAGGTATAGTTAAAGGCTGCCAAGCAGAAGTGTCAAAAATTTGACATGTCGATCGGCTTTTGTTTTTTGCATGAACTTGTCAGAACCATGTCGAGTTTGGTATCAAATGACAGGTATCGTCAAGGGCTACCATACAGAAATGTCAAAATTGTGACAGCTCGATCGATTTTTGTTTTATGCATAAAGAAGTATCCGAAAAGACAGTTAGCGTTAGCACTTTGAGTTTCAAAGTGTGCCTAGACGGATTGGAAAAACGTATATAGACTATCATAAAACACTATCCCTCTAGGGAGAGCTCGGCGTAGCCGAGATTTCGCTAGTTCTATATACTATAGTGCCTTTATATCTAAATCTATATAAGATACAATAAAAATTTTAAATGTTTCAAATGTAGAATTTTATGTTCTTCAATATTAGTAAATAATAAAATAAATTTTCAAAAAATATTATTTAGAAGATTTTTTTAAAGAAACTGTTACTTCCGGTTGTCCAATTGTTACCAAAATCTTTTCAGCTCTTTCCATGAATGTCGGATTAGGGAATTCATAGTTAAACTGGTCTTAAGTCTTATAATTTTTGAGGAATCGTTCCTCCAACATCCACACGCACACATACAAGCAAACATCATCGTAAAAATGTTATAATATGATTCTAGGGACCCTAAAACGTGCCGATTCACTAAAATCTGGATCTGCAATTATTTGCCTGAGGAAAAAAAGCCTGAAAATTAATAATTTTGTAAGGGCCATCGCTTTAAATTAATTAATTTTCTACAATATGTTAATTTAAATTTCGACAGTTCAATATGTTATAACAATTGATTTTTACTTGGTAACTACGACCGAAACATCGTCATTTTGAATTTAATGAACATTTAATCATCAATTGAAGCTATTTTTCAAAGAATCTTAAATACTTCAATATCCATATTCGTCATGAAAACACGAACTTCCCTGTCTTAATAAGTAATAGTATATTACATCCGAGGTAGGAAATGTTTTATTACAGCCGAGGGATTATGTATATTAGTCTCAAGCTGAGATAAAGCGCGAGGCTGTAATGAAGTTCCCACTGAACTTATATATACTATTTTATTCACACTTATCCTCATTTTAAATCAATTATTTTCAAAATAAATCAATGAGTTATAACCTAAAATTGATTGGCGAATTCTAGCAATGTTTTGCTATTTTTTGCAAGGCTATTCTCACGAGTTCATTACTCCCAATTCATTGATAGACAAGCTACTGAGATGACAACTTTTAAAAGATTTTTGTTAAAAAAAAAAAATTATATATTTTTTTTTTTGAATGTTTTTTGGGGTTCTTTGTGCAGTTTCCCTCGTGCAGTAGTAGTGTTACACTTTTGTAGTTTTCTAGTGTAAGTATTAATTATGGTTTATTATTTTATATATTCTTATTTATTTATTTATTTTTTATAAATACATTTAATGTTTTTTAAATTTTATACTTTGCAATTTGTAGTATTAGAATGTTACACTTTTTTTATAACTCAACAATTTATTTTAACAATGAATTAAGGCAATTTTTTTAATAATATGTTTTTGTTTTTGAATATTTGATTTATAAATGGGGTATTCCACTCAATTTTTTTTATTATTTTAAATAAAACTTCATTCAGTTTTGAAGCAATTCATGGCATTAAAAAATCTTAATTGTTCCTAGTTTCAGAGTATTTTATTTTCGAGAAATCAGTGTAACGTCACATTTCCTCTATACTTGTCTTTCTCACACACACTGTTCTGAGTACGCTGCGAGAGAAGGATAACAATTGTATGACGTCAATTTTCCCTTTTAGCAAATGTGAAATATCTCGTAAAGTAATTATTTAAAAAATGTTTTCATTGTTTTTACTATTATTTATTGAGCCATACTTTATATTAAATTGAAATTTTCTTAATTTTGTTGTTATGGTGGAATACCCCATTGTGTCGTGTGGCTATAATATTGCTTTGTTTTAATTGTAGTCAAAAACCGGTGCTGAAGATGGTTACTAAGTAACCGAAACCGGTCCACGTTTTAATTAAGGAACAGTGTGAATAAGACTGCGGGGTTTTTTCTTTTTTAAAACCCTCCTTCATCCTTAATAATAACCTAAAATTTTATTTATATTTTTGACAGCTATTTCAAAATTTGTTAGCCTACTTTATTATAAGGATCTACTCCCTACATAAACATTTCAACCCGAAAGATGGAAGTGAAATCTGTTATTTCCACCCCAAGAAGTTGTCATTAAAGTTAGGAATCGGTATATTACCACAATGATTGTTTATAAAAAATATTACCTGTATCCAAATCCCTGAAAGTCCTATTGAACGGTATGGTCACCGAACTCTCATCCGACCTCCTCGTAACCGTATTCTGTCCTTGCTTCAACATCACCGTAAACTTATCCAGTTCAACCATCAGCAATCTCTGGTCCCTTAGAAGCCAACCTCTACCGGATTCGTCCAACTTCGGCCCGAGGAAAATGCGACAGGTTCCCATTCGTTGCTGGTCGTTGTTGTTTACCTGAATGTTGTAGGTAAACGGACGGTGGTTTAAATGCGTGAAGCGGGCGTAAACGGCGCCCCGCGGGGCGAAGTCCATACCGCGGGATAAGTTCACGTCGGATTGCATCCAGAAGGTGTCTAGTTGGTTGGGTTCGCCCCCTGAGGTTTCGAGTGTAACGGAGGAGACTTCCACGCCCCGATAATTCAGCTATAAAGGGAATTTAAATAAAAAATATGATGTGGTACATTATCTTCCGTCAGTTTTATGTATTTTGCTCAAATCCTTTACCGTAATTCTACAGTGTGTTCAGAAAAAAACCTAATTCGAAGTAGGCTATGATCACAAAAAAGTTGTCAAAATTGATCGTGAAATATAATTTTAAGGAGAAAAGATAATAAAAAATCTGTTGTGGCCAGCACAAGACCTCTCGCCATTTCCATATTAGGCTATATAAGTATTGTATTGCACTTCGCTTTCGAACCGTCGTTTTATAACAAAATATTACAGAACTTTACCCCAAATATTGTTTTTTATTGTATTTAACATGTTTTCTGCACACATATAATTCTAATTATATCTATTTTTCATTGTATGAGGAAGTTTCTAAATATCAGAGATTTTTCCAATTCATTAACCAGTTTGGCGGTATTTTTGATGGATATATGCATTTTACCACAATTTTACCTATAATTTCAAATATTTAATTAATAAAACAATAAGAAAGATTAAATACAGTGTGTCCCATTTAGAGGGCCACCATTGGGATCTCGAGAACTATAAGAGATACGATGTCGGTTAAATGGAACTTTCTGTGCGCCTTTGGGAGGCCATCTCAGATGTGCTTTTGTTTTTCCAAAAATTCTCATAGGACACTAGATAATGACGAAAAACTGAATATTGTTGATTTTTTCTTTTTCAAATAATTTCTAATCTATTAATAATTGAAAAAAAAGTTTTAAATATAAAAGATAGATATTTTTATTAAATAATCAGTGGCGTACGAAATAAATTTTTGAGATATAACATAAACTTATTTTTTAAATGGAACCCATATCTGATTTTAGTCTCAAAAAAATAAATATTTTTTTCTCTTTTCAAGGGTTATTATGTTTTATATTTGTTTTGCCTTCAAAATTATTATTTTTTCCTTATTTTGTATTAAATTTACAATTATTTTGAAAATATTGGTAGATTTGGAAATACTCCTTGTATTTAAATAATTCATTTCGTTGAAAAATTTTGCTCAAAACTCGTATCAAATTAATTTTTTACTCAAATATTGTTTTTTATTGTATTTAACATGTTTTCTGCACACATATAATTCTAATTATATCTATTTTTCATTGTATGAGGAAGTTTCTAAATGTTAGAGATTCTTTCAATTCATTAACAAGATTGGCGGTATTTCTGATAGATATATGCATTTTACCACAATTTTACCTATAATTTCAAATATTTAATTAATAAAACAATAAGAAAGATTAAATATACTTCCCAGAAAAAGCTATCAGAATGTCACTAAAACTATCAATTTTTGACACTGACATGTGTCATTTACAAATTATGTTATAAACATTTGAATTTGTCAACTGGTTTCCTCTGTAATTAGTTTACTCTATAAATTATAGTGTCTTTATCTCTAAATCTATATAAGATATAATAAAAATTTTAAGTGTATTAGATGGAGAATTTTATGTTCTTCAATATTTGTAATAACAAAAATTTCCAAAAAATTATATTTAGAAGAATTTTTCTAAGAAACTACTACTTCCGGTTGTTCAATTGTTACCAAAACCTTTTCAGCTCTTCCCAGGAATGTCAGATTGAAGAAACTGCTATTAAATATATTTTAAGTCTTATAGTTTTTGAGGAAAACTATTACCATGCACCGTTTTCTAATTTATTTCTATTTCTAAAGTATGAATGTATAATAGACAATCAAATGTTCTTTCATATTTTTAATAACATAAAATGTCCAAAAACGATATTTACCTGCGATTTATCAATAATGTGCTGTTAAGAATTCTATTATTTCACGATAAATGAATTTTTAAAAAGTGGTTAATAAGTGGGCCAAAGGCAACAGAGTTCGTTGCACTATTGAAAGACATAAAAAATATATATATACACATATAGTACAAAAATATCTCTTTATATGTATTTTTAAATATCCGAATTAGCGAATTAAATATAAATTTTATGTAAAGACTCACTTGTGGTGGAGTATAAGCGGGTAAAGTACTCTTATGTTGTTGGAAAATGTCGTCGATGTATGCGTGCCACCGATAGAAAATTGGATCGCGCATAGCTGTTGCTGAATCGCCGATAACTCCAGTTTGTTCCTACAAATTAAGAAAAAAATATTAAATCAAAGGATTAACTGCCAATTAATTATCTGCGTTTGCCGGTATGTGGTCAATATGTAGTTTGACACCGCGTGACATAATTTTAAGGATATTAATCAATAAACTTAAAAGTAATAATCCATAATAGTTATAGTTTACCCTAATTATATTAACTTTGAATTTCAATAGTGTAAAGAAAATAAATCCAAATAATAAGACCAATATATCATAATTTGATAGGAGTAACTTATTATTTTTCTTACCAAGTGCCTGCCGTCCGGATCATGAATAAATCCAAGGAAAACATGTCCCATATTATGTAAATTTCCATAAAAGTCGTTATTAGGAGACAGAAGAGGAGCAGCTTCAATCATATTTCCTAGAACATCAATACCGTCGAATTCTCCCAATGGTACAGTCGCGTTATTACTCTGTAAAACAATACAATAGTTATTTGAAATAGAGGGCCGAAAGAAAAGGTTTACGCTTGCGGACGAAATTTGAAGCCCGGTGCATAGCGGAGGGCTTTTATTTGTCCGAGGGTTTAAACTTCGTTCGGCCTGAGGTATGTACAATATTTTATGCACTACTGCAATCAAATGAAATGTTTTGAAATTATTTTTTAAATACAAGCAAAGCTTGTTGCTATGTAAAAATATTACGTGGCGAGGTTAACCTTATTTTGTTGTTATATTATAACTAATAGGGCTGTTGCAAGAATTTTTATATGACTTCTAAGTATTAAATTTGAAAAGATATTGTTCTTTAAAGAGCCTCAAATTTGAAAATATCAAGAAATATCCTTTAGATATTTTACAATTAATTTTTGAAATGTGGATAAAATTTTGAATAAGTCACGTGATCTGAAACAGAATGTGACGTCGGAGTACATACATCTTCAGCTGTTCTAAGGTGTCAAGTGTATTGTCAAACAAGTGTCAAATAAGAATCACGACCAGAACTTTAAAGTAAAATATATTATCAATTTATATAATAAATTCAGTTTTTATATTTTTTATTTTACCTCAACTCTTTAACACCCCTTATTTCGGTAGCAGTAAAACAATTGTTCTGATATAAATTCAGCCATCATCCAGCTATCGACCTTCGGTAAATTGTCCGATTTAGCTTGAGTGTAATTTGAATTAGCCATTATTACTTTATTATTCATTTACAATGAGCAATGTCAGCGTCAAATGTCCAATTAAAAGATTTTGTTATTAACATGTGACAAACTTTAGCCTTCGTTTATTTATATAAATAATATGAATAAAAGTAGGTGATGGAAAAACTATTTTCCTATTGGCTATTAATGATGTAATGTATGTGCTTCTACGTCACACGAGTGGGGGGGTAGTTTTTTAGGACGCCAATCTTTTTATTTGATTATTTCCACAAATAACAACAAATTATTAAAATAAAAATTATTACTAAGAAAATCATTCCATAAACTTTCATTTAAAATAGATTTTGAAAAATGTGAAACAGGCTCATTAAAGAAATACTTCTAAAATTCATATAATTCAATAAAGATTACTAACGGGCGGTAAAACTGGCAAAAAGCCCGCGAGCGTAATATTCAATTTTCCACTTTGGTAACTAAGAGTAAACAAACAATTTTAATGCAGTTGTGAGTAAATAATATAATGAGTTTCTTTAGTATTTGGGACTAAAATTAAATCTGTTTCTGTAACACTTTAATTGCAACGATAATAATATTATTTGAATGCCTTTTTAAAAAAATGTATTAAGTTTTCTTTTGTTCTATTTGAAATATATACATCAGAAATTCTATTTGTTACAAGATTTTGGAATTAGCGATACTTACATTACGATAGCTAGAAGCATGTATAGCTTCAAAAACTCTCTGTCTCCACCTTTCCAGGTCATCCAGATCTCCATAGAGCTGATCAGGTGCACGACTAATATTCTGTAGTTTCTGATTGGCTACTCTAGCCGGCCACCCACGACTGGAAACCAAACTATCCAGTTTGGGGAAATAGGCTTCCTTGATTGGTTCGTGTAAATCTATAAGGCGCTCTACTCGAGGAAGTTGGTTACAGAGACGCTCGAAATTGTACCTTTTAAGAAAAATAAAATAGTAGTAAATTATTATTCCTCAAATTTAACACCAATAAAAACAGATTTTTCAATTTATTTATTGCATGAAAGTGATATCCTTGGGCTATAGAAGAAAAAAGATCTCGGGGTCAAATCCCAGTGGCTGACACAATTTACTTTATTTACGATAAAACTTTAAAGAATATTCACATAAACAATTATTTACTTCATTTTTACCTCCCGTTATTCCTGGTAAAGGAGGTAAAAATCGCTTATCAAGAGCACGTTTGACGATGTCTATTGGTTCTTTTTTTGTAGATTATGGTCATTTTTGCTTATCTACATGTTTAAATATAATTTTGAATCATTTTTTCTCACAAAGTTTCTTCCTATTTCAAATATTTATAATACTTTATTATTCTTGCAATATTCTTCTTAATTTTTGCGAAATTTCATGTAAGTTTTAAGTGTTTAGTAAATCGCAAAACCGTTCTTCGGTAAAAATCATGTAATATTCAAACAATCCCTAAATACATTTCGCAAAGGGTAGAAATATTATTGAAACTACAGTAGGTACATATTATACGTATTTCATAATTTCAAATTACCGAAACATCATTTTAAAATACAATTTATATACAAAATATAAACTTACCGATTACTAAAAGCACTGTTAATTATAAATAAACACTTAAAGTCACATTAAATAATATATAAACCACTTAAAAACAACTTTAAATCCAAAATTAAAAACTAACCGACAAGTCATACGAAAATAAGAAAAGATTAGGTAAACAAAGTGTTGCCAACTATAGCAAAACGAAAAATGATGCGCGGGAAAAAAGGGAAAGTAGTTTTGATAACACCAACTATAAATTATTTAATAATCTTGAAAAAGCACAATAAAAATTGAAATTTCGACAAGTATTCAATACGTAATATTATTTTTGCCCTCCTGAAGTGTAATGGGAACTTTACAATTGTATACACAACAAGTGTAACCTATATTTTACGCTTACTGTGTTGTAACTTGTCTAACTATGCGGTAAAATAATCAAAATACACTGGACGTTTATGGGTATTTAGAAAAGAAATAATCTTTACTATAATAAAGTTCATGTAAAAAAGTACTACCTACATGAGTTATTTTTTTTCTTTAACATTTCCTATATTTAAAACTAATTTATATAAACCAAAATCACGGTAGCGACATCTGTCATTATTGTAAAAATCCGCTGTTACCGACATAGTTACCCATCGATATACCTGTCAAATACGCGAGGCGAACATTGCTGAAATGTCAAATATCGACACCTACCTATTATTTATTACGAAGAAAACATGAGCAAATAATATATTATCAGTCATAAACAATGTCTATTATTACAAATAAATTTTCGTTAGAAGAAGTACTCTAATGAAGGTAAGTAAAATCAAATTTGGAAATTGACTTAACCCCAGTATTTCAAACTAACCCTTTTCAGAAGTACAACTTATCTCATTAAAAAAAGTGATTTTCATTATTGTCGGCCAAAAAATTTGATACAATTCTCGTGCGTGAAGTATTTTACAGCGCTCCAGCTAATAAGGAACTCGCCTTAAGGGCTCGTGCCTTAAACAAAGCTGTCGCGCTGTAAAATACAACTTACACGCACTCGAATGTAAATAACTATTTTCTGCGGTATATATACAAAATAGGCATTTGTGCACGCTCGAAATAATAATAAAAAATTACAAACAGTTCCAGTTTTCCGAGAGATATTAATTATTAATTTATATAATTTTCTTGGCCCCGTGGCCGCGTGCCTGAGTGTCTGGTCGCGAACCTGGGGGAACCGGGTTCGATCCCGACTGACGCCAAATATTTCCAATTTTAAATGGCACAAAAGTGACCCCTGTGTTGCACTCTTCACGACCATACGGTAAAATATATCGTCATCATTACCGATGTCTACATGTGTTGTAGATACTGGCACACCCAGAAATGGGTAATATGCCGTGATGATATATTTATTTATTTATTTTATAATTTTCTTACCTTGCCACAATTTGCTGATGCATGAAATAAAACAACTCTCCTCTTCTATCTTTCCTGACAACTTGTTCGCCTCCATCAAACGGGTAGATCAAATGCCAATGCCAGTGATGCAGATTCACCCCTAAATCTTCCCGGAAATACGCCAGCCTGTGCTCTGGTTCCGCATCCGTCGCCGTGTAGTCCTGAGGGATGACAATCGGCATTCTAGAACCTTCTGGAATAATGCTAAGTTCCTCTCGAGTCTTCTGAAGGACGGTGCCGTCTACAAACTTGTCTGGGAAGGAAGTTACAAAACTGGGGATGTCAAGGTCTTGGGTATCTGGCCTGTGAAGAAGAGCGACGGAAATTGAATAGTTGAAAAGGTAGGGGTTGACGCGTTCTCGAGCGTAAACGGCGATTGACATGAGATCGTCTGTATTGGCGGCATCTAGAAGAAGAGAAATATTCCACCATTTATTGCAAAACAATATACCGAGAGTTTTTTTTATCAGTGAACATGGGCGTATGTCATTACCATAGTTACATTTAAAATGATTGACAGCAATGTATTATTGCGTTTATTTTTAAAACTGGACATAGGACGTGACATTTAGTATGTCTGTCAATGTCATCAAACTGTCATACTTCAAAATGTATACAGTTAAAGAAAAGTTCAAATTGTAAATTGGAGTAATTATAACGAGTCTACAACAAGTTTCTGACTTATGTGCATTAATTTTTAATAAACGACCCAGTCCAACAACTATAAGAAAAATTTACAATGACTACAGAACTAAAAGATGCGTCAATAAACAGCACAAGAAAAAAATCAGACCAAGTACTGTAATTAATAGTAAGAAACAAGAAATTATGCAATTAATTGAAAGTGACAACAACCTGTCAATAATTTTTTTTCTAAAATTAAGAATACTAGTATACAAGGTTTTAAGACAAGAACATTTTAAGAGTTTTAAATATCAAAATCACCAAGAGTTATTACAGAACGATATAGAACGAAGAAATATCTTTTGTGAAGATATGATGAACAAAATTAATAGTGGGGAAATATTACCGAATCGAATTTTATTTACGGATGAAGAGACATTTTATATTAATCGGGAAGTAAATTCACAAAATTGCAGGTATTGGAGTCGTAAAAATTTTCATTTATATCTGCACCAGGTATTCCCCCAACGCTGGATAGGACATGGTGGAGAAGTGGAGTGGCCTGCAATGCCACCAGATCTTGCACCAAACGATTTTTTTTTCTTTGGGGCCTTTTAAAAAATTGTATTTACAATGGTGACAAAATAAATATTGATCAATTAAAAATTAGGGATAAAATATAATTTATATTAATTATTTCTTGCCTTAGTCTTATGTCAGAGTATAGAATTATACCATACAATTTGAACTTTTTCTTCAACTGTATACATTTTGAAATATGACAATTTAATGACATTGACAGATATACTAAATGTCACGTCCTATGTCCAGTTTTTAAAAAAAAACGCGATAATGCATTGCTGTCAATCATTTTAAATGTAACTATGGTAATGACATACGCCCATGTTCACTGATAAAAAAACTCTCGGTATAAGATTATTTTCTTACTCAAGAAAACTTCAATGAGTCTTCCAGCAAGTTTCCTATGTTTGGGAATGAAAAGGGTAAAGTTTTCTAATCTTGAAAGACCACTAACAACATCATCCAAATTCGGAACATCAATCTGGTTGACTGGAATGGTTTTGTCTCCTTTGAACCGAGAAGTTATGTCAAATGCAATGGGTTTGAACCTACTTTGCTGGAAAAATGAATAATATTAATAATGGGCTACTTGCGTACCTTTTTTTTATTTAATATTTTTGAAGAGAATGTAAAAACTTGCTACCCATATTTTTTCTTTTGACAAAATTTTTATTAATTAGCCAAAAAAAAAAAAAAAATAATGAAATTTGATTATTTGAATTCCCGCCATGTATGACGTAGAATTACGCCGCACCAATGAATAGTCGCAAAGCCACGCGTGGTACCGTCCCATAGTAATGGTATGTTTGTGCGGGTAATGTAGATCACCTGTTTGACGTTTCAACAATAGTTCGGGGGTTAGTATTTTAGTTTATCTTTTTGGTATCGATATTTTAAATTACAAATAATTACCTATGTGCTTATTTATAAAGTAATTAATGTATTTGAGAGACCAGAGAGAGAGAAAAATGAACTAATGTCAAATTCAAATTAAAACTTTCTCGTACGCCATGCCATCTATTGATAACATTCTTAAACATGCTTCCCCTCCCCAGTTCAATATAAAGACGTCACAGAAAAATTTCTTTCTTAATTTAGTAAAAAACAAATAATTACTTCAAAATAAAATTTATATTTTTATATATGTTTTCAATATAACATTACGTATATAGTGACAGAAATCGGATTTTCAGATAAACTATCAGTTTTTTCTTACCTAAAGGTGACGCAAGGTATAAAAGAATTTCTTAATAGAAAGTTATCGAAATAATGTCACCAATCAAAGATTTAAGTCTTTGTTCCAGTCAGGTTACAAGGCATCAAAACCTAAATGCCCCATTTCTCCAAAATCTTCAAAATTTTAAAAAAATCCAATTTTTATACATTTAGGTACATCTCAACGCGCTGATTCCAAAATTTCAAACCGCAGGTCCATATCTCTTTTCATTCTCGAGATATTTACATTTCAAATTTTACCCATTTTTGGGTCATAACCCTAAAATGGGTGGAGATACAACCCTAGCGACTTCACCAATCGATTCTACGGGCAAAATTACATAAGTATACCAATTTTCAATTTTTTTGAACACCGCATACAATTTCTAGAGTAAAATAACTGAAAATTACCAAAATCTGATAAAATGGCAAGGGGTACCCCTTAAGATTTTAGCGATTTTTGGCCATTTTCAGTTATTTTGCTTTAGAGATTGTATGCGGTGTTCAAAAATTATGAAAATTAGTATACTTATGTAATTTTGCCCGTAGAATCGAATGGTGAAGTCGCCAGAGTTGTATCTCCACCCATTTTAGGGTTATGACCCAAAAATGGGTAAAATTTGAAATGTAAATATCTCGAGAATGAAAAGAGATATCGACCTGCGGTTTTAAAATTTGGAATCAGCGCGTTGAGATGTACCTACATGTATAAAAATTGATTTTTTGAAAATTTTGAAGATTTTGGAGAAAATGCAGAATATGGGTTTTGAATAACTATTTTCTACAAATTCCATACAGAAACTTCATTGGAAAAGATTCTATAAATACCTTCACTACTAAGGAAGTAAGTTTTATAAAATTTTAAATTCAATATTCTCGGTTAGCAAAGATCCAAAAGAAAATATGACTCTTGCCTTAGATGCAAAATTTAATTCTCTACAACCCTTATTTGAAGTATTTTTATCTAAAATTAATAGGCCACTTTTGTATAAACAATCACTTTGAAGTTGCGTGAGCAGTAGTTTTTATTGAAATTATGAATGAAAAGTTTTATATTTTAATAAAATTTGGGTATAAAATAATTTAAAATAAGTCATATTTTGAAGTTTGAAAAAAATTGTAGGTAATTTTTTATAATCTAGAATCCCATGGAAATTTAAAACTCTCTTTTGGTTTGGCATTTGTCTCAAGAGTTATTGACCTATCAATTGTTTTTTATAAGGGCTATTAATAATCGACACGTTAGTTACAATATTTTGTATTGATCGTATCAATTACATTGCAGAAAATATAATTTTATTCCAAGTTTAGTAACTTACCAAATAATCAGGAGGAATTTCAAATTTGGCATTTTCATCTCCCTTTGGAATGAAAAGAGGCTCTTTTGGTCGAACAAATAACAACAAAAGATTTTGTTTCTCCATCTCTTTTGTTTCTAATAAAACAAATATATAAACAATTTATTTTAAAGGCAAATATATTGATGAAAGCTTACTTCTGGTACCAAAGAAATACAATACTACTAAAATTCCCAAAAAAAGTCATCTTGTATATATACTATATTTTGACAGGTACAGACCGCAAGATATCTAAAACAGATTAGAAATTTTGATGAACAAATTATCAAAACAGGATATTTTCGTAGATTGTCGAAATGAGTCCATCGAAAATGATAAAAATTCAAAGATAAACCGAATTTTCAAAATATTTTCAATAATCTCAAACAAACACGTTTCTGGGTCATTTACCTACAACATTAGGTATGATAATCTATAAAAAAATTAAAAATCATTCTTTCATTTCTTAAAAACTAATAAATCTTTTCTTGGAATGTTTTCTAGGTGATTAAAAAACTGTCAAAGCTATGAAATTAATATTGGCGGCGTAAAAACTGCCAAAACAGTCGAATTAATTGAGGGACTAAAAAACTATCAAATTTCTAGTTGATTTAAAAATGTCAAAGCTGTCTCTGGTTTTTATTTATTAAATAACTACAGTGTGTTCAGAAAAAAACTTAATTCGGAGTATGTTTGATTATTATTCAATTCAAAAGTCAAGTTGCCAAAAATGGTCGTAAAATGTAATTTTTAGGAGCAAGTAGAATACAGAATATTGCCATTCACAGTTTTCTATTTTATTTCTATTTTTAAAATAAAGATTTAAGAAGAAGAGCTTTGATTTCCTTAGATAACATTTTTGAAATCTCGTGCCAAATTGATATGTAATTAAATACTTTCAAAATGGGGATTACACCATTTTTTTTATAATTTCATCTGAAAATATTAGGAAAACTAAGACTATTAATGAAAATCCGGTAAAACAATTCCTATTAATAAGCGAGTTATGGTCTCCCGAATTTTGAAAAGATTGACGTGACGTCACATTTATGTGTTTTTATATCATCATGGACCTAAATGTTCTTGAAATATATGCTATTTTAAGTTATATTTACATAAAAATAAAGGAATATTATAACACTGTATAAGTATACATACTTTATAATTACAGGTGTATTTAAATTAAGTTTAATGCAAGAAATTTATGTTAAAATAAAAACTGTTTGGAAACTGTAGTACAGGAATGTTAGCCCCTCCTTTCGAATTTGAATTTCTTAACTTCCATTGGTAGTAATCCCACATCCTAACACGCTATTTGTAATGCATGTATAGGCGGTTTCTCGGTCGCCAATCAAAATATTTTCATATTAGTGTCGAAGCGTTATAACAAAAAACCCTTTATTTCCGAAATATCTCAATTATACCATTTCATTTTTTTTTTATTAATATTCGTTACTCAGCATATACATTCGTATTTTTTTACTATTTTCCTTTAATTCGACTGAGCCGTAATCCCCCAATGACATACGTTTTTTTTTTTGTTCATAGCCTACTCCGAATTAAGTGTTTTTTTTAACATACTGTACATTAATCGTAATAAAGTACAAATAAATTGATACATTTCCAGCGATAAATATCACGTAAATAAGCAACAAATTAGCGCAATAAAGATTCGTATCATTTTATTGACTTGTTAACTTCATTTTCTTTATGAATTATTCAATAACTGTCTGACAGACAAAAAGCAAAGTTAAAGAAAACATAAATGAAAGTATAATGTGATTGCTAAGGTTGATATGGTTAATAATAAAGATGGTAAATTAATATTTACCAATACGCGCATGAAGGCTAATATGAAATCAATTGTTTCAATAATTATATATATTGGAAAACGATTTATTTTTGTTTCAACGTAGAATTTATAATGTTCTAATGGTGTTTTACGTCAATAAATTCATTTTGAATGTTAATAGTTCAAGTTTTATTTATCTATTACTATTTATATACTACTATATTACTACCCTTTCCTGGCAATTTTATATTTTAATTATTTATGGTAACGATATAGAAAGGTAAAATAAAATAAATAAATATATCATCACGGCATATTACCCATTTCTGGGTGTGCCAGTATCTACAACACATGTAGACATCAGTAATGATGACGATATATTTTACCGTGTGGGCGCTTACCAAGCGTCACCTCACGGGCACTCATTGCTGGTGTGGAGAGTGCACCACAGGGGTCATTTTTGTGCCATTTAAAATTGGAAATATTTGGCGTCAATCGAGATCGAACCCGGTTCCCCCAGGTTCGCGACCAGACACTCAGGCACGCGGCCACGGCCATATAGATAGGTACGCATTTTAATTTTTGAAGTAAATAATAATTACACTTGAAAGCTTTTTTATACTAGCGTTTTATAACAACTTTTTGATTGCCATTTTCGTTGCTAAATGAAATACTTTTAAACACTAGTGCTTAAAAATGACAGTTGAATGCGTAAAAGTGACAGTTTAATGCGTAAAATGTTACTTTTAAGCACTAGTGCTTAAAAGTATTTCATTTAGCAACGAATAGATGAACCTGAGCTCTGCCTACTTTTTAATTTTGAAAAATTCAAAATGTTGATATTTGAGAATAAATGATCTGTTTTAAAACACCATTATAAAAAATCTTGTATGTAATACATTGCGAAATGAGTGTTTTAGGCACTTGACGTGTTGTACCACTCACTCGTGCGTACAAATATCACGTCGCCTGCCTAAAACACTATCATCTCGCAACTTATTACATAAATAGCTATTATGTTTTCTAATACAAAAAGCTATATACTTTGATTTAAGCTACGTTAACTTTTCGATATTCTAATTTTACTTTTTATTTGTAATTTGGTCGCTTTATTTCCAATGATAACTCTTACTAAACACAGTATTCCATTTTTGGATAAAAAAAATTATATAAACAAAATAGCAAAAATGTTTTGTTATGTAAATACTTTTTTTACCTTCCGTCACCTTTAGGTGGAAGGTATATTGTTTTTGGTCAAAAAATTCGTTGGTGAGTTTTTAATGAATAAGCACGTTTTAGGGTCCCTAGAATACGAATTTGCTATTTTTAAGATGATGTCTGTAGGTGTGTGTCCCCGTCTGTGTGTCCGTGTGTGACAAATTTTTCTTCGACGATAACTCCAATACTACAATTCTAAAAATTATAATTCTTTCGTATTCCTCTTCTTTACATCCATATGAAGTGCTGATTAGGTTTTGGTTATAATTGATCCACCGGAAGTACCCCTATTTGAAGTTTTTAACAGTTTTTCTTGAAAAAACGCAGTTAAATATCATTTTTCGACGTTTTGTGATTATCAATATGAAAGAATATCTTATTCTCTAAACGGTTTGATTATACATTTTCCTTCATATTCAATAGTTATAGAGTTATAGAGACATTAAGAGATATTAACTTTCAAAAATTAGTCAGCTTTGCTAAAATTATGGAAACAGCAGATATTCAAAAAAATTTAATTGACAGATGTCAGTGTCAAATGCAAAACCAAAGTTATATGTGAATGTGATAGAGTGTCTCTCCAAAGAGAAGATGGAAGGACTGTGTAGCAGAAGATTTGAGAGAGGAAGAATTGCGTGAAGAAGATGTGTTGGACAGGAATGAGTTAAAGAGAAGAGTAAGAAACAACGACTCCTAATAAAATAGGGAAAAGAACTTTCGGTACAAAATTTGTAAAAAATAGTGTGTTCGGGTTACAATTTTACAGGATATACAGAATCTTTTTCAAGGAACTTTAGGTATGGGATATATACAAAATACATCGAATTGACGGAAGGTATTGTGCTGGCCACAACAGATTTTTTATACATATTCTTGACAAATATTAGCATAGCATTATCAAAATTTCAAAAAAAAAAAATAATAATAATTAGGGCATAAATGAGTTAATATACTCTTATTTAACCAATTTTGTATCTTTTAAGATAACCGAGATTCCAGTGGCGAGGATCGCAAAATAGACATTCGCGAATTTTTGAACATATTTACTCTAATAGATAATAATAACATGTTTTGTACTCTCAATACTATACATAGCAATTATTATTCAATTATTTCCTTAATCAAAACAATTTGTAATCCATTTTGGTAACAAGGTAAAATTTCCCACCCTTACATTACGTAGGGGGTAATTTTCTCACTTATTAATTATTAACTAGGTTGTCAGTTTGCTGTATAAAACATTGAACATATTTTCTGTTTATATGGTCATCTCCAAGGAAACACTGACTAATGTGTAAACAAGAAAACAGAAGAGGAACGACAGTTCGATCGGAAGTGCGGCGATCGCTAATTGTTCCGATGGTGTTTTGTTAATACGAAATATAAAAATGATGGCAAAAGCGATTTTGGCATTACTACTTATTTTTTTGGGTAGTGCAAATTGTCAAACTACACAGAATATTAAAATATGTATGTTTTAAAATTTAAAAGTAGAAACATATTTATTTTTCTTTTTAATAATACATTCTTTTTTCTTTAGTGTATGTAAATGAAGAGACAAATCAAATAGCAGACAAATCAGTAGATGTGGCAATGACATATATTAGTAAAAACCCAAAATTGGGTGTGAAAGTGGATTTAACAAAAGTTGTCGGTAACAGAACAGACGCTAAAGGCTTGTTAGAATCATGTAAGTAATATAAAAAAATAAAAATAATACACAAATAAAACGTACAAAAGCTAATAATTTATGCATGAAAAGTTTTTTTTCTACTCCAATGCTTCAATATAGTTATTAAGTATGTGGCATCTGTATTTGAATGGCACTCATAAAGATTCAGATTTTCATTAAGATACAGACTAATTTTATAACCAATTTATTAGTTTATATGGGGTCTCGTGGCCGCGTGCCTGAGTGTCTGGTCGCGAACCTGGGGGAACCGGGTTCGACCCCGACTGACGCCAAATATTTCCAATTTTAAATGGCACAAAAGTGACCCCTGTGTTGCACTCTCCACGCCAGCTATGAGTGCCCGTGAGGTGACGCCTGGTAAGCGCCCACACGGTAAAATATATCGTCATCATTACCGATGTCTACATGTGTTGTAGATACTGGCACACCCAGAAATGGGTAATATGCCGTGATGATATATTTATTTATTAGTTTATAATTTATTTGCTTAATTATTATGAATAGTCGTAGAAAAAATGCCATGCCTCGTATCGTAATCTTCATGCTTGTGTGTTAATAGCTATCAGTTTTTTAAAGGCCTCCAGTTCTTGCAGAAAGTATGTTAAACAAAAATTGCCATGGCTTAAACCTTGTACACTTACATAACAGCCTGTATTTTGTAAATTATACCAGACTATCTTTGAATTAACGTCTTTAAAACTAAATAATATTTTGTTCCTTTAGTATGCAAGGCCTATCAAACATTGGTGGACTCGAAAAATCCCCCAAACGTAGTTTTGGACTTTACCATGACGGGTCTCGCCTCGGAAACCGTCAAGTCTTTCACTTCAGCCCTTGGTTTGCCTACAATCAGCGCCTCTTTCGGCCAAGAAGGAGACTTGAGACAATGGAGGAACATAAAGGACGAAGAACAGAAGTATCTGATCCAAATCATGCCACCAGCAGATCTTATTCCGGAGATAGTAAGGTCTATAGTTTTGCAGCAGAATATAAGTAATGCAGCTATATTGTTCGATAATTCTTTTGGTAAGAAATTTATTAATTATTAGCAGCATATACTTGCCGTCAAATAAATATGGACTGGAGATTTGTATGCTGTTGCTATTTCCATTGGTCATGTTGGAAATGCTAAGTAATGAAGAAGCGGCAACACTGCAGAGCATCAGTCCATATTTATTTGACGGCGGGGATAACATATCTACACATCAAATAACAGAAATATAACATAGAAGGTGTAAAAAAATCGCATTTATTTTTACAACACCTACGTTTTGGTGCATTTATAATGAAAATTAAACAAATATATTAATTGAATTCCAAATATACCAACAACAATTATATCATGAATAAAAATCTGTTGTGGCCAGCACAATACCTCTCGCCATTTCCATTTTATGTTATAAAATTATTGTATTGCACTTCGCTGTCAAAACATCGTTTTATAATAAAAAAAATACAGAACTTCACCCAAATATTGTTTTTTTTAAATGTATTTAACATGTCTTGTGCACACATAATTCCCAAATGTCAGATATTTTTCCAATTCATTAACAAGATTGGCGGTATTTTTTATGGATATATGCATTTTACCAATAATTTTAAATATTTAACTAATAAAACAATAAGAAAGATTAAATGTACGTCCCAGAAAAAGCTTTCAGAATGTCATTAAAACTGCTGTTTTTTGACACTGATATTTATCTATCATTTACAAACTGTGTTACAAACATTTGAATTTGTCAACTGGTTCAGATTATTCTGTATATTGTGTGTCTTTATCTCTAAATCTATAAAAGATATAATAAAAATTTTAAATGTATCGGATACATAATTTTATATTCTTTAATATTTGTAATAACATAAATTTCCAAAAAATAATATTTAGAATATCTTTTGTAAGAAACTACTATTTCCGGTTGTCAAATTTTTACCAAAACCTTTTCAGCTCTTCCCATGAATGTCAGATTGAGGAATTCATAGTTAAGTTGGCCTTAAGTCTTATAGTTTTTGAGGAATCGTCCCTCCAACATCCACACATACACACACACCCACACATACACACACACCCACACACACAGCGACCTCAAACAATGCTTATTCACTAAAATCTAGATGTGCGATTTTTAATATGAATCCAATACATCTCTTAGCGAAAGGTAAGAATTACATCAATATCTTAGTTCATAAAATTATTTATATGAACTTTTATTGGTATGTGGTTTAGTATTTTTCAGGTAAAACATTATGATTACAGACAATTTAACCACGTCACGTATTTGTAATGCTTTTTGTGTTTTATCGTTTTATCAAAAAGTATGTGACAACAAAATATTGATGTCTTAAGACAAAGACATTAGACAAGTACATATTATTAAGTACTTATTTTATTTATTGATTTACTAAAGTTTCTAGAAAGTTATATTTTTAATATTAACGATTGAAAGCTTCTTTGCCTTGAATGTTTATAAAGACGTCGAAATCAATTCATATACATATAAGGAAAGAAAAATAATGTATTTTCATAATATAACCCAAAACTTTGGTAATCAATCAAACTATTAACTTCCCATATATTAAACAGTACAGCTATAATTTAATACTTAAAAATATTAACGAGTAGTATTTTATGGTCACCTATTCCAAAAAAAAATCTGTTGTGGCCAGCACAAGACCTCTCGCTATTTCCATATTAGGCTATATAAGTATTGTATTGCACAAAAAATTACAGAACTTTACCCAAATATTGTTTTTTATTGTATTTAACATGTCTCCTACACGCATATAATTCTAATTATATCTATTTTTCATTGTATGGGGAAGTTCCTAAATGTCAGAGATTCTTCCAATTTATTAACCAGATTGGCGGTATTTCTAATGGATATATGTATTTTACCTATAATTTCAGATATTTAATTAATAAAACAATAAAGAAGATTAAACGTACTACCCAGAAAAAGCTATCAGAATGTCACTAAAATTGTTGATTTTTGACACTGACATATATCATTTACAAACTATGTTATAAACATTTGAATTTGTCAACTGGTTTCCTTAGTGCCTTTGCCTTAGATTACTCTATAAATTATAGTGTCTTTATCTCTAAATCTATACAAGATATAATAAAAATTTTAAGTGTATTAGATGGAGAATTTTACGTTCTTCAATATTTGTAATAACAAAATTTCCAAAAAATTATATTTAGAAGAATTTTTCTAAGAAACTACTACTTCCGGTTGTCCAATTGTTACCAAAACCTTTTCAGCTCTTCCCAGGAATATCAGATTGAGGAATATACATACACACACATATACACTCACACACACACACACACACACATACACACACACACTTACACAGACATCATTTTAAAAATGTTATAATCGTATTATAAGGACCTTAAAACGTGCTTATTCACTAAAATCTGGAAATGCGAATTTTAGCATGATTCCAATACCTCTCTTAGCGAGAGGTAATTATAATTGCACTTTTGAAAAATATACTTTCTACGACAACGTAAAATTTTGGAGATCCCAAAATTTGATAAATTATTTTGGATGTCTGTATATACGAATATGACAATAACTATCCATTTTTCCAGTTATGGACCACAAATTCAAATCTTTACTGCAAAACGTAGCCACCCGACATGTGATTGCGCCAGTAGACGACATTGACATCAAATTACAACTTCAAAAACTTCGAGAATTGGATATCGTCAACTTCTTTGTTCTTGGCAGTGTGACCACCATCAAGAATGTACTTGATGCAGCAGACGCCATTAAGTTTTTCGGAAGGAAGTTTGCTTGGCACGCCATAACACAAAACAAGGAAGACTTGAAATGCAACTGTAAGAATGCGACTATAATGTACGCGAGACCAATGTTGGAATCGAGAAGTCAAGATAGATTAGGATTAGTGAAGACTTCTTATCAGTTAAACGCACAACCGGAAATTGCAGCTGCGTTTTATTTTGATTTGACGTTGTATACTGCACTTGCACTCAAGTAAGTACCTAATTAATAATACAATTATACAGGACGCCTCTAAAATAGGGAGACATGGCTTAACCATAGATTCCTGAGGCTAAAATAAGGCGATTTATCTAAGGCTGTGTCTGATGTCGCATTTTGGCATTTAGAATTTAGGATTTAGGTCTTCTTTACATAAAAACAACTCCGAATGGCACACTTATGACATCCATTGGTTTACATGGCAACACTTTAGAACAACAAAAATAAATTATACAATTTCATTTAATTTGATGCTTCAGATTTAATGTCAATATTATATTTGATAAAATAGAAGGTAAGAAGCTATTCTTTAACAGTAAATTTGACATTTTACGCAAATTACAGTAACGAACATGATTTGTTTAATTAGTGCGCGTCAATTTCAAGTGTGCTCATCCAAAACCCTAAAATCTAATTCCTAAAATCCTAAATAATCACTAGATTTAGGGCATATAAATTTAGGATTTAGATATTAGGGTGATAAAAGTGCAACATCGGACACAGCCTAAACTTCCTATTACCGGAAAGTGTACCATTTAGCTAGTATTCTGCTACAAAGATCTTCAAAAAAAAAAAAAAAATTAATTTTGTGTGTAGTAACAGAACGCTTTATTCGATTTGGATGAAATTTGGTATAACAGTTCATATGGTTATACGAGGGTCACTCCAAAATTATTGAGATGCTGGGAAACAGTTAGCTTTGAAAAATTTTTAGTGCACAAATGTCAAACTACAATTTATTTAAAATATCTGTCCAATAATAACATCTGGTTGAAGTGATTTATTGTGGTGGAATTCGAAGTGGAAATAAACTGCAACATGAAGTTAGGAAGAGAGCATTATCGCGCTATGATTTACTACGACTTTAAAATTGGATTACGTGAAGAACAGTGCGAGGAACGTATACGATTGGCATTTGGAGATGAAGCTCCATCTCGAGCAACTATATTTCGCTGGTTTTCAGAATTTAAAAGAGGCTGTAATTTCTTGCGTGATGAGAGACCTTGTACAGCGGTAGTGCCAGAAAATGTAGCTGCCATCAGAAAAATGATAAAGGATGACAATCGTGTCACCTATCAAACGATGGAAGATGCCCTTGGCATTGGATCCGCAGTAATAGCAAAAATTTTGCATGAAGAACTTCGTGTTGGAAAACTTGTTTCTCGTTGGGTGCCACACAACTTAACGGAAGAACAAAAAGCCAAGCGTGTTACAATTAGTCGCGCCACTTTAAAATTGTTAAATAATGGCGGTCATCGTATTCTTTCTAAAATTGTAACTGGCGATGAAACTTACATACCCCATTCTCCTGATCTTGCAATGTGTGACTTCTGGCTATTTTTTAATTTGAAAAAACATTTACGTGGTCGTCATTTTACGTCAGAAGAGGAGATTAACAACACCATAATGGAGTATTTTAATACGTTTCCAGAAAATGAATGGCTCAAAGCTTTCCATCTCTAGAAAATTCGATTACAAAAGTGTATTGAAGCAGGGGGGAACTACTTTGAACACCAGTAAAACTACATGCTTCTCCTTCAAATAATATTCCTATTCTCAATAATTTTGGCGTGACCCTCGTAAGTAATCTTTTAAGATGACACTAGTTATTATTAGTTAACGACTAATGTATGAAGCTTAGGTGTCCCAACATTGATTAGACCGTAACTTTTTAATGAGCAATTGGCAGATTGTATGAGACCCTTAGATTCCTTCATACAACTATGGCTAGTAATTATTTATAAGTAGAAATTATATATTGAACATTTAAAATAATTTCTGTTATGATTCTATTTGTACAATGTAGTAGCATTATCCATATAAACCATCATAGATATATAATGGTTATAACTGCGGTTTTTATTGATAGCTGTATCTTTAGCAATATAGAAGCCGATACAAAAATTTTGGTAGTAAATTGTTGTAATTTATTCTTATTTTTCACAGAGACATGATTGGAGAAGGAGCCTGGCCAAAGGATATGAAATATATTTCCTGTGATGACTATGATGGAAAAAATACACCACCCAGAAATGGATTGGATCTCAAAAAATATTTTATAAAAGTAATATACAATTTCATTATTAATTTCTCAAAAATATAACCATCTTTTATAATTACCTATACTTTAAAATAAATGTCTATAATGTGCCGGTTTCACGTTATTTAAAATTATTTTAAATGATAGCTTATGCAACATTATAATGTGACAAAAGTACAACATCTTAAAAGTTATATATAAAAATTCTTGCAACACCCCTATTCAATTACAATATACTAGGTATCATTTTTATTATATTTTTTTCTGTTTTAGGGTTTTACCGAACAATACACATATGGCCCGTTTGCTGTAACTAAAAATGGCCAGAGTGCAATGCAATTCAACATGCAAATTTATGCAGTTGGTGTACGTGATGGAGCCTCAGATAAGTCTCTGAATTTAGGATCCTGGAAAGCTGGGTTTGATAATAATTTAACTCTGACCAATCCGAAAATTATGAAAAATTTCACAGCTGCTAGAGTCTATCGCGTAGTTACAGTCGAGGTAGGGAAATATCGTTCATCGCAAAATTAACATAAAAATGTTTACTTATACAGGGTGGTTGATTTTTTATTATCCAGCTTATATCTTTTGAAATATTAAAGATACAAAAAAAGTTATATACAAAAGTTGTTTAATACAACTTGATCTATAATTTAGCATAAATAATTTTTTTCCAATGCCTACCAATTTTTTGTAAAAATGTTTAACTTTAATTTTTTAAATGGAACACCTGTATATTTTGACAGAATAAGATTCTTAATTAATCTCTCTTTACAATGATGTGTAACAAGTAAGGATTTACCTTTAAAATATGTCCTATAAAGCAAATAGAAATATGATAAAAGTAGGCTATGATATTCTATTGTTTATACCTGTAACTTCTGTCACACATGAACATTGGCTACGTAGGGGTTTTCCTTTGAATAAAATTATGTCTAATAAAGCAAGTAATAGAATTACTAGCATTGATGATTTACAAAATTATTAATACTTTTATTTAAATACCAAGTAGCAAAATTTAGTTAAATAAGAATCTTAACACCTTTCTCACTATTATAATCAGTATTATTAAATCTGTTACAGATGTTACTGGTATAAACAATAGAATATCACGGCCTACTTTTATCGTATTTCTATTTCCTTTATTAGACATAATTTAAAGGTAAACCCTTACTTGTTATACATCATTGCAAAGAGAAATTTATTTAGAATTTTATTCCGTAAAAATATACAGCATGTTCCATTTAAAAAATCAAAGTTAAATAATTTTTCTTGAAAATTGGTAGGCCTTGGAAAAAAATTGTTTATGCTAAATTATAGATCAGGTTGTATCAAATAACTTTTCTATATAACTTTTACTTGTATCTTTAATATTTCTGAAGATATAAGCTGGACAATGAAAAATCAACCACCCTGTATAAAAAAATTATTACATAGTTATTTTCATGTGTGCTTTATAGAATATTATCTGCACGAATATTAAATAAATAAATTTAATAAAAAAATAAATGTATTATCAATAATCAATAATAAACAAGTAAATATACATATTATGAATATTTTATTGAGAAATCAATATTTGTTGGTATGTATATGTATATATTATAATCAAGGACGGTAAAAATGTATATAAATTTATATACATATGTACAGGATGGAATAAATTCTAGTTAATTTTCTTACCGAATACCCCTCGATCATTAACAAATACTTATAATTTTATTACAACTTCCTCAAGCACGTTGCTTGTTACCAAAAAACGCGCTTTCGGTAACTGTCATAAATTTATTGATAGGTAATTGAAATAATTTTCTTTCTTCAGCAAAAACCGTTCATCTACGTGGACCCCACTGCTCCAAAAGGCTTTAAAGGCTACTGTATTGACTTAATCGACGAAATCGCGAAGAATCTCGAATTCGACTATGAAATCCGTTTGGTAGCAGATAAAACTTTCGGTAACATGAATGAAAACGGCGAATGGAATGGCGTTGTTAGAGAACTCATTGACAAAAAGGCAGACATTGGTTTGGGAAGCATGTCTGTCATGGCAGAAAGAGAAAACGTAATAGATTTCACAGTGCCGTATTATGATTTAGTAGGGATTACTATTTTGATGAAACAACCCACAACTCCAACGAGTTTGTTTAAGTTTTTAACGGTGTTGGAAAACGATGTATGGCTCTGCATTTTAGGGGCGTATTTCTTCACAAGGTAGTATTATTAACATATTAATAGTAAAACAGTATACTTCATTTCACGTAAAAAAAAAATCTGTTGTGACCAGCACAAGACCTCTCGCCATTTCCATTTTATGTTATATAAGTATTGTATTGCACTTCGTTATCGAACCGTCATTTTGTAACAAAAAAATTACAGAACTTTACCAAAATATTGTTTTTTATTGTATTTAACATGTCTTCTGCACACATACAATTCTAATTATATCTATTTTTCATTGTATGAGGAAGTTCCTACATGTCAGAGATTCTTCCAATTCATTAACAAGATTGGCGGTATTTTTGATGGATATATGCATTTTACCTATAATTTAAAATATTTAATTAATAAAACAATACGAAAGATTAAATGTACTTCCCAGAAAAAGCTTTCAGAATGTAACTAAAACTTTTGATTTTTGACACTTACATATTTCATTTACAAATTATGTTAAAAACATTTGAATTTGTCACCTGGTTTCCTTAGTATAGTTTAGTCTACTCGACTTATTACATCCCGTTATTCTATATATTATAGCGTCTTTATCTCTAAATTTATAGACAATATAATAAAAACTTTAAATGTATTAGAGGTAGAATTTTATGTTAGTAATATCAAAAATTTTCAAAAAATAATATTTAGAAGAAGAATTATTACTTCCGGTTGTCCCATTGTTACCAAAACCTTTTCAGATCTTCCCATGAATGTCAGATTGAGGAATTCATAGTTGAACTGGTCTTAAGTATTATAATTTTTGAGGAATTGTGCTTATTCACTAAAATCTGGATATAAGCATGAATCCAGTACCTTTCTTAGCGAGAGGTAAAAAGAATACCTATGTTAATATTGTTTTACATATGTTTATGTGTAACGTATTTATATAATAAGCAATTTTTATTTGGTTTTCAGTTTCTTGATGTGGGTATTCGACCGTTGGTCCCCCTATTCCTACCAAAACAACCGCGAAAAGTACAAGGATGACGAAGAAAAACGAGAATTCAATCTAAAAGAGTGTCTCTGGTTCTGCATGACTTCTTTGACCCCTCAAGGAGGTGGCGAAGCCCCTAAAAATCTATCAGGAAGACTAGTAGCCGCTACTTGGTGGCTTTTCGGCTTCATTATTATCGCTTCATATACTGCGAACTTGGCTGCCTTCTTAACAGTGTCTAGATTGGATACTCCAGTAGAGAGTTTGGATGATTTATCGAAGCAATATAAGATTTCATATGCACCCATTAATGGGTCGGCGGCTATGACTTATTTCCAAAGAATGGCCGATATCGAACAAAGATTTTATGAGTAAGTATATAAATAATATGATCCTCCATCACAACAAAATAGTTATTTTCGTTATAAGTCCGGTAAATGAGTTTTTACGGAATGAGTACCGTAAAAGTCATTTCATGTTTAAGTTTTTAGTAATTTACAAATCGTTCATCGGTAAAAATCATGTAATATTCAAACAATCTCTAAATACATATCGTAAAGGGTAGAAATATTATTGAAACTACACAGTACATATTACACGTATTTCATAATTTCAGATTACCGAAACATCATTTTAAAATACAATTTATATGCAAAATATAGACTTACCGATTACTAAAAGCACTGTTAATTATAAACAAACACTTAAAGTCACATTAAATAACAAATAAACTACTTAAAACAACTTTAAAACCAAAATTATAAACACACCGACAATTCATTCGAAAAAACAAGAAAAGATAGGTAAACAAAGTGTTGCCAACTATAGAAAAACAAAAACTGATGCGCGGAGAAAAAGGGAAAGTAGTTTTGATAACATCAACAATAATTTACTTAATAATTTTGAAAAACACAATAAAAATTGAAATTTCGACACATATTCAATACGTACTATTGTTTTCTACAATCTATATACATGAGGTGCGTTCGACAAATGAGTTCTGTTCACTCTTTTCACTCTGTACACTCCTAGCATCGTTCGGTAATTACATGGAGTGATAAGCGTCTTAAAATGGAGCGTTCGGGAAATGCAGAATGGAGCCAAGTGGAGTGTAAAGTGTTAACTCCATAAGCCCAACCTCGATATGCAAGCATACATGGAGTTTTTTTGATTTATTTGACATCTGTCAGATCATTTTGTATTTGTATGTTGAAATATTTTATTATACACAATTATTTTATATTTATAATATTGTTTTGTAATAAAACAAGACACAGTATGTCGGAATGGTAAGAATTCTCTACCTTTTCTAATATAATTCATTGTTTTTTTTAGCAGTGCAGTATATCAGATTGTCAAAAAAGGAGGTTATTATAATTGTGCACTAAAATTTTAAATCTACTCGTTCGGTTAGTCACAAATAATGGAGTGTACCTTATTTTCTCGATATACTCTAACACCGCTCCACCGTTCATCGGTAAAAATCATGTAATATTCAAACAATCCTTAAATATATATCGCAGAGGGTAGAAATATTATTGAAACTACACAGTACATATTATACGTATTCCATAATTTCAGATTACGGAAACATCATTTTAAAATACAATTTATATACAAAAAATAAACTTACCGATTACTAAAAGCACTGTTAATTATAAATAAACACTTAAAGTCACATTAAATAACAAATAAACCACTTAAAACAACTTTAAAACCAAAATTATAAACACACCGACAATTCATTCAAAAACAAGAAAAGATAGGTAAACAAAGTGTTGCCAACTATAGCAAAACAAAAACTGATGTGCGGAGAAAAACGGAAAGTAGTTTTGATAACATCAACTATAAATTACTTAATAATTTTGAAAATCACAATAAAAATTGAAATTGCGACAGGTATTCAATACGTACTATTGTTTTTCTACAATTTATATAGTCGCAAAATGTTATTTTGCCGCTCATGCATGACAAAGAAGAAAAAACTCTCGCTGACCAAAATTCTAACTATAAAATGTTGTTTTTGTTATGGTGGAGGACTCCATTGTGGCGACTGTAGCAAAAATCTTGTGTGTGTTTCTAGCACAAATAGACATTGACAATATCCCATTTTGCGCTCTTAATACACAAATACCTATCTCTTTTTAGGATTTGGAAGGACATGTCATTAAACGACAGTCTCTCAGATGTCGAGCGAGCAAAACTCGCTGTTTGGGACTACCCCGTCAGTGACAAATACACCAAAATGTGGCAAGCCATGAAAGAAACTGGGTTACCACCCAATGAAGAAGAAGCACTGAAACTTGTACGCGAATCAAAATCATCAAGTGAGGGTTTTGCTTACTTAGGAGACGCAACTGACATAAAATATTTGAAACTCACCAGCTGTGATCTGCAAATCGTAGGGGAAGAATTTTCTAGGAAGCCGTACGCAATTGGAGTGCAGCAAGGATCACCCCTGAAAGATCAGTTTAATAACGCGTAAGTAAAACTATACAGCGTGTCTCAGGACGAGCTTACGCTATCTATATTTTAAATACTATTTAATATAATTTAACGAAATTTGGTATCCAGGGGTCATCCAACATGTCCGTTTTAACTAAAATATTTTCAAAGCAATAGCACTTCCGGTTTGACCGGAAATTGACCTCAACTTTCTTATTTTAAATGGAATACGCTATATTTTATTTTACCATTGAATGCAGCGGAAAATTTTACATATGAAGCAATAAAAACATTTTACTCATGATCAACTACTTCCGGTGTTATTCAACTTTTTTTGATTTTTTGTCTGAAATCCGGCACATTTTCAAAACCCTGTATCTCGGGAACGAGATCGAATTTTTATAATCTGAAAAAAGACTTTTATAAAGGAGACTTCAAGCTACATTATCCATGAATCCTCGATTATTTATAAAAATGCGACGGGTACGTTACACCAAAATTTCAGTTGATAAACTTCAAAAAAGACATTTTTTTTAAATGGAACCCCCCCTTTTTTATTACATAAATTTGTACTACGACAAAAAATAAGGGTACTTTATGTAACATGTCCTATGTTGAAAGTTGATAGAATTTCAGTAAACTAGAAAAACATGTAATCTGGGTATAATTATTTTATTAATACGGATAAGTAAGCCATGGAAAAACAATGTTTGTTTTTACAAACTCATCTACTTGATTTCTTAGATAATTTGCCGTTGGATCAAAGGAATTTAATATGGTACCAGCATGATGGCGCTCCACCCCACAATAGCCATAGAATAAATACTTTTTTGGAAACAATTTTTGAAGATAGGTGGCTGGCAAATAATGAACCACATAGGTGGCCTCCTCGTTCACCCGATTTAACTCCACTTGATTTTTTTGTTTGGGGTTACATTAAAAACGTCGTCTATCGTCTATTAATAAAATAATTATACCCAGATTACATGTTTTTCTAATTTACTGAAATTCTATCAACTTTCAACATAGGACATGTTACATAAAGTACCCTTATTTTTTGTTGTAGAACATATTTATGTATAAAAGGGGGGGTTCCATTTAAAAAAAATGTCTTTTTTGAAGTTTGTCAACTGAAATTTTAGTGTAACGTACCCGTCGCATTTTTATAAATAATCGAGGATTCTTCTATGGATAATGTAGCTTAAAGTCTCCTTTATAAAAGGCTTTTTTCAGATTATAAAAATTCGATCTCGTTCCCGATATACAGAGTTTTGAAAATGTGCTGGATTTCAGACAAAAAATCAAAAAAAGTTGAATAACGCCGGAAGTATTTGATCTTGAGTAAAATGTTTTTATTGCTTCATATGTAAAATTTTCTGCTGCATTCAATGGTAAAATAAAATATAGCGTATTCCATTTAAAATAAGAAAGTTGAGGTCAATTTCCGGTCAAACCGGAAGTGCTACTGCTTTGAAAATATTTTAGTTAAAACGGGCATGTTGGATAACCCCTAGATACCAAATTTCGTTAAATTATATTAAATAGTATTTAAAATATAGATAGCGTAAGCTCGTCCTGAGACACCCTGTACAGACAAACTAAGATAATGATTAACTATTATATTTATGTATTTTAGAATCCTCCAGCTATTGAACAAACGTCAATTGGAGCGTCTGAAAGAAAAATGGTGGGCAGGAAACCCCGAAGCACAAGTCTGCGAGAAACAAGAAGACCAATCGGACGGTATCAGTATCCAAAATATCGGTGGTGTATTTATTGTTATATTTGTCGGTATTGGGTTAGCTTGTATTACACTAGCTTTCGAATACTGGTGGTATAAATACCGTAAAAATACCAAAGTTGTTGATGTCAAACCGGCAGAAGAAAAAGTCACGAAGATCGGGTCGATTAAAGAGGCAATTGATCCTCAGGAGTACAGACCAAGACAGTTGTATCCCAGTACTTTTAGAGCTAGATTTTAAATGTTTAAACGTTCTATAAACGCACAAATTTTAACGGCAAACCCCGAAAACGCGAAATGAAGAACCAAGATATTAAGTTATATTCGTCTTGATTTTTATTCTCCGGTCGATTTAAAAATAAAATGACTAATTCAAAATTTCCCCACTATAATGTAAGATACTTAATAAATAATGGTAAGCCATATTTACTCCCCCAAACCAAATCCGAATAATTTCATTTTAACACAATGGGGTATTCCACCGTAACAATTTTTTTTTTAAAATTCAATTTAACATAAAGTATGGCTCAATAATAGTTAAAACAATGAATACATTTTTAAAAAAAATACTTTACGAGATATTTCACATTTGCTAAAAGGGAAAATTGACGTCATACAATTGTTATCTTTCTCTCGCAGCGTACTCAGAGCAGTGTGTGTGAGAAAGACAAATATAGGGGAAATGTGACGTTCCACTGATTTCTCGAAAATAAAATACTGTTAAACTAGGAACAATTAAGATTTTTTAATACTATGAATTGCTTCAAAACTGAATGAAGTTTTATTTAAAATAATAAAAAAAATTGAGCGGAATACCCCATTTCAAATAAAGTACAGGGTGTAAAATAGAAAAATGAGAATTCAGTTTTTCTCAGCGCAAACGTTACCTAATTATTTTATGCAAAAATACTTCATATAAAAGTTATAGATACTTAATTTTGGACCTAAATTATGTGAATCGATTTTTGTAACTCTTCATATAAACGTAAAAATTAATTATAAAGTTACAGTTTCAATGAGGATTTAGTCTAGGCAGCCATGGATTTATGACAAAAAATAAACAAATGCATTGTTTTTAACTGTCAATTACAAATAAAGCATTTTACCTTTGTGTTAATTTACTGCTAAAAAAATCTTAATTTGGAGTAGGCTATGAACAGAAAAAAACATATGTCAATTTGAAAGTAATTAATTAAATGTCACACGAGATATTGTTAGAAATATTATCTAAAGAAATCAAAGCTTTTCTTCTTGAATTCTTATTTTAGAAATAGAAATAAATTAGAAAATGGTGAATGGCAGTATTCTATATCCTTCTTTATTATTTTTTTCTCCTTAAAATTAAATTTCACGATCACTTTTAACAACTTGACTTTTAAATTGAATAATGATCAGACATACGTTTCTGTGTTTATAGACTACTCCGAAATAGGTTTTTTCTATTCTGTATTCTGTAACTTAGGGCCAGTTTTACAATCTCTGGTTAAAATTTTAACTGTCAGTTAAATAAACAAAATTGAAACGAAATGATATGTCAAATAAAAGATTCATCATTGCTGTCAATAATTCGATTCAATATTGTTTATTTAACTTACAGTTAAAATTCTAACAGGAGCTTGTAAAACTGGACCTTAGTGGTAAATTTTTATATTTAATAGCTATTGATTTGACAACTAAAATTACAATTTTTTGTTATATATCAACAAAAAAGAAAACAATATCTTGATTTTGGGTAAATGCTGGTTCCTGAATATTTTGAATATGCCCAAAAAATATCGATATTTAAAACTGACTTTTCTATCGACTATTTTACAGTTATCAAGTAATTCAATAGCGTGTTATTTGGGATAAAAACCGTGTTGATAGGGGTTTGCTATGTATTTAAGTATATTTTTGTAAAAACTTACCAAGTTTCGCCAAACCTGAAACAAATGTAGATTGTGTTAAAGTTTGTAGCACTTCTAAAAAAATGTATTCACAGTTTATGAATAAAGTATATTTTATTTGATATAAAATATTTTAAGTAACAAAACACAAATATTTTTCCAAAAATCATTAAATACTGTAAAAATACTAATATATTTTAAACTACAATAGTGTAAAATAAGGCAGCTTAAATGACTGATGTAAGTACTAATGATTTCTTTAAAAATATTCAGACTATATACATTTACAACTAAAATATATGACTTATTAAACATTTATTACTAACCTCTACTAACTAGTCTAGTGATAAGTTGAATATACAAAACATTACGTAGATGATACACTACAATAAATAAATAAACAATCACGCATGAAGCACCGGCTTGTAACCATAAACTACTACACAACATAACCTCTTTTAACCCAAGATGTAACCACTGAGCTACACAGGAAAAAGACGGCGCAAGACTACAAACATTGACAATGAACTAAAATCCAATCGAAATTAAATATTTTTTTATCTGGAAATGAAGTAATTTATACCCGGTTTCACTATTATTAACATATACCTATTAACTAATATATT
The DNA here is from genome assembly GCA_943142095.1 of Ophonus ardosiacus. Classification (NCBI taxonomy): domain Eukaryota; kingdom Metazoa; phylum Arthropoda; class Insecta; order Coleoptera; family Carabidae; genus Ophonus; species Ophonus ardosiacus. The sequence continues at coordinate 541,563 of OW964834.1, forward strand.
GCGGAAACACTGTGAAATGGAAATATCATTTCTGCATAAGTCTATCTCACACAAACACCCAACCGCGAATTATACGCATGCTTGGAAACCTTGACTACTATTGGCTAATGAGGAAATCATGATCACTTTTTGCGAATCACAGAGTTCTGTTTATTAACGACTAGCGTGAGAAATTTTAAGTTTAAATTTGAGAAATTAAACAATGTACCTACTATTTATTTTGTATGTAAATTCTTGAATATAAATATTAGTAATAATAAAAAACATTGACATATTCTAGTGCTAAATTTGAATTAAATAATTTACTTTGTTGCACTGTAAAAATAATAGGAATACAATCTGGTCAGGATTAATTTATTTAGGTGACAATAAATTACTGTATGAAACACAAAGCAAATACTTTCGAAGTGCAACTACAAACAGAAATGAAATCAAACCATGTGCTCGCTGCATCACCAGGGCAGCGTTTCAAAACCAAGAATACCGAGTTTTGGCGTAGAGTTTGATGTGTTGTGTTTTGGAACGAATGAGAGTTTTGTTGAAGTAAAAAATTGAAACTAAATTAAAAATAATTTTATAAAACTAACAAAACTACTTATAATTACAACATTAATGTCAAGCCCGTAATAAGAGCGCTTTTATGGAGCACTCTCCTCAATATAATGTGAAAGTACGCTCCATAAAAGCGCTTTTATTATAAAAGTATGCTCGTAATACACGCCAACGTATTTATTTATGTTTATTTTCAACCAAAAGCATGTTTTCTTCCTCAAGAAGGCAAATTACTTTCATATGTTGAGAATCGTGAGCATCTACGTTTGAAATATTGTGGAGTAATTTCTATACCCTCCTCGTTAGTAGAGTAAGTAGAACATCACTTTGGAGTAAACTCTGGCTGTTTTGGAACAGGTTGAGTAAACTCTGAGAGTAAGGTTATTAGTTTTGAAACGACTTTGAATAATTTCGTACTCTAAGAGTAGGATTTTGGAACGCAGCCCAGCCAGCGACGCTGTCAGCGTTAGCCAATAGTAGTCAAGATTTCCGAGCATGCGCATAATTGCCGGTTGGGTGTTTGTGAGAGATAGACTTATGCAGAAATGATATTTCCATTTCACAGTGTTTCCTTCACCTACTCTTATGGGAAAGATACGAGCATTAGCAATATATTAGTTAATAGGTATATGATTATTAATAATTTTTGTTGAGAGCGAATTTGACAGTTTTGCCAGGAAGATAAATTTGTTAGCTGTATATTCAACAAATTTAGTTGGTGAAACAAAATTTTGACTATTCAATGACTAAAATTTATTAGGCAATGGTGAAACCGGGCATAAATTTTATTTTGGCATTTCGATTAAATTTTAAATTCTACATAAACTACATCACAATTCAACAGTCTGGGACATATCAATACTCAACTGCTTCTTCAGCGTTTTCGAGTTCATCTCCAACTCCATCGTCAAGCTCTCCACTTCCGCTTCGAGTGCCCTTGTTCTGCGAAACATCTGCACGTAGTTGAGCTGCAACTGTCTCTGATATCTCAACACCTTTTCTTTTTCTTGTGCCCAGGTGACTCTCTCTCGTTCGAAGGACTTTCTTCGAGCGGCTAATTCGACTTGTAAGCGGTCGAGTTCGGGGCAGCGGTGCGAGCCGTTGAGGAGTTTTAATTCGATGGCGTCTTCGCAGGATTGGTTGTCTAGGTGGTCTACTAGGTTGTCTAGGTGGGGGAGGGAGTTAGTGGTGGGGAGAGAAGGGAGGGAGTTGAAGGGGGTGTCTAAAGAGGGGGAGGGTTGGCGGCGGGCGCGAATGGAACGGCCGGTTTCTGCGCCCTCGTACCTAGAAAGACAATTAAATCAAGTTTATTTCATAGGCTGTATCCAATGTTGCAATTTTATCACCCTAATATCTAAATCTTAAATGTATATGCCCTAAATTTACTGATTATTTAGGATTTTAGGAATTATATTTTAGGGTTTTGCAGGAGTACACTATACCTTGAAGTTGACGCGCACTAATTAAACAAATTATGTTCGTTGCTTCAATTTGTGCAAAATATCAAATTTACTGTCAAAGAATAGCTTCTTAGCTTCTATTTTATGAAATATAATATTAACATTTTAATCTGAAGCATCAAATTAAATCAAATTGTGTAATTCATTTTTGTTGTTCTAAAGTGTTGCCATGCGAACTAATGGAAGTCATTAGTGTGCCATTCGGAGTTGAATTTATGTGAAGAAGACTTAAATCCTAAAATCTAACAACCAATTCACAAAAAAGTTTAAGCTAATCTTCATTTTTGTATTAGTGAATTCTATTCTATTCCGGTATTTAAAATTGAATCTTCATGATATTATCAAAAAAGGTAAATACTAGCAATAGATTAGACTATATTTTAAGAAATAAACTGTTAAAATTAGAGTAGAATTATCTAATCAAAAAATCTGATGTGGCCGACACAAAACCTCCCGCTATTTCATTTTTATTAATTTAAATACATTCCTATGTATTTAGTAATGCTTCAAACTATATTATGTTCCATTGCATATAACTATTGCTTTATTTACGATTTTCTCTATTATTTAATTTGTCACTATTATTAATTTGAAGTGATTAGTTTTTTGACAATGACGTTTACCTGTCAGTTACATTCATTTGAAAAATAAACTGTGTAACAAAGAAATTGTGTTTATCTTAGGTTTCGGGATTAAAAAAAGAAAAATGATTTTTAAATTTATCTGTAAAATATATAGAAAAAGTATTAATGTATACCTGTACAAAATTCAATAATCTATAGTTTTCATAATGACTAAAATGCGAAAAAATGGCATTTAATGGTATTTTTTGAAGAAAAACCATTATGAGCTTCAAGTAAAGTGCCATTTCCGTTTATCCGATTTACACCAAAATCTAATGGCTTCTTTTCGTATTAGAATAGGGTAGAAAAACAAGGTTTCAGAATTTTCTGAATGATGATATTTGAGTTAGAGTGAAGACAAAATCCCTACACATACACACACATAGACATCATCGTGAAAAAGTTAAAATTGGATTCTAGGGACCTTAAAACGTGGTCATTTACTAAAATCTAGATATGTGATTTTTAGCACGATCCCTATACTTCATTTACCAAGGGTAGCGGGAGGTAAAAATGAGGATTAGCTTAAACTTTATATAAAACGGGCTGTAGATATCAAGATGTGACATCGAACACACTTTAATTTGATGCTTTAGATTAAATATTATCGTATTTATTGATTTTTCAAGCTCAAATATATTTTTGATTTAAATTTTTAATTACAGTTGGCAGCACATGTAAAATCCTCCCACGCAATTCTTAACATTCTTTATAAATTCCAGTGCAGACGCCTTCTTTAAGGGGCACGATTTTAATATGCCCCCAAAAGCCTATATAGTTTATATATAACAAAAAATCTGTACCGACGGGTATGGAATCGCAAAATCCAAAAAATCAATAAAATTGATCTACTGCGCATGACCATTTTTATTGATTTTTTGGATTTTGCGATTCCATACCCGTCGGTACAGATTTTTTGTTATATATAAACTATATAGGCTTTTGGGGGCATATTAATATCGTGCCCCTTAAAGAAGGCGTCTGCACTGGAATTTATTAAAAATGTTAAGAATTGCGTGGGTGGATTTGACATGTGCTGCCAACTGTATTTAAAAATTTAAATCAAAAATATGTTTGAGATTGAAAAATCAATAAAAACAATTATGCAAAAAAGATCACAATAATTAAATTTGGAGGATTCAAACATAGTAATGAATAATTAATTATTACTGTCAAAGAATAGTTTCTTACCTTCTATTTTATAAAATATAATACCGTGAGTATTTTTTAACGTGAAACATTGGGTTTGTCATATCCATGGTCACGGCTTGATATTTGATTGACAACAATGTATTTTCCCGTTCCATTTAAAATGAAACATAGGGAACGAATCTGACAGAAGTATTATATTTAAATATTGTAAGAAATTTAGCGGAGTCAGCAAACCACTCGAGAGTACTAAACATATTTCGGGCACAAGGTGCACACAGTATTTTTCTACATCTAAATTTAATTTTTAGAAACAGGTATAATTATTTAAACAAAATTAACCTCTAATGACATCTTGGTAATATGACAGATAACCGTTGAATTTTCCTATAAGTTATGATTTGACATTTGATTGACAGCAATGTATTTGTCTGACAGAAGTACGATATTTAAATATTGTAAGAAATTTAGCCGAGTCAGAAAACCACTCGGGCACACTATATTTAAAATGCAGGTATAATTATTTAAACAAAATTAACGTCTATTGACGTCTTATCAAACGTCAAATTCGTTCCCTATGTTTCATTTTAAATGGAACGGGTAAATACATTGCTGTCAATCAAATGTCAAGTCGCAACTATGGATATGACAAACCCAATGTTTCGCGATAAAAAAATACTCACGGTATAATATTATTTAATGTGAATTTTTTGAACATTTTGGCTCACTCAAAAATCTGAGAAACAGGTTTATATTTTGAATTTTTTGTATTAATTTCATTAGCAATGCTGGAAAACTTCGGTACATTACTGATAATATTTCTTAAAATAAAATATTATTGGGAGAAACTATTCAATTTTATTTAAATTTATTTTATATTCTATGTAGGTTATTTTACTTACTCGCTCATGGCATGTTCGCTAAGTTCTTCCCTCGCTTCTCTCAATTCTTTCCTGAGTTCTTCTATCTCATCTCTATCTTTTTGTTCTCTGCTTTTGCTCTGTTGTTCCACATCTTTCAGCCGTTTAACTTCATTTCTCAAACGTTCTAGTTCCGTATCTCTTTCTTCGGCTGCACGCCGTAAATTAGCAGTTTCAGAATCTCTTCTTTCCAGCGATTCATGGGCTGTACGTAGTGTTGAACGTAAAGACAAGAGTTCGTGTCCTTTCGAAGTTCCTTCAGTCTAAAATAAGAGAAAATGAAAAATGTTTGTGGTTATAACCTCAATTTATTGTTTCTTACCTGTGCGTCTTTGAGTTGGGTCTTTAATAACGCCATTTCTCCAGTTTTTTGGCACAAGTTCCATTCTGTGTCTTCTAATCTAGCTCGAAGACTCGCTACTTCTTCTCGGAGGCGATCTGCTTGGCAACTTGCACGTTGAGCTTCAGCGCATAATCTTTTCTTGTCTTGTTGAAGTTGATATGTCTGCATCATTAGCATTTGTTCCAAACGAAGGGCCTTTTGTGCGCTTGCGCGTAGTCTGCCTTCGTGCACCCCTAAAAATAAAAGAAAATTACCATTAATAGTAAACTTATCCATATTATCATATTTATTTTAAATAATAGTTGTTAAATATCTAAGGGGCCTATTCTGAACTCAATATTTGCATAGTCGTTATGGTCTTTATGGTTGTTATGTACTGTAAAGATTGTTAAAATCAAATTTGGTATTCTCAGTACTGAAGGTGGTTACCGACAACAATTGTTACGTGTTTTGACAGTCTTTATCATAACGACTGCTAAAACTATGTATTTATGGTTGTTATCACGTTGTTATTTCTAATATTTGACATGTGACAGATTATTACATCAATCATATATTATTAATAATGTCCTTTCTGCTAAATATTAGCAGGATGCAGTTGATTATTCGCATGGATCCTGCTTCGACTTAAATAATGATAATAAGAACGATAAAAACCGTCGTGGACGAAAGTTACTTTTGACGTAAATACATATTTCTTTGAAAATATTATATTCTGTGGTAGGTATTCGTGAAAACCTAGTTATTTATTCTGGCGCTAATGTGTGCTTTTTCTTAGATCAAAATAAAAAAAAATCTTTCCATAACTTTTCAGTCACGTATGATAACAATCTTTATATCCGTAACAACCTTTATGACTGTGTTTCTCTGAATAGGCCACTAAAATTGATTTCCCATGTTACCGGAAATGGCGAGAAGTATTGTGCTGGCCGCAACTGAATAAATTTCCTCAGGAATTCAAGTTTACCTTTAATGCGACGTAGTTCTCGCTCCCAAACTTTTTCCTTCTCCTGGTAGACTCTGAAGATGACTTGTTCGTTGTGTTCCATGGTTTGTCTAAGGTAAGCTAGTTCAGAGTCGCGATCTCTGAGGGCTGCTTCTAGTTCAGATACACCAGAATCTGAGGGGGATGGTGTTAGGTCCAGAAGACTTCCGCCTCCTGGACCAGACAGTCTGTACGACGATGATTTGTTCCTGAAAAAGAGAAAATAATAAGATAAAGATTGGAAAAGATTCTATATATCCTGTAAAATTGTAACACGAACACACTATTTTTTACAAATTCCTTATTGCAAGTTCCTTTGAAAAGATTCTATAAATTCAATATAATTATAACACTAATGTACATTCTGTAAATTGCACTTCACACTTCCTCATTCCTATCCAACGCATCTTCTTCACACAGTTATTCCTCTCTCAAATATTCTGCTACACAGTCCTTCCATCTTCTCTTTGGCCTTTCTTGTACTCCCGGCATTGAAACTGCAAGACATTTGCGAGGGACTCTCTGTCACTTAAATTACTTTCTGGTCCTATACTTTCCACTTTGATTTTGCACTTGACACTGGCATCTGTCAATTAGAATTTTTTGAATATTATCTGCTGTTTCCATAATTTTTGCAAAGCTGACTGGTTTTTGAAAGTTACCCACTCTTAATCTCTCTTTAACTCTATATCTATTGAATATGAAGGAAAACGTATAATCAAATCGTATAGAGAATAAGATTTTCTTTCATATTAATAAATAAAAAATAAATAAATATATTATCACGGTATATTACCCATTTTTGGGTGTGCCATTATCTACACATGTGTAGACATCGGTAATGATGACGATATATTTTACCGTGTGGGCGCTTACCAGGCGTCACCTCACGGACACTCATAGCTGGTGTGGAGAGTGCACCACAGGGGTCACTTTGTGATATTTAAAATTGGAAATATTTGGCGCCGGTCGGGATCGAACCCATCATATTAATGATCATAAAATGTCGAAAAATGATATTTAACTGCGTTTTTCCAGAAAAACTGTTAAGAACTTCAAATAAGGGTACTTCCGGTTGACCAATTATAACCAAAATCTAATCAGCTCTTCATATGGTTGCAAAGAATAGGAATACGAAAGAATAATAATTTTTAGAATTGTAGTTTTGAAGTTATCGTCGGAGAAAAATTTGTCACACACACACACACACACACGGAGACACACACACACACACACACACACACACATACATACATACATACATACATACATGCATACATACAGACATCAATGGAAAATTAGTAAAATCGTTTTCTAGGGATCTTAAAACGTGCTTATTCGTTAAAAACTCACCATCGAATTTTTTGACCAAACACAATACTTTTCTTTTGACGGAAGGTAAAAAAATAATTGAAATCATCCCCTATCGTACCGCCTTGATGGATGATTTTTTAAAAACGCTAAAACACTTTATTTTTTTCCAAAAGCATAAATAAGAATTTTTATATCCCTAACTTGAGAAATGATGGGTTCTCCATACAAACTTTCATCCCCTATTTCACCCCAAATTTTATTTTCGCGACAAAAGATATCCTATGTTCTTCTCCAAGGTCCAATCTATCTCTATGCCAAAGATCATCAAAATTGGTTCAGCGGTTTAGGCGTGAAAACATAACAAAGTATATATATATATATATATAATTTTACTTACGTGTGGCTGTCTGCAGTAGACCCAGGACTTTTCCTAACACTTTCCATGCTGTCATAGTTGACAAGTTTATGAGGAAGTGACGTCAGGGAGGCCATGGCGAGCGGAGGGGATGAAGAAGACAGTAACTTCCGGTCTAACGAATAATGGGAATTCGTTGTCGGATGATGATAATGATGGTGACGCAAATCGTTACTACCTATAAAATATGGCACTTTGAATTAAGAACATGCGTATAAAAGTCACGAAAGATTGAATGATAGTCAAATGAATCATTGTTACTTACTTCCGTAATGTACTAGGTGCGAACCCGGTCGAGTTAAAATGGGTGTGGAACCATATCGTTCACCGGAAATGCCGAAACGAGCGGCTGGAGGCATCCCCACAGGTTTGAAGGCAATAGGCCGGATTACAATTTTTCCCTAAAAACAAATACAAGATTTCATAATACATCCATTTCTTTCTATAGTTAATCTCTCACATGAATGACTAAAGGCTTGATTAAGGGTAATTTTTTTATGTGGTACAAAGACATTTTAACCAAGTCCAACTGTGTACTTGTACATCTAAACATAAACTGATATAAATCGATATTTCAACTAGTATAATTGTTAACGAATTATTTTTAATTAACTTTCAACCATTTTCAGCTATTAACTTATCAATGAATTAATGATACAATTAATAATAGAAACTGTAATAATAAGGTACTATAATACTTGCATTAAAATATGAAAGTATATAGCTATGCATTTTCATAAGTATTATATTTATTTTAAGGTACTTGTCATTTTCAAAAACAAAAGTACAATAGAGAACTCTAGGTGAAACAATATTTAATAGAAAATTAGAAAACACTTGCAATGTGACAAATTTCTCTCCGACGATAACTCTAATACTACAATAATTCTACTTTTTTTTTGAATTATTGCCCAAAAAGTCAATATACCCCACATTTAGATAAAAACTTCAAAATTTTTAAAAATCTAATTTTTATGCATCTAGATACTTCTCAATGCGCTGATTCCAAATTTTAAAACCGCAGGTCGATATCTCGTTTCGTTCTCGAGATATTTAGATTTAAAGTTTTACTCAGAACTGCCCATTTTTGGGTATTAACCCAAAAGTGGGTCGAGATATGAGTTTGGCGACACGACCATTCGATTCTACAGGCAAAATTACATAAGTGTACCAATTTTTATAATTTTTGTCCAACCGGTTCATTTTTTATGAATAAAAGCTTGAAAATGGCTAAAATCTGAAAAAATCGTAAGGGGTACCCCTTAAGATTTTTGCGATTTTTAGCCATTTTCAGTTATTTTGCTTTAGAGATTGTATGCGGTGTTCAAAATATCTGAAAATTGGTGTACTTATGTAATTTTGCCCGTAGAATCGAATGGTGTTGTCGCCAAATTCATATCTCGCGACGACATGTTCTGCGTAACATCTATTGAAGGTAGAACAGTTTTATAATTAATTCGTAAATTTTGTACAATACTTTTGCGGAAATACCTTCCGTGCATTCGCCTAAATGAAATACTCGCTCGCTTTGCTCGCTCGTACTTCAAACAAAGGTCCATCCACGGAAGTTCATGTATCCGCATTTGTATCGTAAATAACTAATTTAAGTTTGACTACGGTTACAGAAGAAATATTTCGTTAAACATCTCTGTTGTGTTCTTCAATCAATTTTCTTAGAATACGATACGATGGAGATCATTTATAATATCTCCTGTAATGAGTCGGCGTGCCTTTATGATTTTGGCATCCGTGCAGCTGTAAAGAACATCATCTACACTTCACATTCAAATTGACTTGGTTTAATTAGTGGGCTGTGCGTGTTTGGGCGCCATGACAACCGCCAACTGTAAACAGATCGTGATCGAGAGCTTCAAATGAGGTTTTAACGAATTGCAGTGCAGGTTTTTTCATCAATAACCACTCTTATTGCTCCTATTACTCCTCTCACAATAAAACACATGATGAAATGTAATTTAAAACCAATTGATTTTTACTCTATTTGCACTTTTTGTAATGTTTTGTTCACGAGACTTAAATTATATAGGTATCATTTTATATTATTTTTCAAAATAAATATATCATCATGCTTTTTACACATTGCTAGGTGTGGCAAAATGCTCTACGAAGATTTCAGTTATTGACAATGTATTTTTGTACCGAATAAAATATACAGGGTGTTTCTTAAATAGGGGAACATGGCTTAACCACAGATTCCTGAGGCTAAAATAAGACGATTTAACCAAACTTGCTTCTACTGGAAAGTGTACCATTTAGCCAGAATTCTGCTTCAAAGTTCTTCGAAAAAAAAATAATTTTGCTTATAATAACCGGGCGCTTTATTCGATTTGGATGAAATTTGGTATGGTTATAAGTCATCTTTTAAGATGATACCTGTTATTATTAGTGAACCACTAGTGTATGAAACGTAGGTGTCCCAACATTGATTAGACCATAACTTTTTAATAAATAAATATATCATCACGGCATTTTACCCATTTCTGGGTGTGCCAGTATCTACAACACATGTAGACATCGGTAATGATGACGATATATTTTACCGTGTGGGCGCTTACCAGGCGTCACCTCACGGGCACTCATAGCTGGTGTGGAGAGTGCACCACAGGGGTCACTTTTGTGCCATTTAAAATTGGAAATATTTGGCGTCTGTCGGGATCGAACCCGGTTCTCCCAGGTTCGCGACCAGACACTCAGGCACGCGGCCACGCCAATAACGTGAAATTATTTTTTTTTTCAGAAAGATACATTCAATAGTAAACTTTTCTCTCTCTGTGTAATTTGTGATATCTGTTACGGTTCACACAGAAAAAAATAAAACCTGAGTGACTGCATCGTGAATTTTTTTTAAATAAATTTAATCTAGCAGTCTATCCAAATGTCAAACAATTAATTTTTAATGACAGTAACGAGTTGTCAATCTTCTCAACTTGTTTAGGAGTAAGCTAACATATTTATTCGTGTTATTTATAATAATGCTAGTAAAATACTATTAGGCCGAACAAACAGATGTTACTAGTTTCTGAATATTGCGCAGGAATTTTTTGACAACCCATAAACAATTTTTACTGTCATTAAAAATTCGTTGTTTGACATTTGGATAGATTGCTAGATTAAATTTATTTTAAAAAAATTCACGGTGCAGTCACACAGGTTTTATTTTTTTCTGTCTGAACCGTAACAGATATCACAAAATAAATAGAGAGAGAAAAGTTTACTATTGAATGTATCTTTCCGAAAAAAAATAATTTCACATTATCGGCGTGACCATTAAAAAGTTACGATCTAATCAATGTTGGGACACCTATGTTTCATACACTAGTGGTTCACTAATAATAACAAGTATCACCTTAAAAGATGAATTATAACCATATGAAGTATCCTACCAAATTTCATCCAAATCGTATAAAGCGTTCTGTTATTATAAGCAAAATTAATTATTTTTTTTCGAAGAACTTTGAAGCAGAATTCTGGCTAAATGGTACACTTTGTGGTAGAAGCAAGTTTAGTTAAATCGTATAATTTAGCCTCAGGAATCTGTGGTTAAGCCATGTCCCCATATTTAAGAGACATCCTGTATAATGGTTTAATGTGTTTTTGTAGTATATAATAATTCCTACATGATTTGTATAAAAAAAATCTGATGTGGCCAGCACATTACCTTCCGTCAATTCTATCACTTGTTCATCTCATTTTAATTTTCCCTTTTTGTATTTATTTTTTGTGTTTATTCTAGTACATCCTTCACATTGTAGGTCCGGTGTATTAAAGTAGGTTAAGTGTAACATTACCCAGAGAATCTCCTTCAACAGTTCAGAGCGGTAACTTCTGAAGACAGGTAGAGAGTAACGAAACGAATAACGAATATGAGGCCTTGACGTAATGAGACCAGAGCTTGAGAGATTAATATGGTTACGGTCATGGTTACGGTACTACCCAGGATACCAACATACAAAACACATTCATCAGGGTATTATGAAAGATGGAACCCTGTGAGCTCACTAAATACCGAAAAAATAAAACGCTCATAATGAAGATTTGATGAAGCTGATTATTCTGACTACTTTTTAAAAGATTCAGAATTATTTGTTATACATAATCAAGTGATGCTTTACAGTAATGAGTTTGGTTGATAGGAAAATGAAAAGTATAATAATATTACTACCCATTTTTGAATTATTGCCCCAATAGTCAATATACCCCAAGTTTAGATAAAAACTTCAAAATTTTCAAAAATCTAATTTTTGTGTATCTAGATACTTCTCAATGCGCTGATTCCAAATTTTGAAACCGCAGGTCGATATCTTTTTTCGTTCTCGAGATATTTACATTCAAAGTTTTGCCCAAAACTGCCCATTTTTGGGTAATAACCCATAAATGGGTCGAGATATGAATTTGGCGACATCACTATTCGATTCTACGAACAAAAATACATAAGTATAGCATTTTTCATAATTTTTGTCCAACCGGTTCATTTTTTATGAATAAAAGTTTAAAAATGGCCAAAATCTGAAAAAATCGTAAGGGGTACCCCTTAAGATTTTTGCGATTTTTGGCTATTTTCAGTTATTTTGCTTTAGAGATTGTATGCGGTGTTCAAAAATTCTGAAAATTGGTCTACTTATGTAATTTTGCCCGCAGAATCGATTGGCGATGTCGCCAAATTCACAACTCGACCCATTTTTGGGTTAATACCCAAAAATGGGCAGTTCTGAGTAAAACTTTATATCTAAATATCTCGAGAATGGAACGAGATATCGACCTACGGTTTCAAAATTTGGAATCAGCGCATTGAGGAGTATCTAGATACATTTAAATTAGATTTTTTGAAATTTTGAAGTTTTTATCTAAATTTGGGGTATATTGACTTTTGGGGCAATAATTCAAAATTGGGTAGAGATATAAACTTGGTAGTAATATTATTTGATTGTAAAGAGAATGTTAAGTAAGTGTACGCATTTTTAGAGTATTTGAACAACTGTGTATTGAAGGTAAACCCATTTTTAGGTGTTTGTTTGCATGTAAATCTCTCAATTTGTGTGGCAAGGCCACCCGTACCGAGTTCTCATTTCTGTAGTTTTTGCAATTCTTGTTTTTGTAAATGATTTCAAAATTTGCAGTAATTTGTGTGTGGAGAAAAACTTGAATTCTCGTTTGGCATTTTTTGCCGGCTTTCTTTTTTCTCGGCTGCTCTGCGCGCTTAATAACTACTTGTGTATGATTTTGACGGAATCATTATTTCGTACACTGTATAATCGGTGGCGGATACGTGATTCATCTTCGTTCATTCACTCGACAAGAGCAGGACATCATCTACATATCAAATTTATTTCACACGAAGATGGAGACAAATATAATATAGATTAAATAAATACTGACTTTTTTTAAACTTTGCTTGTCCATATGAGACAGTTTTAAGGTCTAGTTTTAATGGATATATAAATGACCCATTTTCGAATTTGTTATTATTGGCACATGGCATTATGGTGGAGGACCCGATTGCACGTAAATCACACATTACTCCCTCTTGATACTACTTTTCTAGGTAGCCATTTATGTATGGGTTGAAGTATGAACTGCAGAAAATGTTCAACAAATTGAAAAATTGTTGCTTACAGGTCAACGGTTGAAGGTTTCTGTCGGCGACAATAGAACAGAAACTTTTTTTTTTTATACCGAGGGATAGAGCCTTGCAGCCCTTATCGACGAGTCGCCGCTGCATAAACAGGACTCTGTTACACTAAAATTATCTCCGATCGTAATTTCGTACTTAAAGTTTTATTTTTATTTATAAATACTGTAATGATTTTACGAAAACGTTATCCGGTGAAGCAATGTTTATCTTTTTTTCAAGATGCTATATACACTTTGATTCTTTTAACGATAATTTTTACAGTCTCGAATAATTCTGCTTTACGACTCAATAAATATTGTGTTGGCATAAAAACCCCGCACATCTTTATGACTATATCATCTTACGAGATTTTTACTTGTGAATCAAACAGAGTTAATTGTTTTAGAAAACAGTTAATTATGAACATGCTGTAAATTTTAAATTGAAACTGTTTTTAGTATGATGAAGTACATAGTATCATTTTGTAACTAAATCCAGAAAAATAGGTAATTAGTTACTGCTCTTATTGTGGGTAAAATTCTTGTACCTTCTTTACAAAGTTAAGTGCGAAGTAAATGCCACTGTTTGGTGTGAAAAGATCCAGAATTCTACTTTCGGTTTCGCTAGAGGTGAAATCATTATTGATTTTTTAAATTAAATGGTATATACAGTCATACAAAAAAGTCTCCGATGACTTTAATATAACAAATAAACAAATAATATAGTAAATCGTTTCTGAGTTACACAGATCATTTCTCTGCCCGTTTTTGCGGACGGTTTTTCCTCTGGTAAAAGGAGTTTTCCTGAGAAGATGCATGTTCGCCGCCCTACAACTTTCTGGATTTCTTATTTTATCTACCTCTATAAACTTTCATTCTGAAGACGAACTATACATGAAAAAAAATCTGTTGTGCCCAGCACAAGACCTCTCGCCATTTCCATATTAGGCTATATAAGTATTGTATTGCACTTCGCTTTCGAACCGTCGTTTTATAACAAAATATTACAGAACTTTACCCAAATATTGTTTTTTATTGTATTTAACATGTCTTCTGCACACATATAATTCTAATTATATCTATTTTATACATTTTCATGTTAGAGATTGTTCCAATTCATTAACCAGATTGGCGGTATTTCTGATGCATATATGCATTTTACCACAATTTTACCTATAATTTCAAATATTTAATTAATAACACAATAAGAAAAATTAAATATACTTCCCAGAAAATGCTACCAGAATGTCACTAAAAATGTTGATATTTGACAATGACATGTGTCATTGGAATTTGTCAACAGGTTTCCTTAGTGCCTTGGCCTCTGCGATTAGTTTACTCTATAAATTATAGTGCCTTTATCTCTAAATCTATACAAGATATAATAAAAATTTTAAGTGTATTAGATGGAGAATTTTATGTTATTCAATATTTAATAAAAAAAAAACTCCCAAAAAATTATATTTACAAGAATTTTTTTAAGAAACTACTACTTCCGGTTGTTCAATTGTTACCAAAAACTTTTCAGCTCTTCCCAGGAATGTCAGATTAAGGAATCCATAGTTAAACAATTCTTAAATCTTATGGTTTTTGAGAAATCGTGTCTACAACATCCAGACATACACACATACACACACACACACACACACACACACACACACACACACACACACACACAGACATCATTCCCAGGAAAGGCAGATTGAGGAAACTGCAGTTAAATATTTTTTAAGTCTTATAGTTTTTGAGGAATCGTGTCTATAACATCCAAACATACACACACACACACACACACACACACACACACACACACACACACACACACACAGGCATCATTTTAAAAATGTTATAATCGGATTCTAGGGACCTTAAATCGTGCTTATTCAATAAAATCTGGATATGCGAATTTTAGCATGAATCCAATACCTCTCTTAGCGGAGTTTTAAATAAATTCAGCAAAAGAGTTAAGGAAATTATTAATACTGGTTTCCTTCTGCATTTTTCTTCTCATGAATATGATTACTTCTGTGTTTGCTGCAGGTCTTATGCATGATATTCTTCTTATAAATATTCATTGCAACAATACACATTCGTTCCCGCTGCTGTTCTACGGAGTAGAAGTTATTACAATGCATATCTCATTTTTAAATACGCGTGCCAGTGGGATGTAACATTGTTCTCTTTAAAAAAGGAAACACAAGAATTTGTATACATTTATACTATCTTAAAAGTGGAATTTAAAATGATACACTCATTTCAATTCAGTTTGTAATTCGTATAAAATTCTCATCTCCTACGGTTATATGAGAATTGTGTTTGTAATGTTATAATATTCATTTAAACTAATTTTTAATGAATTAACATTTAGCCAACTGGGTAATGGATTTTTAATTTATAATAATAATTTTATTTATTTAAAATATCTGTCCAATAAAAACATCTGGTTGAAGTGATTTATTGTGGTGGAATTCGAAGTGGAAATAAACTGCAACATGAAGTTAGGAAGAGAGCATTATCGCGCTATAATTTACTACGACTTTAAAATTGGATTAAGTGAAGAACAGTGCAAGGAACGTCTACGATTGGCATTTGGAGATGAAGCTCCATCTCGAGCAACTATATTTCGCTGGTTTTCAGAATTCAAAAGAGGCCGTAATTTCTTGCGTGATGAGAGACCTTGTACAGCGGTAGTGCCAGAAAATGTAGCTGCCATCAGACAAATGATAAAGGATGACAATCGTGTCACCTATCAAACGATGGAAGATGCCCTTGGCATTGGATCCGCAGCAATAGCAAAAATTTTGCATGAAGAACTTCGTGTTAGAAAAATTGTTTCTCGTTGGGTGCCATACAACTTAACGGAAGAACAAAAAGCCAAGCGTGTTACAATTATTCGCGCCACTTTAAAATTGTTAAATAATGAAACTTACATACCCTTTTATGATGTTCCAACGCGTCAAGAAAGTAGGGTATGGGTGTTTGAAGATGACCCAACACCAGTTACCGTGAAAAAACAACGTGCACTTAAAAAAGTTATGTACGCTGTATTTTTCAGAAGTACAGGTCTTGTGAAAGCAATTCGGTTAGAGGGACAGAAGACTGTTACTGCCAATTAGTACACACAAAAATGTCTACCTGAAGTTCTTCGCAGTGTGAATATTAAGGGTTTAATGCTTCACCATGATAATGCGTCCTCCCATACTCCTGATCTTGCAATGTGTGACTTCTGGCTATTTTTTAATTTGAAAAAACATTTACGTGGTCGTCATTTTACGTCAGAAGAGGAGTTTAACAACACCATAATGGAGTATTTTAATACGATTCCAGAAAATGAATGGCTCAAAGCTTTCCATCTCTGGAAAATTCGATTACAAAAGTGTATTGAAGCAGGGGGGGGACTACTTTGAACACCAGTAGAACTACATGCTTCTCCTTCAAATAATATTTCTGTATCTCAATAATTTTGGCGTGACCCTCGTATAAGTAGGTTTGTGGCAAAAAGCAGTGTATGTTTTTCTTCAATATATAACTGGTTGCGATATACATATATGTGTTACATATTTCACATAACATTTGCCGGATATATTAATATTTAATACTCGTTTTATTGCAAATTACAGCATTTGATAAAGACATTTAACATATATTAATAGTATATTGAACAGTTAATCGTTTTTTTCGAACGCGGCTTTTTACCAAGTTTCATTTCATGCTTATCAAGTACTTACTAAATAAGAACCGTTTTCAAGTAAGAAAATAAATAAATTACACAATTTTACACGATTTTGTTAAGGAATTACAAAATTATTACGGTATTTTGTTAGGTTTGCCTATTTAACAAAAACAAATAGTAAATTTAATAGTCTATTACAAAAAAAATCTGATGCGGTTAGGCGGGTTACTACACAATCTTTTAAAGGAACTTTTGGTATGGAATTTGTAAAAAATAATTTGTGTTCGTGTTACAATTTTACATGATATATAGAATCTTTTCCAAGAAGCTTTTGGTATGGGGTTTGTACAAAATACATCGAATTGACGGAATGTCTTATGCTGGCCATAACAGATTATTTTGTTTATTTTAATTTAATTTTGAGTCCTATTTTTAATTATTATATCTGACCATTTTTAATTTTTAATATACTAATCTATCTTCTGTTGTAATATTTAAAGGCCTACTTTAGTATCTTGACAGTTGTCATGTTCTTCATAATAAACAAATGAGGCATGGATACAAATATTTCGGTAACCGTTAGCAACCGTTTTGTTGTGAGCTCTTCAACTGTTAGATTGATGAGAAATTTAGTAGAAGTTTCTATAGGGAATTAGTTAAAATTAATTGTACCTGTACATTATTTGATGAGGTTATTAATTTTAAGTAAAACATTGTTTATATCTGATTATTTTGACAGATGGAAAAATTATATTTCCGGTACGGAATTATATATGAGATGTTTTTAACAATTTAGAATGATTGGAAAATCAGATAGCAGAATATTTACAGTCCGATTCACAAAAAAGTTTAAGCTAATCCTCATTTTTGGATTAGCGAATTCTACTCTAATTTTAATAGTTTATTTCGTAAAATATAGTCTAATCTATTCCTAGTATCTACCTTTATTGATAATATCATCAAAATGAAATTTTAAATACCGGAATAGAATAGAATTCACTAATCCAAAAATGAGGATTAGCTTAAACTTTTTTGTGAATCGGACTGTTAGAAATAAGCAGGTATTTTAAGAATAAGAATGGTGTAGTAAGTTAGTTGTAATAATAAATGAAAAATGAAGAAGTATGTGTTAATAAAGGGCTTGAGTGACTATTGCCAACTGGCAACAAGTAGAGAATTATTTTCTAATTTATCAAACTTTCGAATTATATTTAATTAGATTATTTTTACCTTCCATCACCTTTAGGTAAGGAAGGTATTGTCTTTGGTCAAAAAATTCGGTAGTGAGTTTTTAATGAATAAGCAAGTTTTAGAGTCCCTACAATACGAATATACATTTTTTGAGATGATGTCTGTATGTGTGTGTGTGTATGTGTGTCCGTGTGTGACAAATTTTTCTCCCACGATAACTCCAGTACTACAATTCTAAAAATTATAATTCTTTCGTATTCCTCTTCTGTACAACCATATGAAGAGTTGATTACATTTTGGTTATAATTGATCTACCGGAAGTACCCTAATTTGAAGTTTTTAACAGTTTTTCTTAAAAAAACGCAGTTAAATATTATTTTTTGACATTTTGTTATTATATTTATTAAAGAAAATACTCTTCTCTATACGGTTTGATTATACATTTTCCTTCATATTCTATTGCTATTTATCATGGAAACAGCTGATAATTTAAAAAAAAATGTAATTGACAGATGTCAGTTGCAAGTACAAAACCAAATATGGAAAGTATAGGATCTAAAATTGATATGTCATAGTGTTACTCGCAAGTGACATGCAGAGAAAGGCCAAAGAGAAGATGGAAGGACTGTATCGCAGAAGACTTGAGAAAGGAAAGACTGTGTGAAGAAGATGCGTGGGACAGGAATGAGTGAAAGAGAAGAGGAAACAGCGACCCCTAATAAAATAAGGGAAAGCTGAAGAATAAATGAAGAAAGTGTCAAGTGCATTTTACTTAGTGTATGTTTATGTCATAATTTTGTTGGATTTATAAAACCTTTTCAAATGAACTTTTGGTATGGAATTTGTAAAAAATAGTATGTGTTCGTGTTCGATTTTACATGATATTATATAGAATATGTTCCAAGGACCTTTGGTATGGGATTTGTACAAAATACATCGAATTGACGGAAGGTCTTGTGCTGGCCACAACAGATTGTTTGATCTACTTAACTAGCTTAATTCATTTACATGGTACATTTGACATTTGTGTTGACAATTACAACATAACTTTGACTGATCAAAAGTAAATATGAATAATCTCCTTCATACCGATTGATTATGAATTACGCTGTTTCCAGAAGTGGTTTCTATAATTGTTTTCATTTTATTTCATGATCAGAAACATCACTAAATCGGTGTTTTTCGTTCATTTTATTTATGTGTTGAACATTATAATAATAGCAGGATACATGTGACAGGTAATGAAACATTTCATTGGTTTTAAGAAATGTCAAAAAATAATCATTGTAGTTTTAAAGTTTTAATCAAAATTAGCCATATTCTAATTTGTTATTATGGTGGAGGAGCTCATTTTCTGCATCCACCGTTATTGTTGTACCATCCATTTATTGTGCGCATTTCCTATATGATTTTCTTCTCTTCTTTCTCGTATCTTTGTGATGGTTGGGTCT
This sequence comes from Ophonus ardosiacus, assembly GCA_943142095.1. Classification (NCBI taxonomy): domain Eukaryota; kingdom Metazoa; phylum Arthropoda; class Insecta; order Coleoptera; family Carabidae; genus Ophonus; species Ophonus ardosiacus. The sequence goes on from OW964834.1 coordinate 561,267, forward strand.
TGATACCGCGTGGTTATTGTTGCGGGATATCAAGTCAATCACGGCTCGCGGCAAAGGTCATCGTCATCGTTGCACGATCATCCGATGATGATATCAGAGAAGACTATACTATACACTATACAGCTACAGCATCATAGCCCACGGAACAATGTGTGTATTGACAGAGAAAGGTTTCTCACGGTCAAATGCGCGAATATCAAAATAGCAAAGCAACGCAACAACACACTTCTTCTAAATATCATCACACACAAAAACAGGGTTATGTAAAACAATGTACCGTCGCCTTTGTTATTGTAAATTGTTAGCGAAAGTTAAGGGTCAAATCCAGTATACAATATGGGTCACAAAATACAAAGAGTGATCAAAAAGAAACGATGAATTTGGCAATACTATTCTGCAAAGATTCCCAGAATTTTTGGGGATCTTTTTATCCCAGTTTACACAACACCAGTAGTGGTAGTACGGACTTTAGAATTCACAGAAAGCATTTGAATGCGATGTTACTTTTACGAATCTTGGTAGCATGCAATTTAGAATTCTATATTCGCTTTTTGTTTGGAAATTTTTTGAACTTCGGACATAAATATATGATTAAAAAAAAATCTGTTGTGGCCAGCACAAGACCTCTCGCCATTTCCATATTAGGCTATGTAAGTATTGTATTGCACTTCGCTTTCGAACCGTCGTTTTATAACACAATATTACAGAACTTTACCCCAAATATTATTTTTTATTGTATGTAACATGTCTTCTGCACACATATAATTCTAATTATATCTACTTTTCATTGTATGAGGAAGTTTCTAAATGTCAGAGATTCTTCCAATTCATTAACCAGATTGGCGGTATTTCTGATGGATATACGCATTTTACCACAATTTTACCTATAATTTCAAATATTTTATTAATAAAACAATAAGAAAGATTAAATATACTTCCCAGAAAAAGCTATCAGAATGTCACTAAAACTGTTGATTTTTGACACTGACATGTGTCATTTACAAACTATGTTATAAACATTGGAATTTGTCAACTAGTTTCCTTAGTGCCTTAGCCTCTGCGATTAGTTTACTCTATAAATTATAGTGCCTTTATCTATAAATCTATACAAGATATAATAAAAATTTTAAGTGTACCTATTAGATGGAGAATTTTATGTTCTTCGATATTTAATAAAAAAAACTCCTAAAAAATTATATTTAGAAGAATTTTTCTAAGAAACTACTACTTCCGATTGTTTAATTGTTACCAAAACCTTTTTAGATCTTCTCAGGAATATCAGATTGAGGAAACTGTAGTTAAATATTTTTTAAGTCTTATAGTTAGGAATCGTCCCTCCAACATCCATACATACATACACACTCAAACATACATACATACATACATACATACATACAGACATCATTTTAAAAATGTTATAATCGGATTCTAGGGACCTTAAATCGTGCTGATTCAATAAAATCTGGATATGCGAATTTTAGCATGAATCCAATACCTCTCTTAGCGAGAGGTAAAAATGCAAAAGTTGTAATCCGATTATTATTTCTTTTCGAGTTACCCTCTGTGCCTCTATTATATAAAACAGGTTTAAATTTTGGCTTCGTTGTTTTGAAAACATTGCGTATTAAGCACGAGATAACAAGGTATATCATTATTTACAATAAAACATTGTAAAAAATAATTTCATATTAATGTACTGTAATTTTCAATTTGCACATCATAAGTTAAACTAAAACATTCTCTTTTCTTCTCTTATTTTCTTGTGCGCCACTAGCTATATATTAAGTTTTTACGTGTTGGTATTAGCATAAACATTAGTGTTTTACAATGTTATGTTTGTACACAGCACATACACATTTGCGTCTAAGACAACTCTTACTTTATAATTTGTAATTACATCCGTAGAATCTGTATTTACATATAATGTACTGGTATTTTACTTTGTTATACCGCAGGCCCATAATACAAAACGCATAGTATCTAGTAGAAAAGTTACAATTATTTTATATCCCCTGGAATTTTGTTACATTTTAAATATTCAAAATTCTTACAAAACCGATGTTTCGGTATACCCTTTATCTTGTTAACTAGTTTAATTTAAACGCAACTGAGTGATCTGGGGGTACAATTATTATTCTATATATCCAGTAAAATTGTAACACGAACATAATACAATTTTTTAAAAATTCCATACAGAAATACAATCAAATAATATTACTTCCAAATTTATATCTCTACTCATTTTTGAATTATTGCCCCAAAAGTCAATATTCCCCACATTTACATAAAAACTTCAAAATTTCCAAAAATCTAATTTTTATGTATCTCGATACTTCTCAATGCGCTGATTTTGAAACCGCAGGTTGATATATGTCTTTTCGTTTTCGAGATATTTAGATTCAAAGTTTTACTCAAAACTGCCCACTTTTTGGTAATAATCCAAAAATGGGTTGAGATATGAATTTAACGACAACACTATTCGATTCTACGGACAAAATTACATAAGTACAACAGTTTTCAGAATTTTTGAATACCGCATACAATCTCTAAAGCAAAATAACTGAAAATGGCCAAAAATCCCAAAAAAAATTTCAGGTTTTGACCAATTTCAAGGGTTTTCAAGGTTTTATTCATAAAAAATGAACCGGTTGGACAACAATTATGAAAATTGCTATAGTTATGTATTTTTGTCAGTAGAATCGAATGATGATGTCGCCAAATTCGTATCTTGGCCCATTTTTGAGTTATTACCCAAAAATGGGCAGTTTTGAGCAAAACTTTAAATCTAAATATCTCGAGAACGAAACGAGATATTTAGAATCAGCGCATTGAGAAGTATCTAGATACATAAAAATTAGATTTTTGAAAATTTTGAAGTTTTTATCTAAATGTGGGGCATATTGACTTTTGGGGCAATAATTCAAAAATGGGTAGAGATATAAACTTGGTAGTAATATTATTTGATTGTAAAGAGAATGTTACGTAAGTGTAAGCATTTTTAGAGTATATATCCAATAAAATTGGTTGGTGAACATAACTTTGACTATTCAATGAATAAAATTTATTCATGATATAACTATTTGTGAATTTATTAATGGTGAAACCGGGTATAACCGATTAGGAATGAAATACGACTATTGTGCCTATTATGGCCAAAATTAAATATAGTACAAGAAATTTTAACTTTTTATCGATAATACTTTAATTAGCCTTTCTCATCCAATTTTCAGGTTGACTAACTTAGTTTTCAAGTGTCTGCTTTGTAAAAACCTCCGACAGCATTTACAAATCCCGTTTTTGTGCGAATGTTTGTGTTTTTTGCATATGACCGTGTGAATACCGCTCCGGTCTTCTGTTGGAAGCTTTCCGATCTGTATAGTCTCTGGTATTCGCTCTTTACCATGCTCGACTGACTCAGACACCTTCCGTGTCTAGATAGATACGTCAGCGATAACTGCTATTACCACACAGAAACTTTTAAGGAGAAATGAAAAAGGATATTTTAAAGATACCTATCGAATCGTTCGGCTACATAGAGTGACGCTATTATTATTATCTAGTTTTTAAAGTAAGAGGTCGGGTATTCAAATGTTGCATGCAATAAGTTTTAACGAAAAAATAATGCTGTGTCAAAGTGTAAGATATCTTAGGTGTGGCAATTAAATAATTATTTTTTTCCGGCTTCCCTGTAAATTTGGCAACATTGAAGGTTATGTCATATTAATTTGTCATCTTCCCTCCATCCACTGTTAAATAAACATTTGCATAGGTTGGGCCTCAAACAAGAACCAACATGCAGAGGATGTGGAGAAGAGGATGAAACCCCTGAACACTTAATATGTCACTGCGAAGCATTTATGGCAAGCAGACATAGCCTTTTAGGAGCAAAGAAATTGCACACTGAGACACTAAAGGACATTAGTCTAAAGAAAATCCTGCAGTTTACAAAACATACTGGGCTCTTAGAATAGGAGGAAACACGGAGGGTACAATAGACCAGAAAGGTCGCAGTACAGGGGCAAGAATGAACCACCTCCCGACAATAATAAATATAGGGGTAGGACGCAAAAGTAATAATTTGAAATACCTATACGACATTTATTTTTTCTGGCTTCCCTGTAAATTTGGCAACATTGCAGGATGTGTCATATTAATTTGTCATCTTTCCTCCATCCACTGTTAAAATTTCAAGATAATTAGGCAAACCGTTCGGCAGTAGCCTTTGATTCAAGTTAACTACTTTCTCGTACTCCGCCGGAATTATCATAGTGTCAATATGAAATTCTATGTGTACTTAAAAAAACCCGCTACAGAAATGTACGAATTGTTGAAGAATGTTGATGGTGATGAGGGTCTATCTAGTACTCAAGTTTTCGAGCAGTTTAGAAGATTTAAAAAAGGAAGAAAAGAGATCGGAGATGATTAGCGACTTGGCCGCGCACTGACATTGTTTTTTTCGAAATGCGAGTGATTGTTCACATGGATTTGGTGCCTGAGGGGCATTTCGTTAAGCAAGCATAATACAAGAAGGTTTTGATAACCCTTCATGCACGGGTGAGAAGAAAAAGGGCTGATATGTGATGGATTCTCCATGAAGACAACGCGCCGGAATAAAACGCCCTGTCCGGCAAGACATTTTTAACGTAATACAAAATCTTGTTGGTATCATGGCATCGAACCCGAACCTGAACCGAACCAAAACCGGAACCAAACCGTAACATTTTAGGGAACCCAAACCGAAAACCGAACCTCAGATATATTTTTAACTGAACCTGAGTCGAAACCGAACCAAGTATTAAAATACAGGTTCGGGGTTCAACTCCGGTTCAGGTTAATTTTTAGTTCCAAAAGTAAATACAGCCGATAATCGACGTCTTAGGCGTCTGCGTTGCTGTCTGGGCTGACTTTTCGTGAAAATCGTGTTCGTTTCTTGTTGCGTTTTGCGTAAATTCCGGCTCTCATTTTACATTATTTCGAACCTGAACCGCGAACAAAACCGCAAATTTTATTAATGCTTGAACCAGAACCGCACCCGAAGCCATCTTTCAAAAAAAAAATTAACCTGAACCTAAACCAAACCCAGTTTTTGGCGGGTTCGATGCTCTGGTTGGTATATCAACCGTACTCACTTTTATTCCCAAATTGTAATTCTGCGTTAAAAGGCACCAGAGCTCATGAACAACCTAATAAAAAAGGCCTGCAGGCATTGCTTCCAACAATGGAATATTCGCATCGTGCGGTGTAGGGTCCGGAGAGGAGAGTACATTGAAGGTAACAATATTTGTTTTGTGTAATTTTATACACTATCAATGTTCTAAGATCAATCTTGTTATTTAATTGTCATACCTCGTACATGTGCAAACGAATGAAAGAATCATAATTTTACCTTTTCGAGCACCCCACTGTAAGGCTGTATCTTGGGCGGCGTCCTCTCCGGGGTAGGTTTATCCGGTAGATCCGTGTCCAGGTCCTGCAGATCCGGCTCGGCCTCCAGATCGTAACCGCCAGGTGCAGGAGACACCAGGCCGCACGAGGAGCCGTCGGAGAAAAGCGTCTCGGTACCGCTGTCCACCGTCGTCATGGTGCAATAACTCTAGGACATCTACAATAAACGAGAAACACAGCAATTAAAAATTGTTCTTAAATGCATAAACAAGTTAGATTTATTTTATAAATTATTAAAGAAAGCTTTCACAACACATAATACATTAAGAATAATACAATCTTTTTAGTTTTTGTTCTGCAATATTTTATTAGTTCCAACTTTCGGTATTTTGCTACCGGAAAGACGGGTCTGATCTGAATTATGCAGATCACTTTTCTGCCAGTTTTTGCGGACGGTTTTTCCTCTGGCAAAAGGAGAGTTTTCCTGAGAAGATACATGTTCGTCGTGCTAGTTAATGCCGAACATGCATAATGTCTAATAAATTGTATACTTATCAAATAGGTAACATGCCCACAAAACAGGCCTTTTTAGTTATTTTTACCTTCCGTCACTTTTAGATAAAGAATAGAGATGCATTCGGACCGGGCCGGGCCGGGCTTTGAGGTTTGGACCGACTCGACAAAAAAATTAACTAGCCCGGCTCGAAAATTTACTCGAAATCGGGCCGTGTTTCGGGCCGGGCCGGGCCAAAGCTCGAAATTGGGTGCATCCGGCATTCCTAATGTTGATTTTTATGTTAAAGCGAAATATTTAACTTTTTTCGTGTCAAACTTATAAAAAAACCTCTACATTCTTATAACTTTCAACATTAGTTAACATAAGTAGTTAAAAAAGAGACCCTTCTAGTGTAAGTTTGTTATAAAAATTACAGACCTACGAGTATTTAACACTTTGTTTACCAAAGACGTTCGAAAATTTAAACAACTTTTTCACAAATCTTATATAAAAAATATAATTTACATAGATTTTTTTATCTAACTTCGTTTCTGCTCAAAAATAGGGCAAGAAATCATTATGGTAGGAACAAAAATCACTTTTATTTAAGTATACGAGTAATAACAATAATAATAGCAACATCACAATATAATTATTATGCTTTAATGAATAACCTTGAATGGGGGATTACACCATTTTTTATTATAATTTCATCTGAAAATATTAGGAGAACTAAGACTATTGATGAAAATCCGGTGAAAAAATTTCTATTAATAAGCGAGTTATGGTCTCCCGAATTTTGAAAAGATTGACGTGACGTCACATTTATGTGTTTTTATACCAAACTGTTTTCATCATGGACCTAAATGTTCTTGAAATATATGCTATTTTAAGTTATATTTACATAAAAATAAATGAATATTATAAGACTGTATAAGTATACATACTTTATAATTACAGGTGTATTTAAATTAAATTAAAAACTGTTTGGAAACTGTAGTACAGGAATGTTAGCCCCTCCTTTCGAATTTGAATTTCTTAACTTCCATTGGTAGTAACCCCCACCTCCTAACACGCTATTTGTAATGCATTTATAGGTGGTCTCTCGGTCGTCAATCAAAATATTTTCATATTAGTGTCGAAGCGCTATAACAAAAAACCCTTTATTTCCGAAATATCTCAATTATACCTTTTCATTTTTTTTATTAATATTCGTTATTCAGCATATACATTCGTATTTTTTTACTATTTTCCTTTAATTCGATTGAGCCGTAATCCCCCATTCTTGAAGTAAAATAATACATTTTTATTTATTAATATGTGAAGTACGTTGTTATTAAATCATTTTGATCCTTTTTAACTTCATCCATTTTCATTAAAATATTAAGGAAACTGGGCATTTGATTGAACTATAAGATTTTTCGGGCCGGCTCGAAAAGCTCGAATCTTCGGGCCGGGCCAAAATCAAAAGTCTGACACGCCTCGATTTTTGAAAATGATTAGCTCGATTCGGCCCGATAAAAAACATCGATGATCGACTCGAAATCGAGGCGGGCTTCGGGCCGGGCCGGGCCAAAACTTGAAATCGAGTGTATCTCTAATAAAGAAGGTATTTTTTTGCTCATGATTCGAGTTCCTTACTGCACATAGAAGTATAATAGTTGTTGTTTGCAAAGCCTGTCTAACAGTTGAACAATCTTTCATACCCTTCAATTAAGTGCATCCTCCTACTTGTTGCAGTTGCCTGAAGATGGTTCTGCAGATGTTTTGCAATTTTTCTGTAGCAAATGGTTGTATTGCGAGCATACGCGCAGCCTTGGCTGTAAGGTGCACAGCAGTAAATAATTATCTGCTAGCAGGCAGCGCTCCAGAATAAAAGCAAGACGAGCACTGCAAGCCAGATCCTTCAATGTACAGATCCTATCGAAACGCATAATTCTAGCCGAGTATTTAAGATGTGTTGAGATACCTATCTAATCTGGATTGTTACAGACGTGAAATGTTGCCTTTTCATGCAAACGTACAAATCAAAGAAATACAAACATCTATCGTTTCCGTAGATTTCAATCAAACGTATGTCTTCTAATAATAAACTAAATATGTAATTACCAGTTATCTGTAAAGATTGTTCGAGCTATCAGTTATGTCTGAATTATGTACTTTTTTCAAGTGATGAGAGGAGTTTCAGGCTATGCGGGAGAGAAGAGGAAACTACCAGGCATTTACGGATTTCGTACAGGGAAGTTATGAGAAAAGAAACGGTTCTGTTAGATGATATAGGTTCGGGACAAGATTGAATGAAGTCATCGAGAAACGGTGGGTTAATTTATGATGTAGTACCACAAACTTACTATTACCGGAAAGTGTACCGTTTAGCCAGTATTCTGCTTCAAAATTCTTCGCAAAAAAAAATTATTTTACTTATAATAAAGGAACACTTTATTTGATTTGGATGAAATTTGATGTGGCACTTTATATGGTTTAAGAGATAATGTCCCAAAAGCCAATTTTCAAATATCTAATTTTCATACTTCTCATGCAAACGCAGGTCGATATCTCTTTTAGTTTTGGAGATATTCAACCTCAAATATTTTCTCAAAATTACTCATTTCTGGGCTAGATCTCTACCTAGTTTTGAATTATTGCCCCAAAAGTCAATATACCCCATATTCAGACAAAATCTTTTTAAAAATCTAATTTTCATGTACCTAGATACTTCTCAGTGCACTGATGATGAAATCATTTACAAAAACAAGAATTACAAAAACTACAGAAATGAGCACTCGGTACGGGTGGCCTTGCCACACAAATTGAGAGATTTACATGCAAACAAACACCTAAAAATGGGTTTACCTTCAATACTTTTATTTCTGAACATTTACACAGTTGTTCAAATACTCTAAAAATGCGAACACTTACGTAACATTCTCTTTACAATCAAATAATATTACTACCAAGTACCCAATTTTGAATTATTGTCCCAAAAGATAATATACCCCACATTTAGATAAAACTTCAAAATTTTCAAAAATCTAATTTTTATCCAATGCGCTGATTTCAAATTTTGAAACCGCAGGTCGATATCTCGTTTCGTTCTCGAGATATTTAGATTCAAAGTTTTGCTCAAAACTGCCCATTTTTGGGTAATAACCCAAAAATGGGTCAAGATATGAATTTGGGGACAACACCATTCAATTCTACGGGCAAAATTACATAAGTACACCAATTTTCAGAATTTTTGAACACCGCTTACAATCTCTAAAGCAAAATAACTGAAAATGGCCCAAAATCGCAAAAATCTTAAGGGGTACCCCTTACGATTTTTTCAGATTTTGGCCATTTTCAAGGGTTTTTAAACTTTTATTAATAAAAAATGAACCGGTTAGTCAAAAATTATGAAAATTGGTATACTTATATATTTTTAGCCGTAGAATCGAATGGTGGTGTCGCCAAATTCATATCTCGACCCATTTTTGGGTTATTGCCCAAAAATGGGCAGTTTAATGCAAAACTTTGAATCTAAACATCTCGAGAACGAAAAGAGATATCGACCTGCGGTTTCAAAATTTGGAATCAGCATATTGAGAAGTATCTAGATACATTTAAATTAGATTTTTGAAAATTTTAAAGTTTTTATCTGAATATGGGGTATATAGACTTTTGGGGCAATAATTCTAAACTAGGTAGAGATCTAGCCTAGAAATGGGTAATTTTGAGAAAATATTTGATGTTGAATATCTCCAAAACTAAAAGAGATATCGACTTAAGTTTTATATACAAGCTGAGCAGATGTATAAATGACCGATTTAAAAGATGCTCAATTTAGTGAATTCGTTGCGCCTTAGCAATTTTAAAGCTCATACGTGGTAAATTAATTATGGAGATTTATACGGTTTAATGTTGTGTACGCACCATGAAAACCTTATAGTAAAATGAATGTAATTTTACGCAAGTTATGTATCTGTAGGTAGGAAATGTACATTCGTTGCACGCACCACAGTAATTCTATAATAATGCATCCACTATTAAGCATAACAATTATTGGCGGAGACGAATTAATTCATCAATTGTTTTCACGGTGTGTACAATTACGAACAACCTGTAAAATTGTACAAATATTGCTCATTTGTAGCGATAGCCATGGAATTGAAACAAAGTTAGAAAGAAATGCGTATCGTTTGAACTGTCAGAAATTCGGTTTTCAAATCAAAGTTACAGATAATTTAATTCTGCACCTAAATCACTACACAGGTATTATTTTTAAAATCTAACACTTAAATAAACAACCATTTTACAAACTTAAAACTAGCAACTAAACATCAATTTTATGCACTATCGTACATAAATAACTACTGATCAATTACAGAAGAGTGTTGGTATACTGTGAGTATTTTTTAACGTGAAACATTGGGTTTGTCATATCCATGGTTACGATTTGACATTTGATTGATAGCAATGTATTTTCACGTTCCATTTAAAATGAAACATAGGGAATGAATTTGACATTTGATAAGACGTAATAGAAGTTAAATTTGTTTAAATAATTATACCTGCATTCTAAATTAAAATTAGTTGTAGAAAAAATATAGTGTGCACCTTGTGCCCGAGTGGTTTTCTGACTCGGCTAAATTTCTTACAATATTTAAATATAATACTTCTGTCAAATTCATTTCCCATGTGTCATTTTAAATGAAACAGAGAAATACATTGCTGTCAATCAAATGTCAAATCATAACTTATAGGAAAATTCAACGGTAATCTGTCATATTGACAGGATGTCATTAGAGGTTCATTTTGTTTAAATAATTATACCTGTTTTCTAAAAATTAAATTTAGATGTAGAAAAAATATTGTGTGCACCATGTGTCCGGAATATGTTTAGTGCTCTCGAGTGGTTTTCTGATTCCGCTATACTTCTTGCAATATTTAAATATAATACTTCTGTCAGATTCGTTCCCTATGTTTCACGTTAAAAAAATACTCACAGTAGTTACAAGTTTTTTATGGGCTACTCGGTTAACACAAAAGAGTAAATAAAATTGTTTAAAATAATATCTTTTAGGCGCGGTATTTTCTAAATAATTTTCATAACATTTTTTATAACATTTTATACATTTTATGCGAATGATAACGGTAAAGAATTTTATAACCTTATAATGACCATATGCAATATAATAACTTATAAACAAAACGAAGTAATATTTTCGCGTAAGTAATAAAGTTACCGTTTTAGAGAAACTGTTGTACAATACCCGTTTAGTTTCAGAGTTATAAGAGAAGAAGTTATGCGGCCTATCTTTTACCAATTATCTCGCGTAAACGATCTTCCTGGTCGCCATGGTCACGCCAACAAAGATTACTATCAGAACCGAAACTGATTCGGAGATAGCCAGGAATACTTTCATATCTATAAGATATATACTTCGACAATGGTCATTTAATGTGTAACAAACTCTATACAGTGTCCCACACTCTATCTTCAGTGTAGCAGAGATAGCCAGTGTTATTCTTACGGAGGTTTTCTGTACCATGTTGCCAATTTTTCAATGTAATGTAATATTGAAACATTCATAAATTTTCTTTGCTATACCAAAATTAGTTAACACTGTACAATTTAAGTTTTATAAGGGTCTCTTATTTACCCAAGGGCTTATTGGAATCACCCGAAATTTATCTGCAGTTCTAAATAGTTTTATTTACAGGGACGCGAAAATATGCATTGGAACCGGGGTGTAAAATACATGCTGAAGCTATTTGTACCTGTAATAAGTAATATTTCAATACAATATTTTAAAACCGCCCGTCATACTAATCGCGATCAAATGCATTAGAGATTAAAATATTATAAATTCAAATTGAAGATTATAAAGAAAGAATAAAGACTTATGAACAATGTAAAATATATGCAGTATTTCTATCAAGCCTAAATATTAGTAAATTATCAAATAAGAAGATATAAATTAAATAAAAAATAATGCTTAATAATTTTAACTCTTTATGAGTTCATCGTATAATATGTCGACATAAATAGCATAAAACATAAAAAAAATTCTTCATCAATATGACATTGAGATAATGTAGGTATCGTAGGAGGAACACAAAAAATTAGGGATTTCAATTCATCATATCTATCTGCTCCAATCGGCAAGTATAGTGTTACAAAAATGCGCTGTAGAAAATATAGTGTTAATTATTTCATGTAGCACTATATCTTTTCGTAGAATGTAAATATGTAACATAGGGAATTTATATTGTAAAATGTCCAATTATATTATTTACTTTAAATTGAAGAGTTAAATGTTAATTATTTTAATTTACCTACGCTTGTTATGTTTTTATACCCTACTTATATTTTGTGTTTGTATTATTTTATATTTTTTGTAAATTGTTAAACTGACCAGTTTATTATTTATTTTTTTCTTTCTTTTCACCCACCTGTTTAGCTGTTTAGATACACTGAAAGTACACCAGTCATAAATACATTCAATGAATTACCCAGAATATTTCATCTCTTTTTGGGCATATATTTTGCTCTTTCTATCTTGTAGAATAACAGCAGGTAAATTTGCCAACATGGTACTCCATAAGACCCTATACTAAACACAGAGTGTGGGACAGTGTATAGTCAAGAGTCAAATGACTCACTAGTTTCAAATATTTACGAAAAAAATTAATGAAAAATGTAAGGCCCGTATTCTCACCTCTTGAAATAGCGCTGCTTCGGATACAAAAGGACAACTAAGATCGCTAGTGCAGTACTAGCGAAAATTGAGCTACGCCGAGCTTCCCCTAGGACTCCACCGATTGTATTTTGATAGTTTATTGGTACATTCAAACGTACCATAGTTTGTGACGTCACAAATCTAGTTACATTCTTTGATGACGAACATTGGCTGCTTGTCCGATCTGACTATCCGCAAAAAGGCTTATGCTTTCAATGTCATGTCTATATGCCATTGAAAGTATAAGTCTGTATAGCTTGCTCGAAGGATTTTGCTCAGTGAAGCATCATCGGGTCGTGATTCGAACCCGGATAGATGTAGCTCAAGTTCGCGATGTAATAACTGCCTACGACAGTCCAACCAGTATCATAATAATTATCCTACATTTAGATGGCTATGAAACACCTGACTTTTTTATTCATAATTCTATTGTTTTATCCAGCACAGGATGGAAGTGTGTAATTAAGCAGAACAAATTGATATTTTTTTAGTTTGGACTAATTTTTAATTTAATTTATTGTTTCCTCCATATAATTAAAGTATTAAAAGTGGAAGGTATAATTTTTATAGGTTTAAAATGGTACGAAAATATATTTTACCTCAATTTATTTATAATGACGCTCATTTTTTAAAAATAAGAAGGAAGCATATGTAATTTTAAAAATATGAACAAAAAATATAGAAAAAAATCTGATGTGGCCAACACAAAACCTCCCGCTATTTAATTTTTATTAACTTAAATACATATGTACCTATGTATAGTGAAAATGAAATGGCAGAAGACCTACGTCATAGATCTGAAAAGAACTTTATAAAATCAAATATAACTTATATATATATATATAAAATTATTTATTTTTAAATACAGAAGAAAGAAAAATACTAGTATTAAGAAACGTATATATTAAAGAAATTTACAAGTATTTCTAAGTTAATCTCTTTTTCTTTTACGCAATTTGAAATTATTTGAAATAATTGTAGTTCATTTTTATACCGGTACGTTGGCATGACAATGTTTACATTAAATTTTATATCGATCGAATATCTATCCTGTCACTATTGTCACTTGGTTGTCAGTTTACATTCATATAAAGCTTAAAAAAGCAATTTCAGAAACTAACCTTGTCATGAACTATTTCGAATAGGAATTGTGGGCCATTAATTCTGCTGAAAGCCGTTCAAAAGGTATTTTTTTTTTCAAATATTTCTTTTGTTATCAATGTTTAAACTATGTATTTTTAGAGAGGAGCAAATGCCTTGCAAATAAGCAAATCTTGACAAGCAGATATGGGCACCCGTTTCAGAATGACATAACTTACAAATGTCATAAATTTTAATTCAAAATTACATGGCGAGTTAAATAAATCACATGAAATTTGGAATGAAAAATATTGACATTTGACACCTATTTATGTACATGATTACTATTACTGTTCTAAATAATTTGACCTCGGATTTTCGCCAAACATTTCCAGATTGTCTTCATCACTAGAAGAAAATTCCCCCGATTCATACGACTCTTCAGATGAAAATTCGTCAATCATATATATAACAGAAAATGACGCCAAATTACAAGGTTAATTTTGAACAAAACAGCTGATCAAAATCGTATAACTGCGCAAACTTGAATCATTAGTAAGAAGATAAACCACCTGAAATTGGAAAATATCATGAAATTTGGAATGAAAAATGATGACATTTGTCATTTATATTACTAGCTGTCATTCTGTCACGAGTCCCCATATCTGCTTGTCAACACAGAACACTAACCTAAACTTGTCAAGAAAGACCAACAAAGTAACATGACTGCTCGCGCCTTATAAATTAGTATCCTATGTAAACTTAGTAGTATATGACGTCATTACTTTAGGGATATTTTTTGATGACATAAGTCTTCTGCCATTTTATTTCTACCATATTTACTAATGCTGCAAACTAAATTATGTTCTATTGCATAGAACTATTGCTTTATTTGCTATTTTCAAATAGTAATCCTATCATGATTGCGGATGTATGGACCACAGTTGTTTTAAATTACGGTACCAAAATTTTAAGCACCATTTTCAAGAAAAATTATGTAGTATACCATATAAACGATATCAACTTTCCCACATTTAACACAACAAAGTTTCAACTCTTGTAACTTTCGTCTGATTCAAAAACTGGTCCAACCGAATTTGGCTCGTGAAATTTTTATGATCCTGAATCACGACAATTATATTTGCAGCAAATGAACAAGGAACTGTATGTGTACACGAATTTGGAATAAACGACCTTACTGTATCCATTTCTAAACTGTAATAAAACACCGCCGAATCACGAGAAAAATATGACAAATATTTTTATTACTCTGCACTGATTCAGGAGTTACTCGAATGCTGACTATAAAAAACATATGTTGCAATCTTTATGAAGAGTATTTTTATATTCTGACAAGTCATAAAAATGTTATAGGAATTGGAAGAATGGAAAATAATCGGACACGCAGTCAAGAAAAAATTATTTATTTCTTGGTCTATGTTTCGATTATAGTCTTCTTCCGGACCCAAAAAATATATATGGTGTAAGAACCATGAACACTGATATAGATAATAAGATTATAACGTTTTTACGATGATGTCCGTGTGTGTGCGTGTGTGTGTACGTGTGGATGTTGGTAGGACGATTTCTCAAAAACTAAAAACTAAAAATTAAGACCTGTTTAACTATGAATTCCTCAATCTGACATTCCTGGGAAGAGCTGAAAAGATTTTGGTAACAATTGAAAGTAGTAGTTTCTTTTGGAAATTTTTGTTACTATAAATATTGACCAATATAAAATCCTCCATCTAATACACTTAAAATTTTCATTATATCTTGTATAGATTTAGAGATAAAGTTACTATAATATATAGAAAAATCGGATGTAATACATCGCGAGACTAAACTACACTAAGGAAACCAGTTGACAAATTCAAATGTCTATAACATAGTTTGTAAATGACAAATTTAGTAACATTCTCAAAGTACATTTAATCTTTCTTATTATTTTATTAATTAAATATTTAAAATTATAGGTAAAATGCATATATCCATCAGAAATACCGTCAATTTTGTTAATGAATTGGAATAATATCTGATATTTAGGAACTTCCTCATACAATGAAAAATAGATATAATTAGAATTGCATGTGTGCAGAAGACATGATAAATACAATAAAAAACAATATTTGGGTAAAGATCTGAAATTTTTTTGTTATAAAACTACGGTTCTGTAGCGAAGTGGTATACAGGGAATTTATTTTAACATGCAACATATGGTCAATCACTTCCATGGTTACTCACTATTGTCAAAAAATGACAGCAATGTAATATTTATCAATTTTAAAATGCAACATATAAAATTTGTAGTTTTGTATTATCAAAACTTAATTTCCTATAAAGTAGCCTACATATGATTAACAAATAATCGAAACATGAATGTTGTACATCTTAACAAACTTTAGCTTACAAAAATTCATAATTTTCTTGTAATAAATGTTAAAAAATACCCCCAATCACTCTGAGGCAATATTCTAGTCGGTCGTAATAAGAATTGACACCATTTGTGAGGTGTTCTGGACGTATCTCCTGTGCTGCAATACTATTTATAATGTTGCATTTTAAAATGGACAATTATTATGGAAGTGATGAACTATAATGTTGCATTTTAAAATAAATTCTCTGTATGTAAAATAAAATGGGAATGGCGAGAGGTATTGTGCTGGCCACAACACATTTTTTATATTATATATAGTGAAAAGAGAAAAAGAGTTCTGAGTGTGGAATGGATCAGTTCTAGTAAACTATAATTTCCCTCTCTATAACAGACAACTACGAGTTATGTAGTTATTTTTGATTTTTAGTTTCACTGTAATCAAACAATAAGAAGAAAGAGTATATAAATACATATATTGCAAGGAGAATTTACAGCAATTTAATGTTAGATTGTCGAATAAATGAACTGTTAGCTTGTGAATTAAGCAATTCCAAAGACGAACAAAAAATCTCATTTAAACAAAGTAGCGTTTTCTTTTTTTTTTGAGACACAAAATGTACCAATTTTAAATTGGAATGGGAAATATAATGACCAGATTTTCAATTCGCAATATGTTTACCTAGGTACTTATTTTCGAACATAAGTGTAAGTACAGAAATGGTTCAGAATTAAAAACTTGCGCCTAATGAGGACATTATTTTTTTTCAAATATTAGTTACATAAATAGGAAGTTAAATAAATGTTATGGTATTTTTTTTTTTTTTTTTTTGTTTTAGATTCGCAAATCAGGGACACATGTCATTCTATTATTTGCAATACTACGCTATAACATATAATGGAGCCATTAAAAAAGAAAAGTGACCCCTGTGGTGCACTCTCCACACCAGCTACGAGAACCCGTGAGGTGACGCCTGGTAAGCGCCCACACGGTAAAATATATCGTCATCATTACCGATGTCTACATGTGTTGTAGATACTGGCACACCCAGAAATGGGTAATATGCCGTGATGAAAATCACAATTTCCTAGCATGGCATATTGAAAATTACTTAAAATTTGTTAAAAAACTAGGCATAGTTTTTAATTTTGAAGAACTTTTGTATCTAATTGAAAATATTAAGGTTGTATTCTCTGAAAAACTCCAAAATCGTAATATTTTATCTTCCATTAACAATCAGATTCAGAAACTTATAAAGAATTGTAAAAAACTGAATATGTCTATAAAGTGTCTGAATAGTGCAAATAGTTTATAGTAAATTTCAAGCAACTTAGACATATTTCTAATTATAGTTTTATAGCTATAAAAGTGTGGTGTAACACTTAAACCTTCTAATAAATATAGGAATTTATTCGGTAGGTAAAACTCTACCTCTCTTTTAATTAGAGCAATAAAATAGGAGTAAATAACATCAGGCTTTGTGCTATAAACCAGAATACCAATTAAACCAAAAAATAATTGTCAAATAAAATACAGGAATTGTCATTTACGCCGTCTGGATAACAAACTACTGAAATAAACGTCCAGCAACAAAAATATCGCTGGAGACATGACTACCTACAGTAAAATCTCTCAAAGTTATTGTCCAGCATTCGAAAAGTCATATTATATCACATTTCTCAGTTTATTACACCAGAAGAAATTTATATTTCAAAAGATCGCAAATTGTGATAAGGCATCTCAACAAAATATCAGTTTACAAAAGTTTCTTCTGCAATGGAGAAAGTAAGAGTTATTATATTTTTCAGTATGTAAATAAATAAATAAATCATTATGAATCCTTGAACATATATTTTTAAGTGTTGCATCAAAACTATATAAATAAATCATCTTGTTTTCTTTTTACCTCTCGCTAAGAGAGGTATTGGATTCATGCTAAAATTCGCATATCCAGATTTTATTAAATAAGCACGATTTAAGGTCCCTACAATCCGATTATAACATTTTTAAAATGATGTCTCTGTGTTTGTGTGTGTGTGTGTGTGTGTGGATGTGTGTGTGTGTGTAAGTCTGGATGTTGTAGACACGATTCCTCAAAAACTATAAGATTTAAAAAATATTTAACTGCAGTTTTCTCAATCTAACATTCCTGGGAAGAGCTGAAAAGGTTTTGGTAACAATTGAACAACCGGAAGTAGTAGTTTCTTAGAAAAATTCTTTTAAATACAATTTTTTGGGAGTTTTTTTTATTAAATATTGAAGAACATAAAATTCTCCATTTAATACACTTAAAATTTTTATTATATCTTGTATAGATTTAGAGATAAAGACACTATAATTTATAGAGTATTCTAATTGCAGAGGCTAGGGCACTAAGGAAACCAGTTGACAAATTCCAATGTTTATAACATAGTTTGTAAATGACACATGTTAGTGTCAAAATTCAACATTTTTAGTGACATTCTGATAGCTTTTTCTGGGAAGTATATTTAATCTTTCTTATTGTTTTATTAATTAAATAATTGAAATTATAGGTAAAATGCATATATCCATCAGAAATACCGCCAATCTGGTTAATGAATTGGAAGAATCTGTGACATTTAGAAACTTCCTCATACAATGAAAAATAGATATAATTAGAATTATATACAATAAAACAAATACTAGTTTTTAAGGAATATTATTCATTACAAGAATATTTTGATGATTGTAGAAAAAATAATTTTCAAATGTAATATATGTTCTTATATTTAATATTATTTAAACATCATTTCTTTTTATTTTTACTATTATGTATTTACATACCTTTGTTATATTGATACTGTACTGTCAATATTGTAATTATTGTAAATATATTATTACTTTTGTTTTATTTTGTATTAGCAGAGTGGAAGACCAGTGGATACTGAACTCTTGCTATTTGATCG
This sequence comes from Ophonus ardosiacus, assembly GCA_943142095.1. Taxonomy (NCBI): domain Eukaryota; kingdom Metazoa; phylum Arthropoda; class Insecta; order Coleoptera; family Carabidae; genus Ophonus; species Ophonus ardosiacus. The sequence continues at coordinate 580,252 of OW964834.1, forward strand.
TATTTTGATCAATAAAGTTATTATTATTATTATTATTATTATTATTAATATTATTATTATTATTATGTATGCAAGACATGTTAAATACAATAAAAAACAATATTTGGGTAAAGTTCTGTAATTTTTTGTTATAAACGAAGATTCGAAAGCGAAGTGCAATACAATACTTGTATAGCCTAATATGAAAATGGCAAGAAGTATTGTGCTGGCCACAACAGATTTTTTTTTCGGTTTTCTGATGACAGGGGCCACATTGGCCAATTAGCTCTCTGAGTTGAAACAATACATAAATGTATTTATTAATATCAAATCTCATAAAATATAGATATATTTTATTGGAGGAAAATTACAGAATATTCTTCACATCTTATGTGTTAAATTATTTATCACTTGGTGAATTTATTTTATGGGATCAGCAACGACTATAATTAAAACTTGTAAAGTGTTTTATAATTGCGAATAAATTTATGCCTCGATGGCATAAAAAACCTTTTATATTCTTCGTTTTATTCTTCTTGGTCTCCGGTATATTTACAGTTTTAATACAGTGATATGAATTCCCATAAAAATATTAAATTTATGATAAATATGTGTTATTATGTAAATTAAAGTGTGCATTAAATTTTAATAAATAGCGCGTTTGAGTTATTTACCAGAGAGGAGATCACGCTGTAGAAAATTAACACATTTAGATAGAAGTTGCCGTGGAGAAGATTTGTTCTAGAAAACTATAATTTCCCTCTCTATTATAGGTACAATAAGTACACGCATGTAGCTCGTTTTGCTTTTCAGTTTCAATGTAATCACCAGAATAAGAACAGAGAGAATATAAATATATCTCAGAAGAATTTGCTGCTATATCAAAGTTATATGGTTTATGATATGTTGAGAAATGGTTAATTTTTGTACCTTTTATTGTGCGCTAGAACAGTGGTACCTACACAATAAAATACAGGGTCTCACAACCCGCGCCCCAGACGAAACTGACACACACGACAATAGGTTACCAACAAATAGAAGAAAATCATTTGCGGCTGCTTGCATAATGGAGTTACAAGACTTTTTAATCCATCAATCCCGGAAGGATATCTTGAGGTGTGATGATATTATTACAAAATAAAACTGGTTGCTACGTTTTAAAAATACTACTAGTGAGGTACAAAATTTGTTTGACTTACTGTAATTTTGACACTTTAGAGTTGACTTTTCACTGTCAACAAATTTAGGTTAGCGAAGGTGTCATCCGAGATCATCATTTATATCGTACAGTGCAACGTGTTGTAGCGGCTGTGTAAAATGTGTTAAACGAAAATATTATTGTCATTTGAATTCTTTGAGATTAAAACACTCATGGAAAATTATCATACACATTTTAAAGAAAATTTGATTTGTATAAAATCCTAGTAACGTAAAATTACGGCAAACACACGTTAAAGGTGTAGATCTCTGATTGGTCAATTTTAAGACGTCTATTCTCTAATATCTTTTAAACTACATTTTTTACCTTCCGTCAAAGAAGGTATTGTCTTTGGTCAAAAAATTCGGTGGTGAGTTTTTAATGAATAAGCACGTATTAGGGTCCCTACAATACGAATTTACTATTTTTAAGATGTCTGTATATATGTATGTATGTATGTATGTATGTATGTATCTACGTATGTATGTATGTGTGTGTGTGTCCGTGTGTGTGTGTGTGTGTGTGTGTGTGTGTGTGTGTGTATGTGTGTATGTGTCTGTGTGTGACAAATTTTTCTCCGACGATAACTCCAATACTATAATTCTAAAAATTATAATTCTTTCGTATTCCTCTTCTGTACATCCATATGAAGAGTTGATTAGATTTTGGTTATAATTGATCCACCGGAAGTACCCTTATTTGAAGTTTTTAACAGTTTTTCTTAAAAAAACGCAGTTACATATTATTTTTTGACATTTTGTTATTATATTTATTAAAGAAAATACTCTTCTCTATATGGTTTGATTATTCATTTTCCTTCATATTCAATAAATGTAGAGTTAAAGCATTATAAAGAAATTAATTTTCAAAAATTAGTCAGCTTTGCTATTTATCATGGAAACAGCTGATACATTCAAAAAATTCTAATTGACAGATGTGTGTTGCAAGTGCAAAACCAAATATGGAAAGTATGGGATCAAAAATTAGTATTTCATAGTGGTCCTGGTCATCTCAAGTGACATGCAGTGAAAGGCTAAAGAGAAGATGGAAGGACTGTATCGCAGAAGACTTGAGAAAGGAAGGACTGTATGAAGAAGATGCGTTGGACAGGAATGCGGAAACAGCGACCCCTAATAAAATAGGGGAAACCTGAAGCAGAAAGTAAAATGTGTCAAGTGCATTTTACTTAGTGTATGTTTATGTCATAATTTTATTGGATTTATACAACTTTTTTAAATGAACTTTTGGTATTAAATTTGTAAAAAAATAGTATGTGTTCGTGTTCGATTTTACATGATATTATAAAGAAACTGTTCCACAGTCCTTTTGGTATGGGATTTGTGCAAAATACATCGAATTAACGGAAGGTCTTGTGCTGGCCACAATAGATTTTTTATTTTCAATATTAGCTTTAAATCTTTGTTTCTACAATCTCACAGAGTAATTTTTATCTTTTTTGCTATAATGATTTATTAGTTTCTTGTTCTTATCATTTAATGTTCACGCCGTAACAGCCCAAAACGAAACAGATTTACCGCGACTTATCAATATGTCAACTGACATATGACTCACAACTACATAAGTCTCCGTTTTTTTTTTTTTTTTTAATTTACATTAAGTGCTATTTATGTCTCACATTTTAACATTTTTGCGAGGTGCAACGGTTTAAGATGGAACATAGGCTTAAATTTTAAGTTGCTCTGGAGAAACCAGGCATTAATACTGTTAATATTTTGCAAAAGAAATCCACAGTGTCTATAGACTACACACTGTCATTGTGCAGGTACTACAAGTATCCAAGATATATGAATAGTGAAGTAGTCCTCATAGAAACATGTACTATGTTTAAGTATGGTGAACCGTTAGGTACAGTACGAATGTAGCTAGGAAATGGTGTTATACTCGCAACCAAGTGGCATTTGTTAATATTTGTCTAACATGACTCTACATTTGTTGTAATACAATACACGGCCTATCGGGTTACGTCTTATTAGTGGGAAACATTCAAATTAAAGGTAACGAGCAAAAATATGAAAGAGAAGGTAGTGCAACAGTTAAAGAATTATAAAGAAATTTTAACTTCTAGTTAAGTAAATAATATTGCATTTCATTTAGTTTCATTATTGTTTATTTTACTTTTAGTTAAAATTTTATCCAGATATTGAAAAACCAGCCCTAAATTTCCTACATCAGCCAGCTATGCTATAACCATGGAAACAGCAACTGTATTCTTATAATGGGCTACTTGCGTACCTTTTTTTATTTAATATTTTTGAAGAGAAGGTAAAAACTTGCTACCCATATTTTTTCTTTTGACAAAATTTTTATTAATTAGTCAGAAAAAAAATAATGAAATTTGATTATTTGAATTCCCGCCATATATGACGTAGAATTACGCCGCACCAATGAATAGTCGCAAAGCCAAGCGTGGTTAATAGTTTGGAGGTTAGTATTTTAGTTTATCTTTTTGGTATCGATATTTTAAATTACAAGTAATTACTTATGTGTTTATTTATAAAGTAATTAATGTATTTGAGAGACCAGAGAGAGAGAAAAATGAACTAATGTCAAATTCAAATTAAAACTTTCTCGCACGCCATGCCATCTATTGATAACATTCTTAAACATGCTTCCCCTCCCCAGTTCAATATAAAGACGTCACAGAAAAATTTCTTTCTTAATTTAGTAAAAAACAAATAATTATTTCAAAATAAAATTTATATTTTTATATGTTTTCAATATAAGATTACGTATATAGTGACAGAAATCGGATTTTCAGTACCACGCAAGTAGTTCATTCTGATTGACAAATGTCAGTGTCAAGCAGTGTAAGTACAATTTACATTGCATGTTTGTGTAATAATTTTGCTGGAAAAATAATTACATAAAAGAATTGAGTGCTTTCAGAAAAAATGCATTTTAGAGCTGAACCCTATTTTAAAATCTCAAATAATTTTTGTGTAAAAAATTAAATTTTTTAAAAAAATCAAATTTTTAAGTATTTAGATACATATCATCATTCTGATTTCAAATTTTGAAACCGCTATCATTTTTCGTTTCCGAGATATTTATATTTAAAGTCATGACTAAAAATACTCATTTTTGGGTAATAACCCCAAAACGGGTGGAAATACAGACTTGGCGACATCACCATTCGATTCTACGGATAAAATTAAATAAGCCTATCTAATAATCAAGTTTTCGAGCAGTTTAGAAGATTTAAAGAAGGAAGAAAAGATTCGAAGACGATTAGCGCCTCGGCCGTGCACTGACATTGTTTTTTTCGAAATCCTAAAGATTGTTCACATGGATTGGGTGCCTGAGGGGCAGTTCGTTAACCAGGTATACATCATGAATGTTTTGATAACCCTTTATGCACGGGTGAGAAGAAAAAGGGCTGAAATGTGATGGATTCTCCATGAAGACAACGCGCCGGAACAAAACGCCCTGTCCGGCAAGACATTTTTGACGAAATACAAAATCACCGTGTTGGTACATCAACCGTATTCACTAGTGCCATGTACTTGCTTTTATTCCCAAATAGGCTATTCCACAGTAATCAAAAATAGTAAAAGTTTATTGAAAATAAGAATGATAATGGTTGATTACGATGATCGACTGATTTCAGAATGTAAAAATGGGAAATAATCAGACATGCAGTCGTTTGTAAATTATTTATTTCCTGGCCGACGTTTCGACTTTAACAAAAGTCTTCTTCAGGGCTCTACAAAGTATACGTAGAGTTATTACACATGAATTTTTACAATTATGATAAGGTACAAATATTTGACATATAAACATAAAATACAAATAAATTAATTCTTTTTTACACATTACTTACAGAAATAGTCAAAAAAGTGAAGTAGCAAGTGGATCCCCTATGCGACCCATTGGAAAGTCCAGGTGAAAAAAGTAAAATGAATAAATAAATAAATAAATATGTTGTGTTTGGTCAATTTTTAAAAAATAAATTAAGCTGGAGTGTCCTGAACACATGAAATATGTAGAACAAACAAACTTTTGAAAAATTGTAAAATAAAAACGTGTATCACCACAAATGCGAAAATTTTTTTAAACAAGGACAAGCAAGTAAAGTTAAGTAAAAAGGATTAATTATTATTGTCCAATAAGAAGGGTTTTTTTAAAAATACATACTTAAGTCAAAATGAACTAAAAGATAGACAATATAATAAACATATAAGTGTTGTTGGAAACGTAGTTGTAGTAGAACATGTTAAGTAAAATTTTTGTTATAATTTATGAAATTGTGGTAAATTATACTTAAATTATCAATATCTGTCTGGTGATTAATGTTATTTTTATCAGCTTTAATGTATAACATTTCTAAAGTAAGCCTTTTATGTAAGTTGGATTCTTTTTTGATAATCGTTGTATTGTCAAAATCAAATTCATGTTGAGTGTTTTTTACATGTTCTACTAGGGCACATTTTATATTTTTGTTAGTGTTATTTGAATTCTTTTTATGTTCATCCAAACGTATTTTTAAGTACCTTTTTGTTTGTCCAATATAGAAATTATTACACCCCATACATGGTATTTTGTATATCAGGTTGGATTGTTGTTCTTTACTTGTTATGTCTTTAATTTTACTAAATAAATTGGAAACAGTTTTTTGTTGTCTAAATGCTACTTCCATGTCAAGTTTGTTTTTTATTAGCCTTTTGAATTTTGGCGCTAATTCTTTAATGAATGGCAATGACACGTATCTCATTTCACTGTTGTTTTGTCTGTTTGTAATGTTGTTATCAGCTGTGGATGAATTTAAAATTTTATTGGTTAACTTATTTGGAAAATTATTGACGGTAAGTAAATGTCGAATTTTTTGTTTTATTTCAGATTGATATTCCTGACTGGTCGCTTTTAGTGCTCGGTGCATCATATTTTTGGCAATATTCACCTTTTGATGAATGGGATGGTATGATTTAAAATTCAAGAGCCTGGTGGAAGCACATTCTTTCCTATACCATTTGTGACTGATAGAATTGTCCGTATTATGTATTAGTAACACATCTAAGAATGGAATTTGATTTTCTGTTTCTACTTCCATTGTGAATTGTATTTTAGAATGAAAAGCATTAAATGTGTTGAGTAGGAATTGTAATTGGTCTGCAGGAGCTATTAATATTATGTCATCTACATATTTTTTTATGAAATTCATTCTGAAGGGGAGTTGCTGAATAATGGATGATACTACATGGTCCATTACAAGGTTGGCCAGAATGGGAGATAGGGGGCTTCCCATAATTGTTCCAGATATTTGTTTATAGAATTCAGAGTTGAATGAAAAATAGCTGCTGTTATACCAAAAAGTAATCATCTCTAAAAATTTGTCTAAAGGTATGTCAGTTCTGTTGCTTATAATGTTCCAGTTTTTAGTGATCACTGTAGTTATGAGTTCCAGTGGAATGTTGGTGAAGAGAGAAATCACATCCAGGGACAGTAATACATGACCTTCAGGAATTATTATGTGTTGGATGGTTAGTAAGTTAATAAACAACTCTACAATCATATGATGACCAACCTGTTAAATGACAATAATACCTACCAACCATTAGATTCTGATATTACCAAAAAATTACAAAATAAAAATAATTTATTAGTTAAAAAATTATATAAAGCTAACTACATCGATGCCAGCACAGCTAACCAAATAAAGATAGAAAATGCAGTTCCACCGAAAATCTATGGATTGGTTAAAGATCATAAACAAGAATTAGCACTACGACCGATTGTTTCTGGGATCAACTCCCCTACATATAAACTAGCTAAATTTCTTAGTAACAATTTAAATCATCTAGAAGATGATGAATATTTAGTAAAAAACTCGCAAGATTTCTTACTAACCATCCAACACATAATAATTCCTGAAGGTCATGTATTACTGTCCCTGGATGTGATTTCTCTCTTCACCAACATTCCACTGGAACTCATAACTACAGTGATCACTAAAAACTGGAACATTATAAGCAACAGAACTGACATACCTTTAGACAAATTTTTAGAGATGATTACTTTTTGGTATAACAGCAGCTATTTTTCATTCAACTCTGAATTCTATAAACAAATATCTGGAACAATTATGGGAAGCCCCCTATCTCCCATTCTGGCCAACCTTGTAATGGACCATGTAGTATCATCCATTATTCAGCAACTCCCCTTCAGAATGAATTTCATAAAAAAATATGTAGATGACATAATATTAATAGCTCCTGCAGACCAATTACAATTCCTACTCAACACATTTAATGCTTTTCATTCTAAAATACAATTCACAATGGAAGTAGAAACAGAAAATCAAATTCCATTCTTAGATGTGTTACTAATACATAATACGGACAATTCTATCAGTCACAAATGGTATAGGAAAGAATGTGCTTCCACCAGGCTCTTGAATTTTAAATCATACCATCCCATTCATCAAAAGGTGAATATTGCCAAAAATATGATGCACCGAGCACTAAAAGCGACCAGTCAGGAATATCAATCTGAAATAAAACAAAAAATTCGACATTTACTTACCGTCAATAATTTTCCAAATAAGTTAACCAATAAAATTTTAAATTCATCCACAGCTGATAACAACATTACAAACAGACAAAACAACAGTGAAATGAGATACGTGTCATTGCCATTCATTAAAGAATTAGCGCCAAAATTCAAAAGGCTAATAAAAAACAAACTTGACATGGAAGTAGCATTTAGACAACAAAAAACTGTTTCCAATTTATTTAGTAAAATTAAAGACATAACAAGTAAAGAACAACAATCCAACCTGATATACAAAATACCATGTATGGGGTGTAATAATTTCTATATTGGACAAACAAAAAGGTACTTAAAAATACGTTTGGATGAACATAAAAAGAATTCAAATAACACTAACAAAAATATAAAATGTGCCCTAGTAGAACATGTAAAAAACACTCAACATGAATTTGATTTTGACAATACAACGATTATCAAAAAAGAATCCAACTTACATAAAAGGCTTACTTTAGAAATGTTATACATTAAAGCTGATAAAAATAACATTAATCACCAGACAGATATTGATAATTTAAGTATAATTTACCACAATTTCATAAATTATAACAAAAATTTTACTTAACATGTTCTACTACAACTACGTTTCCAACAACACTTATATGTTTATTATATTGTCTATCTTTTAGTTCATTTTGACTTAAGTATGTATTTTTAAAAAAACCCTTCTTATTGGACAATAATAATTAATCCTTTTTACTTAACTTTACTTGCTTGTCCTTGTTTAAAAAAATTTTCGCATTTGTGGTGATACACGTTTTTATTTTACAATTTTTCAAAAGTTTGTTTGTTCTACATATTTCATGTGTTCAGGACACTCCAGCTTAATTTATTTTTTAAAAATTGACCAAACACAACATATTTATTTATTTATTTATTCATTTTACTTTTTTCACCTGGACTTTCCAATGGGTCGCATAGGGGATCCACTTGCTACTTCACTTTTTTGACTATTTCTGTAAGTAATGTGTAAAAAAGAATTAATTTATTTGTATTTTATGTTTATATGTCAAATATTTGTACCTTATCATAATTGTAAAAATTCATGTGTAATAACTCTACGTATACTTTGTAGAGCCCTGAAGAAGACTTTTGTTAAAGTCGAAACGTCGGCCAGGAAATAAATAATTTACAAACGACTGCATGTCTGATTATTTCCCATTTTTACAAAGAATGATAATAGTTAAAGGATAAGGAAAACAATATTTCTTTTATTATAAATTATTCCTTCTACAAGACACGGGGAGTTTTACTTTTGATGATGCAGGACATGTGCACGAGTGTTTGAGCAAATAGGATCCAAGTATGACCTCCGATTTTGAGAAGCTCTGAACTAACTAAGAATATACTTCTTCGGGTGTGTCGGATCTGTTCGGTTGCTGTTCGGGTGACGTTCTAATTTCTTTATTTTTATGAAATGAGAAAAAAAGTGAAATAATTTATTTTATGACTCTAATAATGAATTATAATATTACAATTTAAATATACATTATTTTGTAATTTGCTTAACAATTTTTCGTGGTTTGTGAACCACTGTTTGTATACTTCTGGTATATCCACATTACCTACGTCACAAAGCAGATTTAAAATTCGGACCTTAATATCTCGCTTATTTGGAGGAATTTTTAACTCGGACTTTCACATCTGGTCTTATATTTTTATGTATTTCAAGAAAATTTTTTTTAAAAAATGTCGTGGAGTAGCCTATTGTACATCTGCGTTAAAAGGCACCAAATTCGGGGCCGAGATTTAGTTATAGAAAAGCGGTAGAGCTTATGAACAACCTAACAAAAAAGGCCTTCAAGTATTGCTTCCAACAATGGAATATTCGCATCGGGCGGTGTAAGATTCGGGGAGGAGAGTACATTGAAGGTGGCAATATTTGTTTTGTGTAATTTTATACATTGTTCCTAGAATTTCGCTATTGTACTTTTGTTTTTCAATATGCTTGTTACTTTCCTCTACATAATTTTTTTCAGCTTGCTAGTTATGTTTTCTCAGATAAAGTCTTCGACTAGCTGGGTATGGTGGACAGGTGTGTGTTATGTGGATAACGGGTAACGGAACCTCTGTCTTTTCTACACGCGCTAAACTCCTAATTTGCCGCGAAAGATGACAGCTACATGTTAAGTGTATTATATGCGCAAGCTTTTTATCGCCTCCGTCAGACTACAAATTCAGGACAGCAAAAAAATCACAATAAACATCTCATACAAGTATTTCTTTCTTTGGCTCTCTAGATTCTATACTCTATAGTCTATACAACGCACAAACTTCGATAGAAATGTTTTGAGAAGAATGATTGTTAGAAACGTAGTTATTAGGCTATATTCAAGAAGTATCAAATATGGGATGTGATGTACTACAATGAAACATTAGATATTAAATGCTATTAATAGACTTCAATCTATATTTTTGAATATTACAGCTAACTTTATTGACAGATCTCACTATTAAATGACATGTAGATGATATTGAGGAGTGGAATTTCCAAACGTATTATGCACCATTTATTTTTTAAGGAAAGCAATATTATAAGGTGAAATTATTGCCCCAAAAATCAATATACCCCACATTTAGATAAAAACTTCAAAATTTTCAAAAATCTAATTTTATGTATGTAGATACTTCTCAATGCGCTGATTCCAAATTTTGAAACCGCAGGTCAATATCTCTTTTCGTTCTCGAGATATTTGGATTCAAAGTTTTGCTCAAAACTGCCCATTTTTGGGTAATAACCCAAAAATGGGTCGACATATGAGTTTGGCGACACGACCATTTGATTATACGGGCAAAATTACATAAGTGTACCAATTTTTATAATTTTTGTCCAACCGGTTCATTTTTTATGAATAAAAGTTTGAAAATGACCAAAATCTGAAAAAATCCTAAGGGGTACCCCTTAGGATTTTTGCGATTTTTGGGCATTTTCAGTTATTTTGCTTTAGAGATTGTATGCGGTGTTCAAAAATTCTGAAAATTGGTATACTTATGTATTTTTGTCTGTAGAATCGAATGGTGTTGTCGCCAAATTCATATCTCGACCCATTTTTGGGTTAATACCAAAAAATGGGCAGTTTTGAGCAAAACTTTGAATCTAAATAACTCAAGAACGAAAAGAGATATCGACCTGCGGTTTCAAAATTTGGAATCAGCGTATTGAGAAGTATCTAGATACATAAAAAACAGATTTTTAAAAATTTTGAAGTTTTTATCTGAATATGGGGAATATTGACTTTTGGGGCAATAATTCAAAACTAGGTAGAGATATACCCCCAGAAATGGGTAATTTTGAGAAAATATTTGAGGTTGAATATCTCAAAAACTAAAAGAGATATCGACCTGCGTTTTCATAAGACGTATCTAGATACACAAATATTAGATTTTTGAAAATTTTGAAGTTTTTATCTGAATTTGGGGTATATTGACTTTTGGGGCAATAATTCAAAAATAGGTAGAGATATAAATTTGGTAGTAATACACACACATACAGACATCATCTTAAAAATGGTATATTCGTATTGCAGGGACTATCAAACGTGCTTATTCATTAAAACTTACCATCGAATTTTTTGACCAAAGACAATACCTACATTCCTTACCTAAAGGTGAAGGAAGGTAAAAATTATTAATTAAGTTCTAACTTTACTTTCAAAACTTAATTTCAAAACTACTTAATTTTCTTATTCTCAGTATTTCTAGCGTGATTCTCGTTTGATATCTTTCTATAAATATAACTGCTGCATTAATATGGTATAAAGTTTTTGCTGCAGGTTACTGTTTTATTGCCGCATTGAAGTCACCATTAAATTGTATTCCTTTCTACATATTTATTATTAAAAACAGTTACAGTTGCAAAAATCGCGCTTGATGTATGTATTTACGTATAAAAAACACTGCAAAAACATAATTCCTTCAATTATATTCTTAATAATAAAGCAAAATGAAGGTCAATCTCTTGTCCCACTTTCTCACAAAAATACCCATCCGATAACCGTCTTTCTCTACGTAATATCGCATAACAATACGTGAACTCCAAGCTTCGTATAACAAGCTCAGCAAATTACAGCACTCGGTGAATATAATTGACATATCCAGCATCACGAAACAAATTTGTTATTCGCTGCGTCGTTGTTGATTGATAACAATTGCAGATCAGATGAGTGAAGGCAGCAATACAGGTGACCGTAATAACAGCGACAAATTATATGTAATAATAAACATTAGAAAGAAATAAATAATAATTGAGCAGAAGTTTCTTGTGATGGAATGGTCTTCATTCTTGATTAACGCTCCAGTACTATTCTTAGATCATAAACAGTTTAGAAAATTTTTTGAAAGTATTTTTATTAAATATACAGGTGTCTCTTAAATAGGGGGACATGGCTTAACCACAGATTCCTGAGGCTAAAATAAGACGATTTAACTAAACTTGCTTCTACCGGAAAGTGTACCATTTAACCAGAATTCTGCTTCAAAGTTCTTCGAAAAAAAAATAGTTTTGCTTATAATAATCGGACGCTTTATTCGATTGGATGAAATTTGGTATGACAGTTTATATGGTTATAAGTTATCTTTTAAGGTGATACTTGTTACTATTTGTGAACCACTAGTGTATGAAACTTAGGTGTCCCAACATTAATTAGACCGTAACTTTTTAATGGCAATGCCGAAAACGTGAAATTATTTTCTCTCTCTGTGTAATTTGTGATATCTGTTACGGTTCACACAGAAAAAAATAAAATCTGAGTGTCTGCACTGCTAAATTTTTAAAATAAATTTGATCTAGCAGTCTATCCAAATGTCAAACAAGTAATTTTTAATGACAGTAACAATTGTTTTACGGGTTGTCAAAAATTTTCTTCGCAATATTCTAAAATTAGTAACATCCGTTTGTTCGGCCTAATAATATTTTACTACCATTATTATAAATAAGACGATTACATATCCAAGCTTACTCCTAAACAAGTTGTGAAGATTGACAACTCGTTACTGTCATTAAAAATTACTTGTTTGACATTTGGATAGACCGCTAGATTAAATTTATTTTAAAAATTTAGCAGTGCAGACACTCAGATTTTATTTTTTTCTGTGTGAACCGTAACATATATCACAAATTACACACAGAGAGAAAAGTTTACTATTGAATGTATCTCTCGGAAGAAAAATAATTTCATGTTTTCGGCGTTGCCATTAAAAAGTTACGGTCTAATTAATGTTGGGACACCTAAGTTTCATACACTAGTGGTTCACTAATAATAACAAGTATCACCTTAAAAGATTACTTATAACCATATAAACTGTCATACCAAATTTCATCCGAATCGAATAAAGCGTCCGATTATTATAAGCAAAACTAATTTTTTTTCGAAGAACTTTGAAGCAGAATTCTGGCTAAATGGTACACTTTCGGGTAGAAGCAAGTTTGGTTAAATCGTCTTATTTTAGCCTCAGGAATCTGTGGTTAAGCCATGTCCCCCTATTTAAGAGACACCTGTATAGTCCACATCATTCATTAAATTATAAATCAATAAGAATCCGTAATTTTTCTTAGTTACCAAGTAGGTACCTATTACCACACACGAAAGATAGCTATTGGCAAATCACCCACGATATTTTTTAAATATATAAATATTTGTTATTCTCTTGAAGAATGATATCACAAGGACATTAACTATATCTAGTAGTATATACACAACAAACAGCAAAATCCAATTATACAATCTATAAATCAGATTGAAAAGATTTACCTTGGTAATTATTATTGCATAAAATTGAATCACAACTTTCAATCAAGATCCAAGTCAGTTCGAATGATTGGCAATTGTCTTTGATTTGATTGTATCAGAAATAGACCAATAAAAAATCTATTATTTCTATAATCGATTTGGAAGTGTGTCAAATTTAAGAATAAGACATTAACATTGCAAGGAATTAAAGATATAAATACATATATTGATGGCCAATTTTCAGAATGGCCTTATTGAGACAGAGTATCCGAGGTGTGGCTACAAAATAATGAAATTGAGTTTAGAACATTGACAATTTATAAAATACAAAACAAATATTGCCTCCCTCAATTCCTACACCGCCCGATGAGAATATTCCATTGTTGGAAGCAATGGCTGTAGGCCTTTTTTGTTAGGTTGTTCATAAGCTCTGCCGTTTTTTCTATAACTGACACTATTGACACTAACATAATTCTGCCGGAATACGAGAAAGTAGTTAACTTCAATTAAAGGCTACTGCCGAACGGTTTACCTAATTATCTTGAAATTTTAAGAGTGGATGGAGGGAAGATGACAAATTAATATGACATTACCTGAAATGTTGCCAAATTTACAGGGAAGCCGGAAAAAATAAATCTCGTATAGGTATTTCAAATTATTACTTCTGCGTCTTACCCCTTTATTTTTGTCGGGAGGTGGTTCATTCTTGCCCCTGTACTGCGACCTTTCTGGTCTATTGTACCCTCCGAGTTTCCTCCTATTCTAGGAGCCCTTTATGTTTTGTAAACTCCAGGATTTTCTTTAGACTAATGTCCTTTAGTGTCTCAGCGTGCAATTTTTTTTGCTCCTAAAAGACTATGTCTGCTTGCCATAAATGCTTCGCAGTGACATATTAAGTGTTCAGGGGTTTCATCCTCTTCTCCACATCCTCTGCAAGTTGGTTCTTGTTTGAGGCCTAACCTATGCAAATGTTTATTTAATTGACAGTGTCCTGTTATTAGTCTGACATCTTGCTTGCTCATTACAAGTAAGTTGTCTGTTCTTTTCTTGGATGGCTCATTCAGGAAGAGCTTGGAATGTCTTTGGCCTGATGTGGCTATCCAATGCCGTTTGTGCCATTGCCAAAGCAAAGTATTAAGTTCTTGCTTAACTGTTTGCGCAGTTATTCCGCAAGCAGGTTCTGGTCCTATAAAAGGTATATTTGTCCCATCTTTTGCAAGATGGTTGGCTGCCCGGTTTCCTTCAATTTCTGAATGCCCGGATACCCATATCAATCTTAATTTATTCGTCGCTCCTAAGGCATTCAATCTGTGGATGCAGCCTACCTCACACCAGTTTAGTGCCTTAAGTACGGCTTGGCTGTCTGTTACTATGGATATTCTTCTATTGTGGTAGTTTTTCTCCAATAGTAATTGCACGCTGGTTAAAATTGCGTGTACTTCTGCTTGGAATACTGTTGCATTTGTCCCAAATCCAACCGGTTGGTTGTGTCTTAGTCCCTTTGCCTCATGTATTCCAGCTCCGGTTTCATTGGTTGTTTTGGAGCCGTCTGTATAGATGACTCTGTCGTCTTTTTTCCACTGGACTTTGAGAGTGTTCCCATGCATCCCTTTCAGGAATTATTATCCTGTAGTTTTGTCAATGGTGTACATTTTATTGATTCTATCAGGCACCATTTGTAAAGTGGAGTGCTTGTTCATCTCTGTGAAAATTTCAGAGTGTCCATTTCCGCATTTATCCTCTTTTTAGAACACACAGAAGTCTCATGAAAATAGTTGAGAATCCCATTGTGTGTATCACACGATATTACACATAAAACTTCTTTTCAGCCGTGTTCTAACCACTTGTCGCTGCTATCTCCATGAATGAAATAATTAAGCCTGGTTCATCCATAAATCTATCATATCCTCCGATCCTATGCTGTGCTGTGCTATGTATATGTACCGCATGTAGTATTGTTGGCTGGTACTAAATCATTCCAGATTTTCAGCAGACTTGTCTCCATAAATCCCATGCCGACGTGAACATTGACCACGCCGGCTACATGAACCAACGGTAAATAACAATCATAACAACAGAGGACACTCTTATCGATAGTGGAGGAAGAGTCGGCGTATTCAACACAAGGAACATAACGAAGAATAAAAGATTTTTTTAGTACATATTTTCAGGGAAGAATGTAATAAATTTAAATTAAGTTTGTTGGAATTATTCAGCTAAGATTGATTAATAATATAATAAAATTCGTTGGGAAGAATTTTTCAGAGGTATTTGATAATTGGTCTGCTGGGGCACTGACAGATTCTAATTTCAAAAATATGTATTTACAGATAATAGTTATTTATGTAACAAAAGCAAAAAGTTACAATGAATTACTTTTTGTAAGGGTTGTGTAACAAATTGACGGAAGGTCTTAGACTGGCCACAACAGATTTTTTACCCCTCGCTAAGAAAGATATTGGAATCATGCTGAAAATAACATATCCAGATTTTAGTGGATAAGCACGTTTTAAGGTCCCTATAATCCGACTTTAACATTTAACATTTTTATTATGATGTCCATATATATATATATATATATATATATATATATATATATATATATATATATATATATATATATGTGTGTAAGTGGCCGCGTGCCTGAGTGTCTGGTCGCGAACCTGGGGGAACCGGGTTCGATCCCGACTGACGCCAAATATTTGCAATTTTAAATGGCACAAAAGTGACCCCTGTGGTGCACTCTCCACATCAGCTATGAGTGCCCGTGAGATGACGCCTGGTAAGCGCCCACACGGTAAAATATATCGTCATCATTACCGATGTCTACATGTGTTGTAGATACTGGCACAACCAGAAATGGGTAATATACCGTAATGATATATTTATTTATTTATTTTATTATATATATATATATATATATATATGTGTGTGTGTGAGTGTTTGTGTGTGTATGTGTGGGTGTTGGAGCCACGGTTTCTCAAATACTGTAAGACTTAAAAAATATTTAACTGCAGTTTCCTCAATCTGACAATCCTGGGAAGAGCTGATTAGATTTTGGTAACAATTGGACAACCGGAAGTAATAGTTTCTTTAAAAAAAAATCTTCTAAATATAATCTTTTGGAAATTTTTGTTATTACATATATTGAAGAACATAAAATTCTCCATCTAATACACATAGTAATGATTATAACATAGTTTGTAAATGACAGATATTAGTGTCAAAAATCAGCAGTTTTAGTGACATTCTGAAAGCTTTTTCTGGGAAGTATATTTAATCTTTCTTATTGTTTTATTGATTAAATATTTAAAATTGTAGGTAAAATGCAAATATTAATCAGAAATACCGCCAATCTTGTTAACGAATTGGAAGAATCTATGACATTTAGGAACTTCCTCAAACAATGAAAAATAGATATAATTAGAATTATATATGTGCAGAAGACATGTTAAATACAATAAAAAACAATATTTGGGTAAAGTTGTGTAATTTTTTTTGTTATAAAACGACGGTTCGATAGCGAAGTGCAATACAATACTTATATAACATAAAATGGAAATGACGAGAGGTATTGTGCTGGCCACAACAGAAGAAATATATGAAATTAACCAAAGAATATTTCTTCGTTTGTCTCTGGATGTTAAATCGCCTTTCCAGATCGTCAGAATTATTCTCGCCTGCAATTGTTTTTCGCTTTGGTATTCCTAGCCATTATTAACAACTAGATTGTACCTTATTTAATAATAAAATTTGAGATTAAAATTTATCTCAAAACTTATATTTTACCATTCTTAAAATCATATCTTAATAATTCACATTTTTATACATTTATTATTTTATCTTCAAAATATTTTCACGCGTACTTTTTATTCGAGTTTTTAGCAAATTCTTTCTCGAAAAAATAACAAAAAACCAGTACAAAACAAACAAATAAATAAATAAAAAAAAAACAAATCAATGTCATGATCAAAACAGAAGAAAGTCGCATAACGGCTTCCATTGACCCCAGCAGTCAATTTTCTCCGCGGCAGACCATCCCAGATAGTCTTCTGTTTCTCCAAAGCAACCGAGATCCTGTTCAAGACTAATCAGCTATTCATATGAATAAATCCCAGAAATATGAAATGTGAACTTTGAAATAAATATCAAGGCTATTGAGATATGAATGGAAATATTAATAGAAATTGATTTGCAGATAATGCAATTGTTTCGCATTCGTTGTTTAATTGGTTCATTTTAAATAGAATAAAAAAAAACAAAACTTAGTTATAAATAAATAATTTATAGATCAGCACACCTTTATCTATATTTATGGAACAACTGAATGTAGTAGAATTTTTTTTTGTGTATTTTCAATAATACAAAATGTCGACGAAAAATCATGTAACTTCAAACGGCTGTACTGCCTACACTTCGACTATACAGTGTGAACACTGAAAACCGTGACATAGGCGTTTAACATGGAAAAACAGTTTTTTCAAATATTATCTGTCGCGTAAGACTATTGGGCTTCCAATATTACAATGCGCTACTAGTGGCAGATTTCTGAACTGAGTGAAGTGTACATGTACAAAGAAGTTTGTTTTATTCAGGTATTGTATTTACTTGTATACGAATTTTAATACGCTTTTATCTTCGGCTATTATTGTTTTATTCTTAGTAGGATCTGAATTACTGCTAATATAACAGGTAAGTTTTTGATTTTTAAAAAATTAATGAACAAATTAGGAGATATGCAATGCAATTTTCTCCGTAAATATTTACCACATAATATTATGTGGCATGTGGCCACTATTTATTACTTGCTGGCCTTCCACCATATTTCTAGATGATACACTACAATTCCCAAATCTACAAATAGTATCTAAATCTAAGCAAAGAAAATTGTTCATTATGAAAGAAAATCAATTAAATAAAAGTAAAGCTATGAAGATAGAAATTAATATATGTACAACTACGGCAATGAAATACAATCTAAATAAAGGAAATCAAATGTTTCTTTATTAAAAAACTAATATACTATTAATTAAAATATGACTAAAATACTCTTAACCTACAAATACTTACTAAAATTAACCCTATTAACTAAAATATTATTAAAACTATCGTTAAATTGTTACTACAAGAAAGATCAAACACAATTCTACCGAAATTAACAAAAAAACACTATACTAAATCCGAAATTAAATTAAAAACTACGAAAATTAGTCTCACACCAATTGTACTCTTATGGAAGCCAGCGAAAAATGTACCATTCGTTTGAATTTTGACGTTTGACGTCAGCGCCATCTCTTGATAATTTGGAAGCTCAATAGTGGGAGTTTTTGATATGGTTAGAAAGGTTATTTAATATGGCATCCTGATAGACAAATTGCATCCCATGAACGAACTAGACGAATCATTTTAAAATTTGAAAAAAAACCGGTTGCGTTAATGACGAACATAACACTAAACTAAATTATTATTTTGGCTTAAATTTACATATTTATTTCACTTCTTGTACATTTAGTCAATAAAATACTTGTACCAAAAAATTATTTGTTTTAATTTTGTAATTTATTTAATAATACATTGTACAAAATAAATATAAAAATAATAAAAATATTAACTTGAACCGGGAGGGATTTGAAATGGTGAAAAATTATCATCGAGCCTTGATTTAACCAAGTCAGCTACCGAATACGTTTCCATGATTACTGTTTTTAGTAAGTTATAAGTAATAACTGTTAAGTAGCATTATACTTTTGTAAATATTTCAATAATAAAGCATTAAATTAGGAGTATTTAGATACTCTTCGATGTCAAATTAAATAATCTTTCTAACCATATCAAAAACTCCCACTATACTCTTGCGGGACAGATAATATTTGAAAAAACTATTTTCCTATGTTAAACGCCTATGTCACGGTTTTCAGTGTTCACACTGTATACCACAAATGTATTAATTAAATACAAGTAAATCTTCTTTTATATCATTTTCAATGTATCACAATAACACGTGTAACTCTATCTAGTATTTATTTGTCTTTTAGATATAACGTTATAAATAAACAATAAAATATCGCTAATATTAAACGCTTTACGTATAAATCATAAATATCACTTATCGCCATTTACAGTTGCAAAAACAGTTAAGCATCGACCAATAAAATTTTAATTTTCTTCCCATCGCAGGTGCTGTTGACACTGCCTGAGAACAATCGGCGATCGCTGCATTCACTCAGCGTAGGAGGCTGGGTTCTGATGCGAGATTGTTTTTACTATTTTGTTTTTGTTTAGCTAATTAAGTGTAATATATTAGGTAGCTTGCTAATTTAAGCAAAATGTAACACACACAACCAGTGACGTACGGAAATTTTTGCAAAATTTAAAATATTGTAGTATTTTAAATAAAATACAGTTATACATTAATTAATAAATATTTCCAGTTGAATAAATTCTGGAAAGATATTTTAACAGGGTTCTCGTAACCCTAAAATCTAATTCCTAAAATCCTAAATAAAGACGTAATTTCGGGCATATAAATTTAGGATTTAAATACAATGCATTTGTTTAAATATATCAAAATTGTTATTAAAGTTAAAGTATTGTTTTTGTTTGACGCATAGACAAGATGATGTATCAAAATAAACGATTTTATAAATTTATTTATTTACTAAATGCTATTATCGTAGAACTGAAGATTGTTCTATTATATTATATGGGGTCCCGTGGCCGCGTGCCTGAGTGTCTGGTCGTGAACCTGGGGGAACCGGGTTCGATCCCGACAGGCGCCAAATATTTCCAATTTTATTAAATGGCACAAAAGTGACCCCTGTGGTGCACTCTCCACACCAGCTATGAGTGCCCGTGAGGTGACGCCTGGTAAGCGCCCACACGGTAAAATATATCGTCATCATTACCGATGTCTGCATGTGTTGTAGATACTGGCACACCCAGAAATGGGTAATATGCCGTGATGATATACTTATTTATTTATTTTATATTCAATTTTTATTAGTAAAAGATGCTGAAAAATTATATTCATTGTATTTTTTGTAAAAAATTAAGGTTTCATATGTAGGTATCTTCCTAAACTCTATTTTGTTCTATGTAGAGATAAAGAAATCATTGCTACTAAAACTATAAAAATAAAAAGTTACGATAATTTTATTTAATTATTATTGTTAGCATCCCTTGGGCAAAATGTGTCGTTCTACGTCTATGGTCCGCGATGCCCTGTACGTTTGAATGCGTGGGTTGTGTATTCAATTAAGGCCTTTTAATTGTGGTTGCTAACGATCTCATTCATAAATAAAACAATGATAGATTGTTTTTCCTCTACTCTCAACTGTTTTTCGCCCATCCTCCGCTCGTCTTTTGTTTAGACAAAGCCTACTCGATGTCGCGTTTCACAATTTACGCGGGTAATTAAGACAATCGACACACACTCGTTGCATATGAATGGAGAAACAATAGATAGAGGAAGTTTGTTGCTTACCCAACAGTTGAAGTCCCAAGGATTGAAAGTTTTATTACTGTCTATAAATGTAGATAGTTGAAAGGTTATTATGAGACAGGATGTAGATCCGATAATCAAGGTTTTGAACGACTTTTTAATCCACCAATCCCGAAAGGATATCTTGAGGTGTGATGATATTATTACAAAATAAAACTGGTTGCTAGGTTTTAAAAATACTACTAGTGAGTTACAAAATTTGTTTGACTTACTGTAATTTTGACACTTTAGAGTTGACTTTTCACTGTCAACAAATTTAGGTTAGCGAAGGTGTCATCCGAGATTATCACAAGATTTCTATCCGGAAAACGTTCCGAATAGACTCGTGCTGCCTCTCTGGCGTTACGTCCACATTCTTCCAAAATTATAATAATTTCTAAGTAATCAGCGGCTGAATACATGGTAAGAATTTGCCTTTTTTTATTCACCTTGTCAAATTTAATTTGACACTGACATTTTTCGAAAACTACAGTCGCCCACACATTTTAAAGAAGATTTGATTTGTATAAAACCATAGTAACGTAAAATTACGGCAAACACACGTTAAAGGTGTAGGTCTTTGATTGGTCAATTTTAAGACGTCTTTTCTCTAATATCTTTTAAGCTACATTTTTACCTTCCATCACCTTTAGGTGAGGAAGGTACTGTCTTTGGTCAAAAAATTCGTTGGTGAGTTTTTAATGAATAAGCACGTTTTAGGGCCCCTAGAATACGAATTTACTATTTTTAAGATGATGTCTGTATGTGTATGTGTGTGTGTGTGTGTCCGTGTGTGACACATTTTTCTCCAATACTACAATGAGCCTGTTTCACATTTTTCAAAAACTATTTTAAATGAAAGTTTATGCAATGATTTTCTTAGTAATAATTTTTATTTTAATAATTTGCTGTTATTTGTGGAAATAATTAAATATAAAGATTGGCGCCCTGAAAAACTACCCCCCACTCCTGTGACGTAGAAACACATACATTACATCATTAATAGCCAATAGGAAAATAGTTTTTCCATCACCTAGGTTTATTCATATTATTTATATAAATAAACGTAGGCTTACAGTTTGTCACATGTTAATAAAAAATCTTTTAATTTGACATTTGACGCTGACATTGCTCATTGTAAATGAATAATAACTACACTCAAGCTAAGTCGGACAATTTACCGAAGGTCAGTAGCTGGATGGTGGCTGAATTTATATCAGAGAATGATTGTTTTATTGCTACCGAAATAAGGGGTGTTAAAGATCTGAGATAAAATAAAATATAAGAACTGAATTTACTATATAAATTGATAATATATTTTACTTTAAGGTTCTGGTTATGATTCTTACATTGAATCTGCTATAGGATATCCAGATCTATGTCGAGAAATAATATCTGTATAGTAGATGTAAAGTTTGCCCTAAACATAAAGTGAAGCAACAAAAATATACTGTTATCTTGAAGGTGGATGAAAATTGAAATGATCTTCACAAACATGAAAACACGATTTTTCTGACATTATCAGCTCTTCAACCTATTGCTTCTAGCCACAATTTTCTTTCCATCGCATCTTTTGACAAATTTATAAACTCTATAGTAGGTTTGTTCCTAACAGTATTTTTGTAAGAAGGCACAATACAATATCGTAAATTACTCATTTTATTTTGAACTTTTTATTACCTACATATTATACAACTTGAACCAATCATAAAAATTTGACATTTGTTTGACAACTTTGACAATACACTTGACACCAAACACAAAAAATTTTACATTATAAACGGACCAATTAGAACCGCTGAAGATGTATGTGTTCTGACGTCACATTCTGTTTCAGATCACGTGACTTATTCAAAATTTTATCCAAATTTCAAAAATTAATTGTAAAATATCTAAAGGATATTTCGTGATATTTTTAAATTTGAGGCTCTTTAAAGAATAATATCTTTTAAAATTTAATACTTAGAAGTCATATAAAAATTCTTGCAACAGCCCTATTAGATTTTGGTTATAATTGATCCACCGGAAGTACCCTTATTTGAAGTTTTTAACAGTTCTTTTTTTTTGAAAAAACGCAGTTAAATATTATTTTTCGACATTTTGTGATTATCAATATGAAAGAATATCTTATTCTCTATACGGTTTGATTATACAGTTTCGTTCATATTCAATAGATATAGAGTTATAGAGACATTAAGAGATATTAACTTTCAAAAATTAGTCAGCTTTGCTAAAATTATGGAAACATCAGATATATTCAAAAAAATTTAATTGACAGATGTCAGGTCAAATGCAAAACCAAAGTTGAAAGTATAGGGCCAGAAAGTTATGTGTGAATGTGATAGAGTGTCCCTCCAAAGAGAAGAAGATGGAAGGACTGTATAGCAGAAGATTTGAGAGAGGAAGAATTGTGTGAAGAAGATGCGTTGGACAGGAATGATTAAAAGAGAAGAGTAAGAAACAGCGACCCCTAATAAAATAGGGAAAGGAACTTTCGGTATAGAATTTGTAAAAAATAGTGTGTTCGTGTTACAATTTTATAGGACATACAGAATCTTTTTCAAGGAACTTTAGGTATGGGGTATATACAAAATACATCGAATTGACGGAAGGTTTTGTGCTGGCCACAACAGATTTTTTATCTTTGAAATTACACATCCGAGTGCGGTCTCGTGTTTCCTCATTCGCTCTGGGGCGCGAGTTGAGACACCCTGTATAAACTACTATTAAATTTGTCCTTAACTTTGTATTTAATGAATAGGTCTAAAATTAATAATTGAAAAAATAGTAATTAACCCCTATTTTTTCAAAAACCCCTATATGTACTCAATGTTATATTTCTTTCTGTAAAATAGAGTTATAAATATAATAGTTATAGAAATAAGCTTTCTTTAATTTTGGTAATAATTAGTGATTGTTATTGGTAAGTGTTTATTTGCTATGTGGCACATACTACCGTTGAAAGACCGTCTCTACCTACACAAGTAACATAGCTTGTCTTCGCCTCCTAGCTGTTATGAAGATAAGAAGTTCTCTAGTCCTGTATTGTCATAGCTAATAGAATAACGGCAGCCATCACCAACGGCTACAAGAACTAGGTGATACCCGATACCCGGGAAATAGATCACGATGGTCGGTTGATAACCGAACAGGCAGGTGAAAAGAAAAATCTAAAGGAATCCATTAAAATGTTCACTATTTTATCACCTTCCGACAAAAGTAGAATAATTACTGAAATGGGACATAAAAGAATACATCTGAAAATAGAAAATGCAAAAAAAAGTTTATTTTATTGACTCATTATGTGTTGAGTCGATTTACAAACGAGATGTGAGCCCTAAAAACCTCTGCTCTGAATCCGGTAAAATGAGTTTCTTGTTGCGGTGCGTACCTATACCTACTATTTTATCACCTACCGACAAAAGTAGAATAATTACTGAAATGGTACATAAAAGAATACAAATGAAAATGAAATATGTAAAAAACGGCGTTCAGAAATAGTATACAGGGAATTTATTTTAACATGCAACATATTGTCAGTCACTTCCATGGTTACTCACTATTGTCAAAAAATGACAGCAATGTAATATTTGTCCATTTTAAAATGCAACATACAAAATTTGTAGTTTTGTATTCTCAAAATTAATTTTCAATGAATTAGCCTACATACGATTAACAAAACATCAAAACATGAGTGTTGCACATCTTAACAAACTTTAGCTTACAAAAATTTATAACTTTCAAGTAATAAATGTTAAAAAATACCCCCATTCACACTGAGGCAATATTCTAGTCGGTCGTAATAAGAATTGACACCATTAGTGGTAGCACGCACTTTAGAATTCTATCAAAAAAAGCATTTGTTTTCGCTTTTCGACACGAAGCGAAAATTTGGTAGCATGCGTGTATCAAAATATTCGCCTGCAAACGTACGACTCGAGGCGAAAGTGTCAAAGTAACGTCATTATTTTGCCACAATTCTATTCAAAACCAATTTATATATAATTTATACATTTATTATATACAACTGTCATGTTATTTTTTATTTTAATAATATAAAATCCAATAATTTCCGAATCAAAAAACGAATATAGAATTCTAAATTGCATGCTACCAAGATTCGTAAAAGTAAAATCGTATTCGCCTGCTTTCTATGATAGAATTCTAAAGTGCGTGCTACCACTACATTTGTGATGTGTTTTGGAGGTATCTCCTGTGCTGCAATACTATTTATAATGTTGCATTTAAAAATGGACAAATATTACATTGCTGTCATTTTTTGACAATAGTGAGTAACCATGCAAGTGATGAACTATAATTTCAAAATAAATTCTCTGTATTGTGTTATTAGGAGTAAAAGTGACACTTTGTGTGGCGAGCATGTAAGTTTGAACGACGAGCTTTAGCGAGTCGGACAATTATATGCGAGGCACACAGTGACCTTTTACTCCGAATGACACATTATATTTTTTCTTCAAACGTACATATTTAAATAAGTAATTACAACTTAATATTACAAATTTTACGTGAAGGACGTTTGCTGATTTCAATTGCTCTGTTGCTATGGATACATTCGTGTTTGTTCACTTTTTGTTATAAACATTCAAGTGAAAATTTTCACGTTTTGACGTTTAAATCAAAACTATGCAATTTTATATTCTCTTTATGTGCAATTTTATCAGAATTTGAAGTTTTGCCATGTACGGCCGTTGAAGTTGTTCAATCGGATGGAAATTCAACAATATGGCTGAAGAATATATGTCGAGGAATCGCTGCGAAACAATATGAACTTTTTTATCACATTAATTCTAAGTATTCTTATCGTGATTACCAATATTTAAGTCTGCTATTTTATAATATGTTGTTTCTTTAAATATAAACTGTTTATATTTCAATTTGTAGATTATCAATTCAAATTTGACAGCTGTTGGAGGTTTTTAGTAAGTTTATTCTTAGGTTATCTAGTGCAATATTATAGGTTTCTATTTTATTAGTCACTTCTTATTCGCTCATTTTATATAGTTGATATGGATATTTATTTATTTCATTTCTATTCCGGCGGCGTAGAAATTAACTATTTCTACACCGGCGGCGTAGAAACGACACTTCAACCTTGTGAATCAAGTCACAAAAGATGCCATTTTTATGACGTTTGAAGAAAAATAGTTATTTGTATTACTAGTCAAAAAACTGCATACAAAATTTATGGCTGGATACGTTAATTAAACAAAAATAAATTTTATATAGGTATAAAAGTTATGTATGCAACAAAAGTGTCTACCAGGCGTCACCTCAGGGGCACTCTTAGCTGGCGTTGAGAATGCACCACAGGGGTCACTTTTGTGACCCAGATTCGCGACCCCAGACACTCAGGTACACGGCCACGGCACCCCATCTCTTAAAATATCATTATTTTATATGTAGGTTTAACTAAAGCTAAAAATGCATCACAGTAATTTTATTATAAATCTATGAAAGTAAAGATAACATAAAAAATCTGTCTACAAGGATATTAGAGTCGTTTAAACTGTTGTACTATTTATTACATAACATGTTTATAAATAATTCTTTGTACATAATATAATTATAATTGTATTACTATTTCTACGTTATTATAAACTAACGATCATATTACAATACAATATAAGCACAAATTCAATTCTTACCCTATTTAAACGATTATTCTTATTGTGTTATAATACAGGAATCTACATAATAATCCTGTTGCGTGCAAAATTCCCTGAAATAAAGAAGCTACAAAATGTGCATTGTATTCTGAAACAAATTTATGCGCAACAGTGTAAAAAGAGTTGAAACATTTCATACTTCAGGACACAGTATTCACACAGTACGCATATTTCAACAAAACAATGCCAGAAAAAAATCTAAAACTATTGCTTTATTTACTATTTTCTTTTCAAAATGTTACTATTATTAATTTGAAGTGATTTGTTTTTTGACAGTGACATTTACTGTCAGTTACATTCGTTTGAAATATGAACTGTGTAACAAAGAAATTGTGTTTATCTTAGGCTTCGGGACTAAAAAAAATTATTTTTAAATTTATCTGTAAAATGTATAGAAAAAGTATTAATGTATTCCTTTAGAAAATGCAATAGTCTTTTTTCGCGATCGCCCAGAAAATGAGCTCTTTCTGATCACTATTTAGACCGGAAAGTCCTTCTTTGCTGAGCTAGCTCGGAAAGTTGTCTATAAGGGATCGGAAAGTACTTTACCGATCCCGGGACCGGTAAAGCTAAATGTTTCCATGGAGATCAATTGTTTATTTATATCTTATTTGCTCGCAGTAAGAAATAAAATAATACATTTTTATTCTTTTTTCAGGATCGCAAAAAAAATATTGTACCCAACATGACCTGAAAGTGTCTATACTGGGCTCACAAGCTTCCAAAGCTCGCCTACGGCTCGCTCTTGTTACGTAAATTACTATTAATTTTCATAATGACAAAATGCGAAAAAATGGCATTTAATGGTATTTTTTGAAGAAAACCCATTATGAGATTCAGGTAAAGTGCCATTTCCGGTTATCCGATTTACACCAAAATCTAATAGCTTGTTTTTATATATGGAATAGGGAAGAAATACAAGGTTTCAGAATTTTCTAAATGATAGTATTTCAGTTAAAGCGAAGACAAAATCCATACACACACACACACACACACACAAGCACACACACACACATACACATACACATACAGACATCATCGTAAAAATGTTAAAAATGGATTCTAGGGACCTTAAAACGTGGTAATTTACTAAAATCTCGATATGTGATTTTTAGCACGATTGCACGATCCCTATACCTCCCTTACCATGGGTAGCGGGAGGTAAAAAATTAAATTTATCTACTACAATTTATTATTTAGAATAATATAGTTGAATAGTGAAAGGAAAACTGTAAAATAATTCTTCAGAGAGAACAGAAAATGCGTAAAATCGATTCATATTCATTTGAGTTTTATTATACAGCAGCTGTTTATTGAGAGTCGGTATTTTAAATTTAGAATAATATGAAACTGTATTTCTTTGGAAATGTAAGTAAAGAACGGTTCACTTGGGAATTTTGATTCCAGCTAATAAGAAACGATTGCGCCTGAATTGTTCTATCTGCAGCTTTGAAATCTGTAGATCTCGTAATCTGTGTGCGATCTCCGTCATGTAGAAGAAGGAAATAATTGCACGTGGTGCTCATTGTTGAATTAATGATGGTTTAGGCACGGCTTTGGCTATCGGTCGCTTAATCATTGACAATTAACTACGGAACGGCCGTATAGCCATAGCATAGCCGATCCAGCGATTATGTGCTACAAGTTACCGATACCACTACATAAATACCACACAAAACCTGACCCTATTGTATACCAAATAATGGATACTTACCTATAAACAAAGGGGTATAATATTATAAAGACAATATACCTACAGCAATTTCATAAAAAATTGTAGTTTAGTTTTTAAATTATAAAAATATTAACAGTGTATGTCAAAGGCTGTAACTTTTTAGGGTTTCTAGTTTTCTAGGCCATGGTCTTTTAGGTATTACACCTAACGTTTCGCCCAACACAATAAAATAAAAAGTGTTTTTTCGTTCTCGCTTTCAAATTAATTATTATTCGTATTTCTTTATATTTTTTAATTATACAAGTTTAAGTTTTACGTTATATAAGTGTAGAGTGAACTATAATACTGAAGTATGTTTTTCACTCTACAAATTGGGCGAAACGTTAGGTGTAATACCTAAAAGACCGTAGCCTAGAAACCCGAAAAAGTTCCAGTCTATGATAAATGCCGGCCATGAAAGCCTTAGTAATTACTTAGTGTACGTCAATTTATTGTAAAATAAGTGGAAATGCCCCAAAAGTCAATATACCCCATATTCAGAAAAAAACTTCAAAATTTTTAAAAATCTGATTTTTATGTATCTATATACTTCTCAATGCGCTGATTCTAAATTTTGAAACCGCAGGTCGATATCTCTTTTCGTTCTCGAGATATTTAGATTTAAAGTTTTGCTCAAAACTGCCCATTTTTGGGTAATAACCCAAAAATGGGTCGAGGTATGAATTTGGCGACAACATCATTCGATTCTACGGGAAAAATTACATAGGTATACCAATTTTCATAATTTTTGAACACCGCATACAATCTCTAAAGCAAAATAACTGAAAATGGCCAAAAATCGCAAAAATCGTAAGGGGTACCCCTTAGGATTTTTTCAGATTTTGGCCATTTTCAAACTTTTATTCATAAAAAATGAACCGGTTGGACAAAAATTATAAAAATTGGTATACTTATGTAATTTTGCCCGTAGAATCGAATGGTCGTGTCGCCAAACTCATATCTCGACCCATTTTTGGGTTATTACCCAAAAATGGGCAGTTTTGAGCAAAACTTTGAATCCAAATATCTCGAGAACGAAAGGAGATATCAACCTGCGGTTTCAAAATTTGGAATCAGCGCATTGAGAAGTATCTAGATACATAAAAATTAGATTTTTGAAAATTTTGATGTTTTTTATCTAAATGTGGGGTTTATTGACTTTTGGGGCAATAATTCAAAAATGGGTAGAGATATAAACTTGGTAGTAATATTATTTGATTGTAAAGAGAATGTTACGTAAGTGTACGCATTTTTAGAGTATTTGAACAACTGAGTGCCTGAGTGTCTGGTCGTGAACCCGGGGGAACCGGGTTCGATCCCGACAGATTTTAAAGTTTTTATCTGAACATGGGGTATATTGACTTTTGGGTCAATACTTCAAAACTAGGTAGAGATCTCTATAGCTTGAAGTCAATAAAGCTTACTTATTATTATTATTATTTCATAATAAAGGAAAAAATGTTGTAGGAATGTGTAAAAGAAAATTTCCTGTGCGTAAAAGTTATGTCTTTCATATTTAAAACACTTTCCTTTTTATGATTTGTTCTTAACAGAAAGAGAAATTGATTAATGATGTTTGAAGTGCTAAGAATACATTTAAAAACAAAATTAGTTATTGCCAATAGTAAACTAGACGTTTTCAACTATTAATCAACTATCTGTGAGAAACATTACTCAACATTTATAAAGTGTTCTATTCTTTTAAGATAATCACGCCTTCTACACATCTAATTGTCTTGAAGCAGAGCCTTCTTCCTAGACAAAACTTGTAGATGATAGATACTTAGATCATGATTTAATCACGGAGAAGTTATCAATTTTAATTCTCCTAGAGACGAACTATTCCCATTTTAATGCATTTGAATAAAGTATGTAACACAATGAATACGTGCAACCATACAAAAGTACTTGCCATCTGCATTTTTGTATTTTATTTTTCTCTGTTGAATCTGTTACTGAAGAAATGTTTGCATAATTTAGATGGATGATAAGGATAATTACTTTATATAAAGATGAAATTCATGTTCTATAATTGTTTCATAAATAAAATAAATAAATCATCACGGCATATTACCCCTTGTCGGGTGTGCCAATTCGCTTTACCAGTCCCTGTAAATCTGAGTCCCTCCTGCTCGTGAGATCCGGCGTTCCTGGGTTTCCTCCCTGTTTTCAGTTAATGGTTCTTTTTTTTGACTGTGCAAGACAAAGTCTGTAGCTGGGTTTAGTTCTTTTAGTTCTTGCTTCATACATCTTCCAATCAATATAATATTGTAATACAGTCCACTAAAATCTCGTAGCAGCATCCTTGAAAGCAGATGTCGCTATATGTAACTCATTCTTACAATAATAAAAAAATACTTATTGAAGTAACAGTTTTGGACCTTTGGTATGGTTGACATACTGAATAATATAAATTCGCTCGGTTTTTTAGATTTGTCTTCGGACCTCTGGCATGGATGACATGTTGAGTAATCCAAAATTGATCTCTTCTTAGATGTAAGTTTACTAATGATGGCAACTTAGTTGCTGAAATACGTATCTAGTTTTAGCGTTTTTAGTTAAGGTTTAGGGATTTTTTAACTATAAGCTCTGTTCGATGAGAAGTGCTTGAAGTGCAGAGTAGAATAGTGCAGTGCAGTGTAGTGTACACTAGTACAGTCTAATTCTTGTGGTTTCATAAAACACACTAGTGTATATTTGGGAAAGTTTGCTCAGCTGTGAGTAATCAAGCCAAGCGTAGCCAAAGGTGTAAAAGGTTAGGTTGTTTATAAACTCAGTCATATTATAAAGCTGCAAAGAAGTGACTGCAGAAATATCTGTTTTAAAGAGCATAGTGTTTGAACTAATAAACGATTCTGACGAACAACAATCATCACTTGATTCTTCATCAGATTCAGAGACCGATATATTAATTAATTCTTTATATAACAAAACAAAGAGAATATACTATATCTGAATCCATTATTTTAATTTATCAATGTGTAAAATTTTAGGTTAATAAACAGATATGTAGATAGGATAGAATTAAAATGTCTACCGAATAACATTTAGCTACCCCCACTCCTAGTCTGCACTTTCTACACCACCTCGCGAGTCAGGTCAGAAACGTGAGCACTAGTTCTTAAAATTTTTGTCATCGAACAGCCTGCCAGAAGCTGCCAGTTTCTCATAAAACATGTTAGTGTAAGAAAGTTAACACTAGGGCGGCCTTAGTACATGACATCGAACAAAGCTATTATTCTTAGAATATGTGGCCGCGTGCCTGAGTGTCTGGTCGTGAACCTGGGGGAATAGGGTTCGATCCCGACAGACGCCAAATATTTCCAATTTTAAAAGTAACCCCTGTGCTGCACTCTCTATACCAGCTATGAGTGCCCGTGAGGTGACGCCTGGTAAGCGCCCACACGTTAAAATATATCTCATCATTACCGATGTCTACATGTGTTGTAGATAATGGCACACCCACAAATAAGTAATATGCCGTGATGATATATTTATTTATATTTATTCTTAGAATATTTGGATTATGGTTGTTTTGCCAAGATTTTTAGCAAAAAAGCATTATAAAAAGAAAAGAATTGTGTCGTTAGAAAATATCATCATCCATTGGTTAATTTAACAGCTCGTTATTTGATCCATTTGAAATTGAATGCAGAATGAGTATACGTTCGTTGTCTTGTCTCTGTTGTGTTGTGTTGTGTCAGTCACCTATTGCAAATGAAGTAGTGTATTCTTGGAACAAGTACTCATACATCGTCTGGAGCCCACATCGTCCACATTTCATATTCGCACGGTGACACTTCGTCCTTGCTCGGACAACCGGATGTGTCTGAGTGTCAACTACTCTGTCATTCATCTACGCCTCTCACACATACTCACACCTAAGTGAATCATGTATGAATGAACTAGATGATGTGATGGACAACTTGTTCCAAACACCATACGTTTTTAAGTAGGTACAGGACAAATGTATTTATATCTTGAACTACTGATGCTTTTCTTTCGAGGTACCTACACCCAAAGCATTCAAGCAGCCAATGCACGTCATCACTTAGTGTAAAAACCTTAATGCATTAAAATCACTAATAGTGAAAAATGAAATAAAATTTCAATCATTTTTAACCGTCAAAAAATGTATAGCTTTATATAATTATTATTAAGATGAATAGTAGAGTTCATTACTTATCGTATATGACATGAATAATATATAAATAATGTACGTCAACGTCATATTATTCGTTTAATTGTTGCTGTAGTTGGCAACATTGATAATTTGCATGTTTATACTGTCAAAGTTATTATTTGACAATTTGAAAAATATATGTGTCGTGTTTGAAACATTTTTGTGCGTTGTAAAGGGTTATTTATAATAAAGTAATGTTAAACGCAACGCAACGACGCAACGTGACCGTTAACGCAAACACAAAATATGTGAATCTGCCAAAGATAGCACTTCTAATCAATCAGAAGAATTCGGTATATTTCTTTGAAATTCGGCATTTATTGTCTTTATATGGCATAGATAAGTATAAATAAGGTTAGTATTATAAAATAATTTAAATAGAAATGGACAGTGACTAAAATAATATTTATTTTGTAGACGTGACAGTTCATTAGCATGTCGATAATACAGATTGCAATCTGTATAAATTCAAAGAGAATTTATATAGAGTTAGGTACTAAAAATCCCTGGAGGAAACTATTTCTATTCATAAGTGAATAACATTTATTTATCTGATTTTACACCAAAACTAAAACATATATTTAGTAGCGTCTTACATGCATTTAAAGAGAAATCAATTTGTATATTAAATATGTACATACATATATTTGCGATAAAATATTCTCGAATAGTATCACGTGTTATGTTTTTATTTAATCCGGATCACATCGTTTAATTAATTTTTTAATATGTAATTTATTTAACTTTCTCTTCAATTGATACAAATTTTCAATATTTAATTGATAATATCTTTTTGCATTTGATTATTAGAAAGTTATTTTATGCAAATTTGCTAGTATACAAGAACATATTCTTCCTTTTATTTTTTTCCTAAACAATGATTTAATCATTGTTATATAACTTCTAAGAACATACATTTTGCTGTGATATGAATTACAAATTGTAAACTTGTATCCATAAGCAGGTATTGTAATTTAATCAGGATTTTCAAAACTGTTTATTAATGTTTTGCTAATAAATAGCTATTTGTGTATTAAGAGCACAAAATGGAATATTGTACCACTCAATAAATACCAATTATATTTTTTAATGTTAATTTATCGTTATTTTCCATTCTTCTTGAGCTATTGTTTCAATCAAATCCAAGCATTTTTTACTTTCGTTTTTGTAAATAAATGCCCCATTTTATTTCTGTATTCCTTTACCGGGCAGTATGGCATTTTGTTTGGTTATGTAATATACCGACAGAGCAGTCCTATGTCAGATTAACTTGTGGAGGTGGTATATGTGTAAGTAACCACAGCGCCATTAATTCCTGACTATACGTTCCCATTAAGAATGTAGACAAGTACATTTATCAACATTTTATAGTTAGAAATGGGGGATTACATCATTTTTTTAAATATAATTTCATCTGAAAATATTAGGAAAACTAAGACTATTGATGAAAATCCGGTGAAAAAATCCTATTAATAAGCGAGTTATGGTCTCCCGAATTTTGAAAAGATTGACGTGACGTCACATTTATGTGTTTTTATATCAAACTGTTTTCATCATGGACCTAAATGTTCTTAAAATATATGGTATTTTAAGTTATATTTACATAAAAAATACATACTTTAAATTATTAAGTTTAATGCAAGAAATTTATGTTAAAATAAAAACCTCCTAA
Organism: Ophonus ardosiacus; assembly: GCA_943142095.1. Taxonomy (NCBI): domain Eukaryota; kingdom Metazoa; phylum Arthropoda; class Insecta; order Coleoptera; family Carabidae; genus Ophonus; species Ophonus ardosiacus. The sequence goes on from OW964834.1 coordinate 614,458, forward strand.
CACGTTATTTGTAATGCATGTATAGGTGGTCTCCCGGTCGCCAATCAAAATATTTTCATATTAGTGTCGAAGCACTATAACAAAAAACCCTTTATTTCCGAAATATCTCAATTATACCATTTAATTTTTTTATTAATATTCGTTATTCAGCATATACATTCGTATTTTTTTACTATTTTCATTTAATTCGATTGAGCTGGAATCCCCCATTCGGGCTGCGAGCGTTTTTTTTTTTTACTTTGTCGCGCATGAGCGGCAAAGTGACATTTTGTGAAATATTAAGACTGTGTCCGATGTCGCATTTTGGCATTTACTATTTAGAATGACACACTAAAGACATCCATTGGTTTGTACGGCAACACATTAGAATAACAAAAATGAATTATACAATTCGATTTACTTTGATGCTTCAGATTAAAATGTTAATATTATATTTCATAAAATAGAAGCTAAGAAGCTATTCTTTGACAGTAAATTTGACGTTTTGCACAAATTATAGCCACTAACATCATTTGTTTAATTAGTGCGCGTCAACTTCAGGGCGTAGTGTGCTCTTGCAAAACCCTAAAATCTAATTCGTAAAATCCTAAATAATCACTAGATTTAGGGCATATAAATTTAGGATTTAGATATTAGGGTGTTAAAAGTCTGGTCGTGAATCTGGGGAACCGGGTTCGATCCCGACCGACGCCAAATATTACGAATTTTAAATGGCATAAAAGTGACCCCTGTGTTGCACTCTCCATGCCAGCAATGAGTGCTCGTGAGGTGACGCCTCGTAAACCCCCGCACGGTACAAATATCTCATCATTACCGACATCTGCGATAAAGCAGATTGTGGCACACTCAGAAATGGGTAATATGCCGTGATGATATATTTATTTTATCTTATTTATAAAAGTGAAATATCGGACACAGCTTAAGTGTGTACATACGCTTAACGGTATGCATCAAATTATCCCTTTAAGTGTTAGTAAACGTGTTACAATATATATGCACTTGTTTATTTATACATGTTTGAAAACTACTGTTCTAACCTTCATATTATTATGTGATTATGTGTATGTATGAATCTAATTCTAAGATGCATGACGGTATAAAACTAAATTACGCTAGTATCTCAAGGTTCTAAAACGAAATAAATTTTTACGATACGATATTTCACTCGGCTGTTACCATTTTCATACTTAATTCTGATAAATCGAGGTTTTAACTAATGCAATAAAATATGTTTGTGAGTTGATATAATTTTAATTGTACTATTAAATCTCCTTAATGCGATTACTTGAACATGTGTAGAACTTTTATAATTTCAAATTTAATTAACTGCTGTACCCGCATACTACACGGGTTCATTAAAGTTAAACGTGCAGAATTAAATAATTACTGTTTCTTTTTATATAAATTAATATATCATCTTTTTTTTGTCCTGTTTTTGAATATGGATGTGGAAACTTTAATGAAAGGAATCTCATTAAATGATACTACCATATTTTCTGTCGTAAATAACTTTTACAATGTATATTTTACGAAAGAAACATATAAACTTATTTACACAAATAAATATAAATCAACTTTTAATAATGTTTTTCTGTTCGACAATATCGAGTGATGCGACAAGTAGTAATTTCACACACCGTAATCGAAGTATGTGTAGATTAACTTTTAATAACAAAGCGTAAAATGCAATATGGAGTTTATGTATTTTACGTATTACATCCATATACTATTAATCATTTTGACTAATATTCTTAATTTTCATACACAACAAATTAATAATGATCATTTACTTCAAATTCAATTTGATGATTCAATAAAGAATTAAAATCTGTTGTGGCCAGCACAATACCTCTCGCCATTTCCATTTTGTTATATAGGTATTGCATTGCACTTCGCTGTCAAAACCGTCGTTTTATAACAAAAAATTACAGAACTTTGCCTAAATATTGTTGTTTATTGTATTTAATATGTCTTCCGCACACATACAATCCTAATTATATCTATTTTTCATTGTACGAGGAAGTTCCTAAATGTCAAAGATTCTTCTAATTCATTGACAAGATTGGCGGTATTTCCTATAATTAATAAAACAATATAAGAGATTAAATGTACTTTCTAGAAAAAGCTTTCAGGATGTCACTAAAACTGTTGATTTTTGACACTGACATCAGTTTGTAAAAACTATGTTATAAACATTACTATGTCATAAACATTTGAATTTGTCAACTGGTTTTCTTCCTCTGCGATTTATTACATGCGATTATTCTATATATTATAGTGTCTTTATCTGTAAATTTATAAAAGATGTAATCAAAACTTTAACAGCCCGATTCACAAAAAAGTTTAAGCTAATCCTCATTTTTTGATTTGAAAATTCTATTCTAATTTTGACAGTTTATATCTTAAAATATAGTATAACCTATTCCTAGTATCTACCTTTATTGATAATATCATGAAAATTAAATGTTAAATACCGGAAAAGAATAGAATTCACTAATCCAAAAATGAGGATTAGCTTAATTTTTTTGTGAATCGGGCTGTAAGTGTATTAGATGGAGAATTTTATGTTCTTCAATATTTATAACAACAAAAATTTCCAAAAAATAATATTTAGAAGAATTTTTCTAAGAAACTACTACTTCCGGTTGTCCAATTGTTACCAAAACCTTTCCAACTCTTCCCAAGAATGTCAGATTGACGAATATATAGTTAAACAGGTTATAGTTTTTGAGAAATCGTCCTTAAATCGTGCTTATTCACTAAAATCTGGATATGTGATTTTTTGCATGAATCCAATACCTCTCTTAGCGAGAGGTAAAAAAAATGACGGACCTCGTAAATATTACATTGCCAGTATTATCTTTGTTATATTACAAAGCCACTTTTATTGGACGCCTTAGCTTTGTTAAAAGTGATGTTTAATCTCATTAATAGGAACATAATATAAAAACACTTTTATAATACGTGGCATAAACTTCATTGGTGTTCTCCCGTAAATATTGGCAAAAAATTTGGAATAAAGTATAGAAAATAGAATCAATCGTTAGGTTTTTAGCAACATGACTATAATATCTATAAAAGCTTTCTTATTTTCTGTGTGTTCTATTTTCTCTTCCTGTCATTTTATCTTATAAATTGATGTTAATAATTGTTCATTAATTCCATAAAAATATAGTTCTTCTAGTGGCAAAAAGTCAATTGAATTTCCTACATTGAGTTGCAGGTTGTAAATAAGAGCATGTGAACTAGACTGTGATTTGATGGAACATTTTGCTAGTCATCCTCAGCAAATTAAACCAACTATTGATTGAATACCAACTTCTACTAATCATTATTACACTACTGAGCTTTACCAACCAACTAATTAAACATTGAATTATATATCAACAATATTAAACACATAGTGAAGACGATGGAATGATGGATTGAGTACTTTAAGGTACGGTTAATTGCAAGCAAGATTTCTGGTAATTCGTTCGTCAATAGAGGACATCCAACAAAGTAACTAATTCGAAAATTAATAATTTAAAGAAGTAAGGACTATTAAAGTTAAAAAAAGAAGCACTTGACTTTCCAAAATATAAACACATTCCTAGAAAAATAAACAACGCTCAACGCTCCAACCCTTGGAGGCTGGATGACTGGGTTACTTATGTTGTGACCAGTGTGCTATGCAGATGTGTGTGAGTGTCAATAAGACGAGCAGTTTGCTCTAATGAAAGGTGAGTGATTAGGCTCACAGTCATTCTAATTATTGTACAGGTATGACGATCGGGTGCAAATCAACAGATGCTTGATTGATATGCTTATACACTGTTTGTGTATTTGATATTTATTTATTTATTTATTAATACGACTACCCAACAGGCTAAGCCCAAATTAAGGGTAGGAAAATAGTACATATTTCACAAAGATATTACATATTACATTTTGCATATAATTTTAAAAAAATTTGCAAAGTCAAAAGAGAAAATATCGACAGCAGAAAATTTAGAATTATAAACGTGGCACATTATGTGACTGGTGACAGCATTAAATAGTTAGTTCGAGCTAAGGGCAAGTAAAATGTAATATTACTTCTGGTACGGACAATGGGAGTATGAAAATGAAGGGAAGAGAGAGAGCGAGGATTATCAACACAATAATTAATTATTTTTGACAAGTGTAGTACAAGAGCATTTTCACGACGTTCAAAAAGACTCCTAAAATTAAACATAACCAACAACTGTTGATACGTTATTGAATATACTGGGTGCCTGTTATGAACTTTGTAATAAAGATATTTTAGGAATTTCTTTTGAACAGACTCGAGTAAATCTTGATGGACTTCATATATAGGGCTCCAGATAATATGGCAGTATTCAAGTTTAGCCCGAACAAATGAATAATATAGGCTTTTAATAGCTGAAAGATTTTAGAACGATTTACTGTTTCTTATTACAAATCCCAGCATTCTCATGGCTTTATTGTACGTGTCTTCTATATGGGGAACAAACGTAAATTTATTGTCAAACTTTATCCCAAGATCTTGTACAGTTGCTGAAAGTGATATGATAACATTATTGATACTATAACTATAATTAAATGGAGTCAATTTTCGTGTAAAAGATATTGTCGTACATTTGTTTAAATTAAGATATAATTTATTAATTGAACACCATTGATAAAGACGTACCAAGTCTTCTTGGAGAAGATCACAGTGGTAGATATGCATGGTATATGTGAAGTATACATTTGTATTATTTGTTTGTGGCCGCAAACGTGTGTATTTCCTTATCCGAAGGGTTGTCTGGGACAACCCTGGGTCCATGAAGTGTACTCCACGGTGACTAGAGTACCTAGTGGTGAAACACAGATAAGTGGGAGGCTGAGATTCACTAGAGGTCTGGGACCTGGTGCTCTTAAGCTAAGCTCTCATACATGTCTGGGACATGTGAAGGTGGCTAGAGTACTTAGTGGTGAAACACCGTTAAGTGGGAGGCTGAGGTCCATGATAGGTCTAGGATCTACTTATGGCCGTAAGCTAAGCTCTCACAATAGGTTTGGGACGGACCCAATACCTTTCCCCACTCCTGTCTGTGTTATTAGATGATGATGCACGCTTGTAGTAATTGTTGTGATTAGAATGACAATGTGTATTTATAACACCTAGGGAAACGCGTCCTAGAGGAGCTGTCCGACGCTGACGAGATCGTGTGCGTGCGAAGAAGAGGACGCCAATAACAAGTCAAAAGAAATAATCGCTCATATATTCCTGACAATACATAGTTCAATAGTAATTAGCCCAACTCTACATGCAATGAGCTTTAATAGTTCTGACTATCAAGGAAGGAAAAGATTATAGTACCTATAATACAGTATGTTTATATCATATCTCTGTTCTATATTCAAGTTAAATAATAATTGAGACAAATTAATTAATTAGAAATCAACAACTACAACAACAAATACTACAACTACTTTTACTACACTTTTTTTATATCTTTTAATTATAGTTTCAATTCAAATACGACTATTTTTTTATAACAACTAATCGTTATTAGTACTCGGATATATGTATATAGAAACAAAATTCAAAACTTTTATTTTCACTACTTTTAACATATATCACTCAAATCGTGAGTCAAACTAACATCGCAACAGAAAACATGCTACGTGCCAATTCTCAAAAGTCTTATTATTTATTTTTAACACGATCGCTATACTTTCCTACTCTGTATGGTAAGCGGTAGATAAAAGGTATAATATAATAAAATTAGTTTTATTTTAACTTTATATAATTAGGTGTTTTGTAAAGATGAAAATATCTTCTAATATCCGTTGAAAGTCGTTAAATACATTAAAAAAACAAATGCTACCCATCAAGGCCACCTAAAAAATTTACCTTATTGTTTTCTCCTAGAATTTCCGTTAAAAAACAAAGAACAAAAAACACAATATAAATATACAATGCAAAAAATACGAATCAGTCTAAGATAAGACTGCAAAGATAGACAACGTTATGAAATACAAATATTGTAAAGAATTCTACGTAATATGAAGACAGGTTTTACTTATGATCTAACACAGTTCATTGTATTCATTAGAATTTGATTTGCGTATTATATGTAAACTTTAATAATTTATATGCTAATACGAAAAACTAAATGAAAAAAATATTAGTTTTCTGTCGGAAATATAAATATTTTTATACCATCTTTTTTTTGCAGTATAATTTTACAAACATTTTATTATTATTTTTATTATTTATTTATTAGACACTAGCTGACCCGCCCCGGCTTCGCACGGGTAAAGCTAGAATAACGATTGGCTACACATGTACCATAATTTTTCACATTTACTTCGGAGACATGCGCTGCGTAGGGAGCCGACAACCTGCCTCGCATCGTACATGTAACAGGCTCCGCCCACTGCCCTCCCGATCCCCGCACCGCACCTAACAGCGCCCTTTTCTAAACATGTCTCGGGTACTTTTATTTATGTACATATGATGCAAGCATCTCTCCAACACATATCGAAAATCTGCTAACGGTTAAAACTTAACTATAGATACAAAGATAAAAAAATAATTGACATCAAAAACACTCTTTATTTCTTACCAAAAGCGTAAATAAGAATTTTTATATTCCTAACTTGAGAAATGATGGGTTCTCCATACAAACTTTCATCCTCTATTTCACCCCAAATTTTATTTTGGCGACAAAAGGTTGCCTATGTTCTTTACGAAGGTCCAATCTATCTCTATGCCAAAATTTATCAAAATTGGTTCAGTGGAAGAAATGATGGGTTCTCCATACAAACTTTCATCCCCTATTTCACCCCTTCAAGTTTTATTTTTGCGACAAAAAGTAGCCTATGTGCTTCTCCAAGGTCCAATCTATCTCTATACCAAAATTCATCAAAATTGATTCAGCGGGAGAAATGATGGGTTCTCCATACAAACTTTCATCCCCTATTTCACCCCTTTCAAGTTTTATTTTTGCGACAAAAGGTAGCCTATGCCCTTCTCCAAGGTCCAATCTACCTCTATACCAAAATTCATCAAAATTGGTTCAGCGGAAGAAATGATGGGTTCCCCATACAAACTTTCATCCCCTATTTCACCCCTTCAAGTTTTATTTTTGCGACAAAAGGTAGTCTATGTCCTTCTCCAAGGTCCAATCTATCTCTATACCAAAATTCATCAAAATTGGTTCACTGGGAGAAATGGGTTCTCCATACAAACTTTCATCCCTTATTTCACCCCTTCTAGCTTTATTTTTGCGACAAAAGGTAGCCTATGTGCTTCTCCAAGGTCCAATCTATTTCTATACCAAAATTCATCAAAATTGGTTTCGCGGGAGAAATGATGGGTTCTCCATACAAACTTTCATCCCCTATTTCACCCCCTTCAAGTTGTATTTTTGCGACAAAAGGTAGCCTATGTGCTTCTCCAAAGTCCAATCTATCTCTATACCTAAATTTATCAAAATTGGTTCAGCGGTTTAGGCGCGAAAACGTAACAAACAGACAGACAGACAGAGTTACTTTCGCATTTATTATATTAGTATGGACTATAAGGATTCCTCAGCTATATTCACGCTGTACTTTCCAGCATGTCACGTCCCAACTTCAGGGCTATTTCCTATTCCCACCCTGAGAGATCAGTGACTTTTAAACAAAGCTTCTTTATTAATTTCGTACATGGTTAATCTGAGCTGCAACCGGTTACTTAATTTTAATTCTGTTTAAACACATCTTTTAAAAAAACAAAAATACTATAAAACGTCCGCCATTACAAAGCAAATAACCAGTAGTAATTGTCCAATAATTACGTTTATTCTCATTCAGTCCACATGCAGCGCACTCTAGATCCCGAGCGCGCGATGAATTATTCATGCCCCATAGCACGTGCTATTGTGCCGCCACTGTCTGCTACAAGCCTATGTTCACAATGAGTAAGACAGAGTTAGCGAATAGTTACGAGCTAAAACAATACAAGATGGAAAGAGAAAGAATATGGAGATAATAAACTACAGGAGATTGTCAATTGTTTGTGGTAAACAAAGGAGGGTGATTTATAAAATGGTTTCTAGAAGGTTAGAATTTGAATTGATTTGAAAGAAGTTTACATTTTAAATAAACAAATATATCATCACGGTTTACTAACTAACCATTTCAAGGTGCACACGGATGACTCATCTTCAACTCTATACTGTTAATAATCGTTATTAATTAATAATTTAACATTTACAGCCCGATTCGCAAAAAAGTTTAAGCTAATCCTCATTTTTGGATTAGTGAATCCTATTCTACTCCAGTATTTAAAATTTAATTTTCATGATATTATCAATAAAGGTAGATACTAGGAATAGATTCGACTATATTTTAAGATATAAACTGTCAAAATTAGAGTAGAATTCGCTAATCCAAAAATGAGGATTAGCTTAAACTTTTTTGTGAATCGGGCTGTTAGAATTTATCACAAATAATTATTATGAAAGCCGCCTCGGTGGTCGAGCGTGTAAAGGCAGCGCTTAAACGACCTTCACCGTTCGGCTCATTTTTTCATCTAAAATTTCGATCCGGTTAATAATAAACATTATTGCGTATTTAACACGTTTTAACAAATTTTCTAATGAAAAAATAAAACTAAACCGATTTGCAGATGTTCAAAATTTTAAAGAAATTTCATATAACTTTAAATTGTTAATAATTCGCGAACCACTCATTGGAGAAAAATAATTGTTTGCCCTCCTGAAGTGTAATAGGAACTTTACAATTGTATACACAGCAAGTGTAACCTACATTTTACGCTTACTGTGTTGTACCTTGTCTAACTATGCGGTAAAATAATCAAAATACACTGGACGTTTATGGGCATTTAGAAAAGATATCATCTTTACTATAACAAAGTTCATGTAAAAAAGTACTACCTACATAAGTTATTTTTTTACTTTAACATTTCCTATATTTAAAATTAATTTATATAAACCAAAATCACGGCAGTGACATGTCATTATTGTAAAAATCCGCTGTTACCGACATAGTCACCGATCGATATACCTGTCAAATATGTGAGGCGAAAATTGATGAAATGTCAAATATCGACACCTACCTATTATTTATTACGAAGAAAACATGAGTAAATAAATATATTATCAGTCATAAACAACGGCTATTATTACAAATAAATTTTCGCTAGAAGAAGTACTCTAATGAAGGTAAGTAAAATCAAATTTGGAAATTGACTTAACCCCAGTATTTTAAACTAAACCTTTTCAGAAGTATAACCTATCTCATTAAAAAAAGTGATTTTAATTATCGTCGGCCAAAAAATTTGATACAATTCTCGTGCGTGAAGTATTTTACAGCGCTCCATCTAATAAGGCACTCGCCTTAAGGGCTCGTGCCTTAAACAAAGCTGTCGCGCTGTAAAATACAACTTACACGCACTCGAATGTAAATAACTATTTTTGCATCTTTGATGCAAGATGGCAGCTCACGCCGAGCCTCCCCAAGATCACAAATTTGAATCTTTCATCCCCGTCTCGACCCAAACAACATATGTTAAAATTGTTTTTTCCCCATCTTTGATAGGGTAAAACCTCTATTGACAGAACTAATAGTACGCCCCAAACTAATTATAATGCATAAAATCTTAGTAAATTTCTGTAGTAGACCACCCCTGTTCAAAATTAAAAATATTTGTAACTTCTTACCGTTGTGTACCTAAATGCAATTATCGATTTCATTGGTTCGTATTTGTATTCAGCCATAAAAACTAATGACGTCTGTTGAAATAAATAATCCAATCTGAAAATCCATTACAATTTGAAATCGCCGTGGCCGTGCAATAAATTTCATTCATAGCGAACAAAGGAGCTGAGATCCAACCCAAGCCGGACTCGGAGAGCAAGAGCACGAGCACGTGGACTTGGAGTGCACTTGACGTGATATAGTCGGACCAGATGCCGCTCAGCACGACTCCTATATAACCATGGAGTAGTTATGCAATCATGTATGATACGATACAGGCAAAATATGAAGTACTGCTTATTGTACAGCATAAGATTATGGGTGAGTTGATACAGTGCAAGGTTGTGCGGATTCAACTGATTTAAATGGAAATAAGAATAAGGTTATTTGCGCGCATAAAATTGGCCAGTGTTATGAGGAACTACCAGGGTCTTTTGAAAAGTTCGAGGCCTAAAAGTGAAAACATACAGCTTTTGGGTTGAGCTCACTGGAGTATTTGGTTATGATGGTTGCAAACTATTATTATTACATATACTTAAATACTAATATCCATATCATTTTCCATATGGGTCCCGTGGCCGCGTGCCTGAGTGTCTGGTCGCGAACCTGGGGGAACCGGGTTCGATCCCGACTGACGCCAAATATTTCCAATTTTAAATGGCACAAAAGTGACCCCTGTGGTGCACTCTCCACGCCAGCTATGAGTGCCCGTGAGGTGACGCCTGGTACGCGCCCACACGGTAAAATATATCGTCATCATTACAGATGTCCACATGTGTTGTAGATACTGGCACACCCAGAAATGGGTAATATGCCGTGATGATATATTAATATACTTATTTATTTATATGATTTTTAGGAAGTACCAACCTTCAGACGATAAGTGTCAAAATTTTATGACAATCTGACGTTTAGTTCACAAGTTACAGTGGTTCTAGTGACGCTACTTTTCTAATTTTGAATACAATGGAAAAATCTGAATTTCGTGTGTTGATTATTATTATTATTATTGTCGGGAGGTGGTTCATTCTTGCCCCTGTACTGCGACCTTTCTGGTCTATTGTACCCTCCGTATTTTCCTCCTATTCTAGGAGCCCTGTATGTTTTGTAAACTCCAAGATTTTCTTTAGACTAATGTCCTTTAGTGTCTCAGTGTGCAATTTCTTTTCTCCTAAAAGACTATGTCTGCTTGCCATAAATGCTTCGCAGTGACATATTAAGTGTTCAGGAGTTTCATCCTCTGCATGTTGGTTCATTATTACAAATACTTAAATACTAATATCCATATGATTTTTAGGAAGTTCCAACCTTCAGACGATAAGTGTCAAAATTTTATGTCAATCTGACGTTTAGTTCACAAGTTACAGTGGTTCTAGTAACGCTACTTTTGTAATTTTGAATACAATGGAAAAATCTGAATTTCGTGTGTTGATTATTATTATTATTATTATTATTGTCGGGAGGTGGTCCATTCTTGCCTCTGTACTGCGACCTTTCAGGTCTATTGTACCCTCCGTGTTTTCCTCCTATTCTAGGAGCCCTGTATGTTTTGTAAACTCCAAGATTTTCTTTAGACTGATGTCCTTTAGTGTCTCAGTGTGCAATTTCTTTGCTCCTAAAAGACTATGTCTGCTTGCCATAAATGCTTCGCAGTGACATATTAAGTGTTCAGGGGTTTCTTCATCCTCTGCATGTTGGTTTTTGTTTGAGGCCCAACCTATGCAAATGTTTATTTAATGGGGGATTACACCATTTTTTTTTTATAATTTCATCTGAAAATTTTAGGAAAACTAAGACTATTGATGAAAATCCGGTGAAAAAATTCCTATTAATAAGCGAGTTATGGTCTCCCGAATTTTGAAAAGATTGACGTGACGTCACATATATATGTTTTTATATCAAACTGTTTTCATCATGGACCTAAATGTTCTTGAAATAGATGCTATTTTAAGTTATATTTACATAAAAATAAATGAATATTATAACACTGTACAAGTCTACATACTTTATAATTACAGGTGTATTTAAATTATTAAATTTAAGGCAAGAAATTTGTGTTAAAATAAAAACTGTTTGAAAACTGTAGTACAGGAATGTTAGCCCCTCCTTTCCAACTTGAATTTCTTAACTTCCATTGGTAGTAATCCCACCTCCTAACACGCTATTTGTAATGCATGTATAGGCGGTTTCTCGGCCGCCAATCAAAATATTTTCATATTAGTGTCGAAGCGCTATAACAAAAAACCCTTTATTTCTGAAATATCTCAATTATACCATTTCATTTTCTTTTATTAATATTCGTTATTCAGCATATACATTCGTAATTTTTTACTATTTTCCTTTAATTCGATTGAGCCGTAATCCCCCATTGACAGTGTCCTGTTATCAGTCCTGTTATTAGTCTGACATCTTGCTTGCTTACAAGTAAATTGTCTGTTCTTTTCTTGGATGGCTCATTCAGGAAGAGCTTGGAATGTCTTTGGCCTGATGTGGCTGTCCAATGCCGTTTGTGCCATTGCCAAAGCAAAGTATTAATTTCTTGTTTAACTGTTTGCGCAGTTATTCCGCAAGCAGGTTCTGGTCCTATAAAAGGTATATTTGTCCCATCTTTTGCAAGATGGTCGGCTGCCTGGTTTCCTTCAATTTCTGAATGCCCGGGTACCCATATCAATCTGTGGATGCAGTCCAGAATTAGTCCTGAGCCTACCTCACACGAGTTTAGTGCCTTAAGTGCGGCTTGGCTGTCTGTTACTATAGAGATTCTTCTATTGTGGTAGTTTTTCTCCAATTGTAATTGCTGGTTAAAATTGCGTGTACTTCTGCTTGGAATACTGTTGCATTTGTCCCAAGTCCAACCGATTGGTAGTGTCTTGATAAAACATTGCTTTTTTATGGGGAAAAAATACCGTTCAAGCAAAGCAATGGCTTGACAAGTGTTGTTCGGACTCTGCTCCATCGAGACAAATGGTAGAGAAGTAGTTTGCTGATTTTAAACGCGGCCGTACAAACACCGATGATGCTGAACGCTCTGGTCGCCCAAATTCGGCAGTTGTTCCAGAAAACATAAAAAAATGCACAAAATGGTTTTGGCCGATCATAAATTGAAGTTGCGTGAGATAGCTGACACCTTAAAGATATCAGAAGGCAGAGTATTTACCATTTTGCATGAACATTTCAGCATGAGAAAGCTCTGTTCAAAATGGGTACCGTGTTTTTTCACAGTCGATCAAAAACAACAACGCGTTGACGATTCAGAGCGCTGTTTAGAGCTGTTTCAGCGCAATAAAAAGAATTTTTTCATGCGGTATGTGACAATGGATGAAACATGGATCCATCACTTCACTCCAGAGTCAAATCGGCAGTCAGCTGAGTGGACAGCAACGGATGAAACCGTACAAAGCTACCAAAAACGCAAATGTCAGCTGATAAGGTTTTGGCCTCCGTATTTTGGGATGCGCACGGTATTTTATTCATCGATTACTTTGAGAAAGGAAGAATCATCAATAGGGAATATTATAAAAATAATGCTCGAGGTCCAATAAAGAAATGATTGCCGAAACTGAAGGGTATTTTGAGGACAAAGATAAATCGTTCTATAAAAAAAGGCATCGAAATGTTAGAGAAGCGTTGGAATAAATGCATAACTCTTGTAGTTAACATTAACAAATGGTTTAGAATTTGTGGTAACAGCAGCCAAATCAGCAGCTGCTAAAAGAGAAAGCACGATATAATACCATCGCTTTCCACCACTGGGTTCATTTACGTCATAAGGTGGGAAACGGTGGATACAAAATATTTGCCATTTTCTTCCATAAGAAACCGAATTTTAAAAAAAGAAAAATTAGGAGATTTCTATATTTAAAAGTAACATAAAAAAATCAAAAAATTGTGGAAGTTAATGTTGCTTATCTTCCTTTTAAAACTCTAGTCTAAAGTAAAATCTTTCCTGTAAACGTTGTAGAGTCGTTCTCAAAATCGGCTATCAGTTTTTAATCAGTAAGATCACAAGCTCAGAATACTTTTTACATTTCTCAGTACCGTTTTTCGTTTTTAAAACCAACAAAAAATTCTTAATTCAATTGCCTACAGCGTGGTATGTGCTACAGTGTGCGTGTATGTGTGTTAGAGAGTAGATATCATTAATATTCATCAATTAGCTAAACTTCTCCACTAAGATAGAGACGATAGCGCTAATAGTACCAACTGTTGCCAGCAAAAAACACCACCGAGATTTACACACATTTTATTGCATTACAACATGACATGGAAATTGAATATAAATATATAAATTTATTATAACGATCTCTACATTTTAGTTAAGATGTATACTTACTCTGCTCATAAACTATCTTATGGATGATGCTTTGGCACTAATTATTTCTTATCTATAACTTGCTGTAAAACAGACATTTTCCGTAAAAAAAATCTGATGTGGCCAGCACATTACCTCCCGCCAATTCCATGTTTAAAATAGGAGTGAGCTTTAAGTAAAGTATCACTTCGGGTTGATCGTTTGTAAATAAAATTTAATTTGTTGTCCAATAAACAGAAAAGTCTGTAATACGAAATTTTGGATTATGTTTTATTGTTTTTCCTCAAAAATCTGTTACAGCTTCAAATTAAGTATTACAGCCGATTGGTTAAAATCTAATATGTTGTTTCAAATTATATATGAGTTTTAAATACCACATTTGAGAAGTTTTGAATTATATTTTAATAGACTTTAAGGAATAATCGTCACACAACACACACACACATTCTTATAAAAATCAGCATCAACTTTCAGGTGCTCTAAAACGCAATCTTTGTAAATTCTTCGGCGTACATGATCCATTTCGTAAATGTGTAGTTGTAAATATTAATTTATAGTGCTGCAAAAATAGCAAATTTAAATCAGATCATCCTGTACATCTAATATTTATGTATGATGGACAATATGTATTAATTTCATTAGAATTAAATATTTTACTATTATTTTACAGCATAGATAGTCAGACGAGTTCTAATAAGAGCGAAACACGTGTCTTGAGCGATAAATCCTGAGAACAATATTTTTTCTAATACAATTTTAAAGTTCGATAAATAATTCTCTAGATTCTTTCTCAAACTTGAATATTTTCAAATTATTCTCTCATTCTCTTATTAAATAAATAAAATAAATATATCATCACGGCATATTACCCATTTCTGGGTGTGCCAGTATCTACAACACATGTAGACATCGGTAATGATGACAGCTGGTGTGGAGAGTGCACCACAGGGGTCACTTTTGTGCCATTTAAAATTGGAAATATTTCGCCTGTCGGGATCGAACCCGGTTCCCCCAGGTTCGCGACCAGACACTCAGGCACGCGGCCACGGAACCCCATGAAAATATAATAACAGAAAATACTATTACTAACAGCGTATGGAAGCTATTGAAAAATTCCGATAGTATGGTATGACGAATGGTAAAACGTAAAAGTTAACATGAACAATAATGAAGAAACGATAATAGAAATTCTAGATAAGCCACTGTTGTAAATGACAATAGAAATGTACATATTTATCCAAACATAAAATTCACTGAACAAGTCGATAATTTCAAATACCTAACACTTCTTATTTTAATTAAAAAAGATATAGAGGTAGAAAATGACAATATAATAAAAGGCAAAAGTATAAAACTCATTTCATTTTACATTTTAATATTGTGAAAAAAACATTACAGAAAGAACAACACAAGGAAATGAATCATGGGTGAAATATTTTTTATCAAATTCCTTAGACAGAAACGGTCAAGTTGACGTTGTTTATACCGATTTTGCAAAGGCCTTTGACCGTATAGACCATAAAATTATTCTGCATAAATTAAATTCCTTCTGTTTTTCCACCTCCCTCATTCAATTAATAGCCTCATACCTTGATAATAGATTGTTTTTTACATATGTTCTTGGTTGCACCTCTCATTCCCTTCGGGTCACCTCCGGTGTACCACAGGGCTCGAACCTGGGTCCCTTACTTTTTCTTATTTTTATAAATGATATTACGGAGTGCATTCATAACAATAAACTTCTCTTCGCTGATGATCTAAAAATCTTTCGAAATATAGATAATATTGATGATTGCTTTTCCCTTCAACAAGATCTGAATCATTTAAGTAACTGGTGTGATTTAAACAAGCTTCAACTTAATATTTCAAAATGTAAAGTTATGACGTTCACTAGAAAACAGCAATATGTTACTCACAACTACAATGTGTCATCCAGTTCTATTGAAAGATGTATGAAATCGACTGATTTAGGAATCATATTTGATCCTCAACTTACTTTTACGCCACATATCCAAAACCTTGTATCCTCTTCTCTAAAAATGCTTGGATTTATTATGCGTAACAGTCGCAATTTTAATAACATTCATACTATATTTACTTTATACTATGCTTTCATACGATCGAAACTTGATTACTGTGCCTTAATCTGGAACCCAATTTATACTAATCAAATAACTTTATTAGAAAATATTCAAAAGAAATTTTTGAAATTTGTTTATTTTAAAATAATGCGCACTTATCCCCCACAAACTTTGTCTTATGATACTCTCATCAACATATTTTCAATGCCAAAGCTGTGTGACCGTAGGACACATTCTTCCATCCTGTTTCTTAATAAACTTATCAACAACCGAGTGGATGATCCTTTGTGCCTTAATTTGATATGTTTTAAAGCTACTCCCGTAAGAACTAGGAGCACTAATTTATTTCACCTGCCCATACCTCATACCAATATTTTATACAAATCTCCCATCCACCGCATGTGTGCACTTTATAATTCTCTCTCTCTTCAAGACCAACCAGACTTATTTATTTAATACTTGCCGCTTTAAATTTAAATTTAAACTGTCTATTTTGTTAATTGTTTTGTTACTTATAACTTGTAATGTTTGGGTTTGACTGATGTTATTGTTCAATCTACCTGTCCTGTAATTGGTTTCTCTGTAGGACAGATATATTTAAATAAATAAATAAATAAATAAAAGGGAAAAAATCAGAAATTGAAGATAAAATGACTTGAGCGATAATCGACTGAGGAATGGATGAGGGTCCCCGAAGGAAAAATAATCGGACAAGCTGTCTGCAGTGAAATTATTTATTTCAAGCCAAACGTTTCGACTAAAACAATACAGCCCGATTCACAAAAAAGTTTAAGCTAATCCTCATTTTTGGATTAGTGAATTCTATTCTATTCCGGTTTTTAAAATTTAATTTTCATATTATCAATAAAGGTAGATACTAGGAATAGATTAGACTATATTTTAAGATATAAACTGTCAAAATTAGATTTTATATTATACTCATAAACTGAGGGATGTCAATATTGTCAATAATAGAATAAAGGAACTATAGAAAATCAAGATGAAAAATTTTTATCTCAGATTTCATTTCAATACAAAACTTTTCTATCTGTCCATTGAAATCTTTGAAGTATTTCCGAACAATCAATTCCCTCATAAATATCATGTTTACCTCTTGGAAACCAATATTCGATATATGATCTTTTCATCTTCCTTATTTACTTTGTGGGCACCGCATAGTTCCATGAATTGTCCCTACAAGTGTCTGTATTTGTGAATCGGCAAATGATTGATTCTAGTGGTACTTGGACCACCCGAATGGTGCTATCGTCACCTGCTTGCGGTCACTCAGGTGTGGTCCTTACGTAATCAAACTTAAACCCGTTCGAACGGAAAATATTTTAGCGAACAAGAAATGGTGAAGCTCTTCACACTTAGCGACAAATTTTTTGGATGTGATGGAAGATCCAGTTGAAATGATTACTTTGAAATGTTTCTTAGAACCCACAAAAAATTTCAGATGAATTGAGGAAATATCTAGTTGATGAATTTCCTGTTGTAAACTGTATTAAATTAAATAAATTAAAGAAGTCAATATTATTTTAAACTAACACGAGAATATTTATTTTTAACACGACTATAAAGTTTTATGAATATTAAAAAAAGTTACGACTAAAATCTATCGTACTAATTAGAAACAAATATAAAAACTATAATCGTATATTTTAAGCAGGAACTATAAATAAAAATAAAAAAATAGATGGTCTAAAATGAGAATATATGTATATTTATTTTGTTCTTTAAAATAGAACTATTCGGATTCACAAAATGTTAAACTCATCATTGATTTTTTTTTAACTTTGATCATTCTTAATTAATTTATTTATTTTAACTTTTTATTGTTTTTTGTACGTTTCCACTGTGTAACAAAGGAATTTTGTTTATCTTAGGCGTCGGGATTAAAAAAAGAAAAATGATTTTTAAATTTATCTGTAAAATATATGGAAAAAGTATTAATGTATACCTGTACAAAATTCAATAATCTATAATTTTCCAATGACACTAAATGCGAAAAAATGGCATTTAATCTCGGATGACACCTTCGCTAACCTAAATTTGTTGACAGTGAAAAGTCAACTCTATAAAGTGTCAAAATTACAGTAAGTCAAACAAATTTTGTAACTCACTAGTAGTATTTTTAAAACCTAGCAACCAGTTTTATTTTGTAATATCATCACACCTCAAGATATCCTTTCGGGATTGGTGGATTAAAAAGTCTTGTAACTCCGTTATGCAAGCAGCCGCAAGTGTCAGTTTCGTCTGGGGCGCGAGTTGTGAGACACGCTGTATGTTAGTAGACTTTAAGAAATACCGCTAATCCCGTCAATGAATTGGAACCATCTTAAACATTTTAAAGAGAGTAGAACAAGATTCCTAATAGAATAAAAGAATAGATATAATTTTTTATGGATATAAAAAATGTTAAATTCTATATAAAACGCAAATGGCATGAGGTACACAACAGATTTTTATTTGTGATTAATTTTAGTCTTGAAGCCAGTTGCATGAAACGTTGTTTAATCGCACGTTGTAACCATGGTTACATATTAAAAATACATTGGAAAATAAGCCTTAACGTGTTTAAAGTTAACAGTGTTTATTTGAAATTGTCGCTAAATTGCACAAAAATCGTCATTAAAAGCTTAGAAAAAGACATTAAAGTAATCCATTATACGACGATTTCATGCAACTTCTAAAAACTGTCCTCTAAAATTAATAGGTACCTCGCTAAGTATCTATAATTAAATACAAAAACTAACATTGATTCCTCGTATGACATCAAAAGCAAAAAAAAACCCACGTGTTTTAAATAATTTAAAACATTTACAAAAGTTCACAAGTTCCTAGAATGTTTCTCTGCTTAAAGATCTATAAATATATCCCAAATTTGGTAACACAAATTAATATTGGAAAAAGAGCGAACGGCGCGGCATGCTTGACCATCCGATTAATCACGAATCACGAGCCGGAGCCGATCACGAGAGCACGATTACGATTACTGACCGTTACAGGAAACATTCAACCTCAGAGCGCACATAAATATCTCCAATTTAGAGGCCCAGGTTCAATACTTTCACCGAGTAAGGTTACGCACTAAATCAACGACGAGGTTTTTTTGCAACAGTTAATTATAACTTCGTCTGAATGTGTGGGAGAAAGATTTGGACAAGTTTTTATGAACTTATCGCTACATCTACAACTTAAGAAAGGTTATTCAATTGATTTAAAAGATTATTTTTCATAAAATTAACCAATCATTTGATTCATCCCAAAAAATTAATAATTCATTTTTTATTCATATGTAAAACAAAAAATCTGTTGTGGCCAGCACACCTCTCGCCATTTCCATATCAGACTATATAAGTATTGTATTGCACTTCGCTATCGAACCGTCGTTTTATAACAAAATATTACAGAACTTTACCCAAATATTGTTTTTTATTGTATTTAATATGTCATATGTACACATATAATTCTAATTATATCTATTTTTCATTGTATGAGGAAGTTCCTATGTGAGAGATTCTTCCAATTCATTAACCAGATTGGCGGTATTTCTGATTGATATATGAATATTACCTATAATTTCAAATATTTAATTAATAAAACAATAAGATAGATTAATGTACTTCTCAGAAAAAGCTATCAAAATGTCACTAAAACTGTTGATTTTTGACAATGAAATCTGTCATTTACAAATTATGTTATAAACAACAGGTTTCCTTAGTGTAGTTTCGCCTAATCGACTATCTCGATATTCTATATATTATACCGTCTTTATCTCTAAATTTATAGAAGATATAATAAAAATTTAAATGTATCAGGTGTAGAATTTTGTTTTTCAAAAAATATTTGGAAGAATTTCTTTTAAAAACTACTACTTCCGGTTGTTCAATTGTTACCAAAACCTTTTCAGCTCTTCCCAGGAGTGTCAGATTGAGGAATTCATAGTTAAACAGGTCTTATGTCTTGCTCGCCAAGACCGCCACTTGGACGATATCATTTTCCAAACATTGTGAAAATAAAACGGCATTATATGTACTTTCGAGCAATAAAAACCTTTTTTATGTGTCTTGAACCGTTTTCTTACAATTAACCGTTCAAATCAGAGAGGTCATTCTGTCCCACTCTGTATTTTACTTTATGAAATATAATATTAAAATTTACTCTGAAGCATCAAATTGAGTCGAATTGTATAATTCATTTTTGTTGTTCTAAAGTGTTGCCATACAAAACGTATGTAATTATAGTCTATTTGAGAATGACTGGCAGTAATAAATCATTATTTGCAAGAGTAGTATTGGATTTTTACCAGCAATGCGGCAAATAAAACTACCAGAAAAATCAGTTGTAACTACACTAGGATGGTCAAAATAAGCCGCACGTTTTGTACCTGGAACGAAACTTGTCGAACAATAGAAATGCCGTCCGATAATCCCCGTCGGACTGTGTCATAGACGTAGATAGGATTTGTAGAGTGATCTGTTTATACATTTACTAAAAATAAAAGTTTTTAATATTTAAATATAACTTTCTCAGTCATTATTATTATATTGCATACATTTAATATTTACATACATACATTCAATATTTACATTTTTATTTGTTACATACTAAAATTTATACTTATTTCATGTGTGTTGTCAAGATATTGGTACCTGTCATATTTCTATTAAATATACATATTACATTACATATACTTATATATTTATACATAAATTATTAAAAATCAAAATCTGATTCTGAATCTTGTCCTACAGAAATTATAAATGGCTCGATCGTTTCGTCTATCAGATGGTCAAGTTTGCACATTTGGTCTTCTTCCTTTATGACATGTTGAATACAGTTTTTCCAATTATCGGCAGTCACATGTTTTAATACATCCATAAAAAGTTTTTTCACATTGTCCAATTTAAAAGTGGTGTTGTTTCGCGCTACTTCACCTTTAACTTGAGCCCAAACTAATTCAATTGGATTGAGCTCGCAGTGATAGGGCGGTAAACGAAGGACAGTAATACCGCGATTCGCTGCCGTATCATCAATAACATGATGAATAAATTTATGTCTATGTAATTTAGCTATAGCCAAAATCTCAGTTTTGACAATTCCCATCTCAAAATTAATATTTTTTGACGATAGCCACTGTTCTATGTCATGATTTCTCCACGCACTTGTTGGAAGTTTTTCACTTACTTGCGAATGATAACTGGCGTTGTCCATAACTATGACCGAACCCTGAGGTATCAAATCCAGCATCTGTTCAAAATATTCTTCAAAAACATCTGCATTCATCTCTTCATGATAGTCTGCAGTTTTTCTACCGAATTTAGTCATTTCGACTATCCTTGTGCAAACAATTATTGGCGCGCCACTGGAATGTCTTTGACAGAATGATTTATTACTGCCAGTTATTCTCAAATAGACTATAGTGTGCCATTCGGAATTATATTTATTTGTAGAAGACCTAAATCCTCAAAACTATATGCACCTGTTTTAGTTTGGTTAAAGCCCAAAAGGGCGAGGGGGTTATTGTTTTGATTTTCATTGTTATCTTGTTGTTGCTTTATTTCATATTTTACTTAAGGTAGAAGTTGTCTCAGCGATGCGTCGTTAGAATTTAATAGCAACAGTGCAATATTCTGGATTAGAATCTATCTTGTCCAGCGTGCAGTTTATAATTTGAAACTATCTTTCCTTACGCATATCCTGGTCTCGTATTATCTCTAATTAGATAAGCGGTTATTACATATTAGGTATAGTGTGTTAGTCCAAAGCAGAGATCATATTGCTATGTGTGAGCGCGTGTTGTCTTCACAGCACACACACACACACGCAGCGAGACTCATGCAGACTAGGCCTCGTGTTACGTGTCTCGGCGGCACCTCGAGACCTTTCCCACGGTCTCGCACGGACAGCCGACTATCTGCACCGCTCTTAGTGTATCGCACAGCGTAGCACACACCGACACAAAACATCCACACAGAGACGGACACTGGACACACAGTATAGTTTACCTATTCACTAATATTCAACAAAAAGGGGTATCTGCATCGTGCTGGCAGATACATTTTTAAGTTAAAATATATCATCTATTGAGATCTCTTCATAAACAGAAAAAATAGACAGAAATTCAGTTGATCTCGGAGACTTCAACGCTAGATTATAGGCTCCTATATTCAAGATTATGAAAAGCATTCTGTGTACAAATAAAACTCAATTTTGGACGTCCAATATCTTTTTTATTATTATTAACTAAAAACACAAATAATATCACAACATTTCGGTAGCTAAGTATCTGCTGCCGTCGTCAGGTGTACTGATAATACCAATAACTAATTTCTAATACTACTAGTCTTATATATAGTGAAATGAGGGTGGTCAAGTGTGGTTGGGAGTTCAAGTATGTCCGGTGGTCCATGATGTCTTTTGAGAAATGATCTTCTTCCAAAATGCTTTGATTTCCACACTAGCTTAACTGAAAATCTTTTCCCAATTTCTCATGGTGAAAAATTTCGTTGGGAAATGTGATCCTCTATGGAGATGATTTTCGCGTTGTCCCATAAAATTTTGTGATGGTCCAGTGTCCTCTTTGCTTCGCCTATATATACTTTCCCATTTTCACAATCTACTTGGGCTGCGTTCCAAAATCAAGATTACCTAGTATTGGAGTAGGCGTTACAGTACGATGATGTAATTTAGGAGAGTAGTGTGTTTTGGAACGAATGAGAGTTTAGTTGAAGTAAAAAATTGAAACTAAATTATAAATAATTTTAAAAAAATTAACAAAACTATTTTTAATTACCATACGAATGTCAAGCCCGTATTACAAGTGTACTTTTATAATAAAAGCGCTTTTATGGATTACTCTCCTCAATATAATGTGAAAATACGCTCCATAAAAGCGATTTTATTATAAAAGTATGCTCGTAATACAAGCCAATATGTTTACATATGTTTATTTTCAACCAAAAGAATGTTTTCTTCCTCAAGAGCATCCATGTTTGAAAATATTGTGAAGTAATTTCTGTGCCCTCCTCTATGGTAGGGTAAATAGAGTATCACTTAGGAGTAAACTCTGGCTATTTTGGAACAAGTTATAGTCTATTTGAGAATGACTGGCAGTAATAAATCATTCTGTCAAAGACATTCCAGTGGCGCGCCAATAATTGTTTGCACAGGGATAGTCGAAATGACTAAATTCGGACAACGCCAGTTATCATTCGCGAGTAAGTGAAAAACTTCCAACAAGTGCGTGGAGAAAACATGACATAGAATATAGCTAAATTACATAGACATAAATTTATTCATCATGTTATTGATGATATGGCAGCGAATCGCGGTATTACTGTCCTTCGTTTACCGCCCTATCACTGCGACCTCAATCCAATTGAATTAGTTTGGGCTCAAGTTAAAGGTGAAGTAGCGCGAAACAACACCACTTTTAAATTGGACAATGTGAAAAAACTTTTTATGGATGCATTAAAACATGGTCACTCTACAAATCGTATCTACGTCTATGACACAGTCCGACGGGGATTATCGGACGGCATTTCTATTGTTCGACAAGTAAGTTTCGTTCCAGGTACAAAGCGTGCGGCTTATTTTGACCATCCTAGTGTAGTTACAACTGATTTTTCTGGTAGTTTTATTTGCCGCATTGCTGGCAAAAATCCAATACTACTCTTACATATAACGATTTATTACTGCCAGTCATTCTCAAATAGACTATAAGAGTAAACTGTGAGAGTAAGATTAGTAGGTTTTTTAGGGCTATAGTGGTTTGGAATCTTGTGGTAATTCCGGATTTTTGACTTATATAATTTCTTCAGAAATTTATATCATTATGATAGAAACTATTAACTACTCTTCAGGTTTAAAATATATCCTCTATAGGGACCTTTTCATAAACAGAATGTCGAAAATATAGACCGAAATTCCGCTTTGATTTCGGAGACTTCAACGCTGGATCAGACGACAAAATATTCTTGCTCCGTCCCTGTTAGGCTTCCCTCCTTATTGGAGTTATCTGTTCCCCACCCAGCTAGTGTATAGTCTGGTCGCAGCCACCTACTCAACCACTGACCGACAATCCTCAAGTCTTGTCTTTGTCACACACACAACACAACACATATACTAGGACTTGACTTATCTTTTTCTTGCGAAGCGACACATCGCGTCATCGTGGTTACTGGCTAACTTTGTAGCGCTCAGATAATAGTTTGTGGTTATAACCATTTGTTTTGAAGAAGATATAGGAGTTTTAAATATAGGGGAGTGTTCATGCTAATTTGCACCAATAAGGTTTAAACCGTTTGTTGTTAGAATGATTAAAACTTTGTTTGGGTTCCCGTATGTTCAGAAGAAGAACATACGAGGATGGGATGGTTAATACTCGGCCTAAGATGGATAAAAACAAAACATGGAACTAAAAATGATTTCTTCTACAGTCACTATAGAAAGTAGCCATTTGCGCTCTCTTTTGTCAACGCAAAATGTCACTTTGCCGCTCATGCGCGACAAAGTAGAAAAAACGCTCGCTGTCCAAATTTCTAAGTATACAATGTTGAGAAATGTCACTTGTCTACATTCTTAATGAAAATGTTTAGTTAGGAACTAATGGCACTGTAATTACACATTTATCACGTTCACAAGTCAATTTGATATATGTTCTGTCGGTATTTAACATAACCTAACAAAATGCCACACTGCTGTGAAAATGAAATAGGGCATTCATTTACAAAAACGAAAGTATAAAATGCTTAGATTAGATTGAATAAAAACTCAAGAAGAATGGAAAGTTGCGAGTCGTACTGACATCTGATCTCTAGTTAACTATTTATTTTGATTACAATAAAGTTATTAGTTATTTCGTTACTTAAATAATTGCGAGAAGTCAGTCAATGCACATACATGTCTATATAATCACAAATTCCTTGAAATATATGGGGTTCCGTGGCCGCGTGCCTGAGTGTCTGGTCGCGAACCCGGGGGAACCGGGTTCGATCCCTACAGACGCCAAATATTTCCAATTTTAAATGGCACAAAAGTGACCCCTGTGGTGCACTCTCCACACCAGCTATGAGTGCCCGTGAGGTGACGCCTGGTAAGCGCCCAAACGGTAAAATATATCGTCATCATTACCGATGTCTACATGTGTTGTAGATACTGGCACACCCAGAAATGGGTAATATGCCGTGATGATATATTTATTTATTTATTTATTTCCTTGAAATATTTGTTAATTTTTTCAGTGTGACAGGCGTGACAACTAACCACACATTTTGCTACAAAAAATCATCAAATCATCACAAATCCTTGCTTCCACGCTCTAATTTTTTTTAATGGAATAGATGGCTAATGTAACGATATAATCATTTAAAAGCCTTTTTAAGTTGAAACCGTATCTTTTGTATTAGCCAATCGTTATTTATTGAGCAGTACTGTAAGTATAAAGTGTACATTTTATTGTTTTTTATGGTGGAGGACCCCATTGTGGCGACTGTAGAAAAAATCTTGTGTGTGTTTCGAGCGTAAATGGACATTGTCGATTTCGAGAGAATGCCGCGCGACGAAGGAGCGCGGCTACAATCTCACAATGGACAATGTCGCATTTTGCGCTCTTAATACACAAATAACTATTATTTTTCGACATAGTCTCCTTGTAACTCAATGCATTTGGTCCATCGATATTCAAGGGCCTTTATCCCGTTGCTATAGGAAGATTCTTCCAGCTGAAATGAACGTAGAGTGTGCAGCCTATTTATTCTAAATAAATTAGGAGTGAAAAGATCCCAGCAAGACAGTGGGTCTGGGTTCAAATCCCGGTGGCTGACATCATCTTTTCACTCTTTCCTAATGTATTTATTCTTCCAGCTGTTCAAAATAGCCATTTGTGCTCTCTATTACTTCCTGATCCGACGCATATTTTTTGCCAGCAAAGAATTTCTTTAAGTTTGAAAACAAACTAAAGTCGGAAGGAGCCAAATCTGGAGAATAGGGTGCATGAGTCAATAAGTCGAAACCCAATTCATGAATTTTAGACATTGCAACAACAGATTTATGGCAGGGCGCATTATATTGGCGATTCAAATTAAATTTTCCCGCCATTATATATCAGTGTTTATGACATCATAACACTGTACGAGCTGTCAACCTGTAATTGATATAATGAATTTTACGCTACTGAAAAAGTTTCAAAACATGAAAATTGTGTTAAAGGATATTTTAAATAGCTTACAATTTCTAGAAAATTTCTGTGAAGGAAAGGAAATTCTATATTATGGACGTATTTTTAGTTCAAATTTTGTCCACCAGATAGAGTTTGCTTAACTTGAATCGCGAATAGGCGGTATATGAAATTTACGCACAAATGCATTAAAATTGTTTGTTTACATCTTAGTTACTAGGGCGGAATATTGAACATTACGCCCGCCGGGCTTTTTGCTAATTTTACTGCCCACCGGACTGTAAAAAAGCCAAAACGCCCGGTAATGATACTAACTTTTATTTAATTATATAAATTTTAGAAATATTTTTTAATTATTTTTAATATAACGACAAAATAAGGTTAACTTGGTCACGTAAAAGGAAAATAGTTGAAGGAGAGGGGGCGATGCCCCCCCTGTTTTAAGTTAGGGGGTGCGATCCGCCCCCTCTGACCCATACTTGCGACGCCCCTGAAAATATCTATTCTTTTTTACGACAATCATTTTAAAAATATATTTCATAGATAGATCTCAGTAGACGACTTATTTTACTGCTGGAGCAATTACTAGCCAACACTTTAAAGTCAGTTATCTGTCTATAGATAGTAATATTTAAACTATCAATATCTTTTTTATGTTTGAAGCATTTTAAAGTGTACGTTATTCCGGTTCATACTCTAATTTCCATCCACTTTCATTCGACTTGAGAAAGTTCAATTTGTTCCAGTATGACGAATACTATTTATCACTCTCGAGTTTAGTAAAAACTCAACACGGTTATCAACATTCTTCATACGTGTCACACAGATAGGAACACATATACTTAAATGATGCACCGACCATAATTACCATAGCGTTTAACAATAATAGCTTGAAAAACGGGCACTCATTTTATATTCTTTCCAAAGACTAATAGCTTAGATTCTAGGGCAGATATTTCATACTTAAATCTTTGAATTGATAAGCATGAAGATGCTATCACTTTTTAAAAGAATATTAATGAAGAGCTATGAATCTGTATTAAGGAAGTCTGTAGATTTCCTGAAATATAATACGACTTCATGTGTCTTGTCATGTGTGGTTTATTTATTATTTATTTTCTTCACAACTTGCAGGCTATGTCATACTAATTTGTCATCTTCCCTCCATCCACTGTTAAAATTTCAAGATAATTAGGCAAACCGTTCGGCAGTAGCCTTTGATTCAAGTTAACTACTTTCTCGTACTCCGCCGGAATTATCTTAGTGTCAATATGAAATTCTGTGTGAAACTTAAAAAATCCGCTACAGAAATGTACGAATTGTTGAAGAATGTTTATGGTGATGAGGGTCTATCTAGTTCTCAAGTTTTCGAGCAGTTTAGAAGATTTAAAGAAGGAAGAAAAGATATCGGAGACGATTAGCAGTCCACTAACATTGTTTTTTTCGAAGTGCGAGTGATTGTTCACATGGATTGGGTGCCTGAGGGGCATTTCGTTAACCAAGCATATTACAAGAAGGTTTCATGCACGGATGAGAAGAAAAAGGGCTGAAATGCGATGGATTCTCCATGAAGACAACGCGCCGGAACAAAACGCCCTGTCCGGCAAGACATTTTTGATGAAATACAAAATCACCGTGTTGGTACATCAACTGTACTCACTTGACCTAGTGCCATGTGACTTACTTTATTCCCAAATTGTAATTCTGCGTTAAAAGGCACCAAATTCGGGGCCGAGATGTAGCTATAGAAAAGCGGCAGAGCTTATGAACAACCTAACAAAAAAGGCCTGCAAGCATTGCTTCCAACAATTGAATATTCGCATGGTGTAGGGTTCGGGGAGGAGACTACATTGAAGGTGGCAATATTTATTTTGTGTAATTTTATATATTGTCAATGTTCTAAGATCAATCTTGTTAATTTGTAGCTACACCTCATAAAATTATAAATAAAACTTTATGGTTGGAGTTCACAGCTTCGAAAATAAAACGTAAATTAACGTCAACTGTCATTTAATACATTCATAATTAATAAGCAATAATACAGTTTTTTAAAATTATATTTAAAATAAAATCCTTTTGCCAAACCGTAAATGGGGTATTCAGACATTTTTTAAAAATATTTTTTTACATTAGTACAGACCAGTAGGACCCTGAATATGTAGCTTTGAGTACAAAAATGTATGCATCACAAAAGATATGAATTTTAAAAAATTTCATCGCAATTCAAATTTTCTTATCATGGCGCGCTTATGACGTCAACTCGATGGTGACATCTGCAACGAACTTCAGCGCCTAAATCCACATGTTCATGACAGCTATTTGCTTGTTTACATATGATTTTAGTAGCAGTGTGTATTTCGGTGTTTGTCCTGTATTTGTTTATGGTAAAAATAGGAGTAATAATTATAAAGTGGACGAAATGTCAAAGAAGAAATATACCCGCGCGTGTTAACTACTGGCTCCATCTGTGTTTTTAAACGAAAATATTTACTTTGAAATGAGCAACAGATTATCAACTTGACGTCACAAATTTCAGGGACGTTTCTAGAGCTGTAACATTAAATTATGAATTAAAACTTTTTATTAAACATGTTTTATTATATTTTTCTACTAGGTATATGAAGATGGAAACTATAGAAAAAAGTTATTATTTTGCATTAATTCCAAATGACAGTTGTTATGTATTTTTTTGTTTGCAAATCCATGTGTTTATATCTTATGCTTAATTTTATTTTCGAGAACTTGAACGCGCATAGTTAGTTACTATCTACTTCAGTTTACTCTTAATCTCATTTGAGTTAATTTAAAATGTATCTATTTCTTGAGAAAATTATCGTTCTCACGTAGAAGTTTACAAAACTGAATAGTTGCTTAAAAACATCCAATTATTTTTGTCACGAACAACTGTTAATAAAATTAGACTACATTCTTACATAAAAATTGTATGTAATGTGTGTGTTTAGAATGAGCAAAGTGAAACGCATTGCAGTCAGGTGGTGTGTGCGGATTGTTTTATGCCTTATACGTGCAACTGTTCAACAAATAAACTGTCCCAGCTGTCTCTGATCCGAGTTGTGCAACTTTAATCACATTATATATTAGTCAGACACACCTTAAGTGATTCATAAAATTTAGAAATGTTAGGCGGGCGACTTTGAAGCTTAAGAGGACGATAACGATATATTTCATGCTAAAAATATATTATCTACTTTGCTTTGCTTTATTTGTTTGAAGTAAATGATGCAATCTTAAACACAGAATATGTACCTATAAATAAATATAATATTACGGTTTTTACTAAGAGCTAGGTAAAGCAGACCACTTGGATTCCTGTAATAATTGATGTATTATTTTTATCTTCCGTCACTTTAAAATGCACTGGTTCCAAATCATGAAAACGCAGGTCGATATCTCGTTTAGTTTTGGAGATATTCAACCTCAAATATTTTCTCAAAATTACACATTTCTGGGCTAGATGTTTACCTAGTTTTGAATTATTGCCCCAAAAGTCAATATACCCCATATTCAGATAAAAACTTCAAAATTTTCAAAAATCTAATTTTCATGTATCTAGATACTTTCCATTGCGCTGATTCCAAATTTTGAAACCGCAGGTCGATATCTCTTTTCGTTCTCGAGATATTTAGATTCAAAGTTCTGCTCAAAACTGCCCATTTTTGGGTATTAACCCAAAAATGGGTCGAGATATGTATTTGGCAACAACCCCATTCGATTCTACGGACAAAATTACATAAGTGTACCAATTTTCATAATTATTGTCCAACCGGTTCAATTTTTATGAATAAAAGTTTGAAAATGGCCAAAATCTGAAAAAATCGTAAGGGGTACCCCTTAAGATTTTTGCGATTTTTGGCCATTTTCAATTATTTTGCTTTAGAGATTGTATGCGGTGTTCAAAAATTCTGAAAATAGGTGTACACGGAGGAAAACGTATTGTAGAAATAGTATTGCTAGAAGTTATTTATATACCACTATTAAATTATAATTCGTTTTATTATAATGATTCAGTTGAAACTGCAAGAGGAGTATTAGGGAAATACATACGTATTTTGCTGGGATCATATATTTACTGCAATCGTATTGTATTATAATAGGAAATATATATTATTTATTTGTGATTCTTATAATTTTTTTTATTATCACTAATAATATTTTAATAATTTCATAAATAAAAATATGAATATCCGCAATATTTTATTTTCATATTAAATATAAACTTTAGATTTCACTTTTAATGAGTATTGTAGTGAGAACTATACTATATTGCTGGAACTAGTAAAAATTTGGTTGTTACAGTAATGTAAATATGACTTTCAGCAATATTTTATTTTCATATTAAATATAAAGTTTAGATACTACTTTTAATGAGTATTGTAGTGAGAACTATACTATATTGCTGAGACTAGTAAAAATTTGGTTGTTACAGTAAAACGTTTGTGATGTGAAGGTGTTCACCTGCTTGTCTACTGTAACAGCATAGCGTGTTGCTTTTTGCGTAGTAAGTGGATAGTGCTTGATGGCTGATGTAGTATTTATGTTTGAGTGTTTGTATATTACATTGGCTAAAAATGTGTGATCATTTTGTGAAAACCTTGTTGCAAGATTGGAAGTTAGACGTATTGATTCCTATATTTGAAGGTATGTGAAAAGCAACTTTATTAAGTCATACATCATGAGATATACAATAATTTGGTTTGTGTTTGCAAGGTTGAAAATATTTACTTCTTTGTTTTAATAGATGAAGGCATAGACACACTTGCATTTAATCTTTTAAATGATTCGGAAATTGACACATTAATTAAAAAAATTGGACTAAGATTAAAATTTAAAGAGAAATTTAAGGAATATACATACATAAATAATTCAGTTGTGGTTATAAATGAGGTACATTTTCAAAACTTCTGAAAATTATTATTACGTGTTACAATGAAAATCGTTTTAGAATATTGCTGCTGCTGATGCTTCAACTTCTAGTTCAAGTTCGACAATATCTGTCAGTAGTGATATCGAAAAAGAAATAGACTCTGTGTTAATGCCTCCTCCAGCATCCATTCCAATTGTTTATGAACTTCAAGGTATGGAAAGTCGAAAAGTTTCAAATTTAAATAATAATTTATAAAGATATTTTAAGCTAATGATGTTAAATTAGTTGAGTGGAGGGAAATTTATATTTGTACACATTTTTCAGATCCAGTATTAACTCAAAATTTATTATTCAAGCCCAAAACTTTATTTCCTAATGTAAGTAAAACTATGAAAATATACTGAATGAGATACATTTGTATGATTAATTTTAGGGTTTGGAATCATTTTTGGAAGAAACATTAGAAGGAAAAATTATTTTGTCGAAGAGAAACAAATTAGACAATGAAAGTAGACAAATTTTATCTCGAATTATCGTAAATTACCTTTTAAAGGCTGATAAAAACTTCAGGTAAACATTTTGCTTATATGAAATATAAAATTTCTCTCAATATGATTATGTATTAGAATTAGTACGGCAGAATTTTCGAGCGCAGCTGAAGAAATACAGTCTGTATTTCCAAACGAGAATAAAAATACTTATTTTATTCCGTACCGTCCAAAAACCAAATTTAGTTCAAAATGTTTGGCAAAAGGAAAATTATGGAGTCGTTACATAAATATTAAACGCCAGTATAAATCAAGTAATAATAGTACAAACCCTGCAACAGGTAAGGATAGCTCTATAATTTTCGTACATAATGAATTAAAAATTAAAT
This sequence comes from Ophonus ardosiacus, assembly GCA_943142095.1. NCBI lineage: Eukaryota > Metazoa > Arthropoda > Insecta > Coleoptera > Carabidae > Ophonus > Ophonus ardosiacus. The sequence goes on from OW964834.1 coordinate 646,537, forward strand.
TTAATTTCAGAATCTGATATAGGAAATATAGACCAGGACCAGGAAGTGGATGAAACAATAAATTCAGAAAAGAATAATTTTCTTAAAGCAGCAATAGAGCCATTCGAAAAAGTTTCATCCTATTGGGATGAGACATATCAATTACGAAAACACATGTTAAAGGATTTACCATTATCAGAATATTTTCATACATACCCCTGTCTGACAGTGCAAAATGGATATCTATTAGTAACTAATAACATGAAATTTGTAAACGCAAATTATTAAATATTATTATTTTAGTTATTGAACGATTATGACAAAATTTATCCTGAATCAAGTAACAATTTATTTAATTATTGGCCTAAAATTGTTAACAATATTATATCTCTAGCGGACAAAAGACATATAAAAAAATATTTATCTAGAGAATTAGGTGAGTTCGAAAAACTTATTTTAATATAAATAATTATGTTATTTCCATTTGTTTTTTAGATAAAAATTTATTGGGATTTTTTATTCTTCCACATTTGTTTCCACTAACAACAATTAAAAAAAAGAAAAAATGTTCATGGAGACCTTCAAAACAAGAAGTCGCAGAAAGTTTTACTCTTCATGTTAATGTAAGTTACCAAACTATTATTATATGCATATATCTTCCATTACATATTCTTTAATTGATTATTTTAGTCCATACCAGAAGCAGAGAATTATATTGAACGAAGAAGACTAAAATTAATCTCTGTGCAAAGTACCCTGCAACCATATATTTTAGTTGTTGGAGATCTCAAGGATCCACAATTTTTTGCCTGTATAGACAATATAAAATACGCATTAAATAATATAGTAACGGCGGTGGATTGCGTATTTAAAATTATAAATGCTACATGTACATGTTACCCGGAAGAATGTGAGATGGTTTGGCTGTTTCTACAAAAAGCTCTTTATAAAGTTAACACCCGGTGGGACAAGCAATTTCCGAACGTACACACAGTCATGTCTGATATTTTTGGTGACATATTAAATATTATTGAGTAAATCAAATACGTAATTTTGAAATTGTCTATTTATGTTAATAAAAATGCTTTGTTTTTTATGTACTTATTATTGTAATACATTTAGAAAATTATCGCAGCATTTCAGACTTATTCATAATTTAAATAATAATAGTATATATAAATGTATCGAAAATAATTGCTATAGAAATTTTTCATCTAGTGATTCATTAAGAAAACATTATTCAAATTGTCATGCAACTTTAAAACAAAATCAAGAAGTGTCAGATGTGGATGTATGTGAGCCATCTAAAAATACTTGTACTAACATCAGTACTGATAATGAAATGTCTGATAATCTAATGCCCTTGCCAACTGAAAACGCATTACACACAGTTTTAAAACAAAACATATTAACTTTCATTGCAAAATTATATGGACAGAACACCTTTACACGCAAGCAAATACAATTTGTAATAGAAAATGTATCATTTCTTTTAACAGATCCAATAGAAATTTTACGCCAAAATTGTTTTACTTTGCTAGATGTACAAAAAGATCCATTTGACACGACATCTCTGTCTAATGATTTTCAATATTTTATGAACATATTCAGTGACTTTCAAACGGAATATTCTAGATTAAAATTTTTTTCTAATGAAGGATTTCTTATTGAACCAAGAAAACATAAAATTGGGGAGCGATTTGAACAAAATCAGAACAATCATATGATTACTAAAAATTGTTATGTACAAATAATATCACCAGCAGCAATTCTAAAAAAGTTTTTAGAATTGCCTGAAATTTTTGACAAAATTTTCACTTATATGGACGAAATTTACAAAGAGAAAAATGTGTTCTCAAATTTGATTCAAGGCAAGTTGTGGCGTGAAAAAATATCAACATTTGATTCAAGTGCAATTATTTTTCCTCTCGTGCTATATTTTGACGAGTTTGAAATTGGTAACCCTCTTGGGAGTCATGCAGGTATTAATAAATTAGGAGCCGTGTATATCAGTATTGCTTGTATTCCTCCAGAATTTAGATCAGAATTAGAAAACATACATTTAATATATTTGTTTTATAGCGATGATTTAAAGAAATTTGGAAATAGAAGAGTATTTTCGAAACTTATTGCAGAAATAAATAAATTAGGTACCGAGGGAGTTAATATAGTTGTAAATTGCAAAACTATTAAAATATATTTTTTATTAGCGTTAATCATAGGGGACAATTTAGGCCTGCATTCCATACTGGGATTTTCAGAAAGTTTTAGAGCAAACTATCCTTGTAGATTTTGCAAAGTTTTAAAAAATAACTTGGTAAATCAGTGTCAGTTACTTCCAGAATTACTTCGTACACGTGAAAGTTATGAGCATGATACATCCCAAATCAGTAATATATCAGAAACTGGAATTAAAGAATATTGTGTATGGAATGATGTCTTCCAATTTCATGTTACAAAAAATTTATCCGTTGACATTATGCATGATCTTTTTGAGGGTGTCTGCAATTGGGAAATGGCTTTACTTCTCCATCAGTTCATAGTAATTGATAAATATTTTTCTATAGATATTTTAAATAAACATATTGAATTTTTCAATTTTGGCTTTGAATCGAAAAATAAACCTCCACTTATTCCTTTGGAAAGTATAAAATGTAAGCGATTAAAAATGTCGGCGAGTGAAATGTTATGCTTCGTAAGATATGGAGGTGTAATATTTGGTCACTTAATTCCATACAATAATAAATATTGGCAATTATATATTATGTTGCATGAAATAGTTTCAATAGTAACTGCAAGCTCAACTCAATTTGAAACTTCTGATTTATTATCATGTTTGATTAGCGAACATCATGATTTGTTTAAAAAGTTATTTAACATTCCATTAAAGCCAAAACACCATCATATGTTACACTATGCTACTGTAATGGAACTCGTTGGCCCATTAGTTAATATATGGTCTATGCGTTTCGAATCGAAACATAGAGAATTAAAATCAACTTCTAATGTCATAGCTTCTCGCGTTAATATACCCTATTCGATTGTTTTAAAACAACAATTACGATTTTGCACACGACTTATATTAAATAAAGGTTTTAGTAACGAACTTGAAATAGGAAAAAGAAGAAAATTGACCAATTTGAATATTATTAATGAATGGAAAATAGTACTTCCCCCTAACTTTCAAATGGATATAGACACTGTAAGTTGGGTGAAAATAAGTGGCACAATGTACAAAACTGATTTTATTTTAATGTTGCATGCTGATGTTTTGCCCATTTTTGGTAAAATACATATGATTTTTGTTAACAACAGAAAGGAAGTATTATTTATTTTAAAAACATTTAACACTCTTTGTTTTAACGATCATTATAGTGGTTATGAGGTACAAGAAACTGAACTATATTACTCTTTATTATATAAAAATTTAGAATATATATCGCCAGTAATATTATCAGTTTTACCAAATAACAAAAATGTTACTGTTTTGCGTTATAATTAGTTTAAAATGCTGCAATATTCTTTAATGTAATAACGTAATATGTTTATAGCATAATTCTTATTTTTTTATAGATACTATATTCTTACAATATTTATTAAAATATCATTTTCTTTTTTAAATATTTCATTTAAACATTTATATACCATACATAGGCATATTTACTCGTTGTTCATATAAGTTTAATTGTTACATATAATAAATTTTTTTACTACAATAATTTCATATTTTTATTGTACCTGATTCATTTATAATCCTTAAGTATAATTATAATATATACTAGTATTTTTATATATGTAGATAATATATTTAATAAAAAAATTTAATTGTATCTCTTTCACTAATTATTTATAATTAATATACACCTTATTTACTATTGCTACATACATTATACCACTATTTATATTGTATATTAAAGACTATTAAATTGTTTTGTAGCGAATAATAAAAATATTCATGTATATTGAAACGCCAACTATACCATTTATTTATTACAAGAAAACGGTATCGCTCTGATTATTAAATACTGTTCACAGCGACAAGTATGCTATTTATTTCAAATTTACAAATAATTTTGTTATGGTAATTAAAATATTAGAATAACTTTTAAATATAATAGAATTGCTAAGGTATATAATACATTTTGCTGTCCGTTATCGTACTAAATTATATATTTGCTATCATTAGAATTTTAATAATAAGTATAATATATTTTTCTCAGTGTACTTATGTAATTTTTCCCGTAGAATCGAATGGTGTTGACGCCAAATTCATATCTCGACCCATTTTTGGGTTATTACCCAAAAATGGGCAGTTTTGAGCAAAACTTTGAATCTAAATATCTCGAGAACGAAAAGAGATATCGACCTGCGGTTTCAAAATTTGGAATCAGCGCATTGAGAAGTATCTAGATACATGAAAATTAGATTTTTGAAAATTTTGAAGTTTTTATCTAGATGTGGGGTATATTGACTTTTGGGGCAATAATTCAAAAATGGATAGAGATATAAACTTGGTAGTAATATTATTTGATTGATTGAAGACAACGCTACGTAAGTGTACGCATATTTAGAGTATTTAAACAACTGAGTGAATTTGTAGAACCTGGGGAACTGGGTTCGATCCCGACCGACGCAATGAGTGCCCGTGAGGTGACGCCTGGTAAGCGTTAGCACGGTACAAATATGTCATCATCATTACCGATATATGCGATAAAGCAGATTGTGGCACACTCAGAAATGGGTAATATGCCGTGATGATATATTTATTTATATTTCATAAAATAGAAGCTAGAAAGCTATTCTTTGACAGTAAATTTGACGTTTTGTATAAATTATAGCAACAAACATGATTTGTTTAATTAGTGCGCGTCAACTTCAAGGCATAGTGTGCTCCTGCAAAACCCTAAAATCTTCCTAAAATCCTAAATAATCACTATATTTAGGGCATATAAATTTTAGGATTTAGATATTAGGGTGATAAAAGTACAACATCTGACACATCTCATAGCCTTAGTAAACTTAAAACAGATATTGAGGATGATTACAGGACACAAATAATATGCAGAATACCGTGCGATGACTGTCTATCGAAGTATACGGGACAGACGAAACGGAATCTAAAAACAAGGATAAACGAACATAAGAAAAATTGCAACAACAGAAACACCAATAATGGAAAATGCGCTCTAGTTATATAGTCATGTGGAATAAGTTGGCCATAAGTTTAACTTTGGCGACGTTAAAGTAAAAGACACAGAAGTTAACTTACTTAAAAAACTCACACTTGAAATGCTGCATATTAATAATGATTCTAACAAAATTAATCAAAAACCGACAGCGCAAACATAATTAAAATCTATACTAATATATTAAAATTTATAAAATATAAATATATCATTGCGGCAATCTATTTTGTCACAGATATCGGTAATGATGATGACATATTTGTATCGTGCGGGCGTTTACCAGGCGTCACCTCACGAGCACTCATTGCTGGCGTGGAGAGTGCGCCACAGGGGTCATTTTTGTGTCATTTAAAATATTTGGCGTCGGTCGGTATCGAACGCGGTTCCTCAGGTTCGTGGCCAGACACTCAGGCACGCAGACACGGAACCCCATAATAATTGTAGTTTACTAATTATTGCATTTGTTTGTTTGTATGTGTGTGTGCGTGTGTGTACTATTTTATATTATACTCCTAAACTGAGGGATGTCAATATTGCTCCTACAAAACCCTAAAATCTAATTCGTAAAATCCTAAATAATCACTAAATTTAGGGCATATAAATTTAGGATTTAGATATTAGGGTGATAAAAGTGCAACATCGGATACATCCTTAACATATTAAAATGTAAATAAGTGCATAAGGTCATGTGTAACATTTTCTTCTCATGGTAGGTACATGACGCCTTAGGTAGGGTAAGCTACAAATTATCATCATTCACGTTGTATCTTCTACCCTCCCATCTAATTAGACGTTTCGCTCTAGCAACCTCAATTACAGTCATTTCCCAAGAATTTATTCCGGTGAACAATACCTTCCACGGCTTCATTCATCATTCTCCACATCACACGCTACACAATAATTGATCAAATTAATAGTAATTTCAGTTTTGCAATCAAAATATTCTAATCGCTACAAAAATATAATTGTAAGTGGGTATAATGCATGCATAATTAATGCAGAATTACCATAGTTTCCTCATACATAATCGCTATTATTATAACTTTACGGACGTACGGACGGTATACGAGGATTATTGTTGCGGTGAAAATGGAGAAATATTATCATGTTTATCAATGCTACGCCTTGTACTAGTGACATTAAGACAAAAGGACACACATTAAACATAAATGCATCATTACATCTTTGTTCTCTATTACTAGGTGTGTCAAGATTTCGGTGATTAATGATACACTTATTTTATATGTAGATGATATATACAGTCTTAACCGTATATACCTACCTAAGCATTTAAAACAGTTGAGGAGGGTGCATTTCAAGGTTGTTGTCGTATACTTCTCTACAGGGTATAAGGGAATCCGAAAAGTAACGCCCGTACTTTTTTCAAATAAATTTTGTTCTCAAGTAAACCGTTTAGCCGGAAATGATTTTTTTACAATTATGCAATAAATTTTAAATATTCGCCAAGGCTGTACTTATAAAAATTTCACAACCAAATTTTGGGTATATATACAACTCAACCCGTAGATTCCAAAAATCGATGAGTCGACTTCGTAGGTCTACCAATTTTTGGGGTGACTGCCCCTTACCCAAAAACGGGTGGTGTTAGAAAATTGGCTTATCGATTTTTGGAATCTACGGCTCGAGTTATATATGTACCCAAAATTTGGTTAAATAATAATAATAAACAAAAAAGTTTTTTTCCAAAAATATTCTTTTAAATTAAAATGAGTCCAAGATCCTGTTTTCAAAAATGTGAGAATTTTTAAAAAAAGTTTCAAACTAACCCCCCCTACAATTTAATTTTGAGAAACTTTTTTCAAATAAATTTTATTCTCAAGTGAACCGTTTAGCCGGAAATGATTTTTTTTACAATTATGCAATAACTTTTAAAAATTCGCCTTGGCTGTAATTATAAAAATTTCACAACCAAATTTTGGGTATATATGAAACTCAACCCGTAGATTCCAAAAAGCGATGAGCCAACTTTGTACGTCTATCAATTTTTGGGGTGACTTTCCCTTACCCAAAAATGGGTGGTGTTAGAAAATTGGCTTATCGATTTTTGGAATCTATGGCTCGAGTTATATATGTACCCAAAATTTGGTTAATTAATAATAATAAACAAAAAAGTTTTTTTCCAAAAATTTTCTTTCAACTTAAAATGAGTCCAAGATCCTATTTTCAAAAATGTGAGAATTTTAAAAAAAGTTTCAAACTAACTCCCCCTACAATTTAATTTTGAGAAACTTTTTTCAAATAAATTCTGTTCTCAGGTGAACCGTTTAGCCGGAAATATTTTTTTTTACAATTATGCAATCATTTTTAAAAATTCGCCAGGGCTGTACTTATAAAAATTTCACAATCAAATTTTTGGGTATATATGCAACTCAACCCGTAGATTCCAAAAATCGATGAGCCAACTTCGTAGGTCTACCAATTTTTGGGGTGACTGCCCCTTACCCGAAAATGGGTGGAGTTAGAAAATTGGCTTATCGACTTTTGGAATCTACGGCTCGAGTTATATATGTACCCAAAATTTGGTTAATTAATAATAATAAACAAAAAAGTTTTTTTCCAAAAATTTTCTTTGAAATTAAAATCAGTCCAAGATCCTGTTTTCAAGGATCTTGGACACATTTTAATTTCAAATAAATTTTGTTCTCAAGTGAACCGTTTAGCCGGAAATGATTTTTTTTACAATTTGCAATAAATTTTAAAAATTCGCCAAGGCTGTACTTATAAAAATTTCACAATCAAATTTTGGGTATATATGCAACTCAACCCATAGATTCCAAAAATCGATGTGTCGATTTCGTACGTCTACCAATTTTTGGGGTGACTGTCCCTTACCCAAAAATGGGTGATGTTAGATAATTGGCTTAACGATTTTTGGAATCTACGGCTCGAGTTATATATGTACCCAAAATTTGGTTAATTAATAATACTAAACAAAAAAGTTTTTTTCCAAAAAATTTCTTTGAAATTAAAATGTGTCCAAGATCCTGTTTTCAAAAATGTGAGAAATTTAAAAAAAGTTTCAAACTAACCCCTCCTACAATTTAATTTTGAAAAACTTTTTCCAAATAAATTTTGTTCTCAATCGAACCGTTTAGTCGGAAATGATTTTTTTTATAATTATGCAATAACTTTTAAAAATTCGCCAGGGCTGTACTTAAAAAAATTTCACAATCAAATTTTGGGTATATATGCAACTCAACCCGTAGATTCCAAAAATCGATGTGTCGACTTCGTAGGTCTACCAATTTTTGGGGTGACTACCCCTTACCCAAAAATGGGTGGTGTTAGAAAATTGGCTTATCGATTTTTGGAATCTACGGCTCGAGTTATATATGTACCCAAAATTTGGTTAATTAATAATAATAAACAAAAAAGTTTTTTTCCAAAAAATTTCTTTGAAATTAAAATGTGTCCAAGATCCTGTTTTCAAAAATGTGAGAAATTTAAAAAAAGTTTCAAACTAACTCCCCCTAGAATTTAATTGTGAGAAACTTTTTTCAAATAAATTTTGTTCTCAAATGAACCGTTTAGCCGGAAATAATTTTTTTACAATTATGCAATAACTTTTAAAAATTCGCCAAGGCTGTACTTATAAAAATTTCATAATCAAATTTAGGCTATATATGCAACTCAACCCGTAGATTCCAAAAATCGATGTGCCGGCTTCGTACGTCTACCAATTTTTGGGGTGACTGTCCCTTACCCAAAAATGGGTGGTGTTAGAAAATTGGCTTATCGATTTTTGGAATCTACGGCTCGAGTTATATATGTACCCAAAATTTGGTTGATTAATAATAATAAACAAAAAAGTTTTTTTCCAAAAAAATTCTTTTAAATTAAAATGAGTCCAAGATCCTGTTTTCAAAAATGTGAGAATTTTAAGAAAAGTTTCAAACTAACCCCCACTAGAATTTAATTTTGAGAAACTTTTTTCAAATAAATTTTGTTCTCAAATGAACCGTCTAGTCGGAAATGATTTGTTTTACGATTATGCAATAACGTTTAAAAATTCGCCAGAGCTGTACTTATAAAAATTTCACAACCAAATTTTGGGTATATATGGAACTTAACCCGTAGATTCCAAAAATCGATGAGCCAACTTCGTAGGTCTACCAATTTTTGGGGTGACTGTCCCTTACCCAAAAATGGGTGGTGTTAGAAAATTGGCTTATTGATTTTTGGAATCTACGCCTCAGGTTATATATGTACCCAAAATTTGGTTAATTATTAATAATAAACAAAAAAGTTTTTTTCCAAAAATTTTCTTTGAAATTAAAATGAGTCCAAGATCCTGTTTTCAAAAATGTGAGAATTTTAAAAAAAGTTTTAAACTAACCCCCCCTATAATTTAATTTTGAGAAACTTTATTCAAATAAATTTTGTTCTCAAGTGAACCGTTTAGCCGGAAATGAATTTTCTTACAATTATACAATAGCTTTTAAAAATTCGCCAGGGCTGTACTTATAAAAATTTCACAACCAAATTTTGGGTATATGTACAACTCAACCCGTAGAATCCCAAAATCGATGAGTCGACTTCGTAGGTCTACCAATTTTTGGGGTGACTGTCCCTTACCCAAAAATGGGTGGTGTTAGAAAATTGGCTTATCGATTTTTGGAATCTACGGCTCGAGTTATATACGTACCCAAAATTTGGTTAATTAATAATAATAAACAAAAAAGTTTTTTTCCAAAAATTTTCTTTTAAATTAAAATGTGTCCAAGATCCTGTTTTCAAAAATGTGAGAATTTTAAAAAAAGTTTCAAACTAACCCCTCCTAGAATTTAATTTTGAGAAACTTTTTTCAAATAAATTTTGTCCTCAAGTGAACCGTTTAGCCGGAAATAATTTTTTTACAATTAAGCAATAACTTTTAAATATTCGCCAAGGCTGTGCATATAAAAATTTCACAATCAAATTTTGGGTATATATGCAACTCAACCCGTAGATTCCAAAAATCAATGAGCCAACTTCGTAAGTCTACCAATTTTTGGGGTGACTGCCCCTTACCCAAAAATGGGTGGTGTTAGAAAATTGGCTTATCGATTTTTGGAATCTACGGCTCGAGTTATATATGTACCCAAAATTTGGTTAAATAATAATAATAAACAAAAAAGTTTTTTTTCAAAAATTTTCTTTTAAATTAAAATGAGTCGAAGATCCTGTTTTCAAAAATGTGAGAATTTTTAAAAAAGTTTCAAACTAACCCCCCTACAATTTAATTTTGAGAAACTTTATTCAAACAAATTTTGTTCTCAAGTGAACGGTTTAGCCGTAAATGATTTTTTTTACAATTATGCAATAACTTTTAAAAATTCGCCAGGGCTGTACTTACAAAAATTTCACAACCAAATTTTGGGTATATATGCAACTCAACCCGTAGATTCCAAAAATCGATGAGTCGACTTCGTAGGTCTACCAATTTTTGGGGTGACTGCCCCTTACCCGAAAATGGGTGGTGTTAGAAAATTGGCTTATCGATTTTTGGAATCTACGCCTCAGGTTATATATGTACCCAAAATTTGGTTAATTATTAATAATAAACAAAAAAGTTTTTTTCCAAAAATTTTCTTTGAAATTAAAATGAGTCCAAGATCCTGTTTTCAAAAATGTGAGAATTTTAAAAAAAGTTTCAAACTAACCCCCCCTACAATTTAATTTTGAGAAACTTTATTCAAATAAATTTTGTTCTCAAGTGAACTGTTTAGCCGGAAATAATTTTTTTTACAATCATGCAATAACTTTTAAAAATTCGCCAGGGCTGTACTTATGAAAATTTCACAATCAAATTTTGGGTATATATACAACTCAACCCGTAGATTCCTAAAATCGATGAGTCGACTTCGTAGGTCTACCAATTTTTGGGGTGACTGTCCCTTACCCAAAAATGGGTGGTGTTAGAAAATTGGCTTATCGATTTTTGGAATCTACGGCTCGAGTTATATATGTACCTAAAATTTTGTTAATTAATAATAATAAATAAAAAAGTTTTTTTCCAAAAATTTTCTTTTAAATTAAAATGAGTCCAAGATCCTGTTTTTAAAACGTGAGAATTTTAAAAAAAGTTTTAAACTAACCCCCCCTAGAATTTAATTTTGAGAAACTTTTTTCAAATAAATTTTGTTCTCAAGTGAACCGTTTAGCCGGAAATGATTTTTTTTACAATTATGCAATAACTTCTAAAAATTCGCCAGGGCTGTACTTATAAAAATTTCAAAATCAAATTTTGGGTATATAAGCAACTCAACCAGTAGATTCCAAAAATCGATGTGTCGACTTCGTACGTCTACCAATTTTTAGAGTGACTGCCCCTTACCCAAAAATGGGTGGTGTTAGAAAATTGGCTTAGCGATTTTTGGAATCTACGGCTCGAGTTATATATGTACCCAAAATTTGGTTAATTAATAATAATAAACAAAAAAGTTTTTTTCCAAAAATTTTCTTTAAATTAAAATGAGTCCAAGATCTTGTTTTCAAAAATGTGAGAATTTTAAAAAAAGTTTCAAACTAACCCCCACTAGTGTTAATTTTGAAAAACTTTTTTCAAATAAATTTTGTTCTCAAGTGAATCGTTTAGCCGGAAATGATTTTTTTCACAATTATGCAATAACTTTTAAAAATTCGTCAGGGCTGTACTTATAAAAATTTCACAATCAAATTTTGGGTATATATGCAACTCAACCCGTAGATTCCAAAAATCGATGAGTCGACTTCGTAGATCTACGAATTTTTGGGGTGACTGTCCCTTTCCCAAAAATGGGTGGTATTAGAAAATTGGCTTATCGATTTTTGGAATCTACGGCTCGAGTTATATATGTACCCAAAATTTGGTTAAATAATAATAATAAACAAAAAAGTTTTTTTCCAAAAATTTTCTTTGAAATTAAAATGTGTCCAAGATCCTGTTTTCAAAAATGTGAGAATTTTAAAAAAAGTTTCAAACTAACCCCTTCTACAATTTAATTTTGAGAAACTTTTTTCAAAAAAATTTTGTTCTCAAATGAACCGTTTAGCCGGAAATGAATTTTTTTACACTTATGCAATAACTGTGTATTACTAAAAAGTACTGCAATTCTATTATGCCTTTTGATGTTTTGATTCAACAAATTTTTATTTTATAAAGGCGTCATTGTCGTATATGGTGGGAAGTACTTCTCGTCAACTGTCACTGCTTGTGTCACCGTACGGATCAGGGCACTAGAGTTAAAACTCTTTATCTGTTTGTACTTTCACTGGCTTAACTTGACTTCGCTGTAGTTGATGTTAAAATGAAAAGTGTTTCTCTGTGTTTTAGCTCTTGATTCTTTAATAGCTAATTAAAACTGGAGTCTGATCATTAGCGTGTTTTGTTAATGAGCCGTGGGAGACACCAAACAAATGTTGTTTTCATTAATGACTAAAGTTACTTTTATTACTTGAAAGTAAGTGTTTATACATAGGTACCGGAGAAATAGAAAATTTTAACAAAGATACTGCAATCATTATAAATATTTAAATAAAATTTCTATTAAGTATTGTTGTTTCTATATTATCACGTACTGTATTTATATTTTGAATGAAACAGATCTCGAACACGAACGTAGAACTTTAAAATAAATATCAGATTTTTATAATTTCCTGCTTCCCTAATTGTTTCAGATAAAAAAGCTTGAAATAAAAGTTTTAGAGCTTAAAAATCTACATCTGAATCAATAAGCACAATTTATTTTCAATGATTTCTAACAGTAGAAATCAGTTTTGAAAATGTTCAAAATCACACCAAAAATAGATATACCTAGCCATGGTAATAAAACAAAAAATTAACAAATGTTAATCAGTTTATCTATCAAGTTAGATTTATTATTTATTATATATTAAATGATAAATAATTGTCAATAAAATCATTTTCATGAAAGCATATCTGAGAGGTGCAGGATTGTAACATTATCACACAGCATCCAAAGTTAAATATCAACCCTAGACGTAGGCTGGCAATAACTTATAGACTTAATTATCAGTACACTAACTGGGTGGGAGATGCTTCATTACAGCTGAGGGTTTGTGTAGATTACCGAGAGGCGAAGCGCGAGGCTGCAATGAAACACCCACCGACGTATGTATGTATACTATTTTATTCACAATTATCCGCTTTTTGAATCAATAATTGTCAAAATAAATCATTGACTTATAACCTTTAATTTTACCTAAAGGTGACATCTACATCTTCACCAAACAGCACAGCGGTTAGGCGAGGCGAGGCGGCATAGTAGGTCAATTTAAAATTAAGCGGCAAATTTAAATTATACTTTTTATCCATCATCTGATGATATTCTTCACTTTAACATACTTTTGGATAAGAATTCTACATCGATTATATGTATGTATAATAAATCGTTTTTTACCTTCCGTCACCTTTAGATAAGGAAGGTATTGTCTTTGGTCAAAAAATTCGGTGGTGAGTTTTTAATGAAAAAGCACGTTTTAGGGTCCCTACAATACGAATTTACTATTTTTAAGATGATGTCTGTATGTGTGTGTGTGGGTCCGTGTGTGTGTGTGTGTGTCCGTGTGTGTGTATGTATGCCCGTGTGTGACAAATTTTTCTCCGCATTTTTTAAAGCATTAAGGCTCATTCACAGCTATGAAATTAAGCGAAATTATAATTAGTATTTATAATTATATTTATAAATATAAGTTTATGTCAATGCATTCAAATGTCAGCGTTCGAAAGTTTCAAATTAGTACTGAAATTAATTTAAAATAACTTAAAATAAGAATTTTATGCAAACTTCATATATTTCACTTATAATTATAATTATAAATATAAGTGAGCCAATCAGATTGAACAAAAAATTACAAATACAATCGCCACGTCAAATTTGACACTAATTTCATCAATATGAACATAAATAATTTAAATATATTAAAACGTGTAATATTAAAAGGACGATTCATTGCTTTCCTTGCCTACCAATTAAATTACCTACCCGTCATTTTGAATTTAGCTCCTATTTCATTCCACGTTTTCCCGAGGTATCCTTAATTTTTTTATTTTTTTTATTCCATAAATGTGAATTTTCTACTATACATAAAGTAAATTCTTCCATACTCATGTTCATTTCCACGAAAGCAAGGACGAGAGAGGAGATAAAGAATCAAAATGAACAATGTCTATAAATATTCTATGCTGTATCTTAAGTGACGTTGACAATATTATGTCAGATTATAATAAGAAACAAAAATATTGTAATGTCAAAAAATACTAATTACAAATTGTATTTATAAGCGAACATCTAATTAACATGCTATAAGACGGTCATTTTTAAGTATAATTTTTAATTATATTTTTTAATTACAATTATAATTTCTAAGTATAATTTCAGTGCTGTGAATGAGCCTTTATAAAGAAATTAATTTTCAAAAATTAGTCAGCTTTGCTATTTATCATGGAAACAACTGATGCTGATATATTAAAAAAATTCTAATTGACAGATGTCAGTTGCAAGTGCAAAACCAAATATGGAAAGTGTAGGATCACAAAAATGGTATGTCATAGTGCTCCTCGCAAGTGACACGCAGAGAAAGGCCAAAGAGAAGATAGAAGGGCTGTATCGCAGAAGATTAAAGGAATGCCTGTGTCAAGAAGATGTGTTGAACAAGAATGAGTGGAAGAAAAGAGGAAACAGCTACCTCTAATAAAATAGGGGAAGCTGAAGAATAGAAGTGTCAATTACATTTTACTTAGTGTATGTTTATGTTATAATTTTATTGGATTTATAGAATAGAAATAGTATGTGTTCGTGTTTGATTTTACATGATATTATATAGAATCTCTTCCAAGGACCTTTTGGTATGGGATTTGTACAAAATACATCGAATTGACGGAAGGTTTTGTGCTGGCCACAACAGATTTTTTTATATGAGTAGATCTAAATGCTGGAATTTAGAGTCGGTGACAATTTTGTATACATTTCTTGTACATTTCTATAATAATTTTGCAGTGTGCAGCGATACAAATGGGCTTACATATTTTAATAGCCTCTAGAAGGTAAATTTTGCACGCTTTTCAAATTTACTAATGTGGTATTCAGATTATTTTCTCAAATGTTAATGACATTGATAAGCACAAATATATACTGAAAATATTAGTTTATTAGGTCCACAGTCACAGTACGCAGAAAATTATAATTGTATTTGTTTGTAAACATCATAAACTAATTCTTTGTGAATTATACATGAATACTGCTCATGTATTTAAAATATAAACAAATAACTTTTTTATCCTAGGTGACGTTTTTGAGTTTATACAATCTTAACTTGACGTCTAAACGTTATATGTAGTTTATTTTCTTTACTATAAAACTTTGATAAACACAGCAATAAAAATAGCTTTTATGTATTTTATTTTTGAACACAATACGAATTTTTTTCATAACTATTAAATTCAGACATGGATCAAACAAAATAAAAACTTATTCAACTTAAAACTAAATATAAATCAACTTTCAGAAAAAAAAAAAAAAACAAAAGTAATGTCGGTAATAAATTTAAAATAATAGTGCCATGGTTATTCAACATTTATTATTGTTATCAATTTACACTTTTATTTTTTTAGCTTGATACACTTATAAGCAAATTTTGTCAAAAGTAGATACAATATTTAGTTGTAAAGTATTTAATGGATATTTCGTGATACTTTCAAATTGGAGGATCTTGAAAGAAAGGTCTGTCCGAAAAGTATCCGATCTTCCTTTATATTTCCCCGCTGCTGTTATTCTGCGTCATCGGGCTGGTGGCATCCTTCGAAGTAGTCTCCATTTGATTGAAGAATACGCTACCAACAGCCTTTCTACTTTTGGAAGCAGTCTTGGAAATCGTTTTTTGGTAATGCCTTTAGAGCATTCGTCGTATTAGTTTCTTTGTCGTCGAATCGGTGTCCTTTGAGCGACATTTTTAATCTTGGGAACAGCCAAAAGTCGATCTTTATTGACCATTTCCAAATTGTCCTGAGCGATTTCAAGGCGAAGGTTTTTCTGCTCCACCGTTAGCAATTTGCAAATTTTCAGTTTTCGGTATTCCCAGATCATATTCTAGTTCTCGCACAGTCAATCGACGATCTTCATTGATCACAAGTTGCACACGTTCGATATTTTTGTCGTCGAAGGCCGCCCAGGACGTGGGTTCCTATCAACAGATGTGCGGCCATCTTTGAACCGTTTATACCAGTCTTTTATTTGTGTTTTGCTCATACACTCGTTCCCAAATGCCGTCTTCGTCATTTCGATGGTCTCCACACAACTCTTTTCGAGTTTTAAGCAAAATTTAATGCAAATTCGTTGTTCCGATCTTTCCGTCATTTTTTACAATAGCAAAATGCGACAAACGTAAAAAAACACTTTGTAAACAAACGCATGCTGCACGTAAACTAAGGCGATCCGACCAAAACTGCGGCATCTAGGGAATTCGTGAAGCTTTACAGTTGGCGCTAAAATTGTCAGGCGCGAAGATATGAAGGAAGGTCGAATACTTTTCGGGCAGACCTCGTATAGTTATTTTAAAATTTAGTACTTATAGAAATCACACAAAAATTCTTGCTATAGCCCTATTTGTTTCATTCATATTCCACAAGTTCTCAATCGGGTTTAATAGGATATTCCACAGTAATCAAAAATAGTAAAAGTTTATTGAAAATAAGAATGATAATAGTTAAAGGATAAGGAAAACCATATTTCTTTTATTATAAATTATTTCCTCTAGAAGACACGGGGAGTTTTGCTTTTGATGATGCAGGACATGTGCACGAGTGTTTGAGCAAATAGGATCCATGTATGACCTCCGATTTTGAGAAGCCCCTCCCTAACTAAGAATATACTTCTTCGGATGACGTTCTAATTTCTTTATTTTTATAAAATGAGAAAAAAAAGTGAAATAAATTAAGTGAAATGATTTATTTTATGTCTCTGATAATGAATTATAATACGAGGGGAGTTTTTTTTATATTATCTACCTAGCTATGAAAACAACGAGTTAGAGAACAAATAAAATTTTATTTTTCAACGTAAGAACACTAACACACTTATTCCAACGTTTTTCTAATAAAGCTACGCCTGCAAAAAAAATCTTTTGGTAATTCTGCAAAATACGACTCCTCCGCGTTTTCCAAGTCATCATTCGATAAAAAGCGACTCTCTCTCAAATGTTTTTTGAGTTTTGGAAAGAAATAATAGTCGGACGTGGTCAGGACTGTAAGGTGGATGTTGTAATTCGTCAAAGCCGCATTCATTGACTACTGCTTGAACAATTCGTGCTTTATGCACCATGCAGTTGTTGTGCAGAAGCAGCATTTTCTGAGCATAATTGTAGGGTCTTTTTTCGCGTATAGCCGCTTTCAAGTTCTTAATTGTGTCTTTATAGACATGAAAATGTCACAGTAACTTGACGTAAGAAAATTGTCGCGAAAGCATATTGTTTTCATAGCTAGGTAGATAACATAAAAAACTCCACTCGTATTACAATTTAAATATACTTTATTTTGTAATTTGTTTAACAATTTTTCGTGGTGTGTGAACCACTGTTTGTTTACTTCTTGTATATCCACATTACCTACGTCACAAAGCAGATTTAAAATTCGGACCTTAATATCTCGCTTATTTGGAGGAATTTTTAACTCAGACTTTCACATGTGGTCTTATATTTTTGTGTATTACAAGCAAAAAAAAATATTAAAATGTCTATTGTTATATACGACTATTTGCAAATTTTATCAAGAATAATAATTATTTTCAGTGTTTTGCTTGTGGTAGGTATCTCTTAACTTAGACACAGTTTAATATCGACGTATCCCCGTATTGGTTTTGGCTAATTTGCAATAAATCTTGCCAATTCGGCATCCAATATCAATAATTCTTTTGGCAAAATGGCAATGGTAATGAAGCTGTCAGCAGGTATGGTGTAGTGTTGGATAGTGGGTGTAAGTGTGATTGCAACATGTTTGGAACGCCTGGTTTAATGGAAGTAATGTTACGCCTTACCAAGCACAACATACACTAGCGCCCACCCAAACCATTGTGTCGCCAAAGTTATATCACAAGAAATATAAGACAATGACAACGAGTATATCTTTAGATCTTTTGTACCGTGAGAAATGCTGCATTCAATATATTTTTTTTTTTTCACTACTAGCCCAGGAACCCACTATTATTTACCTTTATTTGACATGAGAAATTGTTTTTCACTACCGCTTGCTTGTAACCATGGTAACCTAGGTCAATAATAATTTATTATTAACCTAGGTCATTAATGCAAACTGTCACTTTTCAATCAAACTCAAGCCTCCAAATCAAAGTATTATTTAACTCAGTAAACTATCTACAACACATGTAGACATCGGTAATGATGACGATATATTTTACCGTGCGGGCGGTTACTAGGCGTCAAGAAAAGTATATAATACATTAATATACTCTTAGTTTGCAAACGTTTCGGTTTTTATTAAACCATCCTCAGTGCTGAATAAATATATCATCACGGCATATTACCCATTTCTGGGTGTGCCAGTATCTACAACACATGTAGACATCGGTAATGATGACGATATATTTTACCGTGTGGGCGCTTACCAGGCGTCACCTCACGGGCACTCATAGTTGAATGGATTTTAATATGTAATAATAATAGACAATAAGAGCGATTGGGTAAGCTATTGATGCAAAATTAAACTGTACATAAGTTATTTAAAAAGGAGCATCATTAGATTATATCATTTTAAAAATCACCAAGAATTCGTTGTGGACCACACGAAATGAAGAATAAATTTTTGGGAAAGAATGTTTAAAACGGATGAACTCTTCTTTTTTAGAGTTTTCCTTTTCTCTTTTTTGTAATGCAACCACGAATTTTAGCATTTAATGTTATGTAACACTGACCATTGATTGTGTGACCACATTCCAGATAATCAGTCATTAAAATTCCCCAGGCATCTCAAAGGGCAGTAGCCATAATCTAACTAGACCCTAAATTTGCGAGGTGGATAAGATCCTCCATACTTTGAAATTTCGACTCGTGATCGAAGTGGTAAATCCACGTTTCTTCAACGGTAACAAAGCGACCCAAAAAACTGTTTGGATTTTGATTAAACTACACCAAACTGACTTCTGAGGACGTGACTATCTCTCGCTTATGTTCGGGCGCCAACATTCGGGGTACCCATCTTGCTGACATCTTATGAAACCTTGTAAATTATTAACACTAGAATAATCAAATTTGGCATTTCGTTTGACAGATAAACAATAAACAATTGCTGTTGTTATGAAGACAATCAAAGTCTACTATGTTAGGGACAATAAATATTGTAACAAACCCAATGGTTCAAAAATATTCACGGTATATCTACTTTATTGAAATTTACATAAAGTACATTGATCCATCTATAGCAATGGATGAAAAACTTGATTATTATTTACTTCATTTCTGATTAGAATAGAGAATGTTTGATCCACATTCTATACCTGCTGTAGTAATTCCATTCATTAATATAACTACTGAACCTAGCACTCGCTTGTGCTTCTGTTATGCGGAATGCTTGATGGATGATGGTATATCCAACCCATGGTTCACTTCCTCCTAACCTTGGTTACGTATAACTGAACGTCTTGTGTCTGATTTATGGCTACGTACGCGTTGAGTATGAGTTTCATGTGTTTACCGTTAAAATTGTTACATGTTCCCAATATGATTTGTGTGAATTTTGCACGCTAATTATTCCACGGTTCAAAGCAAAAACTCCGACTTCGACTCCGACACAAGAGGATGAAAGGTTAAGCAACACTGAGGTTGCGGTTACACAAAGGAGTTCATTATAGGATAACCGTTTTCTCTATATGAACAAGAAAGAGTTCCCTTTACAACTCCTATGTAGATGTACACAAGGTGGAACAAAGAACAACCATTATTTTCAATGGAGTGACAATATTACAATAAACAATTGCTGTTGTTCATAAAAAAAAAAAAATTGTCAGATGATTCTAAAATATTTAAGTTGGCATGCCTACCTTTTGCAGCGCACACGATATTTTTTGCAATACCTGCGCCGAATATGCCATCTTGAGTGTAATCCTATTGCATCCCGCTACGTTATTACTTTGAGTCACTAGGGAAACAAAGACTCGTTCAGCTGAAAATAGCCACTTTTGTCTCTCAAAATAGGCACGAAAGTAGACACTTTCAGCGCAGATTGAAAAAAATCTATTTTACGAACATCTCGACGCATTATTGGACCCGTATAATATTAGGAAGTTACAAGCTTTTTTTTATTGAAGAAAAATTAGGGACATTTCAGCGTCAGCCGTAAGCGATTAATGTCCCGGATAGTGATTCTGTCGAGACGAGATATATTTGCCGAGATCTCGATTCTCGAAAATTGTTTCGAGATTTCTCGGTTATTTTTCTCATGAGTTATATTTGCAAATGTGTGAAATTTATCATATTTTTAGTGATATCTGTCACTATTTAGCTATGGCATTTTTAAACAAAAAGATAATAAAGTATTTGACATTTTATCTGTCAGAATATGTTAAGCGTGCATTACACAATGAAGTTTTTCTTTTCAAGTGACTTGAAAAGTTTTCTCTCTCGCACAATGACATGAGTGCAACAGAGACAAATGAATAGACTTTTAAAGAAAAACTGGAACATGCGCTACTTTTTCTTAAAAGTACCTATAAATTTTAACTGTCAAGTAACTGTCAAATGTCATTTGTGTTTATATTTTTGATGTATACCAGTAGTATTATAAGTGATCAATATTAAACTGAAAAATGGCAAAATGGGATAGAGAAGTAATTGAAATCTTAATGTAAGTATAACTTAAATTTTACTTGGATATTTTAATTCCCGCAAAACTTGATCGTGTAAATATACTTGAAAGGTCACTTATAAAGACACTTTTCAAGTCACTTGAAAATAAAACTTTCATCATGTAATCCAGTTTTAGGTTATATCAAATTTTGATAGATAAAACATTCCAATATTTATCTCTTTGTTCAAATTACTATTAATACAAAATTATATAAATTTAATAATTAGTTTATAGGACCAAAATATACATATTAAATTTCCATCGAGAAATCTCGGCGAGAATCTCGGCCGAGACAAGACTCTATTAAACGAGACGAGAAAAATTTCGAGACGAGACATAATTTTATGAATTTTAAACGAGACGAGACGAGAAAAATTTCGAGACGAGACATAATTTTATGAATTTTAAACGAGACGAGACGAGACAATGAATTTCTCGTCTCGTCTCGACCGAATCACTAGTCCCGGACAAGCATTTTACAAATTAGGTCATTTTTAAAATACTACACGTTTTTCTGCACATCAGCATAAGATTTTCGTCTCATGAATTTGGGCAGAAAAAGTCTAAAAGACTTTTTAAAATATCAACAATTTTTTTTAATCTTTCTTATCATCTGAACATGAAGGTATTTTTATTTTTGGCTTCTGACATAATTTATTTGTATTTATTTTAAAAATGACATGTCGATAGTGCCTATTTCCCATTTTCTTAACGTAATGCAAACTGTGAAATAAAAAAATCCCCAGAATTGTATTGCCAACCGAATCAGTTATTTTCGATCTCTCTGTATAATTTAACCTGTTTTAGATTCAAATCAAGATTACTCAAACCTCAATCTGTCACTTAGCAAACACTCCATTATTTATTAATGATACATGTTTTTGTTGTTTGTTAAATCTCCTAATCAATAACCATCGATCTTGCTTCCTTACTAAATTTCGTCCACTTTCATTGTTGCATCACTAAAACAAAAGCTAGTCTCTCCTACTCAATCATCTGTATCTGTTTCCATGGAGCACCAGATGAAATCGTAGCAAAAATCCGGCTGGGAACAATACTTGAGTATCGTAGCTGGCTTGCTCAACTTGTACTGATTGTTTTGCAATATCAATCTAATTGCCAATATTCTTACGTCAAGCGCATTCGTTCGCGCTGTAATAGCATTGCCTGTTATGACAATTTATGATTATTACATGTGTAGACACACATACACGTAGGTACAAAACATTTACTTCAGGGGCAAAAAGATAAATTACAAAATATATGGTAAATTTAGGAGTTAACAGTTTTTATATTTCATAAATAAACCGACTAGAAAATAATCAATTTTTGGGTAATCTTCCCATAAAACTTAAAGAATTACTCCAAACTTATTTCTTGAAATTTCTTTTTACCTTCCGTTACCTTCAGGTAAGGAAGGTATTGTCTTTGGTCAAAAAATTCGGTGGTGAGTTTTTAATGAATAAGCACGTTTTAGGGTCCCTACAATACGAATATACCATTTTTAAAATGATGTTTGTATGTGTGTGTGTCCGTGTGTGTGTTAATACTAACTCCAATACTACAATTCTAAAAATTATAATTCTTTCGTATTCCTCTTCTGTACAACGATATGAAGAGTTGATTAGATTTTGGTTATAATTACTCCACCGGAAGTACCCTTATTTGAAGTTTTTAACAGTTTTTCCTAAAAAAACGCAGTTAAATATAATTTTTTGACATTTTGTTATTATACATATTAAAGAAAATACTCTTCTCTGTATGTTTTTATTATACATTTTCCTTCATAATCAATAGATGTAGATTTAAAGCGTTATAAAGAAATTAATTTTGAAAAATTAGTCAGCTTTGCTATTTATCATGGAAACAGATGATATATTCAAAAAATTCTAATTGACAGATGTTAGTTGGAAGTGCAAAACCAAATATGGAATGTATAGGATCTAAAATTGATGTCATAGTGTTCCTCTCAAGTGACATGCAGAGAAAGGCCAAAGAGAAGATGGAGGGACTGTATCGCAAAAGACTTGAGAAAGGAAGGACTGTGTGATGCGTTGGACAGAAATGTGTGGAAGAGAAGAGGTAACAGCGACCCCTAATAAAATAGGGGATAGCTGAAGAAGAAATGAAGGAAGTGTCTAGTGCATTTTACTTAGTGTATATTTATGTTATAATTTTATTGGATTTATAGAACCTTTTCGAATCAACTTTTCTTATAGAATTTGTAAAAAATAGTATGCGTTCGTGTTCGATTTTACATGGTATTATATGTATAGAATCTGGTATAGGATTTGTACAAAATACATCGAATTGACGGAAGGTCTTGTGCTGGCCACAACAAATTTTATATACCTCCCTTATCTACGGTAGCGACAGGTAAAAATAATCATGATTTTTGCCAACCTTTAAACAATAATTTCCAATCAATGTCTCGTCGATATGGAAACCAAGATATCAATACAAGAGAATTTTTGAAATGAACTACCAACAGTTAATATATACAATTATTCTCTGGATTTTTGTGTAATAAAATCTGTTTTATTTAGTGAGTAGGAATATAGAAAGGTTACTTTTCTAAACGAGTAGGTGTTAATTACAGTTTCCTTTTCTATCTCTAGCAGGATACGAATTGTACAACAAAAGAATAAGAAAATATATTAGATAAGCGCCGTAATCCGTTTAGAATAAGGCGCCTACGACTGAAAAATACAAATTGGCGTGCTCACTTAATTGTTACCCACATGACATTCGGAGTAATAAATTTTCTTGATTTATATTGTTGCTAGGAAGAATAGAACGCTTATGGATATTTTAATCTAAATTTTAGTGTTTGGGAGAAGTTATTACTGTTGCTTCATAATGTTTCAATTTTATTTTTTTAAACTAACAACACAATAGTTATAAAATAATAAACATGGAATTGTAAACAAATTTACTACCACACAAAAATATATACCGGGTGTCCCAAGCAAACCTTGACATTGACGTTTAACATGGGACAACAATTATTAGTAAATAAGAAGTGTCCGGCAGAAAATTAAACCATGATATTGATCATGATAATAGTGCATTATTTAATATTAATTACTTTAATTTTATTGCATAAATTGTGAGATGTGACAATTAAATAACGAGATTTTTTTTCGGCTTCCCTGTAAATTTGGTAACATTGCAGGTTATGTCATATTAATTTGTCATCTTCCCTCCATCCACTGTTAAAATTTCAAGATAATTAGGCAAACCGTTCGGCAGTAGCCTATGATTGAAGTTAACTATTTTCTCGTACTCCGCCTGAATTATATTAATGTCAATTTGAAATTCTGTGTGAAACTTAAAAAATCCGCTACAGAAATGTACGAATTGTTGAAGAATGTTTATGGTGATGAGGGTCTATCTAGTACTCAAGTTTTCGAGCAGTTTAGAAGATTTAAAGAAGGAAGAAAAGAGATAGGAGACGATTAGTGCCTCGGCCGTGCACTGATATAATTTTTGTCGAAATGCGAGTGATTGTTCACATGGATTTCGTTAACCAAGCATCATACAAAAAGGTTTCGATAACCCTTCATGTACGGGTGAGAAAAAAAGGGCTGAAATGTGATGGATTCTCCATGAAGACAACACGCCCTGCCCGGCAAGACATTTAAGACGCTTTAAAGCGTCTCTGAGTTATACAGATCACTTCTCTGCCAGTTTTTGGGACGGTTTTTCCTCTGGCAAAAGGAGATTTTTTCCTGAGAAGATGCATGTTCGCCGTCTATGTTATTACCGGGCATGCATATATTGTCTAGAAAATTGTATACATAAAAAAGGTAACATTTATGAATATTTCTTGTTACCTTGGTTACTTGTTATTATTGTTTTTTAACATATTTATGTCAATGTATCCCCTGAAGAAGGCACCAGTTTATGGTGCCGAAACGTTGGGTTAAAATTAATAAATACAGAACATAAACTAAAAAAAGGTAGTATTTTTCCAATTAATAATATGAGTTCTGAAAGATATTTTAATAATTTATTTTATGTGTTTTATGTAATTTTATACATTGTCAATATTCTACCACATCTCGTATTTTGTTTTGGGTCAATATTCACATCTTTCCTTCAGTCTTTGTACATTAATTTTGAGACCAGTTGACAGTAAGTGCATGATTGCTTCATTCTATACCGACTATTCTTTCTCTATTTCCTACCGTTATTCCATGCTAGCATTGAAGTCTCCAGCCAAGCCAGTGAACACAGTGTTCATGCTTTTCTGTCCGTTACTCCTTCCTATCCTAGCCTAGCCTAACCTAACCTTGTGACCCATGACCCGTGAAGGCACAAGGCAGAAGGCATAGCACACTTCTCACGCGTTCACGTAACCTAAGCGTTCACGCGCTAACTTCACACACAAGCTGTGGACTTCTAACCTACATACGGTTGAACATCTTTGTGGGAGGTATATCGTCATGACACCGTGAGAAATGGAATACTATGGGGAGACTATAGCTATTTGTGTGTTAAGAGCGCAAAATGAAATATTTTCGATCTCGAAATCGACAATGTCCACTTACGCTAAAAACACACACAAGATTTTTTTTCTACAGTCGCCACAATGGGGTCCTTCACCATAACAAGAAATAATAAAATGTACACTTTGTACATACAGTACTACTAATTTATCGTTTTTTTCCATTCTTCTTGAGCTATTGCTTCGATCTAATCTAAGCATTTTTTACTTTCGTTTTTGTAAATGAATGCCCTATTTTATTTCTGTATTCCTTTACACAGCAATACGGCATTTTGTTTGGTTATGTAATATACCGATAGAGTAGTCTATAATGTCAAATTGACTTGTGGAAGTGGTAAATGTGTAAGTAACTACAGCGCCATTAGTTCCTGACTAAACATTCTCATTAGGAATGTAGACAAGAGATATTTTTCAACATTAGTTAGAAATTCGGACAGCGAACGATTTTTCTACTTTCTCGCGCATTTTACGTGATATGTATCATATGTTTTTGATTTGATTACTAACTTCCTAAGTTTTGTTATTTGATTTTTTTCATTCGCCTGTATAGTTATATTTTTGACAATGAACCCCAGTCGCTCAATCTCAATACAAATGAGCATGTTTGACTTTAAAGCGAAACGGATAGAATGAAAAATATTATCCTTATCAACTTATTATCTAAGACTAGGTATTCCCACATAACAGGATCATATCGTAGTTTCTCAGAAAATTATTTTATAGTGTGTCATGTTAATTCTGGTTTTTCCTATTCTTTATAGAATGCGTAAAATTGATTAAGAATAAGAATACAAATTCTTATCTACAAAAAGTAACTAAATATTACACTTACAATGAAATGCAGAAGGATAGTAGGTATAAAACTTTGGATTCGATTCCTACCTGTAACAAAAAAAATAAAATTATAATAAATAAATATAAATAAAATATAGAATTTTAAAAAAATGGGTCAGTCTTTGATAAATGACCGAGAGGTTAATACAAGACTGAAATCTTGTAAAAGTGAAACGTGACAAGAATGATTTTTATTTTTACCTCTCGCTAAGAGAAGTATTGGAATCATTCTAAAATTCGCATATCCAGATTTTAGTGGATAAGCACGTTTTAAGGTCCCTATAATCCGATTATAATATTTTTACGATAATGTCCGTGTGTGTGTGGATGTTGGAACCACAGTTTCTCAAATACTATAAGACTTAAAAAATATTTAATTGCAGTTTCCTCAATCTGACAATCCTGGGAAGAGCTGATTAGATTTTGGTAACAATTGGACAACCGGAAGTAATAGTTTCTTTAAAAAAATCTTCTAAATATTATTTTTTGAAAATTTCTGTTATTACTATTATTGAAGAACATAAAATTCTACATCTGATACATTTAAAAATTTTATTAGGTATATCTTGTATAGATTTAAAGATAAAGGCACTGTAATATATAGAATAATCTAATCGCAGAGGCCAAGGCACTAAGGAAACAAGTTGACAAATTCAAATGTTTATAATATACTTTGTAAATGATAAATATTAATGTAAAAATTCAAATTTTTGGAAATTTTTGTTATTAAATATTGAAGAACATAAAATTCTCCATCTAATACACTTAAAATATTTATTATATCTTGTATAGATTTAGAAATAAAGACACTATAATATATAGAGTAATCTAATCGCAGAGGCTAAGGCACTAAGGAAACTAGTTGACAAATTCCAATGTTTATAACATAGTTTGTAAATGACAGATGTCAGAGTCAAAAATCAACAGTTTTAGTGACATTCTGAAAGCTTTTTCTGGGGAAGTACATTTTATCTTTCTTTTTGTTTCATTAATTAAATATTTAAACTTACAGGTAAAATGCATATATCCATCAGAAATACCGCCAATCTTGCTAATGAATTGGAAGAATCTCTGATATTTAGGAACTTCCTCATACAATGAAAAATAGATATAATTAGAATTGAATATGTGTAATTTTTTTTATTATAAAACGACGGTTCGATAGCGAAGTGCAATACAATACATGTATATAACATAAAATGGAAATGGCGAGAGGTATTGTGCTGGCCACAACAGATTTTTAAATTTTATTAAAACAGTTTCAAAATAACTAAAATATACAAACTACAAAATTAACCAATCAGTTGTTGAACTATTGGTTTGACAATTAAACCGTCTACATTATAAATCGGTGTTAGCAAATGCCAAACAGTAACAAAAAAATATAAGTCCACCTCACACAATGCTTCTTTCTTAAGGTGAAACAAGGTATATAGATATAAACAAAATTCCTGCCCATATTAAAATAATAGTGCGCTTTGTAATAACGGTATATACTTCAAAGTATATATTGAAGCAATGTTAGAGAAAGAATCTGATGTTTCATCACTTGTTACAGTGTTAACGCTAGCGTTTTGTCTGTTTATCTTTTGTTTTTCTCTTACATCTTCACACTTATGTACATAGTTACATCCGCATGTATGTAATGGCATCATGCGCTAACACTGTTTCCTACATAAAACGATTGCTTTCAGCGCGTTTTATTTTTATTACATGCAAAGATAAGAACGTTTTGCCCATGTAAGAATAAAGAAACAGCAATAGATGGCTATGTTTAATATTTACACTCGGTACTCTATTACAGGAAACATACAAATGAAACTGAAGTAAATCGAACTTCAGAGTAGTGAAAAATAGTAGACCCGTATTTTTTAAATGAAAATGATATTCTTTAAAATGCGGCTGCTAGACCCCCGCTTCGTCCCTTGCCAAGTGACGTCACAGGTTCGGAGCAAAGACCATTTTGATTTTCACACTGTTTTAAACGTCAAAGTGACATTTAAATATAACCTGAAATTTATGAAAGTAAACATGTCGATGAAATAAGTTTGCTATTATGCCGATGCTTTGAGTATAAAAAATACTAACCGTTTTTGCAAAAACACTTACCTACGATGTGAAGGTCATTGGCAATATGACCTTGAAATATTGAATGATAAATTACAACATAAAATAAATCATTAACATTTAAAAATGAAAAGAAATTCCACATCCAAAATGCAGTTACCTATAAAACGTAATGATACATTACTTATACACAGGGGCGGCTCATCTATAGGGGCCTTAGTGGCGCCAATAATTGTAAAAAATATATTTTTGTAATTATTATTTTTTATCTATTTTAATAATGTTATGTTTAAATCCTCTAAAAATGCGTACAGTTACGTAACATTCTCTTTACAATCAAATAATATTACTACCAAGTTTAAATATCTACCCATTCTTGAATTATTGCCCCAAAAGTCACTATACCCCACACTTAGATAAAAACTTCAAAATTTTCAAAAATCTAATTTTTATCTATCTAGATACTTCGCAATGAGCTGATTCCAAATTTTGAAACCGCAGGTCGATATCTCGTTTCGTTCTCGAGATATTTAGATTCAAAGTTTTGTTCAAAATTGCCCATTTTTGGGTATTAACCCAAAAATGGGTCGAGATATGAATTTGGCGACATCACCATTCGATTCTACGGACAAAAATACATAAGTATACCAATTTTCATAATTTTTGTCCAACCGGTTCATTTTTTATGAATAAAAGCTTGAAAATGGCCAAAATCTGAAAAAATCGTAAGGGGTACCCCTTAAGATTTTTGCGATTTTTGGCCATTTTCAGTTATTTTGCTTTAGAGATTGTATGCGGTGTTCAAAAATTCTGAAAATTGGTGTACTTATGTAATTTTGCCCGTAGAATCGAATGATATCGCCAAATTCATATATCGACCCATTTTTGGGTTATTACCCAAAAATGGGCAGTTTTAAGCAAAACTTTGAATCTAAATATCTCGAGAACGAAACGAGATATCGACCTGCGGTTTCAAAATTTGGAATCAGCGCATTGAGAAGTATATAGATAGATACAAATTAGATTTTTGAAAATTTTGAAGTTTTGATCTAAATGTGGGGTATATTGACTTTTGGGGCAATGATTCAAAAATGGGTAGAGATATAAACTTGGTAGTATTATTTGACTATAAAGAGAATAACATTTATTATGAACCTGGCCGTAAAAAAGTGTACGCATTTTTAGAGTATTTATATGTATAGAAACTTTTCAAATGAAATTTTGGGATGGGATTTGTACAAAATACATCAAATTAACGGAAGATTTTTTTCCTTTTATTTATATTTATGAGCGCTCAAAGTATCATTACCATGAAAACTATGTATGTATGTAAATATACAAAAATAAATTGTTTTCGTCTTCTAGCCCCACCTTTTTCTATTGTCATCATCAGCCACTGTCATAAATATAATAAAAATGTTTATGACTTTTCATCAATATAAAGTGAAGAAGCGGCAAAAATTTCCAATTCGTTACAAATAGTAAAATTATATATTTAAACATAATTCTATAGAATGCAATTTAAAAACTCATTGGCATTATATGTTTTCACAGCAATATTGCAAAAAAGATTTATTTCTCAGAAGTCGTTAAATATTTGCAATGCATTTAAAAACGAAATAAATTTTAAGTTTCTCATGAATGGCTAACAAAAATTTTTATCTTAAGACGGCAAAACATTTTAATAGTTTGAAAAAGTTTTATAAAGCGTATAGAGTAATTTTTGTAACTTCCGTCTCCTTTAGATAAGGAAGGATTATATTTGGACAAAAAATTCAGTAGTGAGTTTTTCATTTTTTTAGGGTCTTTAGAATATGATGTTTTTTCAAATTAAAAAATAGTCAGAAGTCACACATTGCAAGATCAGGAGAATACGGTGGATGCTCAATGACTTTAATACCATTTTCTTTCAAAAAATTAACAGTTGTCGCAGCGGTATGGGAGGACGCATTATCATGGTGAAGCATTAAACCCTTAATTTTCACACAGCGAAGAACTTCAGGTAGACATTTTTGTGTGTACCAATTGGCAGTAACAGTCTAGAAAGAATACGATGACCGCCATTATTTAACAATTTTAAAGTGGCGCGACTAATTGTAACACGCTTGGCTTTTTGTTCTTCCGTTAAGTTGTGTGGCACCCAACGAGAAACAATTTTTCTAACACGAAGTTCTTCATGCAAAATTTTTGCTATTGCTGCGGATCCAATGCCAAGGACATCTTCCATCGTTTGATAGGTGACACGATTGTCATCCTTTATCATTTGTCTGATGGCAGCTACATTTTCTGGCACTACCGCTGTACAAGGTCTCTCATCACGCAAGAAATTACGGCCTCTTTTGAATTGTGAAAACTAGTGAAATATAGTTGTTCGAGATGGAGCTTCATCTCCAAATGCCAATCGTAGACGTTCCTCGCACTGTTCTTCACGTAATCCAATTTTAAAGTCGTAGTAAATCATAGCGCGATAATGCTCTCTTCCTAACTTCATGTTGCAGTTTATTTTCACTTCGAATTCCACCACAATAAATCACTTCAACCAGATGTTATTATTGGACAGATATTTTAAATAAATTGTAGTTTGATATTTGTGTACTAAAAATTTTCCAAAGTCAACTGTTTCCCAGCATCTCAATAATTTTGGAGTGACCCTCGTATTGTTTTCGGGTTTTTGCTAATCCACTACGTGGGACACGCGTGATTTTATGTATGTATGTATGTATGTATGTATGTAATAATGGCAAGATTGGTTAAAACGTGGACACGTGACAAGTAATGAATCATTTCATTGGTTTTAAGAAATGTCAAAAAATAATGCTTAAAATTAAATACGTTTCTGTGTTCATAGCCTAATCCGAATTAGGTTTCTTTCTGAACACACTGTATTTAAACCAAGATGGATACATAAACTTACAAGCATTACTTAACCACTGACCATTAAGATAATGATCTGTAAAATTAAAGTTTGTTGAATAGGAAATGACTGCAGTAAAGTTCCTTTAAGTCAGTACAAAATTGAATTGAACTTTTAAATCCTCAATCAAAATCAAGATTAGATTTACGCCGAACATAAAATCCTAAGTCCAAACTACTGATACGTAATATATTCGGCAGTAAAATGTCTATAAAATCGCTTGTATTTGAAAAAGAGACTTTCCCGCACTAACTAGCTACTAAATAGTGAATGGCGTCTCGTAAAGAATGCCAGAACCACCAAGCAGTGGTGAGTAAATGGTGAAGTGGTTAGCATTCTAATAAAAGCACTGATCGTAAAGATAAGTGCTCGTAACTGTTTTTATTTCTACCAGCACTTAAAACCTAAAACAACTAACATTGTTTCAGATATTCAAATTATTTTAAATGAACAGCAGACTCGATATGATAAACACTAAAATTGATTATCAATGCAGTTTTATGCTTCTTTTTATTCTTACGACTACATAGCAGGTGTCCCAAGCAATCCTTGACATAGGCGAAAAACATGGGAAAACAAATTATTAAAATAACTTTCAGAACTCATATTAATAATTGGAATAATACTACTTTTTTTAGTTTAAGTTCTGTATTTATTTATTATTAAAACCCAAAGTTTCGGCACCATAAACTGGTGCCTTCTTCAGGGGAAAACATTGACATAAATATGTGAAATAACAAAAACAAGTAACCAAGGTAACAAGAAAAGTTCGTAAATGTTACCTTTTTTATGTATACAATTTTCTAGACAATATATGCATGCCCGGCAATAACTTGGACGGCGAACATGCATCTTCTCAGGAAAAAATCTCCTTTTGCCAAAGGAAAAACCGTCCCAAAAACTGGCAGAGAAGTGATCTGTATAACTCAGAGATGCTTTATTGTAAATAAAAAGTGTCGTATATCCAGATTTTAGTGGATAAGCACGTTTTAAGGTTCCTATAATCCGATTATAACATTTTTACGGTGATGTCCGTGTGTTAATGTGTGTGTGTGTGTGTGTGTGTTAGATCTCCGGTTTCTCAAGTACTATAAGACTTAAAAAATGTTTAACTGCAGTTTCCTCAATCTGACATTACTGGGAAGAGCTGATTAGATTTTGGTAACAATTGAACACCCGGAAGTACATACTAGTTTTCAAACAATTTTAAATTTTTTTTAAGAAACTAGTACTTCCAGTTCCAATGGGGTATTCCACCATAACAATTTTTTTTTTTTAAAATTCAATTTCACTAACGTATGGCTCAATAAATAATAGTTAAAACAATGAAAACATTTTTTAAATAATTACTTTACGAGATATTTCACATTTGCTAAAACGGAAAATTGACGTCATACAATTATCTTTCTCTCGCAGCGTACTCAGAGCAGTGTGTGTGTGAGAAAGACAAGTATAGGGGAAATGTGACGTTACACTGATTTCTCGAAAATAAAATACTGTTAAACTAGGAACAATTAAGATTTTTTAATACTACGAATTGCTTCAAAACTGAAAGAAGTTTTATTTAAAATAAAAAAAATTGAGTGGAACACCCCATTGGACAACCGCAAGTACTAGTTTTCAAAAAATAATATTTTTTTTAAGAAACTAGTACTTCCGGTTCCAATTGTTACCAAAATCTAATCTGGATATGCTATTTTTAGCATGATTCCAATACCTTTCTTAGCGAGAGGTAAAAATTAACATTGTATTCCATAACGGATTACTATCTATAAATTTAATATGGGCGTATTTATTTATTGAGTACGCAGATATTATTTTTCTTATTATTATGTAACATAAGATCAAAGAAAATTACTATAAAAAGTATAGTAACAAACTAATAATATATGCAAATTGTATATTAGCAATACTACATTAATATCGTGGGTAGTACACGAAGTAATTAACATTTATTATGAAATTTTTAAACCAAATTACAAGTTGTACCCACGGCAAACATAATATGAGACTTGCACTAATTATTTAATTAATTAATTGCTTTTTCCCATAGCTGCAATTTTTAAAACATTGTATGTTAATAAAAATACATTTCCTGATTTAAAATATCTTATAGGTAGGTACTTAGAATGACAGAAATAACAGTTCTTCAAGATTAAAATATATAACATCTACTGACATCTCTTATAAGTTAAGTATAGAGTTACACGTCTGTAATTATTATTTCTAATATTTATTGTAATTGACTTATGTCATATGTGGAAAAACAAGTGAGAGGAATTTTACTTAATCTTTAATTGTCTTTAATAATCTTTAGCAATAGTACGACTACAATTAATGGAGCTATACAGGGTGTCTCAATAAGCTTGCTCACTATTGGTAACTTTTTTATTTGAAGAGATACGAGGTTGGTTAAATTAGCAAAATTGTGCCATTTTATATTAGAAAATTGATCATGTAGACAAAATAAAAATTGTGTCAGCGGTTCCCAAAATTTGGGACATAATATATATTTTTTAAATGGAACTACATATTTTTTATTATCTTATTGGAAAAAGTATTCTTTTCTCTTTCCAATAAGGTAATATTGTTTATGTACATTTTTTTCAAATAAACGAGTTATTTACGTTTAAAGATAAAAATTATCTTTTATTAGTAGTAAAAGTTGCTGAAAAATTATATTCCATGATTTTTTTTCAAGAAAAACTGTTAAAAGCTTGTATAAGTGATACTTCCGGTTATCCGATATACACTAAAAACTAATCAGCTCTTCCCGCATTAATATAGAATGGATATACAAAATTTCAAAATTTATGAATATGTTTTTATATCAAGCCGGACTTATCGACAGCAGATCTGCCTTCCTCAGGGAAATGTAAATTTAAAGTAGAAAAAATTTATAAAATAAAAGAATTACATTCGTATATCTTCCGATTATAACATCCTATGCATTGGTATAGGGAATTACTTTTCTAGTCAGTATATGCTCGAAGAGACAATCATATACATTGCTGTCAATCAAATGTCAAGTCGTGACCATGGATATGACAAATCCAATGTTTCACGTTAAAAATACTCCCGGTATAATAATTACGTCGGATTTAAAATCGGTTGCAAAAATTACAACCGGTCTCATAAAAACGAACCCCAATATTAATACGTTTGTTAATTTGTAATATATTCCCTTATCTATACTTCTTCTTCACAAAGACAATGTAAATGGTAACATTTGACATTCGTTTCACAATTTTTGTAAGGCCAAGGCGTCTAGATCTCACGAGTGCATAATGCTTGTGCGATATTGTTCAGCACGGCGTTCTCAGCCATTGTCGAGGGAGTCCTGCTCATGTTCAGCTATCCTTGACATGCTTTCTAATCAGATCTTAATGATTAATTAGCATTATTAATAATTATAATCGTGTTATCGCGGAAATCAAGTAGTAATAGACTTTGTTATACTGTGCCAGAATATTACATCATTAATTAAGAGATACAACACTGAGGTATTGGATTCATGCTAAAAAATCGCATATTCTGATTTTAGTGAAAAAGCATCGTTATAAGGACCCTAATTTTTGCGATAATTTTTAAAATTACATGACATGTCACACAAACTTTCAATTGCTTGTAGTTTTCGAAAGAATTAATATTTAAACATCTTTTTTTCATTAATACTCATACAAGAATAACGCGATAACAATTATCTTTTAAGACTTTAATTTCTAAAAATTCACTCAGCTGTTCAAATGCTCTAAATATGCGTACACTTATGTAACATTGTCTGTACAATCAAATAATATTACTAGCAAGTTTATATTTCTATCCATTTTTGAATTAATGTCCCAAAAGTCAATATACCCCATATTCAGATAAAAACTTCAAAATTTTCAAAAATCTAATTTTCATGTATCTAGATACTTCTCAATTTTGAAACCGCAGGTCGATATCTCTGTTCGTTCTCGAGATATTTAGATTCAAAGTTTTGCATAAAACTGCCCATTTTTGGGTAATAACCCAAAAATGGGTCGAGATATGAATTTGGCGACAACACCATTCGATTCTACGGGCAAAATTACATAAGTATACCAATTTTCATAATTTTTGAAAACTGCATACAGTCTCTAAAGCAAAATAACTGAAAATGGCCAAAAATCACAAAAATCTAAGGTGTACCCCTTGCAATTTTTTCAGATTTTGGCCGTTTTCAGGGGTTTTCAAACTTTTATTCATAAAAAATGAACCGGTTAGTCAAAAATGATGAAAATTGGTATACTTATATGTTTTTATCCGTAGAATCGAATGGTGGTGTCGCCAAATTTGTATCTTGGCCCATTTTTGGGTTATTACCCAAAAATGGGCAGTTTTTTGCAAAACTTTGAATCTAAATATCTCGAGAACGAAACGAGATATCGACCTGCGGTTTCAAAATTTAGAATCAGCGCATTGAGAAGTATCTAAATACAAATTAGATTTTTGAAAATTTTAAAGTTTTTATCTGAATATGAGGTACCTATATTGACTTTTGACAGATGGTATTTTATTTTGAATCGCTAAATTTCAAATTGACCAATCATTGGGCAGCAAAAAGTCGAATAATTGTACTAAGACAAAAGTTGTGGCGTCTTTGGCCAATATTTAGTTTTCAAATAACTTCGTAACTATTATAAAGTGAAAAAAATATGTCATATAAAATGTTACTGTTTTTTTTTATTACCCATTTCTGGGTGTGCCAGTATCTACAACACATGTAGACATCAGTAATGATGACGATATATTTTACCGTGTGGGCGCTTACCAGGCGTCACCTCACGGGCACTCATAGCTGGCGTGGAGAGTGCACCACAGGGGTCACTTTTGTGCCATTTAAAATTGGAAATATTTGGCGTTTGTCGGGATCGAACCCGGCTCCCCGGGTTCGCGAGCAGACACTCAGGCACTCGGCCACGGGACCCCATATGGGTTTTTTTTATAGTATATTTATTGGCATAGACACAATTTTGTTCGACCACTATCTTAGTCGGTTTTTTTTTTCGATTCTAATACAAAATGTCCTCTTTCTCAAATACAGTTAAAGATCGGACCCATGTTGATGAAACTTTTTTTTACTCATTTTAGTCAGTACTATATGCCTCCATAATTTGTGATACTTATTTTTTAACACCTATATATAATATATGGAAACGTCCTACCTAAAATTTGTAAATAAGTTGAGAGGAACTGCATAACAGTTAGTGCAAGATTTTAATTTGCGATAAAGTTTGCTCTATTTTCAAACAATTACACCTTGTTACAACATTTACCTCTTTCTTACATTACATAATCTGCTCTAATACACGAACAATACGGAAAAGGAAACTAGAATTGGAACAAGAAGAACAAGAAATAACACTTACACCCAACACGATATCGACAACGTATTTCCTGTGTTATAATTAACGCGTGCTAACAGCTTCCGGTCAGGGCCGTATCCAACACAAATGACACAATTACATGAAGCCCGGCCCTGATATGTCGCGACAAACGACACAGAGCCGTTATCAGGATGTTTAAATAAGGAGAATATTTTTTTGCTAATATATTATCTATAGAGTTATGTGTTTTACACATGAGAATATTTCTCAAGAAATTATATCTTCATAACAACAGTAATAGGACATTCCAGCTCAATCGAATTAAAAAATACGAATGTATATGCTGAATAACGAATATTAATAAAAAAAAAATCTGTTGTGGCCAGCACAAGACCTCTCGCCATTTCCATATTAGGCTATATATAAGTATTGTATTGCACTTCCCTTTCAAACCGTCGTTTTATAACAAAAAATTACAAAACTTTACCCAAATATTGTTTTTCATTTTCTATTTTATTCTAATTATATTTATTTTTCATTGAATGAGGAAGTTCTTAAATGTGAGAAATTCTTCTAATTCATTAACCAGATTGGCGGTATTTCTGATGGATATATGCATTTTACCTATAATTTAATTAATAAAACAATAAGAAAGATTAAATATACTTCCCAGAAAAATATGTCAGAATGTCACTAAAACTGTTGATTTTTGACACTGACATGTGTTATTTAAAAACTATGTTATAAACATTGGAATTTGTCAACTGGTTTCCTTAGTGCCTTGGCCTTTGCGATTAAATTACTCTATATATTATAGTGTCTTTATCTCTAAATCTATACAAGATATAATAAAAATTTTAATTGTATTAGATGGAGAATTTTATGTTCTTCAATATTTAATAACAAAAATTTCCAAAAAATTATATTTAGAAGAATTTTTCTCAGAAACTACTACTTCCGGTTGTTCAATTATTACCAAAACCTTTTCAGCTCTTCCCAGGAATGTCAGATTGAGGAATCCATAATTAAACAATTTTAAAGTCATGATTTTTGAGGAATCGTGTCTACAACATCCAGACATACACACATACACACATCCACACACAGACATCATTTTAAAAATGTTATAATCGGATTCTAGGGACCTTAACTCGTGCTTATTCACTGAAATCTGGATATGCGAATTTTAGCATGAATCCAATACCTCTCTTAGCGAGAGGTAAAAAGTGAAATGGTATAATTGAAATATTTCGGAAATAAGGGGTTTTTTGTTATAGCGCTTCAACACGAATATGAAATCAATATATAATATTTTGATTGGCGACCGAAAGACCGCCTACACATGCATAACAAATAGCGTGTTAGGAGGTGGGAATTACTACCAATGGAAGTTAAGAAATTCAAATTCGAAAGGAGGGGCTAACATTCCTGTACTGCAGTTTCCAAACAGTTTTTATTTTAACGTAAATTTCTTGCATTAAACTTAATAATTTAAATACACCTGTAATTATAAAGTATGTAGACTTATACAGTGTTATAATATTCATTTATTTTATGTAAATATAACTTAAAATAGCATATATTTCAAGAACATTTAGGTCCATGATGAAAACAGTTTGATATAAAAAAAAACATATGCGTGACGTCACGTCAATCTTTTCAAAATTCGGGAGACCATAACTCGCTTATTAATAGGATTTCTGTGTCTCCAAGTAGACAGTAATTATGTTAAAATTGTGTGTCAATTTTTTATAACTGGCAGTTAACAAAGAGTTTAACCCGAGATGATAATCCCGGACCTTAGGCAGTTAATTATGTGCCAGGCACATTATATTTTCGTTTTTAATTACTATAGATTATAGTGTTTGAACTGCCGACCTCTAGCTTACTAATTATCCGCCTTTGTGGATGATATATTAATTTCGCAACATCGCAGCGTATGACAAGTTTTGTTATTTTATTTCCACAAACACGTAAAATTGCAAAGCGATTAAAAATACAGACCACCTTCGTTGAGTAGCCAGGAGGCGTAGTTTCAAATTCTATCTCTGTATGGAGTAACTAACTACTTATTTCATGAATTAATTGCCTGCATATCACAATAAATGTGATTTGATTACACACGATACTTGTTGAACAAATGATAGATAATAAACAACTATTAAGCTACGCTTGCTTAGATTGCAGGAAAATAAATAGAACAGCAACAAACAGAAATAAGAACAGATCATCTGTATGTACCAAACAGCGTTTTTAGATATTTATCTGTAAATAAGTGCTTGAAGTATTTATATAATATACTCTGGAATCTTCTTAGAGTTATACATTTTTCGCCTGCAACATGCCGTAACATAACCTTACATACAAAATAATAGTTATTTGTATCACTAGGCCAGAAACTGAACATTTGCGAGATCTCGCAAAACAGTTTCTGGGTGTGTAGACACAAGATTTTTTGTGTCGATTTATTAAAGAAATATTATCACTACTTCAAATATTATATACCATAAAATTTTTATGTTGGTAATAATTTCGATTTACTTGGTTTTATCAACAATTCATTTGTTTTATTGAAAAAATTTAGTGACATTTTAGTTTAGATTAAAATTTGAAGATACATTTTCTGCTTATATTAGTTCAACAGAACCTGAAAAATAAAACGATTATGATGATATTTTATAAGAAATAATGTAATAGTAATCGTATAATACGAGTATAATATGAATAATAAATTAGGAATGACGATGGGTACCCGGGTACTCGGAACCTACCCGATAATAGTGTACCCGGGTATAAAATTTCTTACCCGATTACCCGAAATATACCCGCTACCCGTTAATTACCCAATACCCTTTAATTACCCAATACCCTTTAATTACCCGAACAGTTTTCATCTGCCGGAAAGATTGTATCTAAAAGAAGAGCTTTTTATTATCATACCATAGGAAATTAATATAATTTATGTTAAGTTTTTTATAGAAATAGAGTACATCATTTATTTGTATTACTTTTTATTTAATAAATAAATGTAAATAATAATTATGAATTTTATTAAAAAGTAAACTGCTAATATAAAGGTAACTGGTAATTAACAAATTAACGAATTGCGTATATGTTCTTAAAGGATAACGGGTAATTAAAGGGTACCGGGTAATTAACGGGTAAAGGGTACTATCCGGGTAGTTGTTTCGGGTACTCGGGTACCAAAATTATCGGAATTCGTCATTCGTATAATAAATCAAAAATAGTGTTTTTTAAATAATGTGCCATATTTTGAAAATATTTATAAGTTGACATTTCACCAGAATAATACCAACTTATAGTCATAAAATTTGTTATCTGTTTGCTGGCCTAGGAAGACTTCGAGATATGTAAAACAAGCTTTGCTGGACGAAGGTACGAAAAAAATTTGATGGGGTCAGCACAATACATCTCGCCATTTTTATATTGGGCTTTATAAGTATTGTATTTAACATTCCTGGTACACACAAAAAATTCTAATTACATTTATTATTTATTTTTCAATTCATTCTATGAACAAGTTCATTGACGAGATTGGCGGTATTTCTGCAGGGTATATGATGAAATATATGTATAGCAAGCGCGTGTTTAGTTGACACTGATACTGTACATACTTTGGCTTATAAATGATTCTTTTTATACCAATGTTAAATGTTGACGTAGTCTTTTCCTCGTTATAACAATAGCATATTATAGTTACTATTATAGTGACTGTATATACATAGTGTGGCCAACCGCCGCCATATTTAGGCAAAATGCGCGGGAAATTTAAATTCATATAATGTGATAACTAAACAAAATTCGATAAACAATTAATGAAAAAGCATATTAAATGGAAACAAAATATTTATTTTCATTTTAAATCCTTTTGAAGAACTGTTTTCACAACCAACCGCCACGCAACCAGGCATTTAAAATATATACCTTAATATTAGACATTTTCAGTAATTTTGACAGTTAACCTAAAAAAGATTTGATGTTAAAAAATATGTACTTTGTTATAAATATACAAATACGCGTGTTAATTATTTGCACTATCTAAAATATAAATATAATATAATTACCTTCAATTCGCGTATAATTCACGTAAAAAAATCTGAAAATGTCACTTTGTCGGCATAATATCCGCCATATTTAGGCAAATTCGTGCCGACCAATCAAAATCGATCCCCCTATTGGCCACACTATGTATATACAGTCACTATAGTTACTATTATATCTCGACATGTCCAAGTGTGATTTATTCACTAATGGATATGCGATTTTTAACATGAATCCAATACCTCTCCTAGCGAGAGGTAAAAATATAGATATCGCATAAGAGATTTCAATAATAGGTCAGCACACATTTAAGAATAAAACCATTGTTTTTAATTATTCCATTGCGAAATTTTTGGTAACAGCATAAAATTAAAATTATTTCAGCTACGGTCTGAAAATCTCATTTGTTTAAAAATTAAAACAATTTAACACATTAATTACTTTTTTATAAAAACACTTTCTTTATTATGAAAAACATAATATAGTAATATATTTGTTATCATAAATGTTATGGTAATAAATTAATTAAACATGCAAATATAAAAACTTGTTACAATTAATTACATAATTACTAAATGTAGTTTACTTGTTCTGATAATTTCTTTCTTATATAGAACCAATATTATACCTATAAATACGGAATATTTTACATTCTTGAAATTAAAATCGTTTATGTTTGCAACATTCTAATCTTAGTTTCTATTACATATTTTTGCAGCAGCATAAATGTACTGTCGATAAGAAAGTTAATGTTGATACGGATTAAATAATTAGCATAATAAAAACCTGAACTTGTACATTCGTTGAAATGAAAATTACATTTTTTATTCAAGTTAAATATTTTTCAATCTTTAACCATAAAACAGAAATACATACTCTGAATTTAACTATTGGATAATAAGATAAGAATTATAACATAATGGTAAACCCTCCGCTAAACCCTGTGATGAACCCCCTACAACTTTTATAAGAGCTTATAATATGTGACATATGACAACTAATACATATCTATTAAATTTAGAGTAAAAAGTGTAAGGACAAAAATTATTCAATTGAGGTCAAAATTATTGGTCGAATTATAAGTGTTTACCTTCCGTCACCTTTATTTAAGGAATGTATTGCCTTTGTTGCCGTTTTTAAACTTTTTGTTTCATACACATAAAAATTGGTGTAGTTATAAATATATAAAAAAAGTCATAAATAAATGCATTTGGTTAAAAAGTTGAAAATATTCAAAAATCCAATTTTCATGTATCTCGTACTTCCAAATGCACTGATTCCAAATCATGAAAACGCAGGTCGATATCTCTTTTAGTTTTGGAGATATCAGACCTCAAATATTTTCTCAAAGTTACCCATTTCTGGGCTAGATCACTACCTAGTTTTGAATTATTGCCCCAAAAGTCAATATACCCCACATTTAGATAAAAACTTCAAAATTTTCAAAAATCTAATTTTCATGTATCTAGATACTTCTCAACGCGCTGATTCTAAATTTTGAAACCGCAGGTCGATATCTCTGTTCGTTCTCGAGATATTTACATTCAAAGTTTTGCTCAAAACTACCCATTTTTGGGTAATAACCCAAAAATATGTGGAGATATGAATTTGGCGACATCACCATTCGATTCTACGGACAAAATTACATAAGTGTACCAATTTTCATAATTATTGTCCAACCGGTTCAATTTTTATCAATAAAAGATTGAAAATGGCGAAAATCTGAAAAAATCGTAAGGGGTACCCCTTAAGATTTTTGCGATTTTTGGCCATTTTCAGTTATTTTGCTTTAGAGATTGTATGCGGTGTTCAAAAATTCTGAAAATTGGTGTACTTATGTAATTTTGCCCGTAGAATCGAATGGTGTTGTCGCAAAATTCATATCTCGACCCATTTTTGGGTTATTACCCAAAAATGGGCAGTTTTATGCAAAACTTTAAATCTAAATATCTCGAGAACGAAACGAGATATTGACCTGCGGTTTCAAAATTTGGAATCAGCGCATTGAGAAGTATCTAGATACATGAAAATTAGATTTTTGAAAATTTTGAAGTTTTTATTTGAATATGGGGTATATTGACTTTTGGGACATTAATTCAAAAATGGATAGAGATATAAACTTGCTAGTAATATTATTCGATTGTAAAGACAATGCTACGTAAGTGTACGCATATTTAGAGCATTTGAACAACTGAGTGAATTTTTAGAAATTAAAGTCTTAAAAGATAATTGTTATCGCGTTATTCTTGTATGAGTATATGTATTATAGATTATTTTAAAAAAAATACAGGGTCTTAAACACGCTATTACTAAATAATATGAAACAAAACATTATCCCAATACAAGAAGTTTCTTGTTTAGTTTTAATACTAAACAGTCATAAATAATGTTTGAAAGTTATTTCAAACAAATAATAATTATTAGTAAACAATAAATAATATATAAGAAATTACTATAGATTCTTAGCGCCTAAAATTTTCCATTCGAGATCCAGTCCAAATCCCCATAAAAAAAAAACCAAAACACCAACCTTGCTTGTCTGGAACTGAAACCAAATCACCAATTCAAATTCGAATCCGATCCTCGACGTCCACTCACAAAACAAGAAAACACTTAAAACTTTTTCACTACCATCAACCGTGAACTGTCAAACTTAAAGAATAAGAATATCCACCATCAAATCACTGAGATGTTGAGAATTACATCAAAGTCCGATCGCATAGTGACCTACTGCTAGTGTTCGCCAGGTGTAGATGTAGTTCTAGTACTTCGCCGGCACTTCGAAGAAACACAACACGAACAGGTTTGAAACAACCTGCGCGGAAAACTAGCAAGTGTGAAATGAATAAATGAACGCGAGCACGCGAGACGATCCCAGCGCCACACGCGGGGAAAAGAAAAGTTGCGAGTTTGAAGTTTGGGTTTGGGGGTTACATTTTTAACCGACTTTCATACTTCAACAACAATCGGTATAGTTTTTCCTCAAATATATTAATAGAAACTTGTTTTAATATTTATAAATATAACATTATCTCATTTTTTATGTAAATACAGAGATAGGTAAGTCTTTCTTCTTGTTCTGATCAGAAGATATTTAACTTTGTAATAAAATTATTTGTAGGTAAAATTTCAATAAAAGAACACTAATTTATAAGAAG
The DNA here is from genome assembly GCA_943142095.1 of Ophonus ardosiacus. Classification (NCBI taxonomy): domain Eukaryota; kingdom Metazoa; phylum Arthropoda; class Insecta; order Coleoptera; family Carabidae; genus Ophonus; species Ophonus ardosiacus. Next base: position 690,454 of record OW964834.1, read on the forward strand.
AATTGTGTATACTGCAAAATAAATTATGAAAAATATAAAAAAAAAACTGTGAAAAAAGATCCTTCGAGCCGGATTTGAACCAGCGACCTATGGATTTCAACTTAGCCACTACAGTCCACCGCTCTACCAACTGAGCTATCGAAGGTACATACTTTTGTCAATTTGGATTAACAATAAATTTGTTTTAAGTAAATTATATCAAAATATTTAAAATTTTTATATAAAAAAACTTTTATAACAACGTTTAAGTCAAAAAGACGATATTTCGGCATAATTACAAACCTACTTAGCAATTAAAAATAACTCTGTAATTACAAGAAGTGATAAAATTAGTTTTAAAACTTTAATTTACATTGTTTTAAGACTCTATCTTTAATTGAAAGTAAGGCTAAACTGCCCCCAAAAGTGCTAAAATTATATTATGAAAATGAACACAACTTTAATTTTAATTAGAGTGTTAAAAGTGAAGATACAGTTTATGAAATGGCCCTACATTAACTTACCAAAAGTGAAAAACAATTGTTATAAAATGTTGAATTGTCAAAATTTAAATTAACATTTGTAAAAAATGTTTTTAAAAAAATAAAATTCAGCCTGATTGAGCTGAAAATGGGCTGAAGGTTCAAACTTGACTGAAACATGGAACCAGGAGTGACATCTATGTAACTTAACAAGAAGTTTTGACATTTAGAATCCTTTGATAAAAAACTTTTCAAATGATGAGTAAATGTTTATTAAATCAAAAAGACGACGTTTTGATGGTAGTTATGTTCATTTTCAAGTCTATATAGCAATTAAAAATAAAAATGCAATTATAAGAGAAGTGATAAAATTAATAAGGCTCACTTTAAGACTTTAATTTACATTACTTTTAAGGCTTTATCTTCAATTGAAAGTAAAACTAAACTGCTCGATAAAGTGCTAAAGTCATATTATGAAAATGAACACAACTTTAATTTTAATTTAAAGTGTTATAGTGAAGATACAGTTTATTATGAGAATGGCCCTAAATTAACATATTGTGAAAAGTTAAAAAAAATAAAATTCAGCCTGATTCTTATGCTGGAGTCAAACTTGCCTGAAACATATGGAACCAGGTGTGACATCTATGTAATTTAACAAGAGGTTTTGGCATTCAATCTTGTTAAATTACATAGATGTCACTCCTGGTTGCATATTCTGGTACGAATTGTTACTACAGTAAAATAAGGAAATAATAAATAAACAAATAAAGGCTCTTTCCATACGCACTTGGATTTCGTAATTACTTCATTATGAATGCAAATTTTAAAAGTAAATATTAAATTGTGAACGTTTTTATAACTGAAATATAATTTAACAATAAACATTTCTTTTCATATATTTTTCTTTAAGTAACTAATAGACGTGAACTAATAATTCTGAGAATAAAAATACACAAATATGCAGAATTCTAATTAAAAAGTAGTCCATAGGCGTTTAACATGCTAAATCAATTTTTCCTTGTACAAAACTTCCTATTTAATTTTAGGCAAAATGTTTCAAATAAATGTTATAGAGAATTAAATTCTACGCCCAAATCACTAATCAGATTTTATTTTATAATAAGCTACAAAACCTAATTTAAAATTTTACGATTATAACTCATTTGTAGTGATAGCCATGGAATTTAAACAAAATTACAAAGAAGTGCATATCGCTTGATCTGTCAGAATTTGATTTTGCAGATTACAAAACAAAAATAAATAAAACTTGTGCAATAATTTAGATGCAGATTATAAAAAAAACATTTTTAGGGACTTTGGTTTAAACTATAATGATTTGAAAATCTGAAATTTTTATTTGAAACTTGAATTTGTGACAGTTCAAACGATCTGCATTTCTTTGTAATTTTGTTTAAATTCCATGGCTCACTACAAATGAGCAATATTTATTAAATTTTAAATTGTATTTTACAGCTTAGTAAATATGTAAAATAAAATCTGATTGCTGATTTGGGTGTAGAATGTAATTCTCAACATTTATTTGAAACATTTTTGTCTAAAATTAAACGGAAAGTTTTGCGCAACAAGTCAAGTTGTCAAAATAATAATAAAGAAGGGTATAGAATATTTCCATTTATTTCTATTTCCAAAATAAAGATTCAAGAATATTTGTTTAGATAACAATTTTGACAAAATCTCGTGTCAAGTACTTTCAAATTGACATAAAACTATATTGTTGGGTGATACTTTTTGAGGATTAAGAAAAGGGTTTTTGTAAATAAAAGTCAAGTTTCCGGTGAAATATGTTTATTTATTGGTACCATTTCCGAAATACATCGCCAAACATTATCAATTTGTTCCAAATTTAGAATTTTCGATTTTGATTCGGTACTTTCAGAGCACCAATATTTCAAACGTACTCTTTTACACGTGAATATGTTTAAAGATCTGCATCTCGTATCAAACAACAGGAATAAAATTAATTATTCCTTTCGTTCAATTTTATTTGCCTTATTTTGAACAATCCTTAATACAGCACACTAATTTTCGAATTTCCGACGCAGACCTTGTGATACATACTGACAATACACAATCCTTATTAGAGATCAGAATTTTATAAGGTGAATTATTTTAGCAATGTCACATGGAATAAAAGTTTGGAGACGGGACAAATGATGTGACATTACTTTACATAAATTTGACAAAAGAAAGGCGTTTAGATCACATCTAGAAAAATAAGGTTGTTTATTGTACTAAACATATGAATATGGTGAATATATACATAATATTAATTTTGATTTTGAAGATATATTGAAACACACAATTTAGCAAATGATTGGTTATAGGCAAAATCATTTATATTGGACCTTTATTTCATCAAGAATTCCACCATTTTCATTGAAAATGAGACATCTAGTAACATTATTGTGAACTAAAAATTATATTCCAAGTTAACTGTCAACTGTTGTTTACAAATGGCGACGCTAAAAACTGGGAAAAAAGCATATATTATTTTTTCACTACTAGCCTAAAAAACATATCATTATTGACTTATTATTGTTCCGAAAATTGTTTTTATATACCTAGATATCAATTATTGATCCAGGTCAATAATAATATCAAAATTATTGACCTAGGTCGATAATAATGTTATCGATTTCATTCCATTATTTTTCCTAAATAATAATATATAAAGAAAAACAGGCTTAATGAAATGTTGAAACAAATTTAAAATGTTAAACTTTACAGAATTTTTAATCTTAAAATCGTTTTAAACTAAAAAAAAATATTATGTTGCATATTTAACAGGTTATGTCATTTTGACATTTCATATTGTTGAACTGTATAGGTTATGTTTTGAGGCTAATATCACAAAACAACAAATTATATTGAAATGAATATTTTGTTTAGATTTTAGGGCGTCTTGCTGAAAATAGAAAAATAAAGTACTTCTTTTCCATTTAAATAATTAGAAATAAATGTTATTAATTTTTACAACGGATTAATTAACGTTTCGTTACTCATTTTGTTTCTTTTTATTTCAAACAGTACACCCCTTCCAGAATACTTTCCTGATACGCCACTGCCTTACATTTCTTTCAAATCTGGAGTCTGCGCACATCTGATTCTATGCCAATTTTTTCGTTATCCTTCTTTTTCTTAAGAATATTTATATTTGCATCTCTCTCGATCCTAAGCGTTCCATAGATTGCATTGTCATTGTACAGCACAGGGTTTCAAAGCGAAATTTATTTGAATTCAACGAATAAAATTAATGTTTATACAACCAAACTATCCAATCAGCGATAATTCCGAAAATGACACCAGATATATTGCCAATATAATGGAATGAATTTCGTAATTAATTCTTAGAATTAGGTATGTGCTAGTAGTGAAAAAATAATATAAACACCAGGGTTATGTATGTATAATAATCATCAACAATGAAAATGGCGTATTTCTTTTGATAACCTATTTATTGTAATTATTAAAACTATGTTTTTGTCCAATTTAAAGAGTTTACCAGTGTGATATGCTGTTTTTTAACCAATTTGATTGAGCATAACAACTATAATTTTGAAAATACGTGTCTACTCTTATTTATTTTTTAGTAGTTTTCGATTGAACCTAAAAATAACTTCCAATTTTGATGAAAACTACTGCTTATAATATTTGAAAATCAACATTATAAAAATTACGTATTATTTTATGCTCTTTTTATCCCAAAAAAATAGTAATTTGTCTTTTAACACCCAAAATATTGCTACGACTAAATTGAACCAAGATTATAATATATTTAACACTATTTCAGATTATGAGCATAACCCGACATATTAGGGAAAATAATGCACGATTTATAATTTCAACAAAACTATAAAAAGCAAACATTATTTCGTTAATACGCAGGTACATTAAATACAATTATTATACAAACTACAAATAATCTGTGAAACCAATTGCATCGTCAAATGAACATAACCAAAAAAACCGTACCAAAAGAACCCCATTTTTGAAATTTAGACAAAATGCAATTGGAAAGCATACAACAGAGTATTCATAATATAAAAATACGTAGTTTATCAAGCATACACCAAACACACGGACAGACACGCGAAATCTACAATCGAAACAAGACAGAAAAATTTTTACAAAAATTTGACACCAAACGAAACTAAAAGGAAAGTATTTTTGCATATCTTGCTCGAATGCAGGGTTAAAGACACATACATGATACATTTAAACCGCCTTTAACTAACGCGCCTTTATAGAGGCACTGTACTAACTATGGGCTACATTTTATATATTTTTTTATTGGATTTTTCATTATTTTTATTTATTTTTATCAAGATGTTTCTCTCATATATATAACGGGTAATCTCCCCCCGATTGCAAAATAGATCCAACTAAATTTTTGCGATTTGAACCCAACCTCTGAAGAGAATTTATCCATTTTGCAATCGCTATCTCTAACACTAGTCTATCTTTTATTATATTTGGAATTACCCATTGCCAATATTGATATATTATATATTTATATATACTTAGAGATATACAAAATTGTGTCATACATAGTGAAATTTGTGGTATGAACTAAGCAGCAAGGCATATGGTTATTTTTCAGTGCTGAATCTTTCAAGCTAAACTGAACTTTTGAATTTTATTTTCAGCACCTCAAGATTAACTGTAGCACATACTTACAAGGGAAATCATCTAATTATTATAATATTTATTTCACTTTCAAATATTCTAATAGTTAGATGACAACCCAAAACTCTTTTAATATTTTTACTAGTGACTGTACATACATAATGTGGCCAATAGGGGGATTGATTTTGGCGCGAACCGGTACAAAATGGTGGATATTATGCCAACCTCTAACGATCAAAAGTGATATTGTTTGTGAATTATACCATATTTGTATTTTCAATAGTGTAAATAATTAAATTATATGTGTATTTGTAAATTTGTAACTTAAAAGTGTTTGGTTAGGTTAAATGCATCAATACGAAGTTATTAATACAATTTGAGTTCAAACGGATTTTTTTTTGTGTTATTTGCAAGACTCAAATGCTTATGATTTCAATTCTGAAATTTAGTGAGATAATTTTATTTTTCTTTTCTGTTAATATTGAACTACTATTAAAATTTAGTATTAAAAAAAGTAAAAGACCAAACGGAAAATTTCCTGGCATTGTTACCAAGCAAATTATAACTATAAAATTGTTGATTACAACAAAGGATTTTGATTATAACAATGAATTTAACAAAGAATATTTTAAAACAAGCATTTTTCGAATAACCAAACTATAGTTTAAACTATAACGGATAATTTGCTAGCATTGTTATCGTGCAAATTATAACTGTTAAATTGTTGATTACAACAAAGGATTTTGATTACAACAATGAATCTAACAAAGGATATTTCATCAATATTTTAAAACAAGCATTTTTTGGAGAACCAAACTATAGTTTAAACTATAACGGATAATTTGCTGGCATTGTTATCGTGCAAATTATAACTGTTAAATTGTTGATTACAACAAAGGATTTTGATTACAACAATGAATCTAACAAAGGATATTTCATCAATATTTTAAAACAAGCATTTTTTGAAGAACCAAACTATAGTTTAAATTATAACGGATAATTTGCTGGCATTGTTATTGTGCAAATTATAACTGTTAAATTGTTGATTACAACAAAGAATTTTGATTACAACAATGAATCTAACAAAGGATATTTCATCAATATTTTAAAACAAGCATTTTTTGAAGAACCAAACTATAGTTTAAACTATAACAGATAATTTGCTGGCATTGTTATTGTGCAAATTATAACTGTTAAATTGTTGATTACAACAAAGGATGTTGATTACAACAATGAATCTAACAAAGGATATTTCATTAATATTTTAAAACTAGCATTTTTGAAGACTCAAAACTATAGTTTAAACTTTAAAGCGTGGTTTAAGTTGCAAATTTATATTTAGGGGGTCGTACACATATTTATAATTTGTGATGAATTATACAAAAATATGAAATATATAATATATTATTTGTAAATAATATTGAGTTTGCTCTTTTATTATTTATTCAATTCAAATTTCGCGCGCAAGTATTCGGCAGAAAATGGCGTCGTTTGGCCACACTATAGTCACTACAATTTTTACTATTCAATTTATTTACGTCCACAACAACTAAATTTTTTAAGGCAATGAATTTTTAATCAATGAAATCTGCACACGTTTTGATAAACACAAGAAAATTTACCTAGAATTTCAGTCTTTTATATATAATAATTCGAAAATTAATCAAAAATTTCACGTTTTTCTCTACGCAATAAAGTCACCCGTCGCAGACTTCCTTGAACTAAAACGCAACAATACAGGTGCACTTCAATTGCTGCTAACTACACTTTGCACCGATAAAATTTCAAAAACAAAAAGGGTAATAAATTAATAAAAAATAAATATCTCCATAGCAGACAATCAAATGTCTCGTGGTATGCAACACATACTACACTTTCTACATATTGTACAGCTTCGTAAAAGTTTCTTTTGTCGCGAAATGTCGCATTATTAGTGAGTGATTCAGTGAAAAAATCTCCAGTGGTCGTATAGCCAAATTCATTTAACTTCAACTTGTGATATGCTACAACCCTGAAATATTTCGCAGTCGACGCACGATGCTACTTCAAATGGGGAGCATTTGACGTAAATATTCAGCTAAATGAATTTTTCTATTGCGAAACGCGACAAAGAAAACAATAGCAGCAGGTTAACCGCTCGTCTCTGCACATAACTGGATAGCGGGCACTTTGTTGAATTTGTGACTAAACATTCACAATTTTTAAATCTAACTGCTCGTATTTTTATAGTTATTGAAAACATCGTTCTGATTTTTTCAAATTATAATTTATATGTTTTGAGAATGTGTTTATGTCATAAAACTATCTTATTTGTTCCTAAAATAAGAAAAACATAAAAAAAAACACATTTTTACGAGATAGGCCCTAATATACACAACAAAGTTGTAGTAAATGAATTAAAAATATTTTTTTATTTGAAAAAGTCATTACGATCGTACTGCGCGCAACTTGGCGATAACTTCAGACATGTTAGTCAATTTTTATGTCTGGTTAAGAGCCAAAATCGCGGCATTATGATGTACTTACTTTTGTGTTCCGATTTATTAAAAACCAGTGAACATTTTGGAAAAAAATCAAATATAAAACTTCTTTAATTCTTTTACTACAACTTTATGGCTGTATATTAGAGTCTATCTCGTAAAGTTTTCGCTTAGTGTTTCTGTGTTGAAAAATCCGAAACAAACGTGTTCGAAAGCTAGTTTTTATTATTTTAGAAACAAATATGATATTTTTATTACATAAATTCTCAAATCATATACAGGGTGTCTCAATAAGCTTGCTCACTATTGGTAACTTTTTTATTTGAGATACGAGGTAGGTTAAATTAGCAAAATTGTGCCATTTTATTTTCCCAAAATTTGGGACAGAATATATATTTTTTAAATGGAACTATATATTTTTTATTATCTTATTGGAAAGAGTATTTTTTTCTCTTTCCAATAAGGTAATGTTGTTTATGTACAATTTTTTCAAATAAACGAGTTATTTACGGTTAAAGATAAAAATTATCTTTTATTAGTTTAGGTCAAGTAAACTATGGAAACAATTGTCTTTTATAAAATTATTATTTTATTAAGTAATAACAAAACAAAGAAAATATTCAAATTGAAATATTCGCACATTTAAACTCTTTTGGAAAGAGAGCCGACCGTTCTATGTAACTGGTGTCTAGATATAACTTTCCATATAGCACGATCATAACTTTTCTTTATTTGTAAAGTTATTAAACATTATTAAACACAGAGAACTTTACGGAGAAATTATTAAACGTCAAACAAACAAAGAATCAATTGTTTCCATGGCTTACTTGATTTAAAAACTAATAAAATAGTTTGCAAAATTTAAATTTTTAACCGTAAATAACTCGTTTATTTGAAAAAATTGGTCACAAACAACATTACCTTATTGGAAAGAGAAAAAAAATACTCTTTCCAATATATATGGTTCCATTTAAAAAATATATATATTGTCCCAAATTTTGAGAGCCGCTGACACAAATTTTATTTTGTCTACATGACCAATTTTCTAATATAAAATGGCACAATTTTGTTCATTTAACCAACCTCGTACCTCTTCAAATAAAATAAATAAATATAAATATATCATCACGGCATATTACCCATTTGTGGGTGTGCCACTATCTACAACACATGTAGACATCGGTAATGATGACGATATATTTTACCGTGTGGGCGCTTACCAGGCGTCACCTCACGGGCACTCATAGCTGGTGTGGAGAGTGCACCACAGGGAAATAAAAAAGTTACCAATAGTGAGCAAGCTTATTGAGACACCCTGTATATCGTAAGGATCTCGTAAGGACGAAAAGTTTTTCGTTCAGTGTTTCTGTGCTGCAAAATCCGAAACAAACGTGTTCGAAAGCTAGTTTTTATTATTTTAGAAACAAATATATTTTTATTACAAAAGAACATTCTCAAATCATATATAAATAATAATCAGAACGATATTTTCAATAACTCTACAAAAATATGAACAGTTTTAAAGTTTAAAATTGTGAACAGAAATTGAGATTTGTCAAAAATTCCTATAAGATCACGTTAACTTTTAACTTTAAAGTAGTTTAAGATTGTCACAAAATCTGGGCGGTTATTATCCAGTTATGTACAGAGATCAGCAGTTGAAACGTTTCAAAAAGACAAGAAACAAAACATAACTAAACACATGTGAATGTAAAAACTTTCTCAACAATTAACATAAAAAATTAACGAAAATTTACAAGCTTATTTTTTTGCAACAATTTTTTCACACACATATAGTGGGCTATTATATTCTTCACATTAGTAAAGTATATTTGTTCGAGTCAGAAATAAAAATTTGACTAAAAATTACACTAAAATATACTACAAAAGTAGAGACGTTCAAACTGACGCATGACGTCACATCTCCCGTGTTCTGCGAGGCGGTCAGCGTCGGCGCTCAAAATAAATAAAAAACAGAGCGCGTCTATCATTATGTAGACACTGACTCGGCCTGTCGTGGATTTTTACAATAAAACCTTTCCACGTTACAGAACAGAACACTGTGGCAGAGAAAATCTCAAACCAGAAACGAAAAAAATAGCGCTTGGCTTATTACCTGACTATAGCGTGACGGGCCGTAGCAGCGGCGGCGTAAACACCCCCTTCAAACAAGACGCATTCGTCCAGGAGTTCCTCGCCACGGTAGTCGCCGGCGCTTCGCTGGACTTCTGGCTAGACGAATGCCTCCTCTTGCGTTCCTTACTAGCAGAAACCACATTCAAATCGTAAGAAACTTCCGAGTTGGGTAGTTGCTCCATGTATACTCTTTGCAGGCATGACAAGTCCGACAACAACTGCTCCCCGTCTTCGCTCAACTCCTCGCGGAGCTTGAAATACTCGAGGCTGCGGCCCGCCTGCGGCCCCGAGCCAGCGGGGACCCCCAAGCACGACCGGCAAAGCTCCTCACTCGAGCTCCAAATCTGCTGTAGCGAAGTGGTATCAATATTAAGCTCGCTTTTCGGCCAAAATCTAGACCAGTCGTTGTTGCATTTATCGCATTTTTTCCAATTCGAACTCCAATTTATTTCGGCTAATTCTTTATTACCGTGAAGGGTGCACTGTTCGGAACTCGCGTTGAAGAGAGGTTCTAAATTTGTGGCTAGTTTCGCGCGGGATTTGGAACTACATTCGCAGGTATCATCCGAAAGTAGGTCTTCGTCACCGGGGAAGAAAAATTCTTCAGGGTCGCATAGAACGCGTTTTTTGGCAGGGACTTCTAGAGGACTTTGCGATTGGTTTGTTTCTTCTGTCTGGCAATATTTCTCGTTTTGTTTCACGCAGAATTTGAGCACGAATTCTTTTTCAATCGAGTAGCAGCTTTCGTTATCTGTGCCGTCGTCTTTTACGCGGTATTCCATGTATTTTTTTGGGGAATCAAATCCTGATTCTAGGTATAAAGTGCCGCTGTCGCTTCTGCGGTAGTTGACGTGTTCTAAACTGCTGCGAATTGCGAATGTGGTTCCGTCGGCGTATTGACCGGAAGTGTGGGCGGGTTCTGTGCTTTCTTGTTTGATCGGCCGGAAATGAGTGCGAGTGGAAGTGAGCAGGTCTTCTTCTTCTTTGGAGGTGCTGAGTTCTTCAACCGGTTTGGTTTCTTGTTTAGGGAGCGTGGGACAAGATGGCAGGCCTAGTACTTGTTTAGGGACGACTTCTTTGAAACAACTAGCTTCTTTATTGTGGTTTAGTGTTATTAAACTGTCGTTTACTGCTCGGGTTATGTTGCGAAGAGGAGAATTGAAGTTGTAGCTATCATCAGACCATTTTTTATTGTTGAAATTCCCGGAAGGGAACGCGATCTCCCATGGCAAACTGGCAAAGTTGTTGTTTTCTTTATTAAAACTTTCAAACAACATATTTGTCTCATTTTCAGCGACAATTTTATCGGCAGCGACAGACAAAGAGTTGAATTGATCTCCCAGTATTTTTTCCGGGTATGTTTCAAGTGCGTCGTTATACAAGTTGCAATAATTGTATAAACTCTTTTCTGTATCATCTTCGGAGCAATCTGTCCAAATGGAGCTGGTGATATTTGTTCCGCATTGGATGAACGCTTTGGGTTTGTCGCTGGCTCGCTTGTTCGCTACGTTGAGTATTTCGATTGTTTGCTTGGTGGGAGAGGAGAGTAATTCTTGTAGATCAACCGGAAGGTCGTGGTATTCGTTTTCTTGGTTTTGTTCCTCTTCTGTGTTCCATAGCGCTTCAATTCGTCGGTCGAACTTCGCAACCAGTTTGGCGAGATGAGTTTCGTCTATGTTTTTGCTTTTGCCTGATTCTGATTGGTCGATTTCGCTCGTAGTGTCTGACGTAGAATATCTAACGAAAAAAAAAACAATGCATTCTCTCATATTTACATTAAATTCCTAAAATATAATTAGGTATTTTTGATTTCAATTCCAGAAAAGATGGACTTGCAATTTTTGTAAATTTAGCTTAAATGTTTTAGTTGATAATTTCGACCAAAATAAATAGATAATAGACCTACTTTAAGATACAAATTTCCAGATTTTAGTCAAGATGATATAAGACTCAGCGTTTCGGTTGTGCTGAGTGCGCTAAAAATGGAAACAAAATTAATCAATGACAAAAAAAATACGGTTCCACATATTTTAAAACGTAATGTAAGTAATTAACAAATAAATAAATAACAAAAGGAATAGGACCAATATTCATCTGACATTTTTACTCAAAATAATCTTAAGAATACGCTATTTTTTTTAGTCAACAATATTAAATCAATTTTAATTTGACTTGTTTTACTAAAATACTTCAAATAATTACATATTATACTTTTATTACAAATTATTTGGCATTGTAAATTGTGAGAATTATGTAATCTATGGACGTTATAATTCTTTACAGCCCGATTCACACAAAAGTTTAAGCTAATCCTCATTTTTGAATTAGTGAATTCTATTTTATTTCGGTATTTAAAATATAATTTTCATATTATCAATAAAGGTAGATACTACGAATAGATTAGACTATATTTTAAGATATAAACTGTCAAAATTAGAGTAGAATTCGCTAATCCAAAAATGAGGATTAGCTTAACCTTTTTTGGGAATCGGGCTGTTAGGTCTTAAAAGTTGCACCCCAGAAATGTCATGATTCCTTAATTTCACGAGTAGTAAAGTTATATCCACCTAGAGCTGTGCGATCTTAGAAATTTGAAAAGATTTTCGATCTTTTGATAAAATCGATTTGTCGCGATTGATCGATCAATCGCAAAAAAAAGATTTTTCTCTAATAGAAATCGTAATACTATATTAAAAAATAGATTTTAATAAAGAATAAAAAGATCGATTTTAAAAGAGATGAGAAAACAGATTTTATTAAAAGATTAAAATATCGATCTGAAATTAAGAGATCGATCTTTCATAATCTAAAAGATTTTTCTAGAAATCTGGAAAAATGTTTTTTTAATTCATCGATCTTTTTCAAAAAAGATTAGATTTTTTTTTAAATCGATCAATCGATTTTTTTCGCAGCTCGAGCCCCTATACAGTGTCCCACACTCTATCTTCAGTGTAGCAGAGACAGCCAATGTTATTCTTATGGAGGTTTTCTGTACCATGTTGCCAATTTTTCAATGTAATGTAATATTGAAACATTCATAAATTTTCATTGCTATGCCAAAATTAGTTAACACTGTACAATTTAAGTTTTATGAGGGTTTTTTATTTACCCAAGGGCTTATTGGAATCACTCGAAATTTATCTGCAGTTCTAAATAGTTTTATTTACATGGGCGCGAAAAGAGGCGTTGCAATCAGGGTGTAAAAAACATGCTGAAGATATTTGTACCTGTAATAAGTAATATTTGAATACAATATTTTAAAACCGCCCGTCATACTAATCTCGATCAAATGCATTAGAGATTAAAATATTATAAATTCAAACTGAAGATTATAAAGAAAGAATAAAGACTTATGAACTATGTAAAATATATGCAGTATTTCTATCAAGCCTAAATATTAGAAAATTATCATAAATTAAATAAAAAAATGATTAATAATTTTAATTCTTTATGAATTCATCATATAATATGTCGACATAAATAGCATAAAACATAAAAAAATATTCTTCATCAATATAACATTGGGATGATGTAGGTATCGTAGGAGGCACACAAAAAATTAGGGATTTCAATTCATCATATCTATCTGCTCCAATCGGCAAGTACAGTGTTACAAAAATGCGCTGTAGAAAATATAGTGTTAATTATTTCATGTAGCTCTATATCTTTTCGTAGAATGGAAATATGTAACATAGGGAATTTATATTGTTGACGAAGATTGTAAAATGTCCAATTAAGTACAAAAATGTTTTAAATTACTTTAAATTGAAGAGTGAAATGTTAATTATTTTAATTTACCTACGCTTGTTATGTTTTTATACCCTACTTATATTTTGTGTTTGTATTATTTTATAAATTGTTAAACTGACCAGTTTATTATTTATTTTGTTTTCTTTTCACCCACCTGTTTAGCTGTTTAGACACACTGAAAGTACACCAGTCATAAATACATTCAATGAATTACCCAGAATATTTCATCTCTTTTTGGGCATATATTTTGCTCTTTCTATCTTGTAGACTAACAGCAGGTAAATTTGGCAACATGGTACTCCATAAGACCCTATACTGAACATAGAGTGTGGGGCACTGTATAGCTAGTTATTTAGCTATAGATGCTGTCTGATAACCCCCGCACCCCCTCCACTGAAGATTATAACCGTTTGTTCAAGTCAGTCTAGTTTAAAAATTCATATGGGAAAGCCATGTAGTTTGTCATTTAGTTTTGAGCGAGTGTTACACGCCAGTACGCGTATTATGTCTGTCATCCATACAAGATATGTTCATCATCATTATCCGTAAGCGTAAACAGAAGATGGTTCCCACCTCCCCGGGTTACAATAGTTCTTCTTATCAATAAAGATCGATCTTTTTATTCTTTATTATATTACGGATTCCAAGTAAACACCGGTCGGTATATAATCAAGTAGTTTGCTTACCCTTCGTCGCCCATCCTGTTAACCCCGGTCTCCCACTGCTCCATGCTCCTCGCGAACCCGTACTCTTTCTTTCCCTTGATGACTTGGTGGCGTTTCCTGGCCTTCATGTCATCCGTGTGGTCCTTGCGGCGTCGAGGTTGCTGCTGCTTCCTCTGCGCAATGAGACTCAGCAGGTTGGCGGAGCACGATGAGAGCGGTGGAAAGGCCGCGTAGTAGCGACGCGCTAGATCGCCCGGAGACTCCCGGCTTGACGCACAGTCGCGAGGGGGCGCTGGCGGCGACTCAGGGGATTCGAAGTGTTTTAGTTTCTCGCACAGTTCGTCTACCAGGGATTCTATTCCGCATTTCTGCAAACAACGACCGAAATGGTAATTTATATTTATATATTGTACACCGGGTGTTAATAGACACTTACAAAATTGCAATTTGCACGAGCGCCTCTAACGGCGAAGCATAGAAATCAAGGTTGCTATGGTTACCCCGTACAAACAAAGACCTGTCATCAGCCGTAGACTTTACACTCTAGCCATCGTTTTAGTTGAATAATCGAATGATCTTCAATATTATTAAACAAAAAAGTTGCCCCAGACACATCTTCTGGTTTTAAACTCATTTTTATTAAACACAACGTACACATCACAATAAAGAATTAGGTTTAACACTGAATAACAGATGCGAATACAATGACAGATAGGAACAAGGAACGGAACGCAAGACAACGAGGGGAGGTTTGTTTGTATGCATGACCTTCTATATATCTCTTGCAGTGACGTCACTTTTGTAAGTGTCTATTAAAAAGCAGACCATAGATGTTTACGCAAAACTTCCCACTTAATTTAGGACAAAAATGTTTCAAATAAATGTGCTTGAGAATTAAATTCTACACTTAGCATATCGCTTGAACAAAATAAAAAAAATAAATTCTCTGCAGTGATTTAGATTATGCAGAGCATCGAATCCACCAAAAACTGGGTTCGGTTAGGGTTCAGGTTAATTTGTGTTGAGATAAGTTCGTGTGCGATTCTGGTTCAAGCACTAATAAAATTTGTGGTTTTGTTCCGGGTTCAGGTACTGGGTTCAGATTCGGTTCGACCTAATAAAAATTGAATTAATATCTTTTGAATTTCAATCTTTATATAGAAATAATTCAAATGAGGTCATGCACGACTTTTTTTTATAATTTTAATCGATGGAGTAGTGAAAAATAATAGACCCGTATTTCTTATTTTTCCTCAAATCGATCTTTATTCATGAAAAAATTGTAATTGAAAATGACATTCTTTAAAATGAGGCTGCTAGACCCCCGCTTCGTCCCTTGTCCAATGACATCACAGAGTGACAGGCACTACCATTTTGATTTTCACATTGTTTTAAACGTCAAAGTGACATTTAAAGATAACCTAAAATTTATGAAAGTAAACATGTTGATGGAACGTTGTTTCGTGCCAAAATAAAGAATAAAATAATATTCTGCAATATATTCAATGTGTCACATGTGTTTATAACCTTCTACCGTCTAATTCAAAGATTCAAAAGTGAAAAAAACATCTGATGTAACGTAAATAATTTCACACCAAATGAAAATTATATTTATAAAAATAAATAGATCGATATTATATTAATATATAATAGCATATTCAGATATGTAATCCTCAATTTATAGTTTATATATATTTTTCTTTTAGAAATTATGTGTCCATATAAAATATCTGTTTGAAATGAGTCTGAACTTGGTACGTAATGTTGTGATGACAAAACATGGCTGATTTTTGCAACTTTTTAAAAATATCATACTTTAAAATTATTTTTTTTTTGCATGACCTCATTGCAAGCCGGAATTTATAATTCAACGCGACAAGAATGCGAAAACAATTTTCAACAGTTAACACAAACTGCATTACGAACGATTACGCTTACGTTTCAAAGTGAAACTGAACCCGAACCACAGCTGACCCCTGAACCCGAATTTTAATACCCAGTTTGGTTCTGAGTTTGGGTTCGCTAAAATGTTGCTGTAAAACATAAAAATTACACTTCCAAAGTTTCCTTGTGTTTTGTCCTCGAAATATCGGCTGTAAGATTAAAAAACCATTTACCAAAGTGTAACTATAAAACTGGTACATCCAAAATCATGAATAAATTCCAAAAATAAAAGAATGCAATAAAAATTAGCTGTATTAATAAAAGAAGAGTGAATTCCTATATGTGATTCATAATAAATAAATGAAAAAATGAAATATGATAAAAGAAAATATAATTATGATACCATAAAATTAATTACAAAGTATTTTATAAATAATCAGAATATTAGAGTTGAATAAATAACAATTTTTAAAATGTGTTAGTAAGAAAAATCCACCCAACATAATTAGAACTACGGGAAATTCTTTCAAACCTGAACTCTTCAAATTAGTAATTATAAAAAAGAAAACCAAAATATGCTATGGAAAATTCTTTCAAACCTGAACTCTTCACAATAGTAATTTTAAAAAGATACAAAATATATTTGTATAATTGTAAAGGTAAAAATATGACTGAATACATGATGACATCATCCCCAAATTAAGGAAAGATGAGACGTCATGTATATTATTTATAGATGCTGTGATACATTTTAGAATGATTAACAAATTTTGAAACGATTTCAGTATAATTTTCTTTGTATGCTAAACTACTCAAAACTTATTATTTTTTTAGCTTTCCAGTTATGTTAATATCCATATTAATTTGTTTCAAACAGCAAAAATGCAACAGTTATTAAATCTATAGATCAATAGTTATTTTTGCAACAAGAGCAAAAATTATTAGTAATAGGTACAAAAATATATTTTATTTAAAGATAATTTAATATGTATTCATACTTTAATTTGTTTTGGGTCGTGATATTTATAACCATACTGTACTTTCAAAATAAAATAAGATCTTAAATTTAAGAAATTGTATTTGAATCGATTATATACAGTTTTAAAAAAGCTCCTTGGTATTGCAATAATTATTATATATATTTATATATTGGATTTGACAATTAGTTAGTGAAATTGATGGCTCTATTTGATCTATCGAAGGTAGAACAATTTTATAATTAATTCGTTCGTTACAAAAAATCTTGTACAATACTTATGCGGAAATACCTTCCGTGCATTTGCCTAAATGAAACACTCGCTCGCTTTGCTCGCTCATACTTCAAACAAAAGCTCATGCACAGAAGTTCATGTTTCCGCCTTTGCATTGTACTCGCTCGCTTTGCTCGCTCATACTTCAAATAAAGGCTCGTGCATTGGAGTTCAGGTTTGTTTGTCGTTGGTTGGTTGGTTAGTTAGTGTCTACCTGTTCGGCAGCAGACATGAGGCACTCCACAGCTGCCGAGCGCCTGAGCTGTTCAACATCGGCTCGCACATGACTCCACCACTCAGCCGAGCGGCGGAACCGCTTGCGGCCTCGGCCTCCGCCCCCGGCTCGGCCTCGCCCCGAGACTGTCTCCTACACACCACACAACACGTACCAGACTACTCCAGCCCTAGCACTGCAAACTACGCACGCCACATCACACACACACAAACACACAGGATGGAAAACAATTACATTCTCAAGATTTTTCATTGAATTTCAACACTGACTGATATTCTTAAACAAAGTTTCATTTGGAATCATGCTAAAAATCGCATATCCAGATTTTAGTGGATAAGCACGCTTTAAGGTCCCTATAATCCAGGGCATCGAACCCGAACCTGAACCGAATCAAAACCGGAACCAAACCGTAGCATTTTAGGGAACCCAAACCGAGAACCGAATCTCAGATATATTTTTAATTGAATCTGAGTCGAAACCGAACCGAGTATTAAAATTCAGGTTCGGGGTTCAACTCCGATTCAGGTTAATTTTTAGTTCGAAAAGTAAATACAGTCGATAATCGACGTCTTAGGCGGCTGAGTTGCTGTCTGGGCTGACTTCGTGAAAATCGTGTTCGTTTCTTGTTGCGTTTTGCGTAAATTCCGGCTCTTATTTTACATTATTTTGAACCTGAACCGCGAACAAAACCGCAAATTTTATTAATGCTAGAACCAGAACCGCACCCGAACCCATCTTTCAAAATACAAATTAACCTGAACCTAAACCGAACCCATTTTGGCGGGTTCGATGCCCTGCTATAATCCGATTATAACATTTTTACGATGATGTCCGTGTGTGTGGTTGTTGGAACCACAGTTTCTCAAATACTACAAGAGTTAAAAAATATTTAACTGCAGTTTCCTCAATCTGACATTCCTGGGAAGAGCTGATTAGATTTTGGTAACAATTGGACAACCGGAAATAATAGTTTCTTTAAAAAAATCTTCTAAATATAATTTTTTGAAAATTTCTGTTATTACTAATATTAAAAAATATAAAAATCTCTATCCGATATATTTAAAATTTTCATTATATCTTCTATGGAGTTAAAGATAGAGACATATAAATATATAAAATAATAAGTTGTAAATGAATCTCACAGGCCATGAGTATTTAAAAAAAAGTAACAGAAATAAGTCATGGATAAAAATGAACAGCCCGATTCACAAAAAGTTTAAGCTAATTTTCATTTTTGGATTAGCGAATTCTACTCTAATTTTGATAGTTTCTAATTTAAAATATAGTCTAATCTATTCCTAGTATCTACCTTTATTGATAATATAATGAAATTTAAATTTTAAATACCGGAATAGAATAGAATTCACTAATCAAAAAATGAGGATTAGCTTAAACTTTTTTGTGAATCGGGCTGTTAGAAAATAAAATTAAGAATAAAAGAAAAAATCGATAAAAATGAAAAAAATAAAAGAAAAAAAATATCCGTTGTGGTTAGCACAATACCTCTCGCCATTTCCATTATATGTATAAGTACTGTACTGTACGTCGCCGTTGAAACGACGTTTTTTTAACCAAAAAATGTTACAAAACTTTAACCAAATATTGTTTTTTTATTGTATTTAACATGTCTTGCGCACACACAATTCTAGTTATACCTATTTTTTCAATGTATGAGGAACTTCCTATCCTAATTAAATTGAACAGGAATTTCCTCGAACAGTAACTGATAAAATAAACGATTTATTATTATAGTATTAAAAAAAATTACCTTAAATTCTCCGAAAATGTATCCAACACTAATCTGGTATAAAATCTTAAAGAAGTTAATCATTTTCTTTCCGAACTAATAATGGCCAATTGTAAATTTTAATTAGTTCGATTATTACCGGATGTTTTGCAAAATGAAAACAATTATTGAAGAGCTATTTAAATTTCGACTAACAGGAAGTATTGTCAAAACAGTTAAATCAAAAATATCAGGGTAACCGCACATACGATAAAATATCTAAATATATGCTACTGAACTGGAAATGCTGAAAGATATAAAAACTACCTAACTTTATTTATCCAATTCATATTATTATGGAGCATAAATTTTATTCTTTTAATTTTAAATATCTTTAAAATATCAGCTGGTAATTAATTTAGATTCTAGTGAAATCAGTTGTGTATTTTCATCATACAAGGATTATTACGGATGATTGAAAATGTTCGCCTCTATTCTATAACTCAATCGATAATAGTTATCGATTTATTGGCTACAATATATTATCGATTGATAAAAGTTTTAACTTAGACACTCATACGCCTTATAGTCCAGATTTAGAACCCTTATACTATATTTCTTTCCAAATCTCAAAACAACACTAAGGAAAACAAAGTTTAAAGGCGGTAACGAACTGTTAAAAGGCATTTTGTGAACAAACCAAAAGAATATTTTTAGCTTCTGCTACCCTTGGTAAGGGAGGTATAGGGATCGTGCTAAAAATCACATATCGAGATTTTAGTAAATGACCACGATTTAAAGTCCCTAGAATCCAATTTTAACATTTTCACGATGATGTCTGTGTGTATGTGTGTGTGTATCATTAAGAAAATTCTGAAACCTTGTATTTCTACCCTATTCTAATACGAAAAGAAGTCATTAGATTTTGGTGCAAATCGGATAACCGGAAATGGCACTTTACCTGAAGCTCATAAAGGTTTTTCTTAAAAAAATATCATTAAATGCCATTTTTTCGCATTTTATGTCTTATGAAAATTAAAGATTATTGAATTTTCTACAGGAATACATTAATACTTTTTCTATATATTTTACAGATAAATTTGAAAATAATATTTTTTATTAGTCCCGAAGCCTAAGATAAACACAATTCCTTTGTTACACAGTTCATATTTCAAATGAATGTAACTTACAGTAAATGTCACTGTCAAAAAACTAATCACTTCAAATTAATAATATAATAATAATAATAATTTTAAAAAGAAAATAGTAAATAAATCAATAGTTTTCTGCAATGGAACAGTTTGCAGCGTTAGTAAATACGTAAGTATGTATTTAAATTAATAAAAATGGATAGGAATATGTGGCGAAGAAAGATTGTTGCGTAACTATTATTGTGGTCCGGATGCGGTTATTCGCTACCGAAAACCGGTCACTTTAATATATTCTTATGTATGAATGCTATGATGATTGTGAACAAGGCGAAAGAAGAATGTTGTTAAAGAGTGAAGTGAGTCAGCTGAGCTCTTACTCTTATCCCTTTTCTTATTGTTACTATTGTTTCCGGGTATTTGCTAACCCCCTAAGTGGGAATCGCGTGATTTTATGTATGTATGTATGTATGTAGGTAAAAATTAAATAGCGGGAGGTTTTGTGTTGGCCACATCAGATTTTTACCTCTCGCTAAGAGAGGTATTGGATTCATGCTAAAATTCGCATATCCAGATTTTATTGAATAAGCACGATTTAAGGTCCCTAGAATCCGATTATAACATTTTTAAAATGATGTCTGTCTGTCTGTGTGTGTGTGTGTGTAGTTTCTTAAAAAAATTCTTCTAAATATAATATTTTGGGAGTTTTTTGTATTAAATATTGAAGAACATAAAATTCTCCATTTAATACACTTAAAATTTTTATTATATCTTGCATAGATTTAGAGAAAAAGACACTATAATTTATAGAGTACACTAATCGCAGAGGCTAAGGCACTAAGGAAACCAGTTGACAAATTCCAATGTTTATAACATGACACATGTCATTGTCAAATATCAACAGTTTTAGTGACATTCTGATAGCTTTTTCTGGGAAGTATATTTAACTTTTCTTATTGTTTTATTAATTAAATATTTGAAATTATAGGTAAAATTGTAGTAAAATGCATATATCCATCAGAAATACCGCCAATCTGGTTCATGAATTGGAACAATCTCTGACAATTAGAAACTTCCTCATACAATGAAAAATAGATATAATTAGAATTATATGTGTGCAGCAGACATGTTAAATACAATAAAAAACAATATTTGGGTAAAGTTCTGTAATATTTTGTTATAAAACGACGGTTCGAAAGCGAAGTGCAGTACAATACTTATATAGCCTAATATGGAAACAGCGAGAGATCTTGTGCTGGCCACAACAGATTTTTTATTATAGATTAAAGATGTTATTGAATCGATGTAATTCTTATATCCAAAAGCAAGGGTCCTATACTGAAAAAATAAATTATTTTTGCTGCTGTCTTTTCTTTTCGTGTCTAGTCCGGGAATATAAAAACGACCTCTCCTAAATGTAGATGAAGCAATAGTTTTAATTTAAATTAAATAAATTAGTTCAAAAATATCATTCATAATATTGTTATAAGTCCTAATTTCTTTCCACCCTGTGCGCGTTTTCAAATAGCACGATCTGTGTGCGTGTACCCCGCCACCGATTGGCCCGCCCCAGGTGTCAGTCATGCTATT
This sequence comes from Ophonus ardosiacus, assembly GCA_943142095.1. NCBI lineage: Eukaryota > Metazoa > Arthropoda > Insecta > Coleoptera > Carabidae > Ophonus > Ophonus ardosiacus. The sequence continues at coordinate 712,429 of OW964834.1, forward strand.
TGAATTTTGTGACTTTTGAGTTGTACTCACTTTGGGAATCTGATGTAAGTCCTGATCGGTGGAGACGAGGTCGAGCGTATCACGGTGCAAGAGGCTCAACACGTACCGAGTGTACACAACGGCGTCTATCCCGCGGGCTTCCAGCTGCTCTTCCAACCAGTCAGAAACCGCCGAAGGCATGGAAACTAGCTGTGGGTACTTCATGCTACTTCCTGCACCTACACGGAGGTAAACATTATCACACAACGTAACATAATTGCAACAATAACAGTAACAAACTCTTTATCACCCTAATATCCAAATCCTAAATTTATATGCCCTAAATCTAGTGATTCTTTAGGATTTTAGGAATTAGATTTTAGGGTTTTGCAGGAGCACACTATGCCTTGAAGTTGACGCGCTCTAATTAAACAAATCATGTTCGTTGCTATAATTTGTACAAAACGTCAAATTTACTATCAATGAATAGCTTCTTAGCTTCTATTTTATGAAATATAATATTAACATTTACTCTTAAGCATCAAATAGGCTATTCCACAGTAATCAAAAATAGTAAAAGTTTATTGAAAATATGAACGGTAATAGTTAAAGGATAAGGAAAACCATATTTCTTTTATTATAAATTATTCCTTCTAGAAGACACGGGGAGTTTTGCTTTTGATGATGCAGGACATGTGCACGAATGTTTGAGCAAATAGGATCCAAGTATGACCTCCGATTTTGAGAATCTGTTCGGTTGCTGTTCGGGTGACGTTCTAATTTCTTTTTTTTTATAAATAAGAAAAAAAAGTGAAATAAAATAAGTATAATAATTTATTTTATGTCTCTAATAATGAATTACAATATTACAATTTAAATATACATTATTTCGTAATTTGTTTAACATTTTTTCGTGGCTTGTGAACCACTGTTTGTTTACTTCTGGTATATCCACATTACCTACGTCACAAAACTAATATAAAATTCGGACCTTAATATCTCACTTATTTGGAGGAATTTTTAACTCGGACTTTCACATGTGGTCTTATATTTTTATGTACTTCAAGGAAAAAATTTAAAAAAAATATCGTGGAGTAGCCTATTGTATCGAATTGTATAATTCATTTTTGTTGTTCTAAAGTGTTGCCATACAAACCAATGGATGTCATTAGTGTGCCATTCGGAGTTGTATTTATGTGAAGACCTAAATCCTAAGGATGTGTCCGATGTTGCATTTTGGCATTTAATATTTAATGACATCCACTGGTTTGTATGGCAACACTTTAGAACAACAAAATTAAATTAAACAATTCGATTCAATTTGATGCTTGAGAGTAAATGTTAATATTATATTTCATAAAATAGAAGCTAAAAGCCGGTTTTTCAATATTTGGTTAAAAATTTAAGTAAGAGTTAAATAAACAAAATTGAAATGAAATGAACTGTCAAATCACAGATTTATCATTGCTGTCAACAAATCGATGCAATATTATTAATTATTATTATTCTTAATTAGAAGTTAAAATTTTAACCAAAGATTGAAAATCCGGCCCTAAGATGCTATTCTTTGAGAATAAATTTGATGTTTTGTATAAATTGTGTGCTCCTGCAAAACCCTAAAATCTAATTCGTAAAATCCTAAAGAATCACTAGATTTAGGGCATATAAATTTAGAATTTAGATATTAGGACGATAAAAACCAGTTTTACAATCTCTGTTTAAAATTTTAACTGTTAGTTAAATAAACAATGTTGTATCGGATTATTGACAGTAATGATCAATTTGTCATTTGACAGTTTATTTCGTTTCAATTTTGTTTATTACCTCTCGCTAAGAGAGGTATTGGATTCATGCTAAAATTCGCATATCCAGATTTTAGTGAATAAGCACGATTTAAGGTCCCTAGAATCCGATTATATCTGTCTGGATGTTGGAGGGACGATTCCTCAAAAATTCTTCTAAATATAATTTTTTGGAAATTTTTGTTATTACAAATATTGAAGAACATAAAATTCTATATCTGATACATATAAAATTTTTATTATATCTTCTATAAATTTAGAGATAAATACACTATAATATATAGAATAATCTAATCACAGAAGCTAAGGCACTAAGGAAACCAGTTGACAAATTCAAATGTTTATAAAATAGTTTGTAAATGACAGATGTCAGTGTCAAAACTCAACAGTTTTAGTGACATTCTGATAGCTTTTTCTGGGAACTATATTCAATCTTTCTTATTGTTTTATTAATTAAATATTTGAAATTATAGGTAAAATGCATATATCCATCAGAAATACCGCCAATCTGGTTAATGAATTGAAAGAATCTCTGATCAATTTCGTCAGTTTAAAAATCAATGGCTCGTACCACGATCACAGTTTTAAATAAACCGCAGTTTTAAGAAATGTCATATTCAAATTTCAAAATGTAATGTAGTGTGCCTGAGTATCTGGTCGCGAACCTGGGAGAACCGGGTTCGATCCCGACAGACGCCAAATATTTCCAATTTTAAATGGCATAAAAGTGACCCCTGTGGTGCACTCTCCACACCAGCTATGAGTGCCCGTGAGGTGACGCCTGGTAAGCGCCCTCACGGTAAAATATATCGTCATCATTACCGATGTCTACATGTGTTGTAGATACTGGCACACCCAGTAATGGGTAATATGCCGTGATGATATATTTATTTATTTATGTTAGAAGATCAATTTATTGATTTTTGATTTTTCTGTTTTACACGTGTCGATCAATTGAAGGTCACAGGTCGATCAATAAATCGGTCGATTTATCGCAGCCTAATACGGCCATAAGTAGAAAATAACTTTGAGAAAGCACAATACCAACATTGTGCTACGAAAATATCTTAAAACATCTATACACGGAATTATTAAAAATAATGGAGCTGATATCATAATGTCCATGAAAAATTCCGTAATATGATCAATGATTTTATCAAGGATACATTATAATATAATAAAATTACATATATCGATATTCGATATTTTATAAGTTAATACCCAGGAGAGCGTATATTAAACATTCTCAATAATTGAATTATGTTATCAAATTAATATATCGTTTAGCTTTTTATTCAATTTGAATTTGCTAATCAATTTTATACAGATTTATAATAAATTAGTAACATACACGAACACTGAATTTTAAAAGAATATCTTCAAATCTAATAACATCTACAAAAATGACCTTTGTACTCGTTTGGTAATAATTGATAAACGTTCTTTAGAGTAAAGAAATTTATCATTAATGTGATAATCAACGTATAGTAAAATGCCACACCCATCAATGGGTAAAAGACGTAACTATGACAATATATCTTAATTAGATTTCAAACGTCAGTAGTAATAATTACATTTTTTTAAGTACATTTTAAACAAAGAAACATCGTACTTTGACCTTACAAAAACACGTAATTTAAAAAGAAATTTAGTAATGATATATATTTAAGAAATAATTACAAGTGTTTAAATCTAATGCAAAATTTAAAAAATGCAAAAATTTTATTTTTAGAACTAATAATATTATGAATAATAATATATGAAACAAAAGCCAAACGATTCGTAGAAAAAACTATTGACCTGATCCCAAACTCCCATTAATAAATGAGATAGTTTCTCATTTCTTTTTAATTTTAATTTCAAAGAAATTAAATCATCTATAAAAGGAAAATTATAATAAATTTCAGTCTAGACACAACATAAATTACTGAATAAATAAACTTATCATATTGCAACTGATAACTAGAATTTAATATGAGGAAAAATTATCTCTTAAGAATAAATAATTTATTATATTTGTATTAGATTTAACAGACCTTAAAACTTTTATGTGATTTATTTATATGTAGCTCTGTGAAAAATATTTTTGGTTAATAATTCCGATTACAAATGAGATTTCTATGAATACGTTAATACAGCAAAAAAATAATGTAAAAGGGGCATATCCTTACTGCGGGGTGTTGCTGTGGCGTAGTTCACGCGATGTCAGGTTGAGAAACAGGAGCTGCAGTACTAAAGCGTCTCTACTCATTGTCTCGAAGTCGGAACATTCCATTACATTGCAGTATCATATTCTTATTATCTTCCACGTTACAGCTTCTTATTTTACTTCAAGCAATTTCAAATTCAAATTCGGCACTTCAAAAATTTCGCCATGTGTTCAACTACAGTTACAAGGATAAAAATGTTTCGATAAAATTGTAAAACTTAAAAAAAAATATTCTGGGGTAAACTAATTTTAATTGTTACATAGTTCCTCTTCAGTGGACTTTAAGAAATATTTTCACCACCCCCATTTTATACCTATAACAATAAATATTTTATTAGCCACAAAAACAGAAAAATACGTCGTTGGATTATTACGAATATCCGAAAATACCTTCACATAAAGAACTAATAAAACAATAACAATTCCTTATCAACAAAACAAAAAACAATGCAGCGTAAGACACTGGAAAGACGATCTATACCTCCGCACTAATTTCGATTTTAAAGAACTCCGCACGAGTTAAAATGCTTTGAGCAATAACATTATTGTCCAAACATGCTGCGTTTGACGCTAAATTTAGAACAATAACAAAGAATACAAAATCGCAATAAGTCTAGACAAGGAATTGAAACTAGTACAAACGCTGAATTTGGAAATTATTCATAATCTTAAACTTATCAGTTTGGGAGTTTGTCTAACCCGATATATTTATCTGCCAATATCAACATGACCAACAAAAACAAAGAGTGAAGATTCCAGAACAAAGGGTTTTGTCAACTTTATATAACCTTGCAAATTCTGCTTACGGGAGTCACAAGACAGCGCGAACATCAACGAAACGACATGACGCAACTAAACAACACTTCACACATTACTAATTAAAAAACACTTATTCTTTTTAACAGCACTTGGAAGAAGACACCACTGAGTATAATATTATGATAAAGAAATCAAAATGCAACAATTCTTACCTATTTATTTACAGGGATGATGATAAACCCTGTTTACTCCTACACACCCCACAATGAATAAAACATGGCAGCTAGCTCAGCACCGCGCAAGGCTTCTAGCGCCAAATATACGAAAGTGATGCGATCAACCTTGGCGCTTCTACACTTTATATAACTTCAGTACTGCCTAGACGATTATTTTAATCTTTTGTCAACAATATGCGTCATACCAAAGTTGACCGATTGTAATAACTGTTCATTTTTAGTTTATTTCAAAATTTAAAACTAATAAAATATTATCTAAACTAAACAGATTAGATACTCAACATGTCTTTGCATGAATTCCTTAGAAATGGTCAAGCGAGTTTGCGCACTTGTGGCTTAGCAAATAAACCAATAACAGATAAACACAATTGCAAACAGAAATTTAAAAATGTTTGCAATATTTTCAAATGCTTTAAAGTTGCTTGAAAATAAACAAAATTTCGGAGAAATATTTATTTTTACAACTAACAATGCATAAACTTCCCTTCGATAATTGTTGATAATTGGCTAAGGATATAGTTAATTTGCACAAATTTTTGCCTAGTCATCCGGTTCGGTTATTAATTTTCTTTTATTGTTTACAGTTTGAGAAATGATTCATCAATAAGACTTTTTTATTTTTTGTACAGTACACGTGTAGTAAGGAAATACACTTATTGAATATAAATAATGATCAATAAATGTCGTGTTTGCTTATACTTTCTAAATAATTCAATATTACGTAAAAAAAAACATAAAATTTATTGTTCTTTTTATCACGCATCTTCGGCATGATTTACCCGCCTTAACCTCTATCCAATATTTAAATATTAACGGTCGTTTCTGTCAAATTCAAAAGAGAGATTAAAATGACTGATGTGATAGAATTATCAAGTGATGATGACGATAACTACCGTACGACTTCGAATCAAAATAATACAGACAGTGACACCACCATTGATGATAATTTAGACGATATTCTTTCAAAATACAAAGATTTAAACAAAAAAACTCAATCATCTATTAGTTCAAGCTCATCTAATGATTCTTTCGATAGCATCTCAAAACTACAATCCCTTAAAGAAAGATTAGAATCAAAACACAACCTTCCCTCTTCAAGTGAAAATAAAATAGATTTACTTTGGAACGATGAACCATTATCACAACTTTCAACTCTGGACTCTCAAGAAAGTGAAGAATTGGAAAATATCGAACCATGTAAACCTAAAAAATCAAGAACAACCAAAGAGGAGAAAAGTTTGAAAAAATTGGAAAAGGAACAAGAAAAAGCGCGGAAACAAGCGGAAAGAGAGCAAAAGAAAGCGGAAGCAGCAAAAGCTAAAGCCGAAAAACAAGCGATAGCGTCTGCTTATAAGAATTTAAAACCCGATGAATGTATAAAGGTAACATTTTAACGAAATTAAACCTTAATAGTTATTTACATTAGAGTCAAGAAAATGATACATTAGTACAGACATTTTACTGACTAGTTATGTTTTAATTTCTTCTGAAACTTCCCAAAGATTAATTTGGAGAATTTTTTGGTATTTCAGTTTATAACGGTCCAAATAGATTCAGATTTAATGTCTTCGGAATGTGGCACAAACATTCCAACTATTTTACAAGAATCTAACATATCTTATAAGATAAATTCAAATATTCAGCCATTTTCTATAACATGGAAAAGAAAAGATCAAACGCAGTTAACCAATATTGACGGACAGGTAACATACAGTTTTGGCCATAAAGATAGCAACTTAAAAAAAATTCAATTGCTCTAATGTAAGATTTCAGAAATAAATGACTGCAGTATTAGTGTCTTGAACCAAGTTTAATTTACATTAACATAATTTGCATTATATTAACAAAAATTGATTCACTTGATAACAATTGGAGATTTTATCAATCGAAACTTTGTGTAACTCAAAAAAAAATAAAGACAATGAAAGTTCGAAGTACTTCTTTTATTCTTAAATATTGATTTATGTGCAAAAAAATATTTTTTATGTGGACATAAAAATAAAAATAGCAACTCTTATAAAATTAATATAAGAACTAAATTTTCTAATATTTAGTGTAATAACCGGAACCACGACAATTTATTACTTCTTCTCGTTTCATCATGAATTCAAGTAATTTTGTTATTACATTTCTATCAATTAATCTTAGTTCATCACTAAATAATACTCTTTTCCACATGTCAGTTGTCCAGTTTACAAGATTTTCTGCAAAAAAATAATCGGGCCTTCACGTTCTTCTTCGAAAGAAGTGGTTTCTTTGCAGGCCGACGACTATAAAGTTCTCCGGCAACTAATATTCTTTTTCCCTGTCTTGAAGATATTTTATCTTTAACATTACTTAGTAGAAAGCCTAAAATTTGCTTTGATGATGACAACGTATTTTTAACGATATGTGTTTTATCATTCTGTCGCTTCGGTTTGATGTTTTTTTTTGTCTATTAGGAATTGTAGAAGGCTCAATATTACCCTTCCTTCGAAAATGGATTATTATTCGTGCTATTGTAGATTCATGCAAATTAAAGTTCTTCGACATTTTATTCCGCGAAGCACCATTTTCATATGATTTAATTATTAAATTGCGAAATTCTTTAGTCAAAGTCTTATTACGACCCATAATTTCGAAGTACTAATTTATATTTTTTAAACAATTATACGATATAAACGTTGAAATTGAGAAAATAAAGACATTCATTATGTAGTTGCTATTTTTATGGCCAGACAAAAGTAAGAATTATGCAAATTAAATAAATTCTATAAATTATTTTAACATAAAATAAACTTATTTTAAGAGGTTATTCTTTATGTAATTTATTTTCAATATTCTTATGTTCACTTCAGAGAAATAGAATTTTTTTAAAAGTTGCTATCTTTATGGCCAATACTGTATTTGTAATTTTTGAATCTTTTGGATAATAATTCTATACAATTTCAGTTAAGAATAACAAAAAATGAAGACTATTGTGATGAAGTATTATTATTTTTAATGTGGAATGAATTTGTTCCTTTAGTGCACCAACATAAATTTAATGAACACTTTAAAACAATCCAGTCGATATTACCAAATAAAAAAATATTTTTAGGGATATATGGCATGGAAAACTATTTCAGGTATAAACTTTTTAAACTTAGTGAAAAAATAATTTGTACATTCTAAAGAATGTCAATTTTAATTACAATTTTTTCATGATTAAAGATCGATTTGAGGAAAAATAAAAATACGGGTCTATTATTTTTCACTACTCTATTGATTAAAGTTATAAAAAATCCGTTGTGGCCAGCACAAGACCTTCCGTCATTTCGATGTATTTTGTACAAATCCCATACCAAAAGGTCCTTGGAACAGATTCTATATAATATCATGTAAAATCGAACACGAACACATACTATTTTTTACAAATTCAATACCAAAAGTTCATCTGAAAAGGTTCTTTAAATCCAATAAAATTATAACATAAACTACACTAAGTAATGTCCTTCCATCTTCTCTTTGGCCTTTCTCTGCGTGTCACTTGCGAGGAACACTATGACATACCAATTTTAGATCCTATACTTTCCATATTTGGTTTTGCACTTGCAACTGACATCTGTCAATTAATTTTTTTTGAATAATTATGTCAGCTGTTTCCATGATAAATTGCAAAGCTGACTAATTTTTGAAAATTAATTTCTTTATAATGCTTTAAATTTACATCTATTGAATATGAAGGAAAATGTATAATTAAACCGTATAGAGAAGAGTATTTTCTTTAATATATATAATAACAAAATGTCAAAAAATTATATTTAACTGCGTTTTTTTAAGAAAAACTGTTAAAAACTTCAAAAAAGGGTACTTTCGGTAGATCGATTATAACCAAAATCTAATCAACTCTTCATATGGATGTACAGAAGAGGAATACGAAAGAATTATAATTTTTAGAATTGTAGTATTGGAGTTATCGTCGGAGAAAAATTTGTCACACACGGACACACATACACACACACACACACACGGACATACATACACACACACACATACATACAGACATCATCTTAAAAATAGTAAATTTGTATTGTAGGGACCCTAAAACGTGCTTATTCATTAAAAACTCACCACCGAATTTTTTGATCAAAGACAATACCTTCCTTACCTAAAGGTGACGGAAGGTAAAAAGTCGTGCATGACTTCATTTTTTCATTAAAACATCCAAAAAGTTTTTGTTGAACTACAGTAAAAATATAAATATTGTAGGGTTCAAAAGAGCCAAAAACAAAAGTTATCTGCCAAAGACAAACTTTATTTAGACTGTCCCAAAATTTCGCGAAAAGATATCGACATGTCTTTAATCGAACTACAATTATTGTACTGTGTAAGCCATCGATTTGTTGAAACTGCTCATGACGTCAGTGCAATGGTTTTACAATTTACCAAATCTATCGCTCAAATACCTTACAAGTAAGTTTTAATTGGAAGGATTTTAATTATGAAAAAATTAAAGTAATAATCTATAAATTCAGGTTGCAAAAAGAACAAAAAGCACAACAAATGGACTGGTTTGTATCCGGAGACAATAAAGATTGTGTGAAGGTTGATAAAAATGGGAATGGATTATATAGATTATGGCAACAACAATTAACGCAGTTGACGTTAGCGAGGTTGGAGACTGCGGAGGCTGTTACGTCCAAATATCCAAGCCCTAATAGCTTAATAAAGGTGAGAATTTTTTTTTATAGCATTTATCCATTTTTATTTCTAAAAATTCACACAGTTAAAATGCGAACACTTACGTAACATTGTCTTTACAATCAAATAATATTACTACCAAGTTTATATCTTTACCCATTTTTGAATGATTGCCCCAAAAGTCAATATACCCCATATTTAGATAAAAACTTCAAAATTTTCAAAAATCTAATTTTTATGTATCTAGATACTTCTCAATGTGCTGATTCCAAATTTTGAAACCGCAGGTCGATATCTCTTTTCGTTCTCGAGATATTTAGATTCAAAGTTTTGCTCAAAACTGCCCATTTTTGGGTATTAACCCAAAAATGGGTCGAGATATGAATTTGGCGACAACACCATTCGATTCTACGGGTAAAATTACATAAGTACACCAATTTTCATAATTTTTGAACATCACATACAATCTCTAAAGCAAAATAACTGAAAATGGCCAAAAATCGCAAAAATCTTAAGGGGTACCCCTTACGATTTTTTCAGATTTTGGCCATTTTCAAACTTTTATTCATAAAAATTGAACCGGTTGGACAATAATTATGAAAATTGGTACACTTATGTAATTTTCTCCGTAGAATCGAATGGTGTTGTCGACAAATTCATATCTCGACCCATTTTTGGGTTAATACCCAAAAATGGGCAGTTTTGAACAAAACTTTGAATCTAAATATCTCGAGAACGAAACGAGATATCGACCTGCGGTTTCAAAATTTGGAATCAGCGCATTGAGAAGTATCTAGATACATAAAAATTAGATTTTTGAAAATTTTGAAGTTTTTATCTAAATGTGGGGTATATTGACTTTTGGGGCAATAATTCAAAACTAGATAGAGATATAAACTTGGTAGTAATATTATTTGATTGTAAAGAGAATGTTACGTAAGTGTACGCATTTTTAGAGTATTTATATATGAGTATGGAATATTTTCCAAAGAACTTTCTGTATGGAATTTGTAAAAAATTGTATTATGTCCGTCTTACAATTTTACTGGATATATAGAATCTTTTCCAATGAACTTTTTGTTTAGAATTTGTACAAAATACATCAAATTAACGGAAGGTCTTGTGCTGGCCACAACAGATTTTTTCATTCATATAAAACTTTACATTAATTTTTCTCAAAAAAAAGGTTATAAAAGTATAATATAAATCAATTTGTTCAGAATTAAATTTTCTAATGAAAGTGGAAATAAAAAATATATGTTCTCATTTAAAATAAAAAAAGTTGGGTCGAAAAAAATATTGCCTTTTTTCTTTAAATCTTTTGAAATAGAAATTGTTTGCCGATTTTTTTTGCCGGTCATTTCGAAATTTTCATTTTTCAGGAAAAATATTTGATAAAAATTGTATTTTTAGGCATATGACGAATGTTCAACTCTTGAAGGTGAAAAACTTCTGCAAGACATCCCGATTCGCCGAGCCGCAGGCCCTTTAACAAGCGTAAGAAAAATCGGGCCGGAATTCAGTAAGAAAATGCACTCTTTATTCACATCTCTCGACGGAGACAAATTACTATAAACTCATTTTTTATAACTTTATATACAAATATATTACAAATTAATGAACAATAATAAATTACCTTAAATTTTAATTAGTCTATCATTTCTGGATCGTCTGGATCTGCGGTGTTTTCGTACATAAAAGTGTAGTTTTCAGCAGAAATAGTTTTTTCGTTGGATTTTGTCGAGCTGATAGTACGATTTAAAACTATGTGCGAAGGGCTGTCGCTTGTAGAAGCTTCGGTATAGACATATCTCGACGGTTGGCCGGTGTTTCCGCGAGAAAAACTTACAGGAACTCGAAGAGTTACATTCGTAAGTTTTCCGTCGATATTAATAGTAGCTTTTTTATTTCCCGCCGATATTTGTTTGATATCCGGTTTGTTCCTAATATTCTGAGCATTAATCATTGTTGTGTGAATCGGTTTCGGAACAGTTGTCGCTTTTAATTCTGCTTCTAAATCAAAATGTTCGAAGGAATTGTCAATTTTCTTTGGCGGGCTTTCCTTCTTTTCTTCGGATCGCTTGCTGACGATAATTTTAGCGAATTTGACGGGTTGAGACGTTTGTCTAGGATGGTGAACAGCAGGGCGTTTGAGGATGTTTTGTTGAGTACTACTGGGCACAGAACTAACAATTTGTTTGTTAATGACAACGAGTTTGTTGGTTTGGGGTTTCTTTTGGGCGAGAACTAACTGTTGGTTTTCGTCGACGGGGTTTTCGGGTAAGATGTTGTCGTCTGCAAAAATTATTGGCAAGTCCATAATGTCAGCTGTGGTTAGGTTTGCAGGGGCTGGGAGGGTTTCTTGTGATGGAGCTCGTGGTTTTGTTATAATTTGTCTTCTCGTAGGGACTAATTTTGTTATTCCTATAATAAACCAGAAAGCAAATTTTTAGAAAGAAGGTATAATACAAATCAAAATTTTAAAGCAACTATAATACTACATCTAAAAGCAAAATTATGAAAAATATTATATTATGAGCGTAAAGCAAAACTTTTTATTCTACAATCGTGCGGGAAAAACTCAAAATATCTGTCAAAAATTATACAAAAAACGAAAAAAAAATTATGTTACAAACAAAAATGTATCTAATAAATATATACATATATATACAGGGTGTTAATTAAAAATCTGGCCATACGCGTTTAACAAGAGAAAAAGTTTCTAATTAATATCAGACAAAAATGTTTCAAATAAAAGTTGTAGATAATTATATTCTACACCTAACTCTTTAAACAAATTTTATTTGCACGTTTGGTAACTTGTAAAATCCAATTTAAATTTGTACAAATATTGTTTATTTGTAGCGATAGCCATGGAATTGAAACAAAATTACAAAGAAATTCATATTGTTTGAAGTGTCAGAAATGTAATTTTATATGTTACAAATTGTGAAAAAATAATAATAAAAGTGTTGGATTTTAAAAATAATACTTGTGTAGTGTTATAGACGCAGAATTGAATTATCTGTAATTTTTATTTGAAAACCAATTTTCTGACAGTTCAAACGATACGCATTTCTTTCTAACTTTGTTTCAATTCCATGGCTATCGCTACAAATGAGCAATATTTATAAAATTGCAAATTCGGTTTTACAAGATACCAAAGAAGCAAAACCTGTTTGGAGATTTAAGTGTGGAATATAAATATCTACAACATTTATTTGAAACATTTTTGTATTTAATTGGAAAACTACTACCTTTTTTTTAGTTTAAGTTCTGTAATTTATTATTTTAACCCAACGTTTCGGCACCATAAACTGGTGCCTTCTTCAGGGGATACAATGACATATTTTTTGAAGTAACAAAAACAACAAGTTTATTTTAATAATTTTTGTATTTATTTGTATTTATTTGAAACATTTTTATCTAAAATTAATTGGAGACTTTTGCGCAAAGAATAACTGTTTTCCCATATTAAACGCATATTGCCAGACTTTTAATTAACACTTGTATATATTATGTAAAATTTATGTTTATCCAAAAAGTGTAATTCGTGTTTTAAGCAAATCATTTGACAACTTTGCTATTAACTGTCATTTTTCGATAAAGTTAAAATTATAAACAACTTTATTTCTGTATTTTTTAAAAAGGTATTTTACTTTGCTAGTCCTGTGTATTACAGAAATTATATTTACGATTTTTTAATAGTTTCAAGACAACCAAATAATTTTTATAAAGTAATTTTTCATCAGATTTAGGGCCTAGTTTATAATCTCTGGTTAAAATTTTAATTGTCAGTTAAATAAACAAAACTGAAACGAAATGAATTGTTAAATGGCATATTGATGATTGCTATCAATAATCCAATTAAATATTGTTTATTTAACTTACAATTAAAATTCTAACCGTAAATTGTAAAACTAGTCCTTATAAGAAAAAGTTTTTCACATGCTGTAATCAAAATCAATCACATTGTCTAACGGCCGGTTTCATAATAAATATAAAGTCACTTTACTTTTAAAGTTTGATAATTTCACTTTAAGTTAAAGTTGTCAATTTAATTATTTTTTAAAAAGGTATTTAAACGGGCAACTTTAACTTAAAATGAAATTATAAATGCTTTTTTTCACTTTTAGATCAAACTTTAAAAGTAAAGTGACTTTATAATTCGGAGTAGGCTATGAACAAAAAAAAAAGTCTTAAATTTAATTAAATGTCAATTTGACACAAGATTTGCATGACATATTGTCAATTATGTTATCCAAACGTCTTTAAATAAAATATCTGTTTCCTTCATTATATTTTCTTCTTAAAATTACATTTAAATTTTGACAACTTGACTTTTGAATTGAATAACGATCAGACATACGTTTTTCTGTTCATAGCCTACTCCGAATTGGGAGTTTTTTTTTGAACACGCTGTATTTATAAATTATTAACTGAGATTATAAATAATATTTTAAAACTTATGAATAATTCAAAATTGAGCTCCATTTCGCTACAAAGCAACTACAAACATCCAAAATTTTTCTTACCAGTTTGAAGATGCGGTTTCTGCATCCCTCTCTGTATACCCGGCAACATTGTCTGCGCCCCTCCCACAGTCCTCACACTCGGCATAACCCCACCAGTCCCCGTACTCCTAATATACTTCGTCCCATCCGGTAACAGCACCACATTTCCCAGATTCGTAGCTCTGTTCCCTCCGATCGTATTCAGAAGCGTCACTGGGCGACCATTTGACAATATCTTCTGTGAGAGGGTGCTGCTAACGCTGATGTTTTCTAAAACTAGACAATAGGTAAAATGCGTGTGAGTTGGGAAGAAGAAGAACGTACTTTTAACGCCAGTCGGTGCAGCTGGACGAGTGTTTAATGTGTTTGGACGAATGCCGGTTGTTAATAGTGTGGAAAGAGCGCTACCGGATGAGAGAATTGAACGGCCGCCTATTATACCTACTTGTTGAGGGCCTAGAATGAAATAATCCATCAACAAACAAGCACATGAATATATTTCATTGTTGTACTTTCTACATAATTTATATAATGCATGAATTAAATAATGTGTGATCGGGCTATCAAATTTTTGACATTTCTGTATGGCAGCCCTCGACGATACTTCTCACTTGATACCAAACACAACATGGTTCTGACAACTTTAAGCAAAAAACAAAAGCCAATCGAGCTGTCAAAATTTTGACATTTCTGCATGGCAGCCCTCGACGATACCTCTCATTTGATACCGAACACGACATGGTTCTGACAACTTTATGTAAAAAAACAAAGTCCGATCGAGCTGTCAAATTCTTGACATTGGGATATTTGTTTTTTACTTAGTTACTTATGGAATGTTTGGCAACACTTTCGAAATGTTTCAGACCTTTTCAATTATTGTGGAATAACGGCCCATTGCCATAATGTATGTTTATGAATTTAACTTCTTTCAAATTCTCCTCATTTCATAAATATCTTTATGATAAGCTTTACTAGTGTAATTATTTTGTTTATTTCTACTAATTTTATTACTGTTTTGCTATTTTTTTCTTTTCTTGTAATATTGTGTTTAATACGCGAGAACCTTTATTTGGTCTCTGTTTGAGCTGTTGGTTCTCCTATTTTCTTAAATAAATAAAAAAAAAAATTCCATTTAAATGTTCTGATTGACATGTCAAAGAAACGATCTTCGTCTTCAAAAAGCCAAATTTCCACTTTTAAACATTTTTACACAAAAACTATGCATCGTACAGAAAAAAGACCTATTACCAAGAAATCAAGTTGAGTTATTCTCTACATTCCAGAAAAATATTCATTAAAATCGGTTGTACCGTTTAGTCTGTACAGGCGAACAAAATTTCCCCGATCGTCGTGATGAATTCAAATATAGGAATATACAGGGAATTTATTTTAACATGCAACATATGGTCAATCACTTCCATGGTTACACACTATTGTCAAAAAATGACAGCAATGTAATATTTGTCCATTTTAAAATGCAACATACAAAATTTGTAGTTTTGTATTATCAAAACTAATTTCCAATAAATTAGCCTACATACGATTAACAAATAATCAAAACATGAATGTTGCACATCTTAACAAACTTAAGCTTACAAAAATTCATAACTTTCATGTAATAAATGTTAAAAAATACCCCCAATCACTCTGAGGCAATATTCTAGTCGGTCGTAATAAGAATTGACACCATTTGTGATGTGTTTTGGAGGTATCTCCTGTGCTGCAATACTATTTATAATGTTGCATTTTAAAATGGACAAATATTACATTGCTGTCATTTTTTGACAATAGTGAGTAACCATGGAAGTGATGAACTATGTTACATTTTAAAATAAATTCTCTGTATACAGGGTGTCTCAAGACGAGCTTACGCTATCTATATTTTAAATACTATTTAATATAATTTAACGAAATTTGGTATCTAGGGGTTATCCAACATGCCCGTTTTAACTAAAATAGTTTCAAAGCAGTAGCACTTCCGGTAAAAATATTTTACTCATGATCAATTACTTCCGGCGTTATTCAACTTATTTTGATTTTTTGTCTGAAATCCGGCACATTTTCAAAACCCTGCATCTCGGGAACGAGATCGAATTTTTATAATCTGAAAAAAGCCTTTTATAAAGGAGACCTTAAGGTACATTATCCATAGAAGAATCCTCGATTATTTACAAAAATGCGACGGGTACGTGACACCAAAATTACAGTTGACAAACTTCAAAAAAGACATTTTTTTTAAATGGAACCCCCCCTTTTTTATTACATAAATGTGTACTACGACAAAAAATAAGGGTACTTTATGTAACATGTCCTATGTTGAAAGTTGATAGAATTTCAGTTTTTCTAAAACATGTAATCTGGGTATAATTATTTTATTAATACGGATAAGTAACAATGTGCTTACATATGAATGGATGAAAGTTTGAATATGGGGGGTTACATTTAAAAAAATTGTCTTTTTTGAAGTTTGTCAACTGTAATTTTGGTGTAACGTACCCGTCACATTTTTATAAATAATCGAGGATAATGCAGCTTAAAGTCTCCTTTATAAAAGGCTTTTTTCAGATTATAAAAATTCGATCTCGTTCCCGATATACAGAGTTTTAAAAAATGTGTCGGATTTTAGACAAAAAATCAAAAAAAGTTGAATAACGCCGGAAGTAGTTGATCATGAGTAAAATGTTTTTATTGCTTCATATGTAAAATTTTCCGCTGCATTCAATGGTAAAATAAAATATAGCGTATTCCATTTAAAATAAGAAAGTTGAGGTCAATTTCCGGTCAAACCGGAAGTGCTACTGCTTTGAAACTATTTTAGTTAAAACGGGCATGTTGGATAACCCCTAGATACCAAATTTAGTTAAATTATATTAAATAGTATTTAAAATATAGATAGCGTAAGCTCGTCCTGAGACACCTGTATAGATATAGCATTAAATTAAATCGAATTGTATAATTAATTTTAATAAAATAAGACACGAATCTTACCCCTACCTTGCGTAGCCATCTGCTGTGCGCTGTTCACGGGCGTAATACTCTGTATGGCTCTATTCAGCTGCTCTTGCGCCTGCATGTTGGACACCCGAAACGGTTCGGGTTTCGTGAGGTACGACGCGAGACCTGGGGTAGAAACAATGTTAGGGGCAGGGGCGGGGCTCGGATTAGGTGTGACAGGGTCGGGTAAGTCAGGTGGTTGGGGGGTGTTGGGTTTAGATGTGTTAGGATTGGAAGGGGATGTTATACCTGTGTAGTTTAGCTTTTTCTTGCCAGATCCGGGCGGTCGGCCTACTAAAACAAACAAGGAGGTCACAAAACGAAGGAAGAGATAGAGATGGAGGGTATACTTTACCGTAATATTATTTAACAATTAAAATAGATATATCCATTATTGGATGGGGTATTCTACTTACGAGGACAGTTTACAGGGTGTTAAAAAATAAGTCTCAAAAATTATCAGGGCATATAGTACTGACAAAAATGAGTACAAAAAGTTTAATCAACATGGGTCCCATCTTCAACTGTTTTTGAGAAAGAGGCCATTTTATATTAGAATCGAAGAAAAACAGACAAAGATTATAACAGAAACAATAACGTTTTATACATTTTTATATTTTTTTCATTTTCTAATAGTTTCGAAGTTATTTGAAAACTAAATATCAGTCAAGGTCGGCACAACTTTTGTCTTAGTACAATTATTCGATTTTTTTGAAATAAAATAACACATCTAAGAGATAACAGAGGTAAACACCGAAAAAACTCATTTTTCATTGCTTTATATCTTGGAAACTATTGAAGATGGGACCCATGTCCATTAAGTCTTTTTTACTTAATTTAACAGCCTGTATAATGAAATACATTGTGGGATTAAAGTACAGAATACCAAGAAAAAAACCGCTCAGCCGAGTTTTTTAAAAACGCAATTTTAGTTTTTAAAAATATACATTAATATGTGCGATTCATCTTCCGACTTTCATTTGTTTTTCAGTTATGAAGTCATCACAAAAAAAATTTAAATGACAACGTAGATTTTTGGTAGTGGCATCCAATAATGATTTTTCTTTCCTTTATGATTATATAAATAAATAATAAGGGTGCATAACAAAAATTCTGAGAAAAATCGAGCTGAACATTTAATATATAATAATGAATAATCAAGATCTTAATAAAAAATTTAAATCTAGCCAATTGTTTTATACAAACATTTTGTTAATCTTCAACGCTCTTGCCATAATTATTGTAGTTTACTGTTGAATTCTAATAAGATTGACAGAATGCTTGTATGAAACAGTTGACTAGATTTAAAATTTTTGATATCTTGATTATTCATTATTACGTATTAAATGTTCTGCTTGATTTTTTCAGAATTTTTGTTATGTACCCTTATGATTTTATTTACATAGAGGGAAGAAAAATCACTATCGGATTCCACGACTAAAAATCTATATTGTCATGTAATTTTTTTTGTGATGCCGTCATAACTGAAAAACAAATGAAAGTCGGAAAATGAATCGCACATATGAATATGTATTTTGAAAAACTAAAATCGACGGGTTCCAGCGTTTTTAAAAAAACCAGCGGAGATTGGTTTTTTTTCCACACTGTATAAAACTATTGAGAACTTAAAATTTACCCTGGAAAAAAAGCGTCCGAATTCATGCAAACAAAATGACAACCCCGATTTGGCACTTGGTGCCTTCTTTTAATTTAAAAATATGAAAAAAAAAATCCTTAAGGGAAAAAGATTTGAATCAGACGAGGAGTTAATGTATGCTGTTATCAGTTATTTTGCAGATCTTCCAAAAAAATATTTTTGGGAAAAGTGTGTTAGTGTTGAAGGAAGTTATGTTGAAAAATAAAGTATTATTCAATATCAATGTGTCTTCTTTCATAACTAGATAGATTTTTTTTATAAACTGCCCTAGTTCCTAAGCTTATAGTGTCTTTCAAATAGGCAAATTTTTTCTCCAATTAAATAGTTGTTGCTGAAAATAGGATTTGAACCTATAATTCTCTTGCTTTCTTAATATTAATGTAGTGAACCTAGTGAATATTACCTGGCCTGTGCGGCGGTCTGGGTTGAGGCGATGGTGGTTCACTCTCTAAAGAACTTGTATTAGAATTGTTCCGTACTCGGTTTTTCAAATGCTTGCTGTTGTATTGCTCGTTGGCGTACATCGGTGGACGAGTTACAGGAGGATAAGGAGACAACAGAATGCTGCCTACAAATTCTCCTATTTCATCCTACAAATCAAAGAGGTTCAACAATAAAGTCATACATACTTTCGTTCTAAATTAAATATATACTATTTCAAACTGATCTGAACTTAGTAAACTGTACATAAAATATATATTATATTAATTTATTATGCAGTTTACATAAATATATAAACAGACAAGAAATGACCAAATTTCTCCAAACGTGTCGATGTCGATATCGCATGCGCATTCGTACGTTCTATGATATGTAAGCGCTCTTAGTAAAATAAAAATATGACCACCCCAATCTTCCAATAAAACATTTATGGCAGAAGTTAAAAATAGGCATAGAAAAAGAAAAACATGACTGAATCATGATATCGTCGGCGACACAAGAAAATCTCGTAACTCCCTTGAATATGATTTTACAATAGACAGCATTTTATAATTGAAATATGTATTATTAACCCACAAGTAGTAGTAACAAGAAAAGAACATTATTATGTTACTACTACTTGTGGGTTAATAATACATATTTCAATTATAAAATGCCGTCTATTGTAAAATCATATTCAAGGGAGTTACGAAATTTTCTTGTGTCGCCGACGATATGGCAAAATATACCACAAAAAAAACTAATTACAAATTTAATTAAATCAATGCTTCGTTGTGCTTCAATGATTGTATGAAAAGAAATGATGATAAACTATTAAATACAGTGCGTTCAAAAAAAAACAACCTAATTCAGACTAGGCTATAAACAGATAAACGTATGTCTGATCATTTTTCAATTAAAAAATCAAGTTGCCAAATACATCATACAATGTAATTTTATGAAAAAAAGATAAAAAAAGGATACAGAATATTGCCATTTACCGTTTTCTAATTTATTTCTATTTCTAAAATAAGGAATCAAGAAGAAAAGCTTTGTTTTCTTCAGATAACATTTTTGACAGTATCTATTATCAAATTGACATTTAATTAAATATTTTAAAATTGATATACGTTTTTTTGTTCATGGCCTACTTCCAGTTAGGACAAACTATTTAAAGTCCAACACAAATCAAAATATTGAGTCGCTTTTTTTTTCGTAATACCATACTGTTACTATGATATAACACGGTTAAAAACAAAAGTGAAAATATAGAAATAACGGCCGCCGGTCAAGAATTTATAAACCAACAAAAAAGTTGTTCAGTATTACAGAAAGAAATGATTTTTATTATTTTATTATTCCTAATGTTTAAATTTTGTGTTATTCCGAAAAATTTTGAACGCCACACGGCCGATTTGCAAATAACGAACTCGACTGATTATAAACCTCAACCGCGTCCGTTATTTGTCTCATATCGGCCTAATGACTTTAATAACTATAATAGATAAATTATTTTGTAACATGAAGTTATGACTCACCAAGATGCATCTGTCAACAATACTCTGCGTAATTCCATCCGCCCGTCTTTTACTTTTAGGAACTCTTAGATAATCATCAGCTGAACCAACAACAACCAGACCAGTTTCAATTCTCATCCGTTCTCTCAAGTCTTCTACATCTTCTTTCCTAAAACACATATAAAATTCATTAAAATGCTATTGTATCAAATAAAAACATATTCATTTACAGCCCGATTCACAAAAAAGTTTAAGCTAATCCTCATTTTTGGAGTAGTGAATTCTATTTTAATCCGGTATTTAAAATTTAATTTTCATGATATTATCAATAAAGGTAGATACTAGGAATAGATTAGACTATATTTTAAATTATAAACTGTCAAAATTAGAGTAGAATTCGCTAATCCAAAAATGAGGATTAGCTTAAACCTTTTTTTAGTGAATCGGGCTGTAAATGCTTAAATTATTGTCTCATTATTACAAAATTAATGTAAAAGTAATTTTTTACTCAAAACAATTCATATAATAAAGAATAAAAATTTTATGCTAAGAATACTTTCCTTGGTCCTAACAAAAAAAACTGTTTAATAAAAAATAAAAAAATTAATGAATATTTAACTAACAAAGAGAAAGTCACTTACGAAGATCTGTGCGCGTTCTGTCCGACCACAAACAACACCGGATACATCAACTCCAACAAATAATCATCCGGTTCTCCTCTTTTCCCTTCCGCTGTAAGAAGCGGAAACCCCAAACACACTATCGCTACTGCGTGTTCAACTTCCGCCACTTGGCAAACCACTGCAGAGCCGGTGTTAAAACCGACAAGAACTATAGGACGCCCAGGACAATCGTTCCTGACTTCTTGGAGCTTTGCTCGAGTTGCGTTGAAGAGATGATCAGCGCAGTTTGTCATGTTCATCCGGAGACATGTCTGACCTGCGTGGGAAAATTAATTAGGGTTTTTAAATAGAAAAATGGTACCTTGGATTTTTCAGTAGCCGGTTATAAACCAAAATATTTAAACACCCTATATTTAAATAAAAATGTATCAATTTCTACTAAATTAAACGTGCTGATTGCGGAAAAAATAGTAAAAAAATTCCCAGGATTCTAGTTTTAGAAATACAAAGTTTTTTTTCCACTGGATATCTAACACGTTTATTTCACTTTGCAGGGCTATAACTAATGAACGGTAAAATATACGTTAACGGGCGTTGCGGCAATCGATTCTATGGACTTTTCTACGTATGTACACTAATTTTTAACTTTCGTGTTCAGCTGATACAATATTACCATGTAATAAATCAAAAAATGGTACCTTGGATATTTCAGTAGCCAGTTAAAAACCAAAATATTTAAACTCCCTATATTTAAATAAAAATGTACCAATTTCTACTAAATCAAACGTGCTGATTGCGAAAAAAATAGTAAAAAAATTCCCAGGATTCTAGTTTTAGAAATACAAAGTTTTATTTCCATTGGAAATCTAACAAGTTTATTTCAGTTTGCCGGGCTATAACTAATGAACGGTAAAAGATACGTTAACGGGCGTTGCGGCAATCGAATCTATGGACATTTCTACGTATGTACACTAATTTTTAACTTTCGTGTTCAGCTGATACAATATTACCATGTAATAAATCAAAAAATGGTACCTTGGATTTTTCAGTAACCAGTTATAAACCAAAATATTTAAAGACCCTATATTTAAATAAAAATGTATCAATTTCTACTAAGTCAAACGTGCTGATTGCGGAAAAAATAGTAAAAAAATTCCCAGAATTCTAGTTTTGGAAATACAACGTTTTATTTCCATTGGAAATCTAACAAGTTTATTTCACTTTGCCGGGCTATAACTAATGAACGATAAAAGATACGTTAACGGGCGTTGCGGCAATCGAATCTATGGACATTTCTACGTATGTACACTAATTTTTAACTTCCGTGTTCAGCTGATACAATATTACCATGCAATAAATCAAAAAATGGTACCTTGGATTTTTCAGTAGCCAGTTATAAACCAAAATATTTAAACACCCTATATTTAAATAAAAATGTACCAATTTCTACTAAATCAAACGTGCTGATTTCGGCAAAAATAGTAAAAAAAATCCCAGGATTCTAGTTTGAGAAATACAAAGTTTTATTTCCACTGGAAATCTAACACGTTTATTTCACTTTGCCGGGCTATAACTAATGAACGGTAAAAGATACGTTAACGGGCGTTGCGGCAATCGAATCTATGGACATTTCTACGTATGTACACTAATTTTTAACTTCCGTTTTCAGCTGATACAATATTACCATGCAATAAATCAAAAAATGGTACCTTGGATTTTTCAGTAGCCAGTTATAAACCAAAATATTTAAACACCCTATATTTAAATAAAAATGTATCAATTTCTACTAAGTCAAACGTGCTGATTGCTAAAAAAATAGTAAAAAAATTCCCAGGATTCTAGTTTGAGAAATACAAAGTTTTATTTCCACTGGAAATCTAACACGTTTATTTCACTTTGGCGGGCTATAACTAATGAACGGTAAAAGATACGTTAACGGGCGTTGCGGGAATCGATTCTACGGACTTTTCTAATCATAATTTATATAAAAATTATTCTTACCTAAGTTGGCATGGACTGTTATTACATGAGCTAAAGTAGACAACAATTTGATCCATTTGTGTAAATATTTCGACTGTCCGCTCGTACTAGACGTCGCCGAAGGCGCAACAATAAAAATAGGATTTCCCGGTAACTTTTTTGGTTTATCCTGCATTATACCGGAAGTAACTGGGTCCCAAGGTTTTTTTAACAGCGGAAATAAATTCTCATTACTTGTATATCCTGTTCTATTTAAACAATGAGGTCCAAACATCATTTTTTCCACAAATTGTGGAAGTTTTGACTTTAAAGTCTACAAAAAAATTTAATAAGTAAAAATATATTTTCATTAAAAAAATATTTCTTACCTGTAATATATCGAAGTAAGCGGCTAAATATGGCGTACTTAAGTGGTCTATTAATAAAGCATGTAACCATTGGGTTAATTTATGTTCCCAGGAAATACTAGCCATTAAATTTCTAACTCTTTGTACTGATTTATCAATTATTACACGTCTTATAATTGGTTCATTCCATGCACCAATGTATGATAATCGTGCCATACGATCTGCATTTAGAATTTTGACCATATTTGAAAATAGACGAGATTGGGCTGATGTCCAATTTGTTCTAAAATTAAACAGTTATAATAAATATAAATTATATTAAAAAAAAAAATGTTTTTTTAGGGCCGTGATATCCACCTCCTATTAAAGTTCTTGATAGCTATCTGAAGAATAAATATGTTAGTAGCTAAATAAATTTATTATGTATATTATGCACAATTTATTTGCCAGATAGCTATTAGATAGTTACTAGAATAATAAAGAAAATATTTTAAAGTTGGTACCACAAAAACTAATTACTTTCGTTTTCACAACCTGAGTTAACGTTATGTTTACTCATATTTGGTTGTGTTTGTTTATTTCAAGATTTATTTTAAGTGCGGATTACGAATTATATAATTGTAGTGTCAATATGGATTCGAAAAGAGTACGATCAGCTAGTTTTTCGCAAAATGTAATTATTAGTTGATATTTGTATAAAACATGCAAATAGAGAATAAAAAAACTGAATAATTGTTCTAATCAAATTTAATCTTTGTTGTAATCAAATTCAGTTATTGTTGTAATCAAGTACCTATAGTCAATTATAACCAAGTTTAGTTATTGTTGTAATCAAGTATCAATAATCATTTGTTACCAAGTATAGTTAGGTATTGTTGTAATCAAGTGCATTTATAATCACTGTTATACTCAAGTTTATTCATTGTTGTAATCACGATGATTTATCATAGCTGTAACTTAGAATTTGGAATTTTTAGCTTATAAATAAATCCGGCCCTAAATAAAATAAAAATATACCTATCTGACACTTTTATGTTCGATTTCGGCGCATATTAAATTTAGAATATACCTATAGAATATACCTATAACAGTAAATTAAGAAAGAAAATTTTCAGTGATATATTGAACTGGAGAAGGGAACCATGTTTAAGAATGTAACCTATAGATGGCGTGGCGTGCGAGAAAGTATTAATTTGAATTTGACATTCATTTTTCTCTCTCTCTCTCTCTGGTCTCGCAAATACATTAATTACTTTACAAATAAACACATAGATAGTTACATGTAATTGAAAATATCGATACCAAAAAGACAAACTAAAATATTAACTCCAAACTATTGTTGAAAAGTCAAACAGGAGATCTAAATTATCCGCACAAACATGCCGTTGCTATGGGGCGGTACTACTCTATGGCTTTAATGGCAGTAATTCAAATCAAATTTCATTATTTTTTTTTGGCTAATTAATAAAAATTTTGTCAAAAGAAAAAATATGGGTAGCAAATTTTTACCTTTTCTTCAAAAATATTAAATAAAAACAGATACGCAAGTAGCCCAATGAGCATTTTTATTACAACGAAGTAATATTTCATCATTTTCTTTCTAGTAAAACACCCCATTTTTGTTTCTTTTCCACTAGCACTAGTGGAATCTGTTAAAATTATACCCCACTTTATTCTGATTATCTCTGTCACAATTGAACTTAAAATAAAATACGAATATGCATTATGTGAAAATAATCTCACCTTTCTATGGTTTCTTCCCAATCGTCGTTATTATCCGACATTCTGGCCAAACCAGCATGTCTCTCACACTCATCCATAACATACTTCGCCTTTTCTATATCATACACGGGTGTTGGCGGACCATCATCATTCTCCACATCTATCAAATCTTTATCCTCATTCACTCTTTGTACTGGTAACGCTGGATTAGTCTTATTGTAATGAGACTTCGAAATGAACAAAGTCTTTGTTGGTCGAATAAAGCTTGTCTCGGGCCGCCAATTCCACGGTCTCGCATAACTGTGATCCATTCTAATAGGGTCCAATTCTTTTTCCTGTAGAAAATTAATATAGGAATTGAAGAAAAGCGATTGGAAGAGTTAAAATTACCCCTGAAGATGAGTGTTGATGAAAGTAAGAAATGAGTTTGGTTGAGCCATCGTCGCTGTTGTCTGTTATTGGACTGGTAACGTTTGCTAGATTTATTATATTTATTTGAGGTGTAGATGTAATAGATGATGACTTAAATGTAAAAAATAGATTGTTTAGCACAAGAACTCGAAATGTGTTAGTTTAACCTCAGAATACATACTGTTAAGTAAGTTGATGTGGGAGCAGTCAAAAGCATTTTCAAGGGGCTTTCTTTGAACTGTATTAATTCCGTCATAGCGGAATGATAATTAATATTACCTTAAAGCAACAGTACTTGTGAAATCTTTAAACAAAAACACTGCACCAATCGTTTATTTTCTTTAATTGTTACTGTTACCAACGTGTTTGGCGTCTGTGAAAAAACCCTAGCGTTGTTACGGTTTTAGTTCAACTATGACTGAAAAGATGGCAGCAGTAATCACTTTACAAGTGCTTCACAATTTAACTCTAACTTTATATGTAAGTGACTAAGTGTTCAATAATTTGAAATGTTCACAGATAATAAACAATTTAATATATGTGTATTAAAGTCCAAATGATGTTACGTATTTCGCGAATAAATGATGTTTAAAAACTTCAGAAATTTATAGTGCCCTTATAGAGAAAGCTTTTGCAACCAAAATTTGGGTATGTACATAATTCAATCAGTAGATATCAAAAATGTAAGCTTAAGAATTTTATCTGCACCCACTTTTGGGTACCAAAAACTGACCAAAAAATGGGTAGACATACGAACTCAAAAATGCTATTTTTGGAATCTACGGCTCGAACTGCGTACAATAGAATTAATATGAATATTTAATTTTGATAAATACGAGAGTTATAAATTTTTTGATCTCATACTATTAAATTCTACGTACTTTCTTGCATAAATAACCCAGTTTCCAAAATTTTTGCTGAAGTACCTTGGATAAATTAGTAAAACCATTTTTGACTAGCGATTGTTGATAAATGTTACAATTAAATTGAACCATTAAAAATAATGAGATAAGAATTACTGTACATATGTAATTTGACTCAAGGAATCAATTTTTGATAAAATTAAAACCCTATCTTCAACCCTTAAATAAGTAGATGTATGCTACCCAAAACTGGGTAGAGATACAAAAATGTCGCCTTCATCATTAGAATCTACATATTTTTTTGTACATGTATACCAATTTTCAGAATGATTGTACATTGGTATAATTATAGTAATAAAAGATTCTGAATTCTACACATTTAGGGTCAATGACCTCTGAAAGTTTTGTTTTGATATTACTAAATTACCTGTTGTAACATTTTAATAAAAATTAGTGAACATGTGTATTAAGACTCAAAGAATCGATTTTTCGTAAAATTAATTTCGCACCCTCAACCTTTAAATGGGTAGATACTCACCACCCAAAATTGGGTAGAGCTAAACAATTTTCGACTTCACCATCCGATTCTACGTATATTCTTACATTAGTGTACAAAATTTCAAAAATTTTTAGTGAAGGAATTCAAAATAAACACACTTTGAATTTTACCGCAAATGTTTGAATTTTCTGTGCGCAAGCCATGCGTCAAGAGTCCGATAAAATTCCGAAAATTTAGGGCAAATACAAGTTGAAATATTTAGTATATCCTTTGCAAAAAATTAACAAAAATTTGTATACATATATATTTTGACTCGAGGAATCGCTTTTTGACAAAATTAGAATCGTATCTTCATCCCTTAAATGAGCACATATTTGTTATCCAAAACTGGGTTGAGATACAAACTTGTCGATTCTATGTATTTTTTAATAGAAGACTACCAATTTTCAGAATTATTGTACGAGAGGTTTAAGCCTAATAAAAAATGACCCCAAAATTACGGTTTTAAATTATTTTTTACTAGGCTTAAACCTCTCGTACAATAATTCTGAAAATTAGTACACTTCTATTAAAAAATACATAGAATTTAACGGTGGAGTCGGCAAGTTTGTATCTCAACCCAGTTTTGGGTTGCAAATATCTGCTTATTTAAGGGATGAAGATACGATTCTAATTTTATCAAAAATCGATTCCTCAGGTCAAAATATATATGTATACAAATTTTTGTTAATTTTCTGCAAAGAATATACTAAATATTTCAACTTGTATTTGCCCTAAATTTTCGTAATTTTACCGGACACTGACGCATCACTTGCGCACAGAAAATTCAAACATTTGCGGTAAAATTCAAAGTGTGTTTATTTAAAAGTCGTAGAACAAAAAAAAATAGAAATTTTGTACACCTATGTAAGATTATACGTAGAATCGGATGGTGAAGTCGAAAATTGTTTAGCTCTACCCATTTAAGGGTTGAGGGTACGAATTTAATTTTACGAAAAATCGATTCCCTGGGTCTTAATACACATGTTCACTAATTTTTATTAAAATGTTACAGCAGGTAATTTAGTAATAGCAAAACAAAATTTTCAGAGGTCATTGACCTTAAATGTTTAGCATTTAGAATCTTGTATTACTGAAATTATACCTATGTACAATAATTCTGAAAATTGGTATACATGTACAAATGATGAAGTTGACATTTTGTATCTCTACCCAGTTCTGGGTAGAAAATATCTTCCCATTTAGTGGTTGAAGATAGGGGTTTAATTTTATGAAAAATTACCTCTGAAATTAAAACGAATATAAAAAAAAGTTTCGACGAGAATACCTTTATTTTTGATTATAAATATTATTTCTTATGAAAAACTTAATCGAAATGTTATTGGTTTAGCCAAAAAAAGGATTTTTCCAAAATTATTAATACTAAAATAATACTGCTACCGCACTCTATAATGAAACTTATGAATCAGGTTCTTGGGATCTAAGCGGGAAGAAAAATTGTTTAAACAAATGTCATTTGATTATTAATCAAATGACAGATGGAAAATTTGTTAAATTTATAATTTTAAATAAATTAATAATTAAAATATAGTTTGATACACGATTTTATGTTTATTATAATTAAAATATGCTTTTCTTTCTCAATTTTATTTGACGTTTCTTATATCTGCAATAAGATGTCTCCACGTGTATTTCAGCAAATCTGACCTTCATGAAATCCAGGACTGTAATTAAAAATTATTGTTTACAGAAAATGTTTAACAGTTTTTTTGGCCAAAATTTATAGGTATTTCAATAAGGATAAGACAATAGTTTATAAAAAAATACAAAATAAATGATCAAACTTGTTTATTTAAGAATATATACTGAAATATTGACTAGCAAAAATTTTCCTGAATACGTCTTGTGTGATAGCAACAAATTATTTATGGAATGCGAAATATGACAGACGCTGGCGCCTAAATACCAAATAATAAATATAGGTATTTCTTCAAAATTTGACTACGTACAATAATTTTTCAATTAAATATTGATATTATATATAATTTAGGTATAAATAAATATAATATTTTACATATCATTCATTTTTTTATTATAATATATAACATATTTTGTTATATACTTTATTGTGTATACAGAATAAAAGTATTTCATTGTTTATTAATATTATATACAATAATTGTTAACTATAACATATTGTTAACATTATGTTAATAACAGTTTACAGAAATAAACATATAATACAAAATAAATATTTACATTTTTTTGTTTCAATTTTTCTTCAATAAATTTTTATAAAAAGTTAATGTTCTATGCATCAGAAGATTGAGCGAAAATTCTGAGTATAAAAATATAAAATTCATAAATTATAACTGTAATACATCGCTAATATCTTATACAGTTCATCTGACATACTTGTATTTTTTCAGTTACAATTTTCAATACAAAATTTTCATTAAAAATACATATATTATACATCAACAGATTCAGCGTGAAGCACTGAGTAAAATGATACTAAATACTTGTACTAAAATATTAAAGTAACACGTCTTATTCAAAGTTATTCATCATATCTTGTTCTTTGATGTTGTGTCTGTGTTTTGTCTTCTTTGATTCGTCCCGCATTCTTCGTCTACATAAAAACAACCCCCGGAGTTTAGTTCTGTGATATTTCATCCCTTAAACAACAATATTCTTTGCTAGACAACTCCAAACAATTGTAATGTTTGCATGTAACAGGACCTTGTAATCATCTCATTTAGAATTCTGTCAAAACGCATAGAATGATAATAATAATGCTATATATTGATTATTATATACAAATATACATACCGTAACATAATACAAGAACTATTGCTATGTCCATTTGGTTCAAGAGGCATTGAAAGCTGTAGCATCTTTGCAAATTATTGTCTGAAGATATAAGAGTTAATCAATCTTATTGTCTATAAACCTGTTTGAAAAACCGGTTTATATCTAGTTCTCATTTAAAAACCGGTTTAATGGTTGGCTTTTGTAACCAGTTTATTCCCAAGCCGGTTTTTCAAGTTCCATACTCGCTCAAAATCTGGTTTATTTTACTGAAAACTGGTTTCATGCCCTGAAATACGATTTATTTACATATCCATTGTTTAAACAAATGTTTGTTTACCAAATATCACCTTATAATAAAATAAAACCTGAATAAATTGCTTTTGTTTTCAGTTCCAATTACGTACATTTGTTTATCCATTATTGTTGTTAGCTATCATTTGAAATTTGAGGTTATAAATATTGTTATTAACAATTAATAAAATAAATTGACGAATATGTTCAAAAATAATTAAACAAATTAAAACATATGTTTAATAAATTGTCTATAAGAATATTAGTTGACGCTTATTTTTACAGATGGCACTACCAATATTGATTTTTGGATGATCCAGTAAAAAATTATAGATTTTTTCAATAATACAACCATTGAAGAAAAATTGAAACAAAAAATGTAAGTGCCATGTCAGTGTTATACATAAAAAATTTTATTTATTTTGTATTATATGTTTATTTCTGTAAACTGTGTTATTAACATAATGTTAACAATATGTTATAGTTAACAATTATTGTATATAATATTAATAAACAATGAAATACTTTTATTCTGTACACACAATAAAGTATATAACAAAATATGTTATTTATTATAATAAAAAAATGAATGGTATGTACAATATTATATTTATTTAATATCTAAATTACATATAATATCAATATTTAATTGAAAAATTATTGTACGTAGTCAAAATTTGAAGAAATACCTATATTTATTATTTGGTATTTAGGCGCCAGCGTCTGTCATATTTCGCATTCCATAAATAATTTGTTGCTATCACACAAGACGTATTCAGGAAATTTTTTACTAGTCAATTTTTCAGTATATATTCTTAAATAAACAAATTTGATCATTTATTTTGTATTTTTTATAAACTATTGTCTTATCCTTGTTGAAATCCATATAAATTTTGGCCCAAAAAACTGTTAAACATTTTCTGTAAACAATAATTTTTAATTACTGTCCTGGATTTCATGAAGGCTGTAATACACGTGGAGACATCTTATTGCAGATATAAGAATCGTCAAATAAAATTGAGAAAGAAGAGCATATTTTAATTATAATAAACATAAAATCTTGTATCAAACTGTATTTTAATTATTAATTTATTAAAAATTATAAATTTAACAAATTTTCCATCTGTCATTTGATTAATAATCAAATGACGTTTGTTTAAACAATTTTTCTTCCCGCTTAGATCCCATGAACATTACAATGAACCTGATTCATAAGTTTCATTAAAGAGTGCGGTAGCAGTATTATTTTAGTATTAATAATTTTGAGAAAATTCATTTTTTGGCTAAACCAATAACATTTCGACTAAGTTTTTCATAAGAAATAATATTTATAATCAAAAATAAAAGGTATTCTCGTCGAAACTTTTTTTTATATTCGTTTTATTTTCAGAGATAATTTTTCATAAAATTAAACCCCTATCTTCAACCACTAAATGGGAAGATATTTACTACCCAAAACTGGGTAGAGATACAAAATGTCGACTTCATCATTTGTACATGTATACCAATTTTCAGAATGATTGTACACTGGTATAATTATAGTAATAAAAGATTCTGAATGCTACACATTTAGGGTCAATGACCTCTGAAAATTTTGTTTTGATACTACTAAATTACCTGTTGTAACATTGTAATAAAAATTAGTGAACATGTGTATTAAGACCCAAAGAATCGATTTTTCGTAAAATTAAAGTCGTAATCTCTACCCTTAAATAAGTAGATACTCACCACCCAAAACTGGGTAGAGCTAAACAATTTTCGACTTCACCATCCGATTCTACGTATATTCTTACATAAGTGTACAAAATTTCAAATTTTTGTGTTCTACGACTTTTAAATAAACACACTTTGAATTTTACCGCAAATGTTTGAATTTTCTGTGCGCAAGTGATGCGTCAGTGTTCGATAGAATTATGAAAATTTAGGGCAAATACAAGTTGAAATATTTAGTATATCCTTTGCAGAAAAGTAAAAAAAAATTGTACACATATATATTTTGATCCGAGGAATCGATTTTTGATAAAATTAGAATCGTATCTTCAACCCTTAAATGGGTAGATATTTGCAACCCAGAAATGGGTTGAGATACAAACTTGTCGATTCCACCATTAAATTCTACGTATTTTTAAATATAAGTTACCAATTTTCAGAATTATTGGACCAATTGTATAAGCCCAGTAAAAATCTATTTATGAAACCCGTATTTTTTTAACATGTGCATGAAAATGAATAACTTTTGTGTCCTTAAGAATATTCAAATGAAAATTGGGAGACAATTGTATTGTGAACTGAGGAATCGATTTCGTTAAAATTAAATTCATATCTTTTACCAAAAAATGGGTATATATTTACCACTCGAAAATGGGTAGAGCTGCATTTTTTTGTATAACACCATTAGATTCTACAAACTTTCTTATATAAATAACCCAGGTTTCAAAATTTTTATTTAATTGGTCTAAGTACCACAAATAAAGTAGTAAAACCATTTTTGAGTAGCGATATATGTAAAGACCATTGTTGATAAGTGTTACAAATAAAATTGGACCATTTAAAATAATTTGATAAAAATTACTGTACGTATGTATTTTGACCCGAGGAATGGATTTTTAATAAAATTAAATCTACATCTTCAATCCTTAAATGAGTAGATGTATGCTACCCAAAACTGGGTAGAGATACAAAAATGTCGACTTCATCATTAGAATCTACATATTTTTTTGTACATGTATACTAATTTTCAGAATTATTGTACATTGGTATAATTATAGTAATAAAAGATTCTGAATGCTACACATTTAGGGTCAATGACCTCTGAAAATTTTGTTTTGCTATTATTAAATTACCTGTTGTAATATTTTAACAAAAATTAGTCAACATGTGTATTATGACCCAAAGAATCGATTTTTCGTAAAATTAAAGTCGTAATCTCAACCCTTAAATGAGTATATATTCACCACCTAAAACTGGGTAGAGAAAAACAATTTTTGACTTCACCATCAGATTCTACGTATAATCTTACATAGGTGTACAAAATTTCAAATTTTTTTGTTCTAAGAATTCCAAATAAACACACTTTGAATTTTACCGCAAATGTTTCAATTTTTTGTGCGCAAGTGATGCGTCAGTGTCCGATAGAATTACGAAAATTTAGGGCAAATACAAGTTGAAATATTTAATATATCCTTTGAAGAAAATTAACAAAAATTTGTATACATATATATTTTGACTCGAGGAATCGAATTTTGACAAAATTAGAATCATATCTTCATCCCTTAAATGAGCAGATATTTGTTACCCAAAACTGGGTCGAGATACAAACTTGTCGATTCCACCATTAAATCCTACGTATTTTTTAATACAAGTTTACCAATTTTCAAAATTATTGTACGAAAGGTTTAAACATAATAAAAAATGACCCCAAAATTACGGTTTTAAATTATTTTTTACTAAGCTTAAACCTCTCGTACAATAATTCTGAAAATTGGTACATTTCTATTAAAAAATACATAGAATTTAATGGTGGAATCGACAAGTTTATATCTCGACCCAGTTTTGGGTTGCAAATATCTACCCATTTAAGGGTTGAAGATACGATTCTAATTTTAACAAAAATCGATTCCTCGGGTCAAAATATATATGTATACAAATTTTTGTTCATTTTCTGCAAAGGATATATTAAATATTTCAACTTGTATTTGCCCTAAATTTTCGTAATTCTATCGGACACTGACGCATCACTTGCGCACAGAAAATTCAAACATTTGCGGTAAAATTCAAAGTGTGTTTATTTAAAATTCCTAGAAAAGAAAAGTTTGAAATTTTGTACACTTATGTAACAATATACGTAGAATCGGATGGTGAAGTCGAAAATTGTTTAGCTCTACCCAGTTTTGGGTGGTGAGTGTCTACCTATTTAAGGGTTGAGGGTGCGAATTTAATTTTACGAAAAATCGATTCTTTGGGTCTTAATACACATGTTCACTAATTTTTATTGATATGTTACAACAGGTAATTTAGTAATAGCAAAACAAAATTTTCAGAGGTCATTGACCTTAAATGTGTAGCATTTAGAATCTTGTATTACTGTAATTATGCCAATGTACAATAATTCTGAAAATTGGTATACATGTACAAATGATGAAGTCGACATTTTGTATCTCTACCCAGTTTTGGGTAGTAAATATCTTCCCATTTAGTGGTTGAAGATAGGGGTTTAATTTTATGAAAAATTATCTCTGAAATTAAAACGAATATAAAAAAAAGTTTCGACGAGAATACCTTTTATTTTTGATTATAAATATTATTTCTTATGAAAAACTTAGTCGAAATGTTATTGGTTTAGCCAAAAAATGAATTTTCTCAAAATTATTAATACTAAAATAATACTGCTACCGCACTCTATAATGAAACTTATGAATCAGGTTCATGGTAATGTTCATGGGATCTAAGCGGGAAGAAAAATTGTTTAAACAAATGTCATTTGATTATTAATCAAATGACAGATGGAAAATTTGTTAAATTTATAATTTTAAATAAATTAATAATTAAAGTATAGTTTGATACACGATTTTATGTTTATTATAATTAAAATATGCTTTTCTTTCTCAATTTTATTTGACGTTTCTTATATCTGCAATAAGATGTCTCCACGTGTATTTCAGCAAATCTGACCTTCATGAAATCCAGGACTGTAATTAAAAATTATTGTTTACAGAAAATGTTTAACAGTTTTATGGGCCAAAATTTATATGTATTTCAACAAGGAGAAGACAATAGTTTATAAAAAATACAAAATAAATGATCAAACTTGTTTATTTAAGAATATATACTGAAATATTGACTAGCAAAAAAATTCCTGAATACGTCTTGTGTGATAGCAACAAATTATTTATGGAATGCGAAATATGACAGACGCTGGCGCCTAAATATCAAATAATAAATATAGGTATTTCTTCAAAATTTGACTACGTACAATAATTTTTCAATTAAATATTGATATTATATGTAATTTAGGTATTAAATTATTATAATATTTTACATATCATTCATTTTTTTATTATAACAAATAACATATTTTGTTATATACTTTACTGTGTGTACAGAATAATAGTATTTCATTGTTTATTAATACTATATACAATAATTGTTAACTATAACATATTGTAAACATTATGTTAATAACCAGTTTACAGAAATAAACATATAATACAAAATAAATAAAAATTATTATGTATAACACTGACATTAAAACATATGTTGTCTATAAGAATATTAGTTGACGATTTTTCTTACAGATGGCACTATCAATATTGATTTTTGGATGATCCAATAAAAAAATATCGTTTTTTTCAATAATACAAGTTTTTTAAAATATATCTATAATCATCAACGTATTTTCTTAACAACGCGACATGAAAATGTAGTTAATAAGTTTCAACATAGAGTACAGCAGCAGTATTGTTTTGGTATTAATAATTTTGAGAAAATCCATTTTTTGACTAAACTATTAACATTTCGACTAAGTTTGTTATAAGGAAAAATATTTGTAATTAAAAATAAAAGTTAGTCTGCCTGAAACTTTTTTTTATATTCGTTTCAATTTCAGAGATAATGGATAAAAATATTAATCGATTTATTTCTTGCAAACAATTTTTTTGCAAAATAATTTTTGTGACAAACTCCATTTATTATTTAATTCGAAATATATTTTTATTTAATTTATGTACAGTTCTTGAGAAAATGTTTTATTTATTTAAACATTTATATCTCTAATAATAGAAACTATATAATTAAGATTATTGTATAAATAATTAAAATAGAGTATTCTGAGCAAATTTTATTTGAAACTTTTTTCTATTTAACACTCTAGTTTTGAGATGATTTCTGAAAGGGAGTAACATAATATTCACAAAGTCCAATCATTGTTTATAATGGGGTATGTGACTAAATTTTGATTTTTACATATATGATACTAGACCAAAAAATAAAATACCCGTATTTTTTTAAATTGATTAATTATTCGTAGTTTACGAGAAAATAATTATTAAAACTTTGGAGAGGGGATCTGTGACGTCAGTAGGGTAGAATGATAGAAGAAGACAGTTAGACTGAGATAGATATATTGTGGTAGG
The DNA here is from genome assembly GCA_943142095.1 of Ophonus ardosiacus. Classification (NCBI taxonomy): domain Eukaryota; kingdom Metazoa; phylum Arthropoda; class Insecta; order Coleoptera; family Carabidae; genus Ophonus; species Ophonus ardosiacus. The sequence goes on from OW964834.1 coordinate 748,859, forward strand.
CGAAACTGATAGCAGCTGTCACGTTCGCCATTCCATAACCTATCACAACATATCTATCTCAGTCTAACTATCTTCTGCTACCATTCTACCCTACTGATGTCACAGATCCCTTCTCCAAAACATTAAATTGCTAATAACAATATTATTACAAACTAATGTTTAGTTTTTATTATTATAATGAGAAGCTATAGAGGTTTGTTTTTATATATTATGACTTATATACTGAAATTCGATTATGGTCACATACCCCACCATTATATTGGAATTATTGATTTATAAATTATTGATTTCGAATGTACAACAAATTACATATTTGTAGAATGTGTTATACTATAAATTGATAAGAAAATAAGTTTATTATTCAAGAAATATATGATATTCTTCCAAAAGAACGATGATTAAACATAAGATTCTGAAATCATTTTATCAGATTTTGTACATATCTTAAACTCTATTTTGCGTACATATTTTTATTTATATATCAATAAAAGTTAATGTAAAACAATTTACAAGTATTTGAGACTATTTAACAACAATATAGTTCCAAATATTTTATATTTTTAAAGATATATACTTTGAAACAGTAACATTAGGAATCAGCTGTTTTTGCAATAACATTTAGAATGTAATTATTACATTTCTGTAACAATTAGGGCAATATAGTAATTGGAAATGTGTGAAACAATGTTTAAATATTGGTTTTTTACTAATAAATTATAGAAATATTTAATGAAATAGATCAATATGTGCCCCTATTCCCGGAGCCAAATCTACATTGAAAACATTGCAAATTTTGACAATTTATAAATAAATAATGAAAATTTGTTTATGGAATATTATAATATGAATAGTAAGCATTATTTTTTGATAAAAATATATTGAAAAGTTATTTAAACAAATACATAAATAATTGGTAAAGGTACTATGTAACCCTGACATATTACAACAATTTGTTATAAATTACAGTAAAAGCAAGCATGGAATATTAAAATAGGATTAATAAGGATCATTTTTATTCAAAAACATATTACAATAATGTTTAAACAAAGTCAATAACAATAATGAACAATTAACAATTTTCTTTGTTAACAGCTGACAGTTTCAACTTCAAGTCGTTGAATTTTCACCGATTTCTCGGAAATACGAAAATTTACAAATGTTTTAAGTACTTTTTCATGAATGGCATATAAAGTGGCATGTTTTTGTAAAGATTATTTATAATTTAATGACAATTCCACATCATCAGTCATCAATCTGACGTTGGGTATCTGTATCTCTCTCCAACACACGTTCTCTTATGTAAGTTGCGTGAGTCGACTCCACGAGCTGACAGTTGAACAACGCTACTCCGCGTTGTCGCGTTCGGTGTTTTAAAATATTAATATTTGCGGAAATATTGCAAGAACAATAGAAAATTAATGTGAAAATCAAAGATAAAGTGTTAATCTAACGTTTCTAATAATAATTTTTACGGGAATCGCAATTTAAATGAGTGAAAATAATAAACTATGTGTGCCGTCTTTGGGAATCGTCGAAGCAGCAAATGTAAGTGTGTATTAGTTGTTTATTTATATTTAAATAATTCTAAATGTACTTCAAACTATGAAAAACATTCCTTTCGTGGTAATTCTTATAATTTAATTTGTATTTCTCATGATTTTATACATTTTAAGGTGATTAGAATATTATATAAATGTGTTTGTATTTATTTTAAGCATAAATGCAATCACAAAATGGTAAATTTTGTATGTAAAACATACAAAAATGTCTATATTTTACGTTTAAATACATATATTGCTATTTAGTAGTGATTTTTCATATAAAATCCAAGATTTAATTTGTTAAAAACCGTCTCAAACTTGTACGCTCCGTAAATTGTTGCATGGTAGCAAACTTCGAAATTGGCATACGTTGGTCTTGGGAAATTTATTTCTTTATATTTTAAAAATATTATTTAAATAGATGATGCTACATTAAAAAAATAAAATACAATTTCATTTTAATATTTAATTATTCATTTGATGGCGTAACCAATTAGTAACAAATTAATTATCGATTCACCAGTCTTTCGATTTTTGTCATACACAAGTGGTTATCTTATTTATGTTACTGTAGTATTATTATTGTTTTAATAGTGAAATATTGTTATATATTGTTACAAATTAGCAACAATGGTAAGTTTAAACAATAGTTTAACTGTTTTAATAGTATTTTTTTGCGGATAACATGTTTTATTATTGAAATATTTGTATTTTAAAATATTGTTTTTCTTTGTTCCAGGGGCGTACCAGAGCTGTTTTGGGGGTTACAAATTGCTGTTAGCTGAGCTGTGTTCATCAATGTAAGTCGTTATAATATGTGCCTCTCTTCACTGTCGCTTTTTTGCTATTTTTTTCAGCTTAACACAAAAGTAAATTCATTTTTCTCCTGAAAATATGGTTTATGTTGTTGAATTTAATTCAAATAATCATATTTTCTTCTTTATTTCTTTTCCGAGGCACATTGTGAATGTCTATCTATGTTATTAACTTCGGGCGTCGTTACTCGTTACAATATCGTAAATAAATCGGCGAAACTTATAGAAATAATTAGCTTTTTTAATTTTTGAATTAGTTTAATTAAATATCCGTTCGTTCAGTGATAGGTTTCTTCCCCAAAAATTGTATTTGTTTAAATTAACATTTAACCAAGTACAGTTTACAATACAGGGTTCCAGTGAATTTTCCAAGGAGTGTAAAGGCTGGTTTAAGCCTTTGATTCTACAACAGGGCTTTTATAAAGCTTTGTCTAAGGCTTTAACAACTTTAAGGCCAATATACATCCACCAGAAGGCAGCAAATAGTTAGAATTATTTTAGTTATTAAAGTCGCGATTAATTTTTTGCTAATATTACATTCAAATTAAATTCATTTGCATTTTAAAGTTAGGATAAAATATAATTAAAGTTTCGTCGATATTTTTCCGGGTTCAGATCGGTTTCCGCGATATTTAAGGACAGGGTAGCGTAGTTTTTATTTGAAGTGTCTACCCCATTATTTAATTTAATAATTCACATCATTAGTTATTAGATAATTGACTAGAAATGTAAAATACTCTCGTTCAAAACTAGATCAAAAATTTGTTGTATTTTTTTAAAAAAAATAGACTTTTTTAAGTTCAGATTCAAAAGTGTTCAATATACACAGTAAAAATATATAGTTGTCTATTTATTACTGTTTAGAGTGGTTTGCTACTCTTATATTTCAGTTTTTATTAATGGGTCTTCCACTACAATAAAAAAATTAAAACTATGGGTCATTTATATTAAAATTTGTTCTTGAAACTATGTGATAGAGATTATCAATGTTTTTAAAAAATATTAATTATTAAAATATTCTAGATTTTAATGCCATTAACATCTACGTCACACATCCACTCTATTCCAAATCTTATTACTTCAAGCCTTATTTGAAAGTAAAAGATATGTTGAATGACAGGCTGCCAGTGGCAATGAACAGAATATTGTATAATATACTTAATTTTTTTAAAATCATTTTATATAATTATTGACCACGAAAATTGTGCTCTATTCCAAATTCTTGTTAATTTCAAGCCTTCAGCTGTTGCATTTTTATAAGTGAAAGATATGTTGAATGACGTAGCTGCCAGTGGCAATCAAACGTGAACTATTGTATTAAAAAATAAAAAATAGTGGAGGACCACATTGTATAATTTATTAAAAAACGTGCACATATTTTAATATTTAAATTTATTTAATTTTGATTCAATAATTTTATTAATTTAGTAGTAAATAATTAAAGAATGGACACTTCATTTAGAAACGAAACTACATTTATTAATGATCTATAGCACCGGCTGTAGATCGTAAAAACATTAGATTTTTCGCGATTTCAGGTAAAGAAAACATAAGTTGAAGAAAGAAGAAACCCCTTTCCCTGCATGCTTTTGCTTTTTTCAGTTTTCCTCTTTACTATCCAAGCAGCTCTTTCTAGTATGCCCCTGTTAGATTAAAATCAATTTCCCAAGAACGGCTGGGACCCATTGGGCAAACTTAGTCGTTCTTTTCGCTGCTACCCTCTGGGATAGGGCAGTGGGGCCTCTGGGAAGGACGCCTGTACCCACACTATGGGCCGCCGGACTGAGTAACCCCCTGTACTGATTCCCAGTTTTTGAAGTAGATATAAATGCATGCATTTTCGTCGCCTTACGGGCACTCATCGCTGGCATGGAGAGTGCACTACAGGAGGCACTCTTGTGTCACTCAAACAGATACACTAAATTATAGTTAGATTTAATTAAATTTGCAGTTAAAGTTTACAGTTTTAAATTGGTATATCATTATATTACTTGCGGTTAAATTTTCAATTTGCAGTTTAAAATTAGTATAATCGGTCCACTTGCATTTTAAAGTATTAGTTTAAATGATTACAATTAGTTTATTTTCGTTTTAATGTTTCAGTTGACAGTTTTAAAACATTATAATTAGTTTACTTATATTTTAAATTTTTAGAAATTTATAATTACTTAATTAGTTTACTTGCATTTTAAAGTATTAGTCTGCAGTCTTAAATGATTACAATTACATAGTTTATTTATAGTTTTAAATAGTTTCAATAAGTTTGCGTGCATTTTAAAATATTAAATTGTAGTTAAACGCAGTTTCTTTTGTATTAATTTTGCAAAAACACACACATACACAAAATAATATATCTATTAAAGTTAATAGATATATGAAGAAAATTCGTTTTTAGTATTCGCGTTAGCTTTTGAATAATTTTATCCGTTCGTCGCCGCGATTTCGTCCGTATATATTGTTGATTTCTTATGTATTTATGTATGTGTATTATATATTTATGTATGTGCATTATATATATGTATATTATGGTTAGGGCGTGAGCAGTTTCAACGGGGCCTCCTGAGCTAACTTTTCCCTTTCAGGTGCCGGGGCCGTTAGGCGGTGGGGCGTCTAGCGGTACTCGGCCCCTTTCCTTTCTCGCTGCAACTAAAGTTGTGGGCTTGAAAGAGCGTTAACCGGGCTTGGGTGCTTACTCACGAATGCTCCGGCTTCTTTGCACGATAAGCACTCAAGTTCCGGGGCCTGGTCTGCCACACTCGCGGTGGTGCGAACCTAGCCATTTCAATGGCAAGGAAGACCCTAGGGACGTACACACTTTACACAACTCAACACCGTCGTTGAGTACATATTGTTAGGTTCCCCATTTTAATATGTATATGTATGTTTACTTTTCAGTTTTAATCAGGAGGCTCACATCATCATTTATTTATTTATGTTTTTTATATGTATGTATTAACTTGTATTTCTTAGCTAAAATGTTAGGTAGGATGTATAAAAACAATATTAATTAAAAATAAATTATGTAATTGCGGTAAAATATAACTTAAACTGCGTCGAAAACGTCGAAAATTTCAAATAAACTTCAAAGAAATAATGTACATTTTTTCTTTCAGGATTTCCTCATTTTCATAAATAGTTGAAGACAAATATTAACTACATTTTTGTTACAGAATTTTTGGACATCAAAAGTAGATTTATTTTCTTTCTAATAAAAAGAGAAGGTTTAGAAAACTAGAAGAAATAGGGACTCGTCGTTTTCATATTTGAATTCAGGAGGGACGTTTTCAAAAGAAAAAGTTAGTTCCAGAATTTCAGGAGAGCTGAAACATATTTAAATACATCGTTTTCTCCATAAACTCTATCTAATGTTCGTATGTTGCGCTCTATATACTGTAGGTACATTAAGAAATTAGTACACTACTTTTATGCTCTTAATAATGAATAGTGGAACGTAGCCAATAGTGCAGCGTTTTCGCTATTCGATTCTATGGACTTTTCTACATATGTTTACCAATTTTGAAAAACCGTGTTTAGCTAGTACAGCAAGAGTAAGCAAAAATGTAAAAAATGGCAACTTTAAACAATTCAGTAGTCCACTAAAAATCCGATCACCCTGTATTTAAATAGAAAGTATCATTTTCTCTTACTTCAAGCATGCTGATTACGGGAAAAATAATGAAAAAAATCTCTAGGCCTTAGTTTTCAAAATAGAAATTTTTATTTTAATGCAAAATTGACAATATTTTTTGACTTTGACGGACTATAACTTATGAATGGTAAAAGATACATTCACAGGCTTTGCTCCATTCAATTCTACGGACTTTTCTACATACGTTTACTAATTTTGAATAACCGTGTCTAGCTAGTATAGTAAGAGTAAACAAAAATGTAAAAAATGGTAACTTTAAACAATTCAGTAGTCCACTAAAAATCCGACCACTCTGTATTTAAATAAAAAGTATCATTTTCCCTTAAATCAAGCATGCTGATTACGGGAAAAATAATGAAAAAAATCTCTAGGCCTTAGTTTCCAAAATAGAAATTTTTATTTTTAATGCCAAATTGACAATATATTTTGACTTTGACGGACTATAACTTATGAATGGTAAAAGATACCTTAACGGACTTTGCGCCATTCGATTCTTTGGACATTTCTACATATGCCTACTAATTTTGAATAACCGTGTCTAGCTAGTATAGTAAGAGTAAACAAAAATGAAAAAATGGCAAAATTGACAATATTTTTTGAATTTGACGGACTATAACTTAAGAATGGTAAAAGATACTTTAACGAACTTTACGCCATTCGATTCTATGGACATTTCTACATATGTTTACTAATTTTGAATATCCGTGTCTAGCTAGTATAGTAAGAGTAAGCAAAAATGTAAAAAATGGTAACTTTAAACAATTCAGTAGTCCACTAAAAATCCGATCACCCTGTATTTAAATAGAAAGTATCATTTTCTCTTAATTCAAGCATGCTGATTACGGGAAAAATAATGAAAAAAATCTCTAGGCCTTAGTTTTCAAAATAGAAATTTTTACTTTTAATGCCAAATTGACAATATATTTTGACTTTGACGGACTATAACTTATGAATGGTAAAAGATACCTTAACGGACTTTGCGCCATTCGATTCTTTGGACATTTCTACATATGCTTACTAATTTTGAATAACCGTGTCTAGCTAGTATAGTAAGAGTAAACAAAAATGAAAAAATGGCAAAATTGACAATATTTTTTGAATTTGACGGACTATAACTTAAGAATGGTAAAAGATACTTTAACGAACTTTACGCCATTCGATTCTATGGACATTTCTACATATGTTTACTAATTTTGAATATCCGTGTCTAGCTAGTATAGTAAGAGTAAGCAAAAATGTAAAAAATGGTAACTTTAAACAATTCAGTAGTCCACTAAAAATCCGATCACCCTGTATTTAAATAGAAAGTATCATTTTCTCTTAATTCAAGCATGCTGATTACGGGAAAAATAATGAAAAAAATCTCTAGGCCTTAGTTTTCAAAATAGAAATTTTTACTTTTAATGCCAAATTGACAATATATTTTGACTTTGACGGACTATAACTTATGAATGGTAAAAGATACCTTAACGGACTTTGCGCCATTCGATTCTTTGGACATTTCTACATATGTTTACTAATTTTGAATAACCGTGTCTAGCTAGTATAGTAAGAGTAAACAAAAATGAAAAAATGGCAACTTTAAAAAATTCAGTAGTCCACTAAAAATCCGATCACCCTGTATTTAAATAGAAAGTTTCATTTTCTCTTAATTCAAGCATGCTGATTACGGAAAAAATAATGAAAAAAATCTCTAGGCCTTTGTTTTCAAAATAGAAATTTTTATTTTTAATGCAAAATTGACAATATTTTTTGACTTTGACGGACTATAACTTAAGAATGGTAAAAGATACTTTAACGGACTTTGCGCCATTCGATTCCATGGACATTTCTGCATATGGTTACCAATTTTGAATAACCGTGTCTGGCGATTATAATAAGAGTAAACAAAAATGAAAAAAATGGTAACTTTAAACAATTCAGTAGTCCACTAAAAATCCGATCACCCTGTATTTAAATAGAAAGTTTCATTTTCTCTTAATTCAAGCATGCTGATTACGGAAAAAATAATGAAAAAAGTCTCTAGGCCTTAGTTTTTAAAATAGAAATTTTTATTTTTAATGCAAAATTGACAATATTTTTTGAATTTGACGGACTATAACTTAAGAATGGTAAAAGATACTTTAACGAACTTTACGCCATTCGATTCTATGGACATTTCTACATATGTTTACTAATTTTGAATATCCGTGTCTAGCTAGTATAGTAAGAGTAAGCAAAAATGTAAAAAATGGTAACTTTAAACAATTCAGTAGTCCACTAAAAATCCGATCACCCTGTATTTAAATAGATAGTATCATTTTCTCTTAATTCAAGCATGCTGATTACGGGAAAAATAATGAAAAAAATCTCTAGGCCTTAGTTTTCAAAATAGAATTTTTTATTTTTAATGCCAAATTGACAATATATTTTGATTTTGACGGACTATAACTTATGAATGGTAAAAGATACCTTAACGGACTTTGCGCCATTCGATTCTTTGGACATTTCTACATATGCTTACTAATTTTGAATAACCGTGTCTAGCTAGTATAGTAAGAGTAAACAAAAATGAAAAAATGGCAACTTTAAAAAATTCAGTAGTCTACTAAAAATCTGATCACCCTGTATTTAAATAGAAAGTATCATTTTCTCTTAATTCAAGCATGCTGATTACGGGAAAAATAATGAAAAAAATCTCTAGGCCTTAGTTTTCAAAATAGAAATTTTATTTTTTAATGCAAAATTGACAATATTTTTTGACTTTGATGGACTATAACTTAAGAATGGTAAAAGATACTTTAACGGACTTTGCGCCATTCGATTCTATGGACATTTCTACATATGGTTACCAATTTTGAATAACCGTGTCTAGCTATTATAGTAAGAGTAAGAAAAAATGAAAAAAAATGGTAACTTTAAACAATTCAGTAGTCCACTAAAAATCCGATCAGCCTGTATTTAAATGGAAAGTTTCATTTTCTCTTAATTCAAGCATGCTGATTTCGGCAAAAATAATGAAAAAAAACTCACTTTGAATAAATGAAATCTATGGATATAACTCCAAGTCTTGCAGGTATCCTAACGTCCTCTCCAAGCACCAGGAAGTCGTCCTCGTGGTCACAGTACACCAGCACACTACACACACGTCTTTACACTAGCACTGTAACAAACAAACTGAAAGAATTAATCCATGTAATAGTTAGGGTGTTAAATAAATTACCCCCCATAAATACTAGTCAACAATTAAATAATAATGAGTCATTATAAATAATAATTGCTTCTCACTTATTATGTAATTCGTTCGCGGTGTTTTAAATTTTATGAATGTAGAAGAAGCGCGAAAAAATTGCAGACTTAGCGACTTGGAGTACCGACATTGTAACCAGAAGCACTCAACCATGGTTAGTTACATTATTATAATATTTGACGGACTATTTTTAATGCAAAATTGACAATATATTTTGACTTTGACGGACTATAACTTATGAATGGTAAAAGATACGTTAACGGACTTTGCGCCATTCGATTCTATGGACATTTCTACATATGTTTACTAATTTTGAATAACCGTGTCTAGCTAGTATAGTAAGAGTAAACAAAAATGAAAAAATGGCAATTTTAAACAATTCAGTAGTCCACTAAAAATCCGATCACCCTGTATTTAAATAGAAAGTTTCATTTTCTCTTAATTCAAGCATGCTGATTACGGAAAAAATAATGAAAAAAATCTCTAGGCCTTAGTTTTCAAAATAGAAATTTTTATTTTTAATGCCAAATTGACAATATTTTTTGACTTTGACCGACTATAACTTATGAATGGTAAAAGATACTTTAACGGACTTTGCGCCATTCGATTCTATGGACATTTCTACATATGGTTACCAATTGAATAACCGTGTCTAGCTATTATAGTAAGAGTAAGCAAAAATGAAAAAGATGGTAACTTTAAACAATTCAGTAGTCCACTAAAAATCCGATCAGCCTGTATTTAAATAAAAAGTTTCATTTTCTCGTAATGCAAGCATGCTGATTACGGGAAAAATAATGAAAAAAATCTCTAGGCCTTAGTTTTCAAAATAGAAATTTTTATTTTTAATGCAAAATTGACAATATTTTTTGACTTTGACGAACTATAACTTAAGAATGGTAAAAGATACTTTAACGAACTTTGCGCCATTCGATTCTATGGACATTTCTACATATGTTTACTAATTTTGAATATCCGTGTCTAACTAGTATAGTAAGAGTAAGCAAAAATGTAAAAAATGGTAACTTTAAAGAATTCAGTAGTCCACTAAAAATCCGATCACCCTGTATTTAAATAGAAAGTATCATTTTCTCTTAATTCAAGCATGCTGATTACGGGAAAAATAATGAAAAAAATCTCTAGGCCTTAGTTTTTAAAATAGATATTTTTATTTTTAATGCAAAATTGACAATATTTTTTGACTTTGACGGACTATAACTTATGAATGGTAAAAGATACTTTAACGGACTTTGCGCCATTCGATTCTATGGACTTTTCTACATACGTTTCCAAATTTTTAATTTCCGTGTCTTTCTGATACAATATTGTCAAGAAAAATACAAAAAGTGATATCTTGAAATTGCAAGTAGCTCATTAAAAGTTCGACCATTCAATATTTAAATAAAAAAGTATAGTATTCCTACGAGTATTCAAATTTATTATTTTAAAAATACTTATTTTATTTACTATTAAAATTACGTAAATTTATCTCCGATTAAAAATTACGATTAAATTGTTTATTTCTATCTGCAGCACAAGCCTTTTGCCGGTTGTTACGTCAATAACAAAGTATTAGATAACTAATTATTTTAAAAAATATACCTCCTAAAGTAGTAAACAGCCATTTACAATTTGTCTTTCATAGTGAAAGGATGGTTGTACTCTTCTGGTTTGCTGGACCGTGCTCGACCATTCCTTTATTATTTTTTTGTATTTGTATATCATAGTATTTAAATCTGTGGTAGTTACCTCTACCCTTAAAATATAAAATTTTAGAATTAAATTCTTTAAATCAAAGTGCGCCTAGACCAACCCAGGGCCCAGAAGGACAACGTGGGGATACTCATATTTGTATAATGGTAGTTTGGTAAAATGTCCAGGTTTATCCTGAGACAAGGTACGTGAAAATAAACTTCCCAGCAAGTTGAAAATTTATCAATTTTTACATTTTATATCAATTTTTAAAATATTTTAGGTCAATTAACTTGACATGTTTCTCCATCTAACAATTGTTGCTGTACCCGTAATTTTAGGGTATAAGACATAACAATACGATATAAATACAATACAATGAATTGTACAATAATTCAAATTTAGTAATTTAAAATACAGTATTTGTACTAGTGTTACATAATACGTAAAATATCTAAAATACTTATATATTTTTTAAACTATTTAAAACTTACAATTTCAAAATTTATTTGCCCAAAAAACATTACAATATATGTCTTATAGATTGTGACACGGATTTTTCCATTTATTTATTTAAATATACTCTCAAATAAAAAAAAATAAGGTAAATGATACACCTAACAATGGGTAATAAGCAGTAATAATTTAATTATTTACTATTAAACAGGATTGTATAAAATAAATATTGATTTCAACTTTAAATAAACTTAAAACTGAGTACAATGTGGCATATAAAGGAATGACAGTGTGTGAGTGATTGGGTAAGCAAAATCTTGCTCTATAAAATTGCCCGGGAAATTTTATAGTGTAATGCCCAGTTTCATAACACGTTGCTAACTCATTTGTTAGTAAGCAACGTTGTTAAAATAACACGATGTTAAAATTTTATTGCGTTTCTTTAATATAGCATCCAGATTTTAACCTCGGTTTAGTAAGCTACGTTGTTAAATACAGTGTAGGGATTTGTAACTTATGTTGGCATGATAAACTATATTCATTGTTGTTATTATTTTGATTAGAGTACTAGGCTAAAATATACTATTTTTCTAATTGAATAGTTTCTGAAAGTAAGTAACATTGTATATGTATAATTAAATTCTTATATCACATATCTATACACAAAACAGTTAAATGATTTATTTTTTAGAGTTGGAGTTTGATAAAATGTCTAAAAGTAGAATTAGAGGTTATAATTATACAGAAAGAGAAAAACAGGAGTTGTTAAGTGTTGTGGAAAAATATAAATCTGTCATAGAAAACAAGAAAACAGATAATACGACATTGAAAGAGAAACAAGATTGCTGGCAGAAAATTGCGTCGGAATATAACAGCATAATTGATAGACCAAGAGCTGCTGAACATTTGAAATGTTGTTACCACAATATAAAAAGGACTGCAAAACAAAACACTGCAAATGAAAGGGTAAAGAATTTTTCTATTATTCCAATGATACATTGTTAGCGTAAGACAGAATATAATTTTTTGTTTCATTACAGGGTAAAGAATATTTAGAGCGCGAACAATCTCAATCGCAGTACGATCCGGCTTTTATTGACGGTCCTGTTGACGGTTGCGATGTAGAAAATATGTTTGTAAATATAAAAAAGATCGCGAAACACAACAAAAGTTATGATAAGGTTTGATATACAATATAAATAAGTATTGAACAAATTTATTGTTATGGAAAATATAGGTAGAGTCGATACGTACCGGCGGAGGAATTTATACAACGAAAACTACAGATACAGATGAAAGAATCCTTGCTATCTGCGAGGAGCAATTTAATCCTTTACCCAATGCATACGACGACGCAGCCGCATATTTTAAAGGTAGGTATGTTTTTATTATTTATTAGTACGTAAATTAAAATTATCGCTCTGATCCCGCTGTTCGTTCAGTTTCGTTAATTATTGAACAGATTATTGAAATTAATAGTGTTGTAAGAATGATTAATGTCTTGTTGCTTCCAGATAATGATAAAGAGTTGTTTATAATAAATATGGATGAAGAACAAGATCCAAAAGTCGAAAATCTTTCTGTTCCAATATTATCTGTTGATTTAAACGACGAAGGAAAAATGCAAAAAGGGAATGATGAACCAAATGGAATTGTACCGGATTGTTCCTTACAAAATAAAAAAAAACCGAATGAAATTTCAGGCGTCAAACGTAAAACATTTAAAGAAAAGCTATCAGAATACACATCACAGAGAAAGAAGAAATTAGAGACTGAAACAAATTTAATTAAAATATATAATGAAAAGAAAATTGAATTAATAAATATACAAATACAACAGGAAAAGGAGAAGCATACCTTACAAATGAAATTATTAAATATAGAAATAAAACTCAAGGAAAGGGAACTTGAACTGAAAGAAATTGACAGGCAGTGATAAATATTGGTAATAAATATTTATTATTATTACAGTAATTTTTTGTTTTGAAATACATATATTTATGTTACATAAATGCATTTTTTTAATGTATAATTAAAAATATAAATAAAATCTTACGTGAATACAGAGTTTATTAATGAGGTTCTTGCTGTTGTACGAGATTGTGGATTCGCAGGTTCAGCTGGAATAGCATCAAAAGCGTCAGGGGGAACGTTTACATTTGGATCAGCAGGCGGCTCTTCGTCGTTTACTTCTAATGCAATGTTATGTAAAACGAAACATGCGACAATCACTGCTAGTGTTGTTTTCAGTTGCAACCTTAATCCTACAGACAAGCATGGAAATCTTCTTTTTAATACTCCAAATGCTCTTTCGATGGTATTTCGTGTTAAAATATGTGATCTGTTATATGCCTGTTCTGGTTCGGTTGTGGGATTAAGAAGAGGGGTTAAAAGATACTGCTTACATGGATAACCATTGTCTCCAAGTAAATAGCAATTTGGAAAATGTCCTGCTTCCATCTTATGCTTTAATGGACAGTCGTTAAATATTGTACTATCATGTACAGATCCAGGCCAACGTGCTACTAAATTCAAAAATCTTAATTGAGAATTGCAAACTGCTTGAACGTTTATAGAGAAGTAACCTTTTCTGTTTCGAAATCGTTCAGCATCCTGACCGCCTGGAGATTGTATTCTGATATGGGTGCAGTCTATAGCACCAATAACCCCTGGAAAACCTGCCACTAGGTAAAATTTTCGTTTGGTTCTTTTTACTTCTTCTTCAGATGGCATTTTCAAGAACAAAGGTTTTAGTAAAGCAATATTATGCGTCACTTTTTTAATAATTCTTGATACTGTAGCCTTGCTGATATAAATGTGATCTCCTAGAACGCTTTGAAACGTTCCAGTTGCATAAAATCTCAGAGCTATTAAAAGTTGGTTCATGGGATCAATAGGATGATTTCTGTGTGTTATTGAAATTAGGTTGTTTTCAATATGATTCAGCAGTAGCATTACGGTGTTTCGAGAAAATCTGTACCTACATTTAAATTCAGCCTCATTATACATATCAAATGGATTTGATCGAACTCGAAAAACTCTTGGTTGTGGAACTAAACGTATGGCATTTTCAAAGAATTCATCTTCCGATGACGAATCTTCAGATGTTGAAATCATGATTTTATACTGAAAATGTAAAAATTAAAAACAGTAAAATAAGTTATGTATAAATGCAGTAGTATACTTACTGATTATTTCAGCTCTAATAAATCAAATTTTCTTTGTACAATACAATAATTTACGAAATGTTAAAATTAACACTTGTTTAAAAATTTAATAGAACCTGCATCGAGCTGTTATACTAGCAACGCGTTTAACTCGTTGTTAAATTTAACCGACGTTGGTGAAACAAAATCTTATGATTAAACCTGTGCTAAATATTTTAACTACATGTTAAAATTTAACAAGCTTTTATGAAACCGGGCATAAGACTAGCTTTAATTAAGGTTAGCTTAGGATAAGTTAGTTATAAGATAGGGCGCCATATTGTACTCAGTTTTTTTTTTCATATTAAACAATAAATAGTTAATCATTAATAAACAATTATTTGAATATATTTCTATAATAATAATTTGGGAAAATCCTGTCTGCAAAATTCATTAAAAATTGTTTCATTTTCAATAATTTCAATTCATTCTTTTAATTGATTTTCCTATATTTTTTACTGTTATTGTATGCCAATTATAGTTTTGGGATCAAATCCCGCACTCAACAATTGCAAAACAGAGGAAATGTTTAAGTTTTTGACCCAATTTTCTGATACATAATTTTTAATTTTTACAAATTCAGAATAACGTGTTGCATTTTTATTTTGTCAAAATTAAATTCGTAATGGTTGTTATTACTATTTTGTCAAAATTGAATAACATATTGTATAAACTACGTGAGTTAAGAATGTTTATTTAATCGCAGAAATTAACCAACTTGCTCTTACAGGCTCGTGGGTTAAACTTCTCATGAATAAACATTATCTTAGCTCACTTGGTGTATAAATATCTATTAACAAATATATATTTTACTATATTATATGCTTTTGAAAACTTGGATTTTTAAAGTGTTACCTATTACAATTTTGCTGGGAAGTTGCTGTACATTGCAATGAATGTTCAATTATTAATAAATCAGAATATAAAAATAATTAAGAATGAAAGGTGTGAGTGAGTGTGGATCGTATGTATGGGTAAAATATAAAAAAATAAATAAAAGAAAATAAGAATAATATGAAAATAAAAACCAATTTTTATTTATGAATGATCCCCTGAATGTTTTGTGTGATTGAGGTTTATTTAGTATTGATAAATATTTGATAAATTCAAATTGATTTCAACATTTTTATTCAGACAATAATATTTTACAATATTTATATATTCTTGAAAGAAAATTTTGAATATATTTCATTCATTTGAAATGAGATTTTCTGGGTCTTAAGAGAAAAGATGCCACACTCAACAGGGGTAAAGAACATTATAATAAACAGATATTTTGCATTTATACAAATCTTAAAATTTAAATGAAATGAATATTAAGTCAAATAAAAACGTTCATTGCAATACAGCCTAGTTAAGTTTAGTTTAAGGGGGCGCGTCGTCATTCTAACTTTAACTTGTAAATCTAACTTAAATTGTAACTTTCGTCCCGGGTGAATTTGCTCGCGTAACCCGGCATGAGGTCCGGGTCGCTAACTTCCGTATATCCGGCATGTGGTCCGGATCGTTTCCGTTCCGTTGACATCGTACAGGCCAGGATCCTTTTGGACCTGGATATTATCGTCCTTCTAGACTCCGTGGGATATAATCATCATCATCCTAACTTTAACTTTTAAATGGTAGATTTCATGCCGGCATGAGGTCCGGATTGTTTTAGTTTTTTTTATTTATTATTAGCTCGTGTAATCCGGTATGAGGTCCGGATCGATTAGGCCAGGAATCCAGGACCTGGACAACGGGGGACAACGAGGGATCGAGAAAGGAGCAAGTCTTCAAGGCGAATTAAAGACGCGAATATATTCGAAATTTGTCGCGAACCGGGTACGGTAAATGTTGAATAAATTTTGATAATATTGATTTTATTTTTTGTTGTGTCGGGAATTTTTTTTTATAAACTGTAGTTTGGGGTTTGCAGGGTTAATTTTTGCCATAAATTCGTTCGCGGAAATCGATTTATAAATGATATATTTGGGGTGGGATTTTGGGATTGTTTATATTATATTATCTTATATTATATATGCTCGTATATAATATAAATATGATATAATATATTTATTTTGTGTTATGCTTTTTTCCTAGCGCACTGGGTATTTGGCGTGCCAGTATTTATACTGTGCAATGAATACTCATCAAATTCCGCCGAAAGTCTCTCGCGGGCATGAAAATGTTCGGTGGACTTTACACATGGTAAAAAAGAGCTTTGTTGCAGATTACTAAAATTAGTACCAGCAGCTAATTTCGTAATCACAATGAAGTTGTTTTTTATCGTGAGGTGAGCAACCCTCGTCCAAGAAAACTTACCCTCCGTAAGGATTGCACGGGGTCGGTTTTCGCGGAATGGGGAGGGCGCGGTCGTAGGTCCAAACACTGTATGGAATATGACGATGAACAATAGTTTATCGGCGTATGCATATCAGTGGTTGGAACGCGCTTGGCCCCAGCAGGCCGCGTCCGTGAACAAGCCACAAATAGGTTCATTTCATCTCATTATCATTTTTGTTAGGGTTTCAGGCGCGGGCGATTCTATTTATAGTTGATATGAGATCGTTAGGGTTTAGTAGGACACCCCAGTCGTGGTTTAGACCGGGGTGGCTCTGTTCTCAACTCCTTTGAATCGCAGGAGGTTTGGACAGGGTTCCCTGCCTAAGTGGAGAGACCTTGTCGTGGTGGCAGGGCTTAACCATACCCAAATTGGGGTGGGACCAACGTCTCCACAAATTATCGAATTAATCTGTGCCTGGTTAATAAATAATAAATAAATATATCATCACGGCATATTATCCATTTCTGGGTGTGCCAGTATCTACAACACATGTAGACATCGGTAATGATGACGATGTATTTTACCTTGTGGGCGCTTGCCTGGTAAATATATTAACAAAATGATTATTCTGGCACATATTAATCCGATAATTATTATTTAAATGCAATTATTTTAAAAAATAAAATATTTCTCGTATCCAAACCATACACGCGGTATATAGTTATAAAAAATTAGATGACCTCCCGCCAATTCCATGTTTAAAACAGCAATGAACTTTAAGTAATCACTTCCGGTTGATCGTTTGTCGTTTATAAACAAAATATAATTTAAGAAGAAGAAGATAAATTATTATATTTTATTATGTTTTTCCTTTAAAATCAGTTAGAGCTCCAAATTAAGTACCACTTCCGGTATATCAAAGTCAAAATCTAATATGTTCCAAAATATACATGAGTTTTAAAAACCAAAGTTTTGGATCATATTTTAGTAGATTTTAATGAAAAATCGTCACACACATTATTGTAAAAATAGTAAAAACACTAAAAACGTGTTGTGGGAACCCTAATTCTTGCTTATTCACTAAAAACTCCCTATCAAATTTTTGGACTGAAAACGTTATCTCCCTTAACTATAGTATGGCGAGAGGTAAAAATACATAATATATGAAAAATAAACCAAAATAAAAATTGTCAATTTAGTAATTTTTCCAGAAAATAGCACAGTTTAGAGCAGCTGATGTTCCTTTAGCCAGATCTTCTCTCGTGCATTCCTCTTCAAAGTTGGCGCACTTGAGCAGGTGGGTCATTTTTTGTAAAGTAGGTTCTACTTGGTACCCCCAATTGTACCTATGTATGTATTTCACATTTTCCTACTTGACTTCATAGGCGATTTAAAATGGGCCATTTCTGGTCATTACTTGGTGGTAGTTTTTCATCTTTTGCAAATAAAGTAAAAGAAAATTATAATAAATTATTTAACAATGAATTTAATTCGTGTAATTTGAAATAAAATATTAGATATATTTATAAGGATTTTGAATGTGTCTTTGCTTATAACACAAAAAATAGAGGTTGGACACTTTAAATATTAAAATATATTTTATCTTTATAATATCCTAATTTTTATTTGTTTTGAATGTTACAGGGTTCTATGCAGTATGGCCGATATACCTTTCGAATATACCCTCATGAAACCTGATTTCTTCCAGTATCGTCGTTGGAGAATGAATCCTAGGCCGTGGAGAAGAATTTCCCGAAAAGAATGCACCCTTATGCCCTCCCCATAAACCCTATTTTGAAGGTATTTATTTTTATTGCCATTTACTTATCAATAAAACCAAATTAATTCATAATATTTCTTGTATTATGTTATTATTTATGTATAATTTCCGATAAAAATTGATGTGTGTTGTTGTATGATGAATTTAAATTACAAATTATTATTTAAGACTAAATTAATAATTATTTTCAAATAAATACATTTCATCCGTTCAAAATTGATAGGATTTTATTGTATTCGAGTTCTCGCTGCATTTACACCAATCACAAGCTTCGTTATTTTCGCCAATCACAATCGTTATTTCACCAGAGTTGCACCAATCAGATGAGACCACGCCGTCAGCGTCACTGCCAGCTGCCAGTCGCTGTGTTACATGTCTTGCAACCAGGTTGATGTTATGAAGTGGTTTTATGTTTTGATGTTATATTTTGTGATTCAAATAACTTATTTATGTGTTATATTTGTGAAATGTACCCGGAGCAGTTGAATTCGAATGCGTAGCTGTAGTTTGAAAGGTAATTTACTTGATTTTATAATAACTTTAAATATTTATTTGCATATTGAATTCATCATTACACGACCTTAATACATATAATGTATTATTGCATTTAATAATCTTTTATATTAATAACGTATTAAAACATTATTTTACGACGGAGAATATCTAATGTTGCTTTTTGAAGATCGTACATGATTTGCATCTTTCATTATTATATTTTTAAAAACTTAAACGTATAATCGTGTAGTGTATATTTCTAGCTATAGTTTGAAAGGTAAATTATTTAATTTTATAATAAATTCAAGGGCAAAAATCATATTGTAATATCTAATGACGCTACGTACATCTTCGAGTTTTAAATCTATATTTGTATAGGTATGAAATTCATTATTAAACAGCAACTAATACATTTTTACATTTGCAATTTTTATTCTTGCTATTTGAAAGGTGACACAACATTCAAACAGTTTTATTAATAAACATATGTATTTGTGCATTAAATATTTTCCTATTACAAGCCAGAAAGCATGTAGGTAAATAAAATTATGTAGTAACAAAATAATTTATCGTACTGTGCAAAACTATTGCACTAAAGATATACGTATTTTTTCATTTTGTTCTTCATATTTAATAGTTTATCAATATTCCTTTTGATACACTCACTGCAGAATACGGTCGAGACAGTGGCGTAATTAGAATTCATGGGTCCCGGGGCAAAAAAATATTTGGGGCCCCCTAGGTAATACTAATATAAGTATATGTATGTTCGAAAATGAAAATTTATTGATTTTTTAAAGTACAGAAAATATAATTAAAAATTGCATAAGTTAATACAAAATAAAAAGACGACTGACGTGGCCTATAGCCCATTTATAATAAAACAAAATTGACATTGACACTTTTACTACACTATCTACTACTAAAAGAAGCATAAAAATATAATGAATATTGTAGTTATTGCTTATTAAAAACTCTCTTTTTCGTGCTTTGGAAATAGCAAAGTTTTCTGTAATTTCTGTTATATTCATTTTCGCAGCATTATTCGCTTCAATAAATAGTAAAGCCAATTGGCTTAATCTCTCGTGGCCCATAGCAAATCTTAAATGCATCAAATAAAAACTAACTGTCATTATTAAAATTTTGATTTGTGTATTATTTTTGCGAAATTGAAAATTGATTATTTTTAATATATCGTTTATTATATTTTATCGGGCCCCCAAAAACTTCGGGGCCTCGGGCATTTGCCCGAATTGCCCTGTGATAGCTACGCTACTGGGTAGAGACATTGATTTAATTAGATTTATAATACTGTCTTGTGGTGTACATCTTGTCATTCATTTTCTAAATGTTTCCATAATTTTGTCTTGTTTTTCTTTTCCAACGCGTATTTTTAACTTTTGGCATAAATGTTTTATTGGGTTTATATTCAGAGATTAGGGTGGTCAAACAAGAATTCGGACTTTTATTAACCTGAAAAATAGTTTATTACTTTAGATTTTAGTTTAATTATTTTATCTGTTCGCTTTGTTGGTTTACGGGGGTCTATTGCATCTTAGCTTGTCAGCTAATGATTTTGGCAATGTATATTTGCTGACAATTCCATTTGCTGTGCTTTTATCGATCATTAGGAAGTCTGCTATCTCACGAGAATCCTCTTCTTGTCGAGAAAGGTTTATTGCGGACTCTCGTAACTGAAAGTGGGTGTATTTCACCATTTTGTTAGACAATAACAAATTAATATTGAGTTGAGTATTATTTATTTGAAAGTATTTACATATATTACATTCGCGATTACATTAACGCATATACCTACATTTTCTCGATTGATAGCGATGCAAACAATGATGTAGAGACGAATTATTTTCATTTGATTAAAAGTCGCCCATAACTATTAGTTTCAAACGTGGTAAAAATATATTTTAAGCGAAATTCATTCTCTAAATAAGGAAAATTTTTATTTTATATATTTATTTATTTATTGCTCAGTACATTATATATTCTCAAGTTCTACGCGTTGAAATGCTAGTGAAAATTTCGCAAGGACACTGAAGCCATGTTACATCTTTAGATAAGAAAATAATTATTGCAATAATAACCAATGTGGACATTTCAGTAAAATCTTGTAGGGCTTTAGTATTATATACACTTTAAGTAGGAGAGTTAGTAACATTTATAATCAACATTAATAGTGCGTAGTGTTCTTTTGCTCCCGGTTTTATTAAAATTACTCGTTTATTTGAAATCACTCGTTTTCAAAGTTATGAAATGTTGACGTTGGTTGTTCTTGCTTTAAACTATAGATTTTAATGTGTGTAATTTGGTGAAAAATATAACTTAATATGTGATAGTGAATATCAATATTATGTGAATATGTGATAGTGAATATATCAATTTAATATGTGATAGTGAATATATCAATATTATGTTAATATGTGATAGTGAATATATCAATATTATATTATAATTGCTCTACTTTATTTCCTATTGATATTGATACAGTTTTTTTCTAAGACATAGTCACACTATATCAGTTAGTATATTCAAATTAAATATACTTGTTTAAAAACTTCTGAAATTATTGATCTATTTTTAATTGTATCTCTATATAAATCTTTGTATAACTATTATTTATTTGAAAGTATTTACATAGGTATATTAAAGTAATCTATAACTCGATAAGTCTTAGAAAAAAATGTTATACATTATACTCGCAAAAACCTGTATTATGTAACCACTTGTACAATACAATTTAATATATATTTTTTGTCGAAATATGTATTTCATTATTTATTATTTCCAAATCATAGAATAATATCATTACAATATGTAACACAAATAAAATGTATTATATAAATGACCAATAAAAACAGTAAAAATGAATACAATTTCTCAATTCAAAAACCTATTTTCCTATCCTTAAAAATTGCATTCCAGCAAACAGAAATTCACCAAAATACGAACTAGATCATTAAAATGAGATCAGCAGGATATGAACGATATACAGCCTATAGGTAAGCAACCAGCAAAAATCGTTTCGAGAGCACCGCAAGCGATCGCCGATCTGCAGCCTGCATGAAAAATTTTAGCGCCTAAATTTCAACCTAGTGCACAGCAGATTACAAAAGCAAGTAGCCTATACGACAAAATTCCTAGCCAGCAAAATCCGATCCGCGAGCACCAGCAAGGCTTCTGGTCGACAAAATCACAAAAATCGTGTAAAATCGACGTTTTAGAGCCGTAGCGGCCGAAAAGTAGCACTTTACTGCCGCTACGAGCATTTTTGAGGTCTCTGACGGATTTTCAGCCGATCGCAAGGCATTTACCCACTAAAATTCAGATATCCATCGATCGCAATACTGTTGCTAGACTTCTGGCTGACAAAATTTAAAAAATCGTGTAGAATCGGCGATGTACAGCGTGTAGCAAGACTGCTAGTCACGAACACGACAATTTGTGAGCTCTCTGGCCGAACGGGATGTATTCACCCACAAAAATTCAAATTTCTGACAATACGATAGGCTGAAGTAAGGCCTGGTGAGCAAAACATGAATCTCAGGTCTCCCACCACAGATTTCTAGCTATGTATAATACTGGCTGTCTGTTGAATTTACAGCCATTCGTGCAGCGGGAGTGGTGGCGTCCTACCGGACACTCTTTGTCGTGAAGTTACGTAATCACGTCTATTTCAAGCTATATACAGGTTTCTAGAAATTTTTTGCTGGCTAGGCCCCAGGAACCAGCGGAGCGATCCGATCCTAGCTCCCAGCAACCCGCCTAGCACCCACGAGCTCGCCTTCGGCTCGTGGATGGCTAGGGCGGGTTGCTGGTTGCTAGGATGGGATGCTCGGCTGGTTCCTGGTGGCTAGTATGCGGGATTCGAACCTGGATCTTTAGGATGGGAGATTTTTGTTGGTCGTCTTTCTGGTTGTGGATCTATAGGCTGTGAAATGGTTTCTAAGCGGGATATGAACTGAGATGTTTGGATTGCAATTTTTTTGGAAATAGGGTACTAGAATGAAATATTATATAGTATTATCGGTATTTATTAGTCATAAATATATTACATAATGGTGTACACAATGCATTGTTATATTTTGCAAATATATTGTTTTAATACAGAGATATATGTGAATGACAATTATATACATAAATAGATGTATCTTGATCTGTAACACTCTGAAAGATGATATTTTAAATATAGGTTTGTTTTTAATTATATGTTTGAGAATATATGATATAAATTCTTTATTATGATTCGTTCAAATATAAAAGTAGGCTAACATACATTATTGACAACAATCGATCGATTAATTGTTGAAAGAACTTTTATAAGGATCATTTGTTTTAACAAATAGAAATTATAGAAGACATTAATTATGTATAAGATGATCATATATTTATTTATAACAGAAAATCCTTACAAAGTTTTCCTTAACATTTTTTGGGTATTGTAAATATATTCTAAGTTTAAAATAATATATTTTACAACTTTGAAATTAATATCTCTCTTGCTGTAAACTTTTGGGATTCAAAATTCGAATTCGCACATTAAAATATGTAAACTAACGTTGAAACAAAATGAAAAGAAAATTTTGAGATGGTTTTTTTAATTTGATTGTTGAATATAAAAATGAAGTTTAAAAAATTTCAATCATTGCAATATATAAAATATATTTGTTTTAAATTGTATCAAACATGTAAATGTTAATATATTCATTAACTTTGTGGAATCGAAATATGAGGCCCAAAATTTTGTGATTCATATAAATAGGGATAATGTATCAATTTATGTTTCATATCTTAATTAATGCATTTCGAAGTTTAAAATATATTTTTAATTGCGTCATTCTAACAGGAGAGACATTTATTTTGTAATAGTTTTAAATAGAAGACTTGGTACATAGGTGATTTGAAACAAAATGTTTTTTTTGTTATACATGCATCATAATCGCTCTTTAAAACATGAAAAGCGTGCGTAAATCGACCATTAAAACACGCTAAATTTTTGAGTTACCTAGGTAACGAAAAATGACAATAAATATGAATAACAACTAAAACAATAAAAAAAAATATTGACTTGTTGACTTAACATATATAATACCAATATTAAAGACACTCCGCTGCGCGTCGTGGCTTTAAACTTGTCGTGCGTATTTTAAAGGCTAGCTTATACACTTGTATCATAATATACTATTATCATCTTTTTCAACGGACACAGAAAAAGTATGTGTGTAAAGTATCATTTTCCGCTCTAGATACACAAATAACTATTTTGCAATGTGCGAATATGATGAAGTGTATTTTAAATATAATAATACAAATTAGGTTTTTCCTTAACTATGTTTTATTTAGAACGATCAGAGTATTAGATTACAAGTATGTGTACTCGTATGTATGTAGGGGATGTAAATGATGGTACAGAAAAATAGAGCTAAGTCCCAATTACTTATATAGTTTCGAGATATTGAATTTTTAAAGTTTTAAATATGTAACATGTGATTGATATATTGTACATAAATTTAAAATTAAATACTTGAAGAACTAAGAGTGATAGCGAATTATCCTAATCTTATTTGTATTTGTATGATTATTTTCTATTTGTAAACGTAATTTCAGCACTTTGGAATTGCTGAAAACATTTTCAGTAATGCTTGTTTCAAGACAGGTATATGTCTATTGAAAATAGCAACTTAAAAAATGAGTTTATGAAAAACTAAAGGGAAAAGCGACTTGTATTTTCCAAATTTAATTGTAGAGGGTCATTTTCTATATTTATACAAAAATAAAAAAGGTTTAAATCGCTGAATATTTTTTCAGTAATGTTTATTTCAAAACGTGTACATGTTTATTAAAAATAAAAACTTCAAAATTGAATATCACGAAAACTAAGAAAAAAGCGTCTCGTACTTTTTAAATTTATATATAGAGAGTAATTTTCTATTTGTTAGTGCTATAAATAATTTGAAAAGATTTCAATCACTAAAAAATTCATTAATGTTTACATATTATAAGTCGTGTATATGTTTATTGAAAATGGCAAATTTGATAATGAATATAAAGAAAAATAAGAGAAATAGGTATTTGTACTTTCCAAATTTAAATATAGGGAGAAATTTTCTATATGTATACTTAATTTCGCAAAGTTTAAATCGCTGAATTTTTTTATTAATGTTTATTTCAAGACATCTATGTTTGTTGAAAATATTAACTTTGAAAATGAATAACATGAAAACTAAGAGAAATACGAGTAGCTACTTATACTTTTCAAATTTGGATATTGGAAGTAATTCGCTATATGTATACTTAATTCCAAAGATTTAAATCGCTGAAAAAAAATCAGTAATGTTTATTGAAAATAGTAACTCTAAAATTAAATATCACGAAAATTAAGAGATATAGCGTCATGTACTTTTCAAAGTGCTATTAAGGAATTTATTTACAATATGTAACCTTAATTTTAGAATATATAAATCGCTGAAAATGTTTTCAGTAATGCTAGTTTCAAAATGAGTATATCTCTATTGAAAATATCAAGTTTAAAAATTAATATCTCGTAAACTAAGAGAAATAACTATTTGTACATACTTTCCAAATTTTGATGTAGGAGATTATTTTGTATATTTGTAATTGTTTTCCAAATGTATGAAACGCTGAAAAAATCTGATGTTTAGGCTTAGCTCTTTCGTTTCTTGTACCCTTCAAATAATAAATGTATGTAATATGTGTTTGTGATGTATGTGAACCTAACGTTATTACGCTTTGAGATGTTGAAATATAATTATGAAAATGAAAATATGTGAATTATATAATATGATTTTATTTAGTCATTTAAATATGCTTATATGTATGAGTGTCTTCAACATTTGTTCATAAAGTTTTTATTAGTAGAGTACATGATTTTTCACGTTAAATGGTTATATAACATAAGTACTTTATAGGTGTGAGGTGGTTTTATTTATTTATTTACATAAATTTGATAAATATGACTTGGGGTGTACAAAATTCATGTCGGGGTTGTTTTGGGGTGCGATGCTCTGCAACAGGGTGACCATCTCCAATGCGGAAATCAGGATTCATGAACTGCAACTAGCTCGGGTACATTTGCAGCATCGTCTGTTTAAGTGCACAGCTTATCTTTCTGCAACAATAGAAAATATACTCAAAAGCAACAAATATGATTTAGTGGTTTATGGTCATAGAAAATAAGATGATTTTATTTGTAGATTATTAAGAATTGTTTCAAGTATGTATAATTACTATTTAAAAAGATATATTAATGCCAAAGAAAGTGCGAGATATTCAATATTACAAAAGAATGAATAAATATTTCAATCGATCAATTATAGATTTTAATGTATAATGTGTACGATATTAAATTATTTTAATAATGGCGTATAAGTTACGTAATTTCACCAATAAAAAAATGACGTCACCATTTGTCGTATTATCATACACATTCATAATTACGTATATATGGAACAAAATATATGTAGTAAAATATATAGGACATACAATGATATGATATATTAAATTATATGTAGGATGAACACAATTCGTGATATAGATGTTTAACATTAGAAAACATTTTTTTTTTAAATATATGTGCCGTAAAACTATATGGGGTGATTTATACTTAGTATTTACAGAATGAAATATTAGAAGATTGTATATGGTAGTAGTATTAAATAATTATCAATTAATGCAAACTATTTTCGATATAATATGAACAATTATTTTTCGTTTTCTTATAAAAATATCTGATTGATCAGTAACTGAAAAATATAGCTTATATCTTGTATCTATACTAGAATAATCCCTCCAAATTAATGGTTATAATATCAAATGAAAATACAACTATGTATGAAGTATTATAAAAACAAAAAAAAACTCACTTTGAATAAATGAAATCTATGGATATAACTCCAAGTCCTGCAGGTATCCTAACGTCCTCTCCAAAGCACCAGGAAGTTGTCCTCGTGGTCACAGTACACCAGCACACTACACACACGTCTTTACACTAGCACTGTAACAAACAAACTGAAAAAATTAATCCATGTAATAGTTAGGGTGTTAAATAAATTACCCCCCATAAATACTAGTCAACAATTAAATAATAATGAGTCATTATAAATAATAATTGCTTCTCACTTATTATGTAATTCGTTCACGGTGTTTTAAATTTTATGAATGTAGAAGAAGCGCAAAAAAATTTTGAGTGCACAAAATATAAAATTACATTTTTTTTTTGTTATAACATTATATTAAATATGTATGTTCTTTTCAGATGCAGCTGTGTGAAAAGCCGACATCCTGGTGTTGCAGACTTAGCGACTTGGAGTACCGACATTGTAACCAGAAGCACTCAACCATGGTGAGTTACATTGTAGTAAATATTTGACGGACTATTTTTAATGCAAAATTGACAATATTTTTTGACTTTGACGGACTATAACTACTGAATAGTAAGAGATACATTAACGGGCGTTGCGCCATTCTATGGAGTTTTCTACATATGTTTACCAATTTTGAATAACCGTGTCCAGCTAGTATAGTAAGAGGAAGCAAAAATGAAAAACATGGTAACTTTAAACAATTCGGTAGTCCACTAAAAATCCGACCAGCCTGTATTCAAATGAAAAGCATAATTTTCCCTTAATTCAAGTATGCTGATTACGGGAAAAATAATGAAAACAATCTCTAGGCCTTAGTTTCCAAAATAGAAATTTTTATTTTTAATGCAAAATTGACAATATTTTTTTACTTTGACGGACTTATAACTAATGAATGGTAAGGTATATATTAACGGGCGTTGCGCCCTTCTATTCTAGGGAGTTTTCTACATATGTTTGCCAATTTTGAATAACCGTTTCTAGCTAGTATAGTAAGAGTAAGCAAAAGTGAAAAAAATGGTAACTTTAAACAATTCAGTAGTCCAATAAAAATCCGACCACTCTGTATTTAAATGAAAAGTATCGTATTCCCTTAATTCAAGCATGCTGATTACGGAAAAAATAATGAAAAAAATCTCTAGGCCTTAGTTTCCAAAATAGAAATTTTCATTTTTAATGCAAAATTGACAATATTTTTTGACTTTGACGGACTTATAACTAATGAATGGTAAGAGATACATTAACGGGCGTTGCGCCCTTCGATTCTATGGCCTTTTCTACATATGTTTACCAATTTTGAATAACCGTGTCTAGCTAGTACAGCAAGAGTAAGCAAAAGTAAAAAAAATGGTAACTTTAAACAATTCAGTAGTCCACTAAAAATCCGACCACTCTGTATTTAAATGAAAAGTATCATTTTCCCTTAATTTAAGCATGCTGATTACGGGAAAAATAATGAAAAAAATCTCTAGGCCTTAGTTTTTAAAATAGAAATTTTTATTTTTAATGCAAAATTAACAATATTGTTTGACTTTGACGGACTATAACTAATGAATAGTAAGAGATACGTTAACGGGCGTTGCGCCATTCGATTCTATGGACTTTTCTACATATGTTTACCAATTTTGAATAACCGTGTCTAGCTAGTACAGCAAGAGTAAGCAAAAGTAAAAAAAAAAAATGGTAACTTTAAACAATTCAGTAGTCCACTAAAAATCCGACCACTCTGTATTTAAATAAAAAGTATCATTTTCCCTTAATTTAAGCATGCTGATTACGGGAAAAATAATGAAAAAAATCTCTAGGCCTTAGTTTTCAAAATAGAAATTTTTATTTTTAATGCAAAATTAACAATATTGTTTGACTTTGACGGACTATAACTAATGAATAGTAAGAGATACGTTAACGGGCGTTGCGCCATTCGATTCTATGGACTTTTCTACATATGTTTACCAATTTTGAATAACCGTGTCTAGCTAGTACAGCAAGAGTAAGCAAAAGTAAAAAAAAAATGGTAACTTTAAACAATTCAGTAGTCCACTAAAAATCCGATCACCCTGTATTTAAATAGAAAGTATCATTTTCTCTTAAATCAAGCATGCTGATTACGGGAAAAATAATGAAAAAAATCTCTAGGCCTTAGTTTCCAAAATAGAAATTTTTATTTTTAATGCAAAATTGACAATATTTTTTGACTTTGACGGACTATAACTAATGAATGGTAAGAGATACGTTAACGGATGTTGCGCCATTCGATTCTATGGACTTTGCTACATATGTATACTAATTTTGAATAACCGTGTCTAGCTAGTATAGTAAGAGTAAGCAAAAGTGAAAAAAATGGTACCTTTATGAAATTCGTTAAATTTTATTAGGAAATATTTGAACTTAGCCTTTTGTTTTTCTGTACCTTTTAAATGTTATGTATGCATGAATGTATGGTATATGATTTTCTTATTTAATGAAGTGTTATATATGAAAATGAGGATATATGTGTTGCTTAATGGTATGAATTGATTATGTGCCAATTTTTCTTAACATATATTAGTTCTTCGAGTACTTAATGTTCAGGAGTATAACTTTTATTTATTTATTTACATAAATCTTACAAATAAGTCTTGAGGGGCACCAAAACATGTTGGGGTGTCTTCAATGTTATGCTCTGCAACAATATGATCTCCAACGCTGAAATTAGAATGGATATCCTTCTGCAATTCACCCACATCCTTCTACGGCTCGGCCAGGACTCTAGTTCATCTCTGTTACATGTTTCTGTAACATTAAAAATATATTCGAAATAATATTTGAATTAGTTGTTACTGATAATAATATGGATGGATTTAGAACTGTTTCAATCGTTTGTAATTATTAAAATTAAAATACCTAATATGAAAGTAAGTGTGAGAAATTCAATATTGAAAAGAATGTTTAAATTTTTAATTATTTAATAATATATGATATTTGTGTATGGTAGTAATACTATAAATAACTCTAAATTAATTCAAATTCTTTTCCACACATCAACAATTATAATTCAAATATAAAGTATATATACACCCTAAATAATTTTTAAAAAATAATGGCTGATATACCCAATAATGGTTACTAAAAGTAGTTTAAAAATTTAAAAAAAACTTGCTATGAATAAATTATTTCCCTAAGAATAAATCCAATTCTTGAAGACGTCCAAAAGTCCTCTCCAGGCACTAGGAAGTCGTCCTCGAAGGCACACTACACGAGCACACCACACATCTCTTCACTAGCACTATAACAATGAAACTGACAAACTGACAAAATTGATCTGTGTAACAGTTAGGCATTAGATAATAAAAAAAAAATCTGTTGTGGCCAGCACAAAACCTTCCGTCAATTCGATGTATTTTGCACATATCCTATACCAAAAGTTCCTTGAAAAAGATTCTATATATCCTGTATAATTGTAACAAGAACACACTATTTTTTACATATCCATACTGAAAGTTCCTTTGAAAAGATTCTAAAATCTAATAAAATTTTAATATGAATACGAACGTACATTATGTATTGCACTTAACACTTCCTCCTGCTTCAACTTTGCCCTATTTTATTAGAAGTCGCTGTTTCTTACTCTTCTCTTCTACTCATTCCTGTCCAAAGCACCTTCGTAACACAGTTCTTCCTCTCTCAAATCTTCTGCTATACAGTCCTTCCATCTTCTCTTTTGCCTTTCTCGTACTTCTGGCATTATAAGTTTCTATCTTGAGGCGAGGCCGCAAATGCGTCACTGGCGAGGGACACTCTGTCACTTATATCACTTTCAGATCATATACTTTTCACTTTGGTTTTGCACTTGCCACTGACATCTGTCAATTAGATTTTTTTTAATATACCTGTTGTTTTCATAATTTTTGCAATGCTGACTGATTTTCGAAAGTTAATCTCTCTTAATCTCTCTATAACTCTATATCTATTGAATATGAAGGAAAATGTATAATCGAACCGTATAGAGAATAAGACATTCTTTCTATTGATAATCACATAAAATGTCGAAAATGATATTTAACTGCGATTTTTCAAGAAAAACTGTTAAGAACTTCAAATAAGGGTACTTCCGGTTGAACAATTATAACCAAAATCTAATCAGCTCTTCATATGGTTGTAAAGAAGAGGAATATGAAAGAATCATAATTTTTAGAATTGTAGTTTTGGAGTTATCGTCGGAGAAAAATTTGTCACACACACACACACACACGGACACACACACAGACACACACACAGACACACACACAGACACACACACAGACACACACACGGACACACACACACACATACAGACATCATCTTAAAAATAGTACATTCGTATTGTAGGGACCCTAAAACGTGCTTATTCGTTAAAAACTCACCACCGAATTTTTTGACCAAAAACAATACCTTCCTTTTGACGGAAGGTAAAAATAGTCAACAATCAAAATAATGAGTAATTATAAATTATAGTTGATGTCTATGTATTACATAATTTTGTAGTCGCTCGTAGATATTTTTTTTTAAGTTAGTATTTGTAAACAAGGTCTATAGATTACACGCGAAATATAATTTATGAACTTTAGGGTTGATAGAAAGGGTGCTATTCAATCCTGAAAAAAGAGATAGCGACTTGCAGTTTTCAAATTTAAATTCAGGGAATGTTTTTCTATATGTACGCTAAGTTTCAGGAATTCGAATTGCTGAAAAAAAATTGTCATGTTTGTTTCAAGATAGGAAAATGTTTTTCGTGTATACCATCATAAAAGTAAAATATTTTTAAAATTAAGTGAGATAGCGACTTTCACTTTTTAATTTGAATTCACGGGGTGTTTCTCTATATGTACGCTAAGTTTCAAATATTCAAATTACTGAAAAAAAAAATCCTGTCATGTTTGTTTCAAGATAGGAAAATGTCTTTTGTTTGTACCATGATAAAAATAAAATATTTTAAAAACTAAGTGAGATAGCGACTTGCACTTTTCAAATTTGAATTCAGGGGGTGTTTTTGTATATGTACGCAAATTTT
Source organism: Ophonus ardosiacus (assembly GCA_943142095.1). Taxonomy (NCBI): domain Eukaryota; kingdom Metazoa; phylum Arthropoda; class Insecta; order Coleoptera; family Carabidae; genus Ophonus; species Ophonus ardosiacus. The sequence goes on from OW964834.1 coordinate 780,906, forward strand.
CAGGAATTTGAATTACTGAAAAAATATTCTGTCATGTTTGTTTCAAGATAGGAAAATGTCTTTTGTGTATACCATGATAAAAGTAAAATATTTTAAAAACTATGTGAGATAGCGGCTTGCACTTTTCAAATTTGAATTCACGGGGTGTTTTTCTGTATGTACGCTAAATTTCAGGAATTCGAATTGCTGAAAAAAAAATTATGTCATGATTGTTTCAAGATAGGAAAATGTCTTTTGTGTATACCATGATAAAAGTAAAATATTTTAAAAACTATGTGAGATAGCGGCTTGCACTTTTCAAATTTGAATTCACGGGGTGTTTTTCTGTATGTACGCTAAATTTCAGGAATTCGAATTGCTGAAAAAAAAATTATGTCATGTTTGTTTGAAGATAGGAAAATGTCTTTTGTGTATACCATGATAAAAGTAAAATATTTTAAAAACTAGGTGAGATAGCGATATGCACTTTTCAAATTTGAATTCACGGGGTGTATTTCTGTATGTACGCTAAGTTTCAGGAATTCGAATTACTGAAAAAAAAAATTGTCATGTTTGTTTCAAGATAGAAAATGTCTTTTGTGTATACCATGATAAAAGTAAAATATTTTAAAAACTAAGTGAGATAGCGACTTGCACTTTTCAATTTGAATTCACGGGGTGTTTTATTGTATGTACGCTAAGTTTCAGGAATTCGAATTACTGAAAAAAAAATTATGTCATGTTTGTTTCAAGATAGGAAAATGTCTTGTGTATACCATGATAAAAGTAAAATATTTTAAAAACTATGTGAGATAGCGACTTGCACTTTTCAAATTTGAATTCACGGGGTGTTTTTCTGTATGTACGCAAAGTTTCAGGAATTCGAATTACTGGAAAAAAAAATATGTCATGTTTGTTTCAAGATAGGAAAATGTCTTTTGTTTGTACCATGATAAAAGTAAAATATTTTAAAAAGATAGGAACTTTTACGTTACATTTTTGTTTTGAGCATTCATCTCTATATACATAAGTAAAGTTTTAAAATTGTTGAAATATTGACAAATACTTTTCTACAGGAAATTTCAACTTTAGATATTAATAGAGAAAAGCGGTATTAACAATACAGATAAATACAATTTGCAGATACAATAAATAAGTTATTACATTTATAATTTTATTAATAAATCATTTCTTTTTGCAGATCATCACGTTTTCGACGTTCCAGTGGTAATAGACGCAGACATCGCGACTTGGAGAACCCGTCCGTGTGTCTACAGTATCCTGAGGCTTCTCTCCGGACCTGGTGGACATGATTTCGTTGTTGGATCAGGAAACCATCCCCTGCGGTATCGTGAAGTCGTGAACCGGTTCGCCTGATTTCCATACTTCAAATTCTATGAAATATAAATGTGAGAGTTAAACTGTATATTCCACTAAACTTTATCATGCGTTGTTATTTCACATTCTTATTTATTACTCCTACATGGTTAAAGATAGCAACTTGCACAATGAAAATTTGGAATCTACATAAAATTCTCTGTACGATACGTCTGATTATAATTTTTAACTTCGATTGGTTTAGGAGTTACGGGGCGTTAAAATACATGTATTTTCGTCAAATTTTCTCTGTACACTTTTCCATATTTTCATTTATCACTACTACAAGAATAAAGATAGTAAATAGGGAAGAAAAAATTTATATTTTACATAAAATTCGTCATTGGCAGACACATTTGTTTTGTGTTCAACAACTTAGAAGAAATGTAAATGTAATATCAAAGGTTCATACTTACCTATGGTGAATTTTCATAATATATCATCCGCTGTTGTATCATCACTGTATATCATCATCGGCGATTTTCACAGATCAGAATACACTTTGTAGTAAATATTACGTAACACTTACTCTAATTAGAATAACTTGTATAACACTTGGTATTAGTAAAACACTTTTACGGACAATTATACACATTTTAATAATAGGAAAGATTTTTTTTAAAATATACAGCAACTGTATAGTAAACTAACTCACGACACAATAAAATTTTGAATAAGGATTAAACAATGAACACTAACGGAAAGACAGAGTCTTATGCAACATTTTAAATAATATCTAAAATTATAAGAAGCAGACAAACGTTGTATAAGTAAAAATGAATTTTGAATATTTAGATTTTATTGTAAATAATAATGTACATATGAACATTTAAATTTAGTGTACTATTAAATTATTAAATTTAGATTTATTTAAAAGTTTAAACAAAATGACAATTATTTAAAGCTATTTAAATATTTTTTAAATATTTATAGAGTAAATCTAACACTTTTAAAATATATAGCGAACTATACGATGTAAATAGAGAACGATTTCAATAAAAATTTCAAACTTTTTCGTTGCTATATGGCACTACACGATTATTCACAAGCACACGATGTTCACATCACCAAAGACTGAAAGGAACTGAAGTCTTTATTGTAAAAACATAATATTAATATTATCACGTAATACCCCCACTCTAATTAAGTGTTTATTTTTTATATCTTTTGTACTTCGGCGCTCAAAGTAAACAATGTTTATGTTTGTTTACAAGTTCTGCGAAGGGCCTAGTACACCCAGCAATAGGATACGGTGACTACAACACTGGATGATGATAAAATATGACTTTTTATAAGAATAAATAAAATAGTAGTTTCCTTACCTTTCCTATGTAATAACAAAAGGGACAGGGAAATATCTTAATATTTAAGGATTTTTCCGAATTTTCCTATGCTATCTTTTAGTATTAAGTTCTCTAGGTACGAAAATAACCATCCGATAGGAGTCCGCCCTTTTATAAAGGGCTAAGGGCTTATTTGAGCCCTTAGGGAAAATTTGACCACGGATTTCATTTATGCAGCTCCAAGTAGGTTTAACAACACTTGTCCGGATTTTCTAGCTCTTTTAGTTCAGGAATTAGCGCAGGCCCTTCGCCACAAACTTGAAGGGCAAATATATTGTAAACCAAAGGGTTTTCATCAATTCTGTGCAAGCCAATGGAAAGCGCGGGTTCGAATCTCCCCGATTCGCTATTTTCCGGCCCTTTAGCCCTATAAATGGACGAATTTAAGTGTTAGTCCCTTTAAAAAACTTTAAGGGCTCATATCTCGAAAACGGCTGGGTTTTCAGCGTTTTCCTTAAAACGCTTTTCCTTAGGGGAATTCGAATGAGTAATATAGGGTCAAATTACATCATACCAAAGTTTGAAGGGCGTAGGGCAAAGTTTTTTATAATAAGGGTTTTTGAAAATTTTTGAACATTTTTTGATTTTTTTTTGTTTACGCCAAAATTTTATTATTTATTTTTTAAGCTCTATAAGCAATAAAATAACCATCCGTAGAACTCTTTCTCATTTTTGTTCCTCGGATACTATGGAAAATTATCGACTCAAAATGCGACACTTTTTAATTAAGAAATGCTTTATATCTCCTAAACTACAAAAGTTAGAAAGGCCGGACAATGTTTTTTTAGACTAATTACGACCCGTAGAACACGAATCCGGTCTCACATTTAAAATATGAGAACTCTTTTCATTCCTGTTATCCGGATACCATCAAAAATTTTCGACTCAAAAACTGAGTAAAATTGAGTAAAATTGGGTTTAAAAAAAGTGTTATAGCTCCAAAACTACAAAAGCTAGAAAGGCCGGACAGGGTTTTTTAGACTAATTACGACCCGTAGAACACGAATCCGGTCTCACATTTAAAATATGAGAACTCTTTTCATTCCTGTTATCCGGATACCATCAAAAATTTTCGACTCAAAAACTGAGTAAAATTGAGTAAAATTGGGTTTAAAAAAAGTGTTATAGCTCCAAAACTACAAAAGCTAGAAAGGCCGGACAGGGTTTTTTAGACTAATTACGACCCGTAGAACACGAATCCGGTCTCACATTTAAAATATGAGAACTCTTTTCATTCCTGTTATCCGGATACCATCAAAAATTTTCGACTCAAAAACTGAGTAAAATTGAGTAAAATTGGGTTTAAAAAAAGTGTTATAGCTCCAAAACAACAAAAGCTAGAAAGGCCGGACAGGGTTTTTTAGACTAATTACGACCCGTAGAACACGAATCCGGTCTCACATTTAAAATATGAGAACTCTTTTCATTCCTGTTATCCGGATACCATCAAAAATTTTCGACTCAAAAACTGAGTAAAATTGAGTAAAATTGGGTAAAAAAAAGTGTTATAGCTCCAAAACTACAAAAGCTAGAAAGGCCGGACAGGGTTTTTTAGACTAATTACGACCCGTAGAACACGAATCCGGTCTCACATTGAAAATATGAGAACTCTTTTCATTCCTGTTATCCGGATACCATCAAAAATTTTCGACTCAAAAACTGAGTAAAATTGAGTAAAATTGGGTTTAAAAAAAGTGTTATAGCTCCAAAACTACAAAAGCTAGAAAGGCCGGACAGGGTTTTTTAGACTAATTACGACCCGTAGAACACGAATCCGGTCTCACATTTAAAATATGAGAACTCTTTTCATTCCTGTTATCCTGATACCATCAAAAATTTTCGATTCAAAAACTGAGTAAATTCAGGTCATTGACCCCAAAAATTGGGTTAAGAAAAGTGTTGTAGCTCGTAAGCTACAGAAGTTAGAAGGACCGGACAGGGGTTTTTATACTAATTACGACCAGTAGAACACGAATCCGTCGTCACATTCAAAATATGAGAACTCTTTTCATTCCTGATATCCTGATACCATCAAAAAATTTCAACTCAAAAACTGAGTAAAATTGAGTTTAAAAAAAGTGTTATAGCTCCAAAACTATAACAGCTAGAAGGGCCGTACTAGTTCTATTAGACTAATTACAATCCGTAGAACACGAATGAACATAAAAAATTTCCCATGTCTTATTTCCCTTATAAATGTTACATAACTACATACTTCCCTGTCTCTTTGTTGTGGTACATCCCCCTGAAATAAATGACGGGTTGTTAAATAAAAATGTATTGGTTTAAGAAATATTTATTGTTTATTATGGTCATAGCTTAAATTGTATGTATTCTTATTTGTATTTTATAAACAAATATGCTTAGGAATGTATAAATAATAGTCTGTATAAATTTTACTTGTATTTGTAATTCACACCGTAACTACCCGTAATGTACTCTATAAATAAGTATACCTACCTTTGCCCTGAAAAATTTGAAATAGGGATGTATAAATAATAGTTTGTATAAATTTCACTTGTATTTATTGTTTATTTGCACTTTACATCGTTGTATTTCATGTAACTACCCTTAATGTACTTTGTAAATAAATAATATACTTACCCTTGTCCTGAAAAAGTAGAAATAGGGACGTTTAAATAATAGTTTGTATACATTTTACTTGTATTTATTGTTTATTTGTACTTTACATTGTTGTATTTCACGTAACTACCCTTAATGTACTTTGTTAATAAATAATATACTTACCCTTGTACTGAAAAATTAGAAATAGGGATGTTTAAATAATAGTTTGTATACATTTTACTTGTATTTATTGTTTATTTGTACTTTACATTGTTGTATTTCACGTAACTAACCTTAATGTACTTTGTAAATAAATAATATACTTACCCTTGTACTGAAAAATTAGAAATAGGGATGTTTAAATAATAGTTTGTATACATTTTACTTGTATTTATTGTTTATTTGTACTTTACATTGTTGTATTTCACGTAACTAACCTTAATGTACTTTGTAAATAAATAATATACTTACCCTTGTCCTGAAAAATTAGAAATAGGGATGTTTAAATAATAGTTCGTATTCCTTTTTACTTGTATTTATTGTTTATTTGTATTTTACATTGTTGTATTTCATGTAACTACTCTTAATGTACTATATATTACACAATAAAATATAAATAAAGATTAAATTGTTTATTCTTTTCCCCTTTACTACCCTTACTCATTTATAGTTCTTAAAATGGCCGCCAGAGGGCAGCACCTATTAGAAACGGGTTTGGGTCAACTAGAAATACTACCTCATTTTGAACATACGTACATACATCATTTTAGGGTCATACCTAATAGGAATATAACCCAATAAATATGGGACGTGTACTATGGGAATTTAAGTTGGTGAAATTGGGACGAAAAGGCTTTAAAAAGATGTATATTTTGACAGGATAAATGGACGAAAAATACTGGATTTAAATTCACATTAGATATGTCTCATTTTAAGGCATTAAATTCAAAATTGATGTACGTTTCATATTTAGAGTGTTAAATTTGCCTTTAGGTATTCCCCAAAATGATGTATGTACGTACGTATGTTCACGAATGAAACTTTTTTGAGTTAAATTTACTCTTACTTGGAACGGTTGTCAACAGGTGCTGCCCCCTGGTGGCCGTTTTAAAAACTACATACGTGTGGGGACTTAGAAAATAAAAATCAATTTTTAAACAATAATATATTTGTATTATATCAAAATTACAAGACTTTTTCTTATAAAAAATAAAGTTTATTGCTATTACAAGAGAAGGTTTAACATTATAATAATTTGTTATTAGATTTGTTGACAAATTTAGTAACAATTGTGAACAGAATTATAACACAAAAGAAACTTAAAAGACACTTGTGTTTGTAAATTCTGTTCATAATTATTTCTCACTAAGTTTGTTTAACAAATTTGGTGACAATCTTTTAACGCTGTCAAACAGGCTTTAGTTGTAAATTAGAAATGTGTTTTACAAAGTATATCTGTCATCATTCTGATTGTAAATATTATAAACTATTCTACATCTTTATTTTGTAATATGTTACTTTTATTACAAAATAAAAATGTAGAATAGTTTATAATATTTACAATCAAATTATAATGACAGATATACTTTGTAAAACACATTTCTAATTTACAACTAAAGCTTGAACGACAACGTTAAAAGATTGTCACCAAATTTGTTAAACAAACTTAGTGAGAAATAATTATGAACAGAATTTTCAAACACAAGTGTCTTTTAAGTTTCTTTTGTGTTATAATTCTGTTCACAATTGTTACTAAATTTGTCAACAAATCTAATAACAATTTATAATAGTGTCAAACATGATTTAGTTATAAAACTAAAATGTTTGTTCCCAAATAAAATTATCATTATTATAGTTGTATTATTTGTTGTTAATTATTTTGCATCTTTATTCTGTGGACTGAATAAAGATGCAATAGAATTGAACACAAACAATATAACCATAATTTTATTTGGTAACAAACATTTCAGTTTTATAACTAATACGAAACTCTACATTTATATTATTTAAGTTTTAAAGTAAAATGATACTATATTGCAGAGTTTCGTTTACAATAGTAATTTAACAAATGAAATCTTGGTGGTCCCTAAATAAGATTCCTTGTTCCCATTTTTAAAGGTACAAAGATTTCTTATTCAGTTGAAGACCGTTTGACATTAAAATAAATTGTTATTAGATTTGTTGACAAATTTAGTAACAATTGTGAACAGAATTACAACACAAAAGAAACGTAAAAGATATTTGTGTTTGAAAATTCTGTTCATAATTATTTCCCAACTAAGTTTGTTAACAAATTTGATGACAATTTTTTAACGTTACCAAACAGGCTTTAATTGTAAAATTAAAATGTTTGTTACCAAGTAAAATTATCATTATTTTGGTTGCAGATATTATAAACTATTTTGAATCTTTATTTTGTAATAAAAGTAACTTCTATTACAAAATAAAGATACAAAATAATTGATATTTACAATTAAAATAATGATAATTTTGCTCGGTAACAAACATTTCAATTTTACAACTAAAGCCTATTTGACAAGTTAAAAAATTGTCACCAAATTTGTTAACAAGAAATAATTATGAACAGAATATTTAAACACAAGTGTCTTTTACGTTTGTTTTGTGTTATAATTCTGTTCACAATTGTTACTAAATTTGTCAACAAATTTAATAACAATTTATGACAGTGTCAAACATGATTTAGTTATAAAACTAAAACGTTTGTCACCAAATAAAATTATTATTATAGTTGTATTATTTGTTGTTAATTATTTTGTATCTTTATTCTGTGGACTGAATAAAGATGCAATAGAATTGAACACAAATAATATAACCATAATTTTATTTGGTAACAAACATTTCAGTTTTATAACTAATACGAAACTCTACATTTAAGTAAAATGATACTATATTGTAGAGTTTCGTTTACAATAGTAATTTAACAAATGAAATCTTAGTGGTCCCTAAATAAGATTCCTTGTTCCCATTTTTAAAGGTACAAAGATTTCTTATTCAGTTGAAGACCGTTTCCGAAACTTTATATTAATATTATATATTTTGTTACCACCCAAACCTCCCACTTACCAAAATATATAATATTTATTAATACAAAGCTTCGTTTACAATACTTAAAATCTAACTTTGCCCTGACCGCGACTAAATACTTAATAATAATTACAATTTTTTACTAAAACTACCTACTTTACAACTAAAGAAACATGGGTATTAATTTAAAATAAACGCAATAAAAGTTTGTTTTATTGTACATACATTTTAAACAAATGAAGAAGAAGCCATGGTCTGCGTCTCCAATCGGCACTGCAATCTTGAAGATAGTGGCGGTGGGGAGTTTTTTTTTAACTTTAAAACTATCTTAGAACTAAAAACGAAACCCTTTATTTAATAAATAGTATATATAAGGGAAACACCGCCCTTCAATGCCAAACCCACGTTCCCTTATATATACCATTTATTAAATACAGTTCCGTGTACAATAATACTTATAATCTAACTTAAATTATTGTAGTTCCCCCCCCAAATTAAGTTAGTGAAGTGCACAAAATAACCTATCTTACGTTAAGAGATATTTCAATGAAAAACAAGTCTAAAAAAGCCTATTTTACGTTAATATCGATTTCAAAGAAAAGCAAGTCTAAAAATGTCAAGTTACGTTAATTTTTCTCTCTCTCTCGAAAAGCAAAAACAACCCTTCCTACTTATATCTAAGCTATCTTATGTCTATGCGAACTATCTTATATCTAGATTAAACTAAGCTAAAGGCGTGTGAGAGAGAAAGAGTACGAGCTAAGCAAATGGTGAGAACGCCGTGGCGTCGAACGCCGTTGTTGGTTCTCACGGACGTTTACGAGGGGGTTAAGCCGACCCCACGCGATGCAAAGCATTTACGGCCTAATACTCGAACTAGGTAGAGAGCACGGCAGCAGTCACATGTAACTACCTAGGGTGCACGCCAACCTACCTAGCTACTCCCGGAGACATTCGCCCGCGCCTCTCGCGGATACCCTACACCGAACGCGGTTATTAACCCGTGTGCTCAACAAAGTTCATTCAAACAAAAACTTTACCTATTCGTTGCCATTACCATTAAATGATGATTACGTTGCCTCCGGATGAGGAGAGCACATACGACCATAAGAAAGCTTTCTGTGTCAACTATATGGATTAATGTCCCTAGAAACATTCACACAAGTGTGAAGCGATCCACCATAACAACAGGATTCACATGACGGTGCGTTGTACATATCAGTCCACTCAATTATGGCTATCGCGCACGAACCCTACCTACCCAGCCCCTCTGACCGTGTGAAGTTAATTGAATAAGGAACCCGAACACCCACATCAAAGTTTCGAATCTGTTACCTCCTTCCTGACTCACTCATCCATCCACCTGCAAGCATCCCCCGATACGTCCGTATTTTCTTTTCCCAAGCACTCTCCCTAGCTACCGTCTGGGTAAGCCACGCGTACGGTTACCGCTGCAACCGTAGACGCACGATTTTACGATGATCGCCACGGAATGCACTTCAAATTAATCAATTTATTTTTAATTTTTAAAGAAAACGCGTGTTTGCTCGACGGCGCGATGAGCCAAAGTTTAATTAAAACCTGAAAATACATTTCCAAGAACTTAAAACTATAGTATTCCTCACGTACGAATGGCATTGCGCAAGTTCAATTCGCTTTATAATCTGTGCTGACATAAAACTATCTTTTCCTGCATCAAGAAATGCACAAGCAACCATTATTGATACATCACGTGACACTAAAATGTTAAAACACAAGTTAATGTATACGAACTATGTTGATTATTTCAAATTATTTCCTAAACAGAGTTACAACAGACGGTTGCTTTATGAACCGATTCTATAAACTGTGACAAAAAAAAACTACTTCAATTACGTGTCTAACAAGCTTACACTTTATTGTGCGCAATGCCATTCTTACGTAAATAATACTAACAATTATTAAGCTACTATTATTTTAATCTTCTAGATGTCCGATTCCTGAAAGACAAATGCTAATCAATTGTTCCCAGATATTAATTTTATTGATAAATAGTCGATATTTCAATTTCAAATTGTTTTGATATCATAAGGACATTTATTAAAGTTATATTTAATTTACTACAGTACTCAAAACTGAATTTGAGTTCTAGACAATATTTAGGCATATAGTCATATTCCTTTGACTATAACTTCTCATGGTTGAGTATGAGAACAAAATAATAATAATGCATAGTCATATTCCCTAGACTATACGTTCTCATGGCTGAGTATGAGAACAAGATAATAATTAAGCATATAATCATATTCCTTTGACTAAAGTTCTCATGGTTGAAAATAAGAACACGATAATATTATATAAACGTTACAATTATGAGAAAAATAAAGTTTCCTACCAGTTCATCCATCGATGGTCGCCTACGTCGAAGATCTGTAGTTTTGAAATCCAAAGCTCGAAAGCTGTTTTCAAATTATCCAAGTTTCTTGATGCATCAGACCAACCAAAGGTCAACCTATTAAATATTAATTATTAGGTTGTGGTATTCTTTAAACCATTTAAAAAACTGTTGGATAAAATTTCGTATGGCAAATGAGTATTAATTACGGAAGACACTTGAGAAAACTATCGCTTTTTACCTCTCGCTAAGAGAAATATTGGATTTATGCTAAAAATCGCATCTGGATTTTATTGAATAATCTAATTATAACATTTTTACGACGATAATGTGTGTGTGTATGTATGTATGTATGTATGTGTGTGTATGTCTGTGTATGTGTGTGTGTATGTGTGTGTATGTGTGTGTGTATGTGTGTGTATGTGTACGTGTATGTGTGTGTGTATGTGTGTATGTATGTATGTATGTGTGTGTGTGTGAATCTGTGTGTGTGTGAATCTGTGTATGTGTGTATCTGTGTATGTGTGTATCTGTGTATGGGTGTATCTGTGTATGGGTGTATCTGTGTATGGGTGTGTATATAGAATAATCTATTGCAATAAATCGCACAGTCCAAACTACACTAGTTGTCAAATTCAAATGTTTGTAATTGGCAGATAAATGTCAGTGTAAAAAATCAAAAGTTTTTCTAACATTACTGACTGCTTTTTCTGGGAAGTAAGTACATTTAATATTTCTTATTGAATTATTTATTAAATATTGAAAATCGTAGGTATATATATTAATAGTAATTGTACTTATATCCTCTAGAAATACCCCCAATCCCGTCAATGAATTGGAACCATATTAACACTTTAGAAGAGTAGGACAAGATTCCTTATAGAATGAAAGAATATATATAATTATTTGTGTGTACAAATGTTAAATTCGATACTTATGTAACAAAATAAAAATTGCGAGAGGTATTGTGCTGACCACAACAGATTTATGTAATGAATCTACGTGTACAGTACAATATTATATCCAACAGTTTTTTAAATGATTCCAAATGTATTTGATATTTGTTTTAATTTAATATTTTAGAAAAAAAAAAATAGTACAAACAGGCCACCTAGTTAATATATGAATGTTTATCTCAAGCAACATAAAAAAACATTCATATAACCAAATCGTTCAAGCAGCCAATGCACGTCATCACTTAGTGTAAAAACCTTAATGCATTAAAATCACTAATAGTGAAAAATTAAATAAAATTTCAATCACTTTTAACCGTCAAAAAGTGTATGGCCTTACATAATTATTATTAAGATTAATAGTAGAGTTCATTACTTATCGTATGACATGAATAATATATACAGGATGGCGTGCTTAAGACGATCCACCCCTAATAACTTTAAAATGAATTGTGATAGACATACCCGGTTTACGCTAATTTTTTTAACATCTAGGGGGTCACATTTTATTAATATTATTGTTTTTTTTTTAATTCACTAATCTTACCCCCACCACTACCAACTTTTAAATCTTAGATGGCAATATACGTCTTGTGACATATCAAATGAAAGCTCTTGAAAAATGCTATACAGGCATGAATAAATATCAATTTATTAACATGCCTGTATAGCATTTTTCAAGAGCTTTCATTTGATATGTCACAAGGGGTATATTGCTATTTAAGATTTAAAAGTTGGTAGTGGTGGGGGTAAGATTAGTGAATTAAAAAAAAATATTAATAAAATGTGGCCCCCTAGATGTTAAAAACATTTAGCGCAAACCGGGTATGTCTATCACAATTCATTTCAAAGTTATTACGGGTGGATCGTCTTAAACGCGCCACCTGTATAATGTACATCTACTTCATATTATTCGTTTATTTATTATTATAGTTGGCAACATTGATAATTTGTACGTTCATACTATCAAAGTTATTATTTGCAAAATATTTGTATACCCAAATCATTCAAGCAGCCAATGCACGTCATCACTTAGTGTAAAAACTTTAATGCATTAAAATCACTAATAGTGAAAAATGAAATAAAATTTCAATCATTTTTAACCGTCAAAAAGTGTATGACCTTATATAATTATTATTAAGATGAACAGTAAAGTTCATTACTTATCGTATATGACATGAATAATACCGTGAGTAATTTTTAACGTGAAAAATTGAGTTTGTCATATCCATGGTTACGACTTGTCATTTGATTGACAGCAATGTATTTGCCTGTTCCATTTAAAATGAAACATAGGGAACGAATTTGACATTTGAAAAGACATTCTAAATTAAAATTAGTTGTAGAAAAAATTTTGAGTGCACCTTGTGCCCGAGTGGTTTTCTGACACGGCTAAATTTCTTACAATATTTAAATATAATACTTCTGTCAAATTCATTCCCTATATGTCATTTTAAATGAGACAGACAAATACTTTGCTGTCAATCAAATGTCAAATCATAACTTATAGGAAAATTCAACGGTTGTCTGTCATATTGACAAGATGTCATTAGAGGTTAATTTTGTTTAAATAATTATAACTGTTTTCTAAAAATTAAATTTAGATGTAGAAAAAATACTGTGTGCACCTTGTGCCCGAAATATATTTAGTGCTCTCGAGTGGTTTTCTGACTCTGCTAATTTTTTTTACAATATTTAAATATAATACTTCTGTCAGATTCGTTCCCTATGTTTCATTTTAAATGGAACGGGCAAATACATTTCTGTCAATCAAATATCAAATCGTAACCATGGATATGACAAACCCAATGTTCCACGTTAAAAAATACTCACGGTATATAAATAATGTACATCAACGTCATATTATTCGTTTAATTGGTGCTATAGTTGGCAACATTGATAATTTGTATGTTCATACTGTCAAAGTTATTATTTGAAAAATATTTGCATCGTGTTTGAAACATTTTTGTGCGTTGTAAAGGTCTATTTATAATAAAGTAATGTTAAACGCAACGCAACGACGCAACGTGACCGTTAACGCAAACACAAAATATGTGAATCTGCCAAAGATAGCACTTCTAATCAATCAATTTTTAAAGACTTTTTGTAAAAACGCCCAAACTTTAAAATGTAATAGTTTGTGACTAAGATACTTTTTGCTAAAAACAGTTTTACCAAACTTTATGTTTTTGCCAAGAACTCGACAAATGTTATTGTTAAAATGGCACTTGCGCCTTTGCGAAATCATTGCCCTCGATAATATCAATAGAGAAAAATACAAGACTTACATTAGAAGAACAAGATAAATTCTAAGTTTGACAATGCGTTAATGGCAGAAAATCTACGTCCTGTTACAGTTATGTATATGTACAAAATTTGTTATAGCTGCCGCACATAAGTTGAGACTGGCACTGAACATACTAGCTAATCTGAAAATATTGACTACAATTTCTTTTGGTTGTAAATTAATCTCTTTCCACTCTATAAAAATGTTGATGGAGTGTTTTTCTCGTTAATAATAGCTAATAATACTTATTAAAAAATCGGTAACAATTATTGCAAATATGGCTCCCTATTCGTTACAGTCTCAACTTAACACGCACCAGCTATAGCAATGTGATCATATATCTCAAGCCACGTGATATTTTAGCGCCAAAATAAATTTCAAGAAAACTCGTTTTAGAAAATATATTTTTACTAATTATTCGATTATATTTTAGAATAATCCATTGTTATAACATTTTGTAACGGGAGTTTTGGCGACTACGTAATGGAGGAGTGGTGGGGGGGCAGCCATGTGGTGCGTTGCGGACCGGGCGAGGCATTATGGAACAGTGAGGCGACGAGGGCGGTAGTGTGGCGACTTATTCTGTGTTATCACTTTATCTATTTTGTCTGGTGTTTGGTGGTGACAGGGTGGCTATAAGGGGAGGTTAGGAGGCCACTTACGGGCGTCTACAATTTACCCGTAACAATTCAGAAGTGGGATAAACCACGTGTTCTTGTGTTTTTGAAATGTAGTGTCTATTGTGCAACAAGTGATATGACAAAGGTGTCCCTTCTCTTCGAAGGGTTACCGGAGGAGCTCAAATCTGGTGCACAGGCGGCTAATTGTATTACGCCTGATGGTTTTTGTCGGGTGTAGACGATTTTGTTAACAGGTGAATAATAAATTAAAATCGGAGTTATTTTTGCAGGGTGACAACCAAACATGGACAGTTCTACCGACTACTCAGCGGAGCGAGTTACAATGGCGCGATTTGTGAGGAAGCAGGTAACATCTTGTATAAACTGTGTTTTAGGTAAATGTGATGATGTAGTTGTCTTAAGTGAAAATGAAGAGCAACTGAGAAGAATGATAGAGAGAATAAACGAAGTTGGAAGAAGCATGAATTTAATGTTGAATGTTGATAAATCTAAGGTGTTAGTATTTCAAAGGAGTGAATTGGTGACTGAGTGTAATGTGTTGGTGAATGGAGTAAAACTGGAGCAAGTGAATGAGTTTGCATATTTGGGTAGCATGATGTCGAGGGATGGACGAATTGACCGTGAAATTGATAGGAGGGTGAGTGCGGGATGTAAGGTAATGGGTGCTCTAGGCACGTTTGCTCGTAACGTAAACGTATCTAGAGAAGCTCGGTTAAGTGTATATAATGGAGTGCTGGTGCCTGCTTTGATGTATGGAAGTGAATGTTGGGCATGGACGAGAAAGCATAAAAGGAAAGTGACTGCTGTGGAAATGAGGTATTTACGTGGTGTTTGTGGGTATACAAGACGGGATCGCGTGAGGAATAATTTGGTGTATGAAGAATGTATGGTTAGGAAGAATGTAGTTAAGAGAGTTGGAGTGAGTCAGTTGAGATGGTTTGGTCATGTGGAGAGAATGATGAGTGAACGACTTGTAAAACGCATATATGTTGGTAAAGTTGAGGGTGTTCGATTGTGTGGCCGTCCAGTGTGTAAGTGGATGGATGTGATTAGTAGTGTTTTGAAGGAGCGTAAGTTTCCGAGTGGAAAGAAGTTTGCCTGGATAGGAATGTGTGGCGAAGGATGATTGTTTCGTAATTATTGTGGTGTGAAGATGTATGGTTAGTAAGAATGTTTTATGAGAATGGAGAGACAGCTGAACTTTTATGTGGACGAGAAGAACGAAGTATGTTTGTACAGGAATGTGTAGCGAAAGATGATTTTTGTGTAACTATTATTGTGGTCCGGATGCGGTTATTCGCTACCGAAAATCGGTCACTTTAATATGTTATTATGTATGAATACGTTTATGAACGTGGCTGAGGTGAAAGAAGTGTGCATGGATAGGAATGTGTGGCGAAGGATGATTGTTGCGTAACTATTATTGTGGTCGTGTTATTCGCTACCGAAAATCGGTCACATTAATATGTTCTTGTATGAATGTTATGATGATTTTGGACAAGGTGAAAGAAGAATGCTTTTAAAGAGTTAAGTGATTCAGTGGAGCTCTTACTTTCATCCCTTTTTTATTGTTTTAGGGTTTTTGCTAACCCACTAAGTGGGAAACGCGTGATTTTATGTATGTATGTGATTATGGGAAAGTAGGTGGTCGGCACAAATGTTGCGCAGTAAGTAAAACAACAGGTGGTCAAAAAGGACGGCACGGCGACAACCAACCCGTTCAAAGGCGAGAGGCGCGTCTCCGGAGTCTGGGAGAGACAGTAACGATGACTCTGACATTAGGGCGAGAAGTAACCTCGCCGAAAGATTGTTGGAGAGTCGTTTGATCAAGAAGATCGCACAGGCGATCGACGAGAGGTTTAAACGACACACGGGCGGTGTGCAAAGCGAAAGTCAGGCGAATACGAGTGATATTTCCCGAGCAGGCGGCTCAAGGAAACAAGAAGAAGAAAGGGTAAACCGGCGGCGATTTGATGGCGAAAGTCGTGTGAGGGGTGAGGTGCGGGCAACTGGCGATCTTTTGGACACATTAGATCCAACTGAAAAGCACGGAAATGTTGAATGATGGTTGGCGAAAATCGATCAACTCGGCGAGATACATGAGCGTACTTTATGCAGGCGAAGCTAAAAGGCGCTGCTTGTGAATGGTATAACCAGCTAGACAACTACGGGCGCTCGTGGGCTGAGTGGAAGGCGTTCCCAAGACAGTATTTCTACGCGGCGTTAATGACGAAGTTGATAGCCCGAACAAAGGAACCAGGTGAGTCAATGACGAGTTATTTTTATGTTAAGTTGGCGTTAGTGGCGAAAAGGCGGTCTCGTCATATATGGGCTGCCAGAGGGCGTTAGAGCATGGACGAGGAGTGTGCAGGCGAAAACGTTCTATACATGTTACCTGGTGGGATTAGATGGAGAAGAAGTTGACGGCAAAAGGCAAGGTGTAATACCATGACGATGTTGGACACCCGGGAGTCAAGACGTACTTGGAGCTGATAAAACGTGAGTACTGGTGTCCTAGAATGGGACGATTTGTGAAAAAATATGTGACGTCATGTTTGAGCTGCGCTTTTGGAAATGGCGACTATGGGCGGGCGGAGGGATTGGAAATGTAATTTGGTCAAAAATTGTGAAATTTTGGGTGGAATTATTTGAAGGAAATAAGTGACACCTGTCAAATTTAAATATGTTGGCATTCAAAAACGAGGACTCCAACGACAGGTGAAGCGACACATCGGTTGGAGTAATTTTT
Organism: Ophonus ardosiacus; assembly: GCA_943142095.1. Lineage (NCBI taxonomy): Eukaryota > Metazoa > Arthropoda > Insecta > Coleoptera > Carabidae > Ophonus > Ophonus ardosiacus. The sequence goes on from OW964834.1 coordinate 798,219, forward strand.
CGTCGCATCAATTAAGCAAAGCTTAACTGAAACTCAACTGAGAATATTAGGGCGTTCTTACCAGAACAACATGAGAAGTATACGAGGGAAACTCACTAATAGACAAATTAGACTAAAGAAGACCCCTCAAGACACCCTGTCTCAATCGAAAAAAGTGAAGAAAGCTTGCAAGCAAGCGGACCCTGCATCATCGCGGGATTAACGCAAGGAAAGAAGAAGAAGAGAAGGCAGCAGAACCATTTTACAAGGTGCACATTGACCATGTCAGTCCCTTCGCAAGGAGTAAACGAGGTAATTCTTATTTATTGATGTCACTAAGTTTACAATAGCCAAGCCAACAAGAATGCTGGGTTCGGCGGAGGCGATACGTGAAATGCGTGGCGTGTTTGGATACCCAATAATCTCTGACAGGGGATTGGCGTTTACAAGCAAGGCCTTTGCGAACTTTCTGGCAGAAAAGGGGGTTAAGCACGTATTGAATGCTGTGGCGGCACCCCAGGCGAATGGTCACGTAGAGCGGCAGAATCGCACTCTTATTGACGCGTTAATAACAAGTGCCAAGGAAGAGTGCAATTGGGACGAGAAAATTCCGGAGATTTTATGGGGCATAAATCAGACAGTAAATGAGAGTACACACATATCTCCGGCTCAGTTGATGTTTTCCCACTGCCGGCGTAAAGGCAGCGAACACCACCGGCGACTCATGCCGCAAGTTATCAAAATTTTATAGGGCGAAGGCGAAAAGAGGCGGAAAACCTGACCAAGGCGGGAGAGGCGATGAAAAGAGGCGAAAGGTTGCAACCGAATACCAGGTGGGTGATTTAGTACTCTGGCGACATGCCAGTACTATTTCCGGCGAAAAAGGTGTTAATCGGAAGATCGAAAATAAATGTGATGGCCCCTACAAGATCGTTAAAGTTCTGGGTAATGATCGTAAAATAGCAACGGTGAAAGGTATAAAAGGTTATAAGAGCTTCTCGGCGGTGGCGTCTGTCGACAGTTTTCGGCGATACTGCAGTACTCATGAGGAGGGCGTGAGAAGTGGCGATGACGATCTGATTGACTTGCTGGAGAGCTAGTGACCGGCGCATGAAGTGGACGACGAGGGCGGTAGTGTGGCGACTTATTCTGTGTTATCACTTTATCTATTTTGTGTGGTGTTTGGCGGTGACAGGGTGGCTATAAGGGGAGGTTAGGAGGCCACTTACGGGCGTCTGCAATTTACACGTAACAATTGTTTACCTCAAATTTTACTGCATTAAAAATACCCCACTGTTAAAATGGCGCTTACGCCTTTATGATATCATTGCCCTTGATATCATCATTACTGATATCTGCGTAGATAGACACACCCATAAATGGATAATATGCTGTGATAATTTATTTATGTGGCTTGGAACAAGAAGTGTCTATGTCAAAATCTGTTGGTTTTGAGAAAAAGCGAATTAGTTTTGTTGTAAATTTGCTTCATTGTTTAGTGTTTTATTTTAAACATTTGTTTTGTATTTCTCATATATTTGGGAAGGGTTTATCATTGCATATTAAAAAACGAAATTATTATATTTTATCACTTTAGATTGATATAGTTAAAAAAGTGACTTAGTCACTTCTTGTTCTAAGCCACAGATTTATTTATTATCAAAAGAGAAAAATGAATTTATTTAGTACGACTTACATTAGAAGCTCTCAGCTATCCGGCATCTCTGCAAACTCGTACTCAATTACTCGGCTCTCTACAAACTCGTACTTAATTACTCGGGAACTCGGCAATTTCCATTCGCCTGCAAATTGACAAAAATATAAACATTAAATTATTGTTTGCATCTGAATCGATTTCTAATAAATTAGTTACTTAAAAACATTTTTATTGTTACATTAGTTTGTTACCAATATGTTTGCTATGAAATTTTTAATAGTTTATAAAATTGTACCCAAAGGTTAACTATAATTATGAAACATTTTATTCTATACGATACAAACACATTATCAACTTATATAACCATTAATAGAGTTGGGATGTTATTTAAACTTACGATTGTTATTAATTTGCAATAATAATTAACAATATTTCACTATTAAAACAATAATATATTAACAATAAAATTACTTAAAAAAATAAAACAAAATAAGGGATAAACTTTAAAAAGCAATTATTTATGAATATTCGTAACGTAAAATTTTATACCAATAAAAATGATACCAAATTTAGTTATCAAAATACTTAATAGCCGAGACAGACGACAAAAATTAATGATCATTAACGGTTAGTTATAGTATGCGCACCTTAAGGTGATACTGTTGACAGATGTCAAAATTGCGTCTATTAACAAACCAGAATGCCGTAAGCACGTGTTGCTTATTGTTTTGTACTGTACGAGTACAATACAATAATTGGAACGTGCTTACTGTATTTAATATTTTTTGGTTTGTTAATAGACACAATTTTGACATCTGTCATCAGTCGCAACTTCAAGTGCGCATACTACATCTAACCCTTAATGATCATTAATTTTTGTCGTCTGTCTCGGCTATAAGAGTTTTTAATTTATATTATAAATACACAAAGTTCAGTATATGAGAAAATAGTTTTATTGCAATTTATATTACGTGATATTAAGGGTAGTTAATTTGACCAATATTACACTAGTATGTTACAGAAAAATAAAGAAAAAAAGACAAATATCTACTCACATTTTGATTATTTCTTGCTGTCCGAAACCGCTCGATTTCTCTGCTATGCTCCTTTTAAGCCGTATTTTATAGCAAAAACAAACAACGACATTATTTAAATCACCAATAAATATAGTTAATTTAGTGTAAAAGTGTTACAAAAGTGATGATATTCTATTCCAAAGTCTTCTATTCTATGCAATCTATATATTTAATTCTATTCCTCATTCTATTCTGTGCAATCTATAAATCAGGCTTTAGATTTTTAGCTCCATTCCGGACACTGAAAAGAAAATAATTCATTGTAATACAGAAATAAAATTACATATTATTCTGAAAGATATTTGCCTGCATGAGACAAAATATTGATATGTTTTACTTACATTGTTGTAATAAGATCAACCGTGATAGGTAACAATTAATATCTCTATTCAATCTATAAATGGTCTTAAAAATTTCTATTCCTATTCTACTCCACTCCTTATTCCATTCTATTCTGTGCAATCTATAAATCAGGCTTTAGATTTTTAGCTCGATTCCAGACACTGAAAAGAAAATAATTCATTGTAACACACAAATAAAATTACATATTCTGAATGAGACAAAATAACTCTTTGAAGTAGATATCGCATGGTTTAATTGTAGATTAAATAAAATTCAACTCACGGCTCAAGAATGTACGAGTTCGACAATAGCGTCTAAATGTTTTACTTACATTGTTGTAATAAGATCAACCGTGGTAACAATTATTATATCAAACGTTGCACTAATACTTTATCTCACGTTTTCTTGTAAATTTTCTTAATATACCGTACATTTTTCATGAAATATGAACGATAAATCACACGAAATGCAATAGCACAACATGTCCTCCATTTTGTGTGTGATGATTTGGAAGGAAAGCAGTGTTACCACAAGTACTTAACAAAATATCGCTAACAAAAAATGTAGGTCATGAAATTATTAATAATATTTGCAAAACAGTATAATATACAAAAAAATGTATTGAATAAACAATAAAATTATTATTCTGAATTTTATTTGTCTGTATGAGACAAAATATAAAATTGTATTCACCTTCATATATATTTGTTTTATTTTTATATAAGAATAAACACATTAACAACATAAATAACTGTTAATATAGTTTGAATATTGTTTAAACTTACTATTATTAATTTACTACAATATGAAACCCAAATAAATAAAGTAACATGAATAAAATTTCATCCAAAAGCATTTGCAATATTGATAGGAGAACTGGTACTTTTTAAGTAAATGTGATTTGGAATACAAGATGATTTAGTTTTAGATTTGATGAAGTTATAATTCCATTTTATACATAACAATTAAATATTGTAGAAAACATATCTTGCTGTGTCATTAGAACGACAAAATGTCTGTAATATTAATAAAAATTAGCGATAATTTATGTTAGTTATTATGTAACGACGGGACTCGTATTTATGCATAAACAAACGAAAAATAAATAAATACCAAAGCTTTACTTCTTGAATACTTATTTTATAAAAAGAAATAATTTAGAAAACGGTGAATGGCAATATTTTGTATCCCACTTTATTATCTTTTCTCCTAAAAATTACGTCCACAACTAATTTTGACAACTTGACTTTTGAAATGTATAGGTAATGATCAGACATACGTTTCTGTTTTCATAGCCCACTCCAAATTAAGTTTTTTTTTCTGAACACACTGTATTGCAGTTCCTTACGAAGTTATCGTTAAGCAATTTACAAATTCGACTTACGTAAATTTCGAGCGTTGTATGAGGGTAGTGAAACTGCTGTGAGAATAGATGGTAGGTTGAGTAGTTGGTTTCGTATAAATGTAGGTGTTAAACAGGGTTGTCGTATGTCTCCGTGGTTGTTTAATTTGTATATGGATGTGTTGTTGCGGAAGGCGTTGAGTGGATTGGATGGTGTACATATTGGTGAAAGTATTGTGCCTGCGTTAGCGTATGCGGATGATATAGTTGTCTTAAGTGAAATTGAAGAGCAACTGAGAAGAATGATAGAGAGAATAAACGAAGTTGGAAGAAGTATGAATATAATGTTGAATGTTGATAAATCTAAGGTGTTAGTATTTGAAAGGAGTGAATTAATGACTGAGTGTAATGTGTTGGTGAATGGAGTAAAACTGGAGCAGGTGAATGAGTTTGTATATTTGGGTAGCATGATGTCGAGGGATGGACGAATTAACAGTGAAATTGATAGGAGGGTGAGTGCGGGATGTAAGGTAATGGGTGCTCTGGGCACGTTTGCTCGTAACTTAAACGTATCTAGAGAAGTTCGGTTAAGTGTATATAATGGAGTGCTGGTGCCTGCTTTGATGTATGGAAGTGAATGTTGGGCATGGACGTGAAAGCATAAAAGGAAAGTGACTGCTGTGGAAATGAGGTATTTACGTGGTGTTTGTGGGTATACAAGACGGGATCGCGTGAGGAATAATTTGGTGTATGAAGAATGTATGGTTAGGAAGAATGTAGTTAAGAGAGTTGGAGTGAGTCAGTTGAGATGGTTTGGTCATGTGGAGAGAATGATGAGTGAACGACTTGTAAAACGCATATATGTTGGTAAAGTTGAGGGTGTTCGATTGCGTGGCCGTACAGTGTGTAAGTGGATGGATGTGATTTGTAGTGTTTTGGAGCGTAAGTTTCCGAGTGGAAAAAGAAGAAGAGCAGGTATGAATACGATTATGAATGTGGCTGAGGCGAAAGAAGTTTGCCCGGATAGAAATGCGTGGCGAAGGATGATTGTTTCGTAATTATTGTGGTGTGAAGATGTATGGTTAATAAGAATGTTTTATGAGAATGGAGAGACAGCTGAACTTTTATGTGGACGAGAAGAACGAAGTATGTTTGTACAGGAATGTGTAGCGAAAGATGATTTTTGTGTAACTATTATTGTGGTCCGGATGCGGTTATTCGCTACCGAAAATCGGTCACATTAATATGTTCTTGTATGAATGTTATGATGATTTTGGACAAGGCGAAAGAAGAATGTTCTTAAAGAGTTAAGTGATTCAGTGGAGCTCTTACTTTCATCCCTTTTCTTGTTTTCGGGTTTTTGCTAACCCACTAAGTGGGAAACGCGTGATTTTATGTATGTATGTATGTATGTATGTATTAGAGAAAAATATATGACTTACATTACAAGATTTCAACTACCCGACATCTCAGCTATCTCGTACTCAATTACTCGCTACTCAGCAATTCCCATTCTCCTGCAAATTGACAAAAATATAAAAATTAAATTATTGTTTGCTAATGAATGCATCTGAATCGATTTCTATTAAATAAATTACTTAAAAACATTTGTTATTGTTTAAATTTTAGTTTGTTATCAATATGTTTGCTATAAAATATTTAATAATTTATAAAATTGTACTCAAAGCTTAACTATTATGATGAAACATTTTATTTTATACGATACAAACACATTAATAGAGTTGGGATGTTATTTAAACTTACGATTGTTATTAATTTGCAATAATAATAAACATTATTTCACTATTAAAACAATAATATATCAACAATAAATGCATTTTTCACAGCAAAATCAAATGCATGTTTGCTTAAAGAAGGCCGCTAGACAAGTGAGAGAGTACGTTGCAGACCTATACAAACGAGTTTAATTTGGAAGCCGGCCGGCTGCTTATACGTAACGTTATCACCGTAATTATGTTTGATTTTGTTATTTCAATGCAGATAAAAAATGCATTTAAAAAAATAAAACAAAATAAGGGATGAACTTTAAAATGCAATTATTTATGAATATTCAAACGTAAAATTTTATACCAATAAAAATGATACCAAATTTAGTTATCGAAATACCTATGAGTTTTTGATTTATATTACAAATTCACAAAGTTCAGAATATAGTTTTATTGCAATTTATATTACGTGCTATTAAGGGTAGTTAATCTGACCAACACTACACTAGTATATTACAGAAATATAAAGAGAAATATCTACTCACATTTTGATTATTTCTTGTTGCCCGAAACCCTGGGATTTCTAGCTCTATTCCAGACACTGAAAAGAAAATAATTCATTGTAACACACAAATAAAATTACATATTCTGAATGAGACAAAATATTGATAGATAAAATTGCAAACACGTTGAAATACATAAAAAATCACGGAAAATAACTCTTTCAAGTAGATATCGCATGATTTAATTGTAGATTAAATAAAATTCATCTCACGACCCAAGAATGTACGAGTTCGACAATAGCGTCTAAATGTTTTACTTACATTGTTGTAATAAGATCAATCGTGGTAACAATTATTATCTCAAACGTTGGACTAATACTTTATCTCACGTTTTCTTGTAAATTTTCTTAATATACCGTACATTTTTCATGAAAAATGAACGATAAACCACACCAAATTCAATAGCACAACATGTCCTCCATTTTGTGTGTGATGACTTGGAAGGAAAGCAGTGTTACCACAAGTACTTAACAAAATATCGCTAACAAAAAATGTAGGTCATGAAATTATTAATAATATTTGCAAAACAATATAATATCGAAAAGAATATATTGAATAAACAATAAAATTATTATTCTGAATTTTATTTGTCTGTATGAGACAAAATATAAAATTGTATTCACATCTTGACCTTCAGATATATTTGTTTTATTTTTATATGAGAATAAACACATTATCAACATAAATAACTATTAATATAGTTTGAATATTGTTTAAACTTACTATTATTACTAATTTGTTAGAATATGAAACCCAAATAAATAAAGTAACATGAATAAAATTCCATCCAAAAGTATTAACAATATCGATAGGAGAAACTGGTACTTTTTAAGTACATGTAATTTGGAATGCAAGATGATATATTTTTAAATTTGATGAAGTTATTACATACTTCCATTTTATACATTACAATTAAACATAATTTATGTTAGTTATTATGTAATGACGGGGCTCGTATTTATGCATAAACAAACAAACAAAAAAAAAAATATCAAAGCTTTTCTTCTTGAATATTTATTTTAGAAAAATAAATAAATTATAAAACGGTGAATGGCAATATTTTGTATCCCACTTTATTATCATTTCTCCTTAAAATTACGTTTCACAACTAATTTTGACAACTTGATTTTTGAAATGTATAATAAATAAATAAATATATCATCACGGCATATTACCCATTTCTGGGTGTGCCAATCTGCTTTATCGCAGATATCGGTAATGATGATGACATATTTGTACCGTGTGGGCGCTTACCAGACGTCACCTCAATGTATACCGTGAGTATTTTTTAACGTGAAACAATGGTTTTGTCATATCCATGGTTACGACTTGATATTTGATTGACTGCAATGTATTTGCCCGTTCCATTTAAAATGATACATAGGGAACGAATCTGACAGAAGTATTATATTTAAATATTGTAAGAAATTTAGCAGTCAGAAAACCACTCGAGAGTACTAAACATATTTCGGGCACAAGGTGCACACAGTATTTTTTCTACATCTAAATTTAATTTTTAGAAAACAGTTATAATTATTTAAACAAAATTAACCTCTAATGACATCTTGTAAATATGATAGATAACCGTTGAATTTTCCTGTAAGTTATGGTTTGATATTTGATTGATACATATTGTAAGAAATTTAGCCTAGTCAGAAAACCACTAGGGCACAAAGGTGCACTCTATATTTTTACTACAACTTATTTTAATTTAGAATGCAGATATAATTATTAAAACAAAATTAACCTCTATTGACGTCTTATCAAATGTCATATTCGTTCCCTATGTTCCATTTTAAATGGAACGGGCAAATACATTGCTGTCAATCAAATGTCAAGTCGTAACCATGAATATGATAAACCCATTGTTTCACGTTAAAAAATACTTACGGTAATGATCAGACATACGTTTCTGTTTTCATAGCCCACTCCAAATTAGGTTTTTTTTCTGAACACCCTGTATTGCAGTTCCTTACGAAGTTATCGTTAAGCAATTTACAAATTCGACTTACGTAAATTTCATGATACGTAAAAGCTTACGGAATAACTTGCTTACGAAACTCGGGGGAATACTGTAGTTAATAGTCAATAATAGAATATAATATTGAATTTTGGTTCATCAAAGAGTTTTTCATTTACTGTTAAACATAATCATCTAAAATATACGCCTTTATAATAAAATGTGCAACTGGTCATAAAGAATATAGTGGGCATAAAAACTAAGTGAAGAATTCTTAGCAAAAATAATAACGTAGTCCATTTTAATTTAACTTAGGATCATATTTTAATATTAGAAAATTATTTAATGGATGTTAAGAAATAAAACAATGAACATTGATGAACAATTACATAATAATTCGAAATTTCTTTAAAGACTTTTTGTAGAAACGCTCAAACTTTAAAATGTAATAATTTGTGACTAAGATATTTTTTTTTTACCAAGAACTCCTCAATGGGGGATTCCACAACTTTTTGATTTTTGCCTTCCGTCACCTTTAGGTAAGGAAGTTATTGTCTTTGGTCAAAAAATTCGTGAGTTTTTAATGAATAAGCACATTTGATGGTCCCTAGAATACGAATTTACTATTTTTAAGATGATGTCTGTATGAGTGTGTGTATAGGTGTGCCCGTGTGTGACAAATTTTTCTCCGACAATAACTCCAATACTACAAATCTAAAAATTATAATTCTTTCGTATTCCTCTTCTTTACATCCATATGAAGAGCTGATTAAATTTTAGTTATAATTGATCCACAGAAAATACCCTTATTTGAAGTTTTTAACAGTTTTTCTTAAAGAAAAAACGCAGTTAAATATTATTTTTTGACATTTTATAATAAATAAATATTAAAGAAATGCTTTTCTCTATAAGGTATGATTAAACATTTTCCTTCATATTCAATAGATTTAGAGTCAAAGCATTATAAAAAGATTAATTTTCAAAAATCAGTTAGCTTTGCTATTTATCATGGAAACACTTGATATATGCAAAAAAATTTAATTGACAGATGTCAGTGCCGAGTTCAAAATCAAATATGGCAAGTATAGGATCAGAATGTCGGGAGTACGAGGAAGGCGAAAGAGAAGATGGAAGGACTGTATCGCAGAAGACTTGAGAGAGGAAGAACTGTGTGAAAAAGATGCGTTGGACAGGAATGAGAGAAAGAGTAAGAAATTGGAGAAAGCTGAAGAAGAAAGAAGGAATTGTCATAGTGTATGTTCATGTTATATTTTTTTTGGATTTACAGAATCTTTTCAAATGAACTTCCGGTATGAAATTTGTAAAAAATAGTATGTGTTCGTGTTATAACTTTATTGGATAAATAGAAACTTTTCCAAGGAACTTTTTTATAGCATTTATCCATTTTTATTTCAATACTTTTATTTCAAAAAATTCACAGTTCTTTAAATACTCTAAAAATTCGTACCTACACTTACGTAACATTCTCTTTACAATCAAATAATATTACTACCAAGTTTATTCTCTACCCGTTTTTGAATTATTGCCCCAAGAGTCAATATACCCCATATTTAGATAAAAACTTCAAAATTTTCAAAAATCTAATTTTTATGTATCTAGATACTTCTCAATACGCTGATTCCAAATTTTGAAACCGCAGGTCGATATCTCTATTCGTTCTCGAGATATTTAGATGTAAAGTTTTGCCCAAAACTGCCCATTTTTGGGTATTAACCCAAAAATGGGCCGATATATGAATTTGGCGACATCACCATTCGATTCTACGGACAAAAATACATAGGTATAGCAATTTTCATAATTTTTGTCCAACCGGTTCATTTTTTATGAATAAAAGCTTGAAAATGGCCAAAATCTGAAAAAATCGTAAGGGGTACCCCTTAAGATTTTTGCGATTTTTGGCCATTTTCAGTTATTTTGCTTTAGAGATTGTATGCGGTGTTCAAAAATTCTGAAAATTGGTGTACTTATGTAATTTTGCCCGTAGAATCGAATGGCGTTGTCGCCAAATTCATATCTCGACCCATTTTTGGGTTATTACCCAAAAATGGGCAGTTTTGGGCAAAACTTTGAATGTAAATATCTCGAGAACGAAAAGAGATATCAACCTGCGGTTTCAAAATTTGGAATCAGCGTATTGAGAAGTATCTAGATACATAAAAATTAGATTTTTGAAAATTTTGAAGTTTTTGTCGAAATGGGGGGTATATTGACTTTTGGGGCAATAATTCAAAAATGGGTAGAGATATAAACTTGGTAGTAACATTATTTGATTGTAAAGAGAATGTTACGTAAGCGTACGCATTTTTAGAGTATTTTTTAACGTGAAACACTGGGTTTGTCATATCCATGGTTACGATTTGATATTTGATTGACAGCAATGTATTTGCCCGTTCCATTTAAAATGAAACATAGAGAACGAAACTGACAAATATTATATTTAAATATTGTAAGAAATTTAGTGGAGTCAGAAAACCACTCGAGATCACTAAAGATATTTCAGGCATAAGTGCACACATTATTTTTCGACATCTAAATTTAATTTTTAGAAAACAGGTATAATTATTTAAACAAAATTAACCTCTAATGACATCTTGCCAATATGACAGATAACCGTTGAATTTTCCTATAAGTTATGATTTGACATTTGATTGGCAACAATGTATTTGTCTGTCTCATTTAAAATGACACATGGGGAATGAATTTGACAGCAGTATTATATTTAAATATTGTAAGAAATTTAGTCGAGTTAGAAAACCACTCGGGCACAACGTGCATACTTTTTTTTCTACAACTAATTTTAATTAAGAATGCAGGTATAATTATTTAAACAAAATTAACCCCTATTGACGTCTTATCAAATGTCAAATTCGTTCCCTATGTTTCATTTTAAATGGAACGGTCAAATACATTGCTGTCAATTAAATGTCAAGTGGTAACCATGGATATGACAAACCCAATGTTTTACGTTAAAAAAAAACTCACGGTATGAGTATACGTAATGTATATTCATGTGATAATTTTATTGGATTTCTATAATATTTTCCAATGAACTTTCTGTATGGAATTTGTAAAAAATTGTATTATGTTCGTGTTACAATTTTACTGGATACATGGAATCTTTTCCAATGAACTTTTGGTATGGGATTTGTACAAAATCAAAATACCTCTAATTAACGGAAGGTCTTGTGCTGACCATAACAGATTTTTTTATGTTACATTATTTTTAAATTCGGCTTCTTACGGAAGAAAAAAAAAGGCAAATATTTAATATCCAGCCTTTCCCGCCTTACGGAGTAAGCGAACCCAGTGGTGGAGAGTAATGACATTATATCGTGCTTTCTCTCTCAGTAGCTGCTGTCAATTTTGTTCGGCTTTTATATTTGAAAATTTCATTTTATTCTTATTTTCTTTTCCTTATCTTAAATTTAGTGTATTGTAGTTATAGTTTGTTAGTATTTAAGTATTTGCAAAAATAATAGCGTGTAGCCGCATTATCACTGTAACCAAATACTCCAGTGGAACAGTTTGGCAGTCACTGGTTTGATGATAGGAACGCCTATTTACAGTGTCGGCCAATAAAAGAAAGCCGGGTTCGGTTGCATCATCAAGCCCGGAAAAATTCGCGCGTTTTGAAAGTGTGTAATATATTTTAGCCTTTATAAAAAAGTGATAAAACATATAGAAAAGAAATTTTGTGTCAATGACATATGCGCCTTTGCGATATCATTGCCTTCGATAATATCAATACAGAAAAAAAACATGACTTACATTAGAAGATCTCAGCTACTCGGAATCTCAGCAAACTCGTATTCAATTACTCGGGAACTCGGTAATTTCCATTCACCTGCAAATTTACAAAAAAAATAAAAATTAAATAATTGTTTACTAATGAATGCATCTGAATCGATTTCTATTAAATAAATTACTTGAAAACGTTTATTATTGTTTAAATTTTAGTTTGTTACCAATATATTTGTTATGAAATATTTAAAAATTTATAAAATTGTACTTAAAGCTTAACTATAACTACGAAACATTTAATTCTTTACGATACAAATATATTATCAATTTAAGGTGATTGAATTTATTTAGCATGACTTACATTAGAAGCTCTCAGCTATCCGGCATCTCTGCAAACTTGTACTCAATAACTAGGCTCTCTGCAAACTCGTACTCAATTTCTCGGGAACTCAACAATTTCCATTCACCTGCAAATTGACAAAAATATAAACATTAAATTATTGTTTGCATCTGAATCGATTTCTACTAAATAAATTATTTAAAAACATTTGTTATTGTTTAAATATTAGTTTGTTACCAATATGTTTGCTATGAAATATTTAATAATTTATAAAATTGTACCCAAAGCTTAATTATAATTATGAAACATTTTATTCTATACGATACAAACACATTATTAACTTATATAACCATTAATAGAGTTGGGATGTTATTTAAACTTACGATTGTTATTAATTTGCAACAATAGTTAACAATATTTCACTATTAAAACAATAATATATTAACAATAAATTCATTTCTCACAGCAAAATCAGAAGCATGTTCGTTTGACGAGCGAGTGAGAACCTTACAGACCAACGCAAACGTGATAAATTTGGAATGCTACCACCGTAATTATGCTTGATTTTGCAGAAAAAAATTATTTAAAAAATAAAACAAAATAAGAGAAGAACTTTAAAATGCAATTATTTATGAAAATTCGAACGTAAAATTTTATACTAATAAAAATGATACCAAATTTAGTTATCGAAATACCTATGAGTTCTTAATTTATATTACAACTACTAGTGTCTAAATGTTTTACTTACATCTTTGTATTAAGATCAACCGTGATAACAATTATCTCAAACGTTAGTCTAATACTTTATCTCACGTTTTCTTATGAATTTTCTTAATTTACAGTAATTTTTCTATGGAAAATAAAAGTTAAATCACACCAAATGCTATAGCACAACATGATCTCCATTTTGTGTGAAAGAATACAGTGTTAACAAAAGTACTTAACAAAATATCGCTATCCAAAAACGTTGGTCAAGGAAACGGTAATATTATACGAAAAAATATATTGAGTAAACAATAAAATTAGTATGCTGAATTCTATTTGTCTGCATTTTTTTTTATAAGTATAAACCAGGGATTTGTTAATTACTGGATGGAGCGAGTGAATCTTTACCATGTACCCGGCCAGATCGACAGAGATAGTCATACATAATTCCGATTTGTTGTCTTTGTTTCCGTTACTTGTCAAATCTTTTGTTTGACAGGTTTTAGGTTATTCTTGAAATATATTTATTTTAATATATTTATTTATTTACCCAACAGGAAAAAACCCAATTACAGAGTAACAAAAACAAGAATAACTAATAAAGCATCAGTACATACATAAATATACAGTAAGACTAAAGAAAATGTATATAAGTAACAATGAAAATATATATGAGAATGGTTCGAAGGTGTTGTGTTGAAAATTGTGTATCAAAATATGTGATTAACGGTACTGCGTCGTTTCAATAGTAAGTTATGATTAAAATTATGTTTTCTTCAAAAAAATTATTTGACAAATAAACGACTTATATTCTTATAGGTGTTCTAATTTAGCATTGCATTAGATGTATTCGTACTTATTTCACGTTTCATGATCAAATATACTTAAACACAATTAATTTTTGACGTGAATTTGACAGATGTGAATATGACAGACATGAATATCAAATTCACTTGTCTAAAGTGGAATTATCTATATCTTTCTCACTCACACTTCCTGTGTTCTCTCTTAATCTAGCCGGGTACACAAGAAATACATATATCGATATACACTTGCTCCATCCAGTAGTTAACAAATCCCTGGTATAAACACATCAACATAAACAATTATTAATATGATTTGAATATTGTTTAAACTTATTATTATTAATTTATTAATATATGAAACACTAAATAAATAATGTAAACACGAATAAAATTCCACCTACGAACCTACGATTCAAGCTCTCAGTAACGTAGTAATTTTTTATAAAAGAAAAAAGAAACACATTCCCAACAAAAATAACTATTAATATAGTTGAAACATTGTTTAAACTTACGATTGGTATTAATTTGCAACAATGCTTAACAATAATTTCATTATTAAATCTTTAAAAATGTAACATCAGTCACAACACAAAATGGCTATTACAATCACTTGTTAAATAACAAACAGCAATGTCTAAAGTCGCTTGATACAAGAACGAATAAATTATTCATGATTTTTTAAAACTATGAAGATTGTATATTAAACTAAAGATAAGTTACCAAAATCAATATTCCAAATACTTTCAAGTAGATATAGATGTAAAAAATAAGCAAAATTCCGCTTACATAATCGCAGAGACGCCAAAAATTATTAAAATTAAAATAATATAATTTATATTACTTATTATGGAAATAAACAAATTAAAATTGCTGGAGTCTCAGACTCCATGCCACCACTGCAGGGTTAAATTCGTTGGTAGAACTAAGTATTAATTCCACTCCATATCACAATCAAAATATTTTAGAAAAGATATCTTGCTATGTGTCATTAGAACGACAAAATTTATGTAATAATAATAAAAATTAGTGATAACTGATGTTAGTTATTACGTGCGACGTTGCTCGTATTTATGCATAAATAAACGAAAAATAAATATGAAAAAAAATATATAATTTCACTTACCTTTGCTGTATCTAAAACCCTGGAACAGGAACAGCAAATCCAAATGGCAGCAAACAGCTTGTTAAAATTACATCAATGTTCTCGGCAACTATTATTGGCTCGGTATTGTTCGTAAACATCAATAAATGTTCATAAATTTGATCACTTATTTTACGAAATATTATTAAACACCACAAATGTCTTCAAAACAAACGTACACTTTCTCAATTTCATCATAAAATGTTATTAAAATATCGTAAACACTTTATATAATAATAATTTTTGTTGATAGATTCCCTGTTGCGTTTAATGAACACGAAACAACTTGGAATGTAGTGCAAAATTGTCACAACGTAAAACTAAGATGGCGCTTTTCCAGAGCAGAGCGACGTGGACTCACCAAGAGCTGAATCTAGACTGAATCATGGCGTCGACTGCGTCACGTTCATAAGAGAACGTGTGTTGGAGAGAGATAGAAGATACCCAACTTCAGATTGATAATGGTGATGTGGAATTATCAATTATCATTAAATGATAAATAATCTTTATAAAAACATGCCATTTTATATGCCATTCATGAAAAAGTACTTAAAACATTCGTAGGTTTTCATATTTCCGAGAAATCGGTGAAAATTCAACAACTTGAAGTTGCAATGGTCAGCTGTTGACAAAGAAAATTGTTAATTGATGATTATTGTTATTGGCATTGTTTAAACATTATTGTAATATGTTTTTGAATAAAAATGATCCTTATTAATCCTATTTTAATATTCTACACCTGCTTTTACTGTAATTAATAATAAATTGTTGTAATACGTCAAGGTTACGTAGTACCTTTATGAACTATTTATGTATTTGTTTAAATAACTTTGCAATATATTTTTATCAAAAAATGATGCTTATTAGTCATATTATAATATTCTATAAACAAATTTTCATTATTTATTTATAATGTGTCAAAATTTGCAATGTTTTCATTGTAGATTTGGCTCCGGGAATAGGGGCACATGTTGAACTATTTCATTAAATATTTCTATAATTTATTAATAAAAAATCAATATTTAAACTTTATTTCATATATTTCCAATTACTATATTGCCCTAATTGTTACAGAAATGTTATAATTTCATTCTGACTGTCATTGTAAAAGCAGCTGATTCCAAGAAGATAAATGTTTTAAAGTATATCACATCATATTAAATGTTTAGAATTTACAATGTTATTAAGCTGTAAAAATATATAAAATGAAAATAAACGAAAAGAATTTGAGTGTAATTTTTGTACTGGTGATTCATGAACGCAGAGAGGTTAACAAATCTTGTCAAAAACGTTGGTTTTATATTTTGAAAAACGGGGCGACAAAGAACCAGTTGGGGTTATATTATTCGAAGGATGTGCCATTGGTGAATTTACACAAGTTTTACAACAAATATCACAAGATTTATATGCGAAATAATTGTTGTATAATTGGCAGAAGATGATGAACCATAGTATAGTAACTGTTCATAAATTGTTAATATCTTTGCCCGGAGGACGACAATAATGTATTCGTGCAACAAGAACTGGCAGAGAATGAAAATACTGGTTTTATTTTAAAATTCTTGTTATATATTAATTACAAACTGTTTCAATATCTGATTGTATTAATACCATAATGAGCTATGAAATGTTCTACTGAGTACTCGGCAAAGCTAAAAAAGCAATGTCACAATATGTGTTCTATGCTAACAAATAAATACTACTAAATAAAAATCTTATTATATACAGTTCTTATAAATCCAGAGCAGTAGGAATTTATGAACTTAAAGACAGGAGAATGCTAGTATGAGAAACAATGTTAAAATAATCTAAATAACAATCTTAGAGTTACGTCCTAAATGAATTACAAAGATCGGTTATAGCTATGAAACCATGAAAAAAATAATTTTTAAAATAAAACTTCAAAACGTTTTTGAATTTCATTTTAAAAATTATTAAATTTCTATGGTTGTTTCATACGATATCTTAACAAAAAGTATTAGACCATTGCTAATGTTTTCAATATATTTTTCTATAATAATGAGATTTTAGCAAAAGGAACCTTAAGGCGCCGTATATGCCTAGCTACTCCGCCCTAAGGTTCTCCATTTTTTCAATCAGCTGTTAACACCTGAGAGTACGTATTGTACCTACAGTGTATTCAGAAAGGCTATGAACACAGAAACATATGTCTGATCATTATTCCATTCAAAATTCAAGTCAAAATTGGTAGTGAAATGTCATTTTAAAGAGAAAAGATAATAAAGAAGGATGTAGAATATTGCCATTCACCGTTTTATTTCTATTTCTAAAATAAGGATTCCAGAAGATTTTTCTAGATAACAACTTTGACAATATCTCGTGTCAAACTGACCAAATTAACATACGTTTTTTTGTTCACAGCCTACTCCCGGTTAGGATTTTTTTGGTAACCGCTCGACGCTGAAGGGTTGTTACCTAAAAGCAACGTATTTGAGGAAGTTGTGACAAAATTATATTAATCAATGGTCGAGGGGTATTCGGTGAGAATTTTTTTTGCAATTTTAATTAAATTTATGAAGAATTTGTATTTAGCAGACTTTTTATAATTATAAAATTACCCAATAGATGTCAGTAGTAGCTATGAATATTGTTTAGCGCGAAGTGTGTAACGATAAGATTGACATTGACACTACGAGATGTCAAGACACAAACAAACGTTTAATAGTAATAATAAAAAGTATATTTTCTAATTTTAATTTGTAATATAGTGTTTTATTGTATGTGTGCTGTATGTATTTTATGAATTGAAACGTTATTTTCACTGTCATACCGTCAAAACCTCTTTTTAAAATTAAAACAATTAATCTTTAATTATCTGTCGAAAAAGTATTTGATACTTAGCAACTTAATGACAAGTGATAATTGTCTTAGGATAGTTGAGTCTGTTTTGATTGGTTATTTTTGCACATGTGTTCAGAAATACACAGATTCAGTTGGATAATTTTTTAACCAAAAAATTTTCTTCAAAACTTTAATGAAAAACTAATGTTTATAATTTTAAATTTACGCGCGCAATCTGTACTAACCTTGCAAATGGACCCAGGGTTGAAATTTTTGTTCAGACCGCTCGGTCTGACTGATAGGAACGCCAAATATAAAACATCCAGGTATTAATATGTGCTCAAAATTTTAAGGTTATTTTTCGTCCTGAAATTTCACTGTTACATCGCAATTATTTATAACATTTTCAAAGATCTGATACTTTTTGGTCGGAATCATATGTATGTATATATGCTATACATAGGTATTTACAATTTTATAAACATATGGGTGCCTTACTGTGCCTATGTGTATTCCACGTACAGTACCAAAAAATATATTTTTCAACTCAAAAACTACATTTTGGCCATTCAAAAGTTATAGACTTGTACGCGGAGTACATTAAGGATTACTTTCTTGCGTTCATAAAAAAATTCAAGCAAGAAGTAATCCGGTAAACTATTATTTTTACAAAACATTATTGCAATTTACATTAGGTACTTAAGCCATAAGAAAAATTAAAACTAAAATTTACACTATCTAAAAACGAATTATCTTACGGTTATAAGGGGAGGGAATTATTATTTTAAAAACTTAATTACATAGAAAAGAATACAAATATTGCTTAATCATACACTTCAAACGTCAAAAAAGTAAAAAAAAAAAATTAAGAAAATGATCAACTTTGGTCCAATTTTCAAATCAGTGATTATCTAGGCTTCTTTTAGTAAAATAAACGTATTATACAATTCCACAAATGATGACAGATATATCACAGTTCTACAGAATAGATATCAAATTCAAATTTTAATATTTTCAAGACTTGGAATATATTTATTTACATTTATATAAGGATCAATCAGAATCAGAAAGCAAGCGCTACTTTAAAAAAATAACGAAATATTTTGCATCTATTACTTAACTCTATACATTCGTTTCTGATCACTCCTCATATTTTGTAAAGTGTCGTTAACAGAGGATATGCACAACAGAACAACTTTGTCACTGTTCCGAAAACGCGGGAAAGCTTCCTAGACTAATTCTAAAGTTATTTTTACAAGTACAGATGCCTGGAGATACATTTTATGGGAGAACATACGAGCAATTCGAAAAACATCTTCGTGGGTTTGATTCTACACGAAATATGCCACAAACATTACAAAAAAAGAATAAAAGTTTATAATTTTCAAAGAATCGTCAAATTAAGTGCTATATTTCTTTGTTCTGTTCCATAGATATATTTTCGTTACGAACTATAAGTAAATTTTTACTTTTTATTTCAGATTATTATTTATTTATGTTTTAAGAATGTGTTTATGTAATAAAAATATCATATTTGTTTCTAAAATGAAAAGAAAAATAATAAAAACTGGCATTCGAACACGTTTGTTTTGGATTTTGCACCACAAGAAATATTAAGCGACAAATTTTTCGTCCTTGCGAGATAAACCCTAATATACAGCAAAAAAGTTGTAGTAAATGAATTAAAGAAGAGTTTTATTTGATTTTTTTCCCAAAATCTTCATTGATTTTGAAAAAAACGAACATAAAATGTTATTACATTGTAATGCGCGCAACTAGGCGGTAAAACCAGACGTATTAGTCAATTTTCATGCCTTTTGAGTTCGTTTTATTAGAAACCGGTGAAAATTTTGAAAAAAAAATTCAAATATAAAATTTCTTTAATTCATTTACTACAACTTTGTTGCTGTATGTTAGAGTCTATCTCATAAGGACGAAAAGTTTCTCGTTTAGTGTTTCTTGACTGCAAAATCCAAAACAAATCTATTCGAATGCTAGTTTTTATTATTTTTCTTGTCATGTTAGAAACAAATATGATATTTTTGTTACATAAGTACATTCTCAAATCATATATAAATAATAATCAGAACGATATTTTCAATAATTACAAAGATATGAGCTATTAAAGTTAAAAATTGTGACATTTAATGGACCATTTTCATTGAAAATGAGACATCTATTAATATTTTTGTGAATTAAAAATTATATTCAAGATTATAATGAGACCTCTGTCAACATTTTTGTGAACTAAAAGTTATATTCCTGGTTACAACTGTCAACTGTTTACAAGTTGCGACGCAAAAGAATGGGGACGTATTATTTTATATGTTTATTCTTTTCTTTAGACAAATTAATATTAATCAGAATAATAACAACTGCTGGACAACATTTTTACTAGGTTTTCTGACAACTGTCAGCTGTCACAAACTAGTGTGAAGTTGAAATAATAGCATACCACGCACTTCACAAGGAACATCGGATCTCTCACTCTAACTGTGCAAGCATGCGCACATCAACAATGAAAATGGTCCATTATGTAAATTTTCAAATATTCGCAATAACACCATCATATTTGTCGGAAAATTTCCTATAAAGGTGGATTTATGCAGCCTACTTTTTATTTTACCTTTTCTTTTTCTTTTACTTTACAAAAGTTAAAGGTGTGTTAATAAATGTACTACTTTATGTGCACACTTTTAATTTTACTTTAAGAACTAAAGTTGACCAACTTTCAACTTAAGACCGTTAAAGTAAAAGAATTTCATAACTGCGCATGTGCACCACTTCACGTGACAAACGTCAGCGTGTGCTGTATTTATTTGTTTTTGTGAAGGTAAGATTGCAAAAATTAGAAAATGGGTAAAGCTACAAGTAATATAGCAGATGCACAAATGATTAAATTTGTGTCCATTTTCACAGGTTATAATTATATCTTTACATTTATGACAACTGACATGCCAGAAAAATCACATCTGCGAATGTGTACCGAAGGCTTTAAAGTAGCTGCATAAAGTACCAAACTTAAAGTAAAAGTAAAAGCGAAAATGAAAAGAAAAAGTAAAATAAAAAATAAGCTGCATAAATCCACCTTAAGATCACGTTACTTTTAACTTTAAAGTAGCTTAGGAGAGTTTTAAAATTGTGCCGAGATTTTCCAACATGGCGGCGTTCAAATTGTCACCAAACGCTGTATTTAATCTAGCCGCTTATCCAGATATGTATAAAATTTAAACTAAATTGTAACCCCTCAAAATTTAAGCATTAATTTTCCTGTTCAGAAAAGTATTTTTAGGTTTTACACATTTCAAAATGTAGTAAAATAAATATAGCTCTGTAGAATGTCTAGATTTCAACAGCACTGTGCTGCAGCTAGACCAAAATTTAGAATTAATAAATTCCAAAATTAAATTATAAAAAATAAGAAAAAAGATATACGTACATAGATATTTCGCGTAGAGTGTCCCCACTAACATCCTTTTCAAATCACCGCACACAAGATTGTCACGTTACAACTAAAAATGGCGCGAAATGAACCTAACCTCAACTTTTTCTCCCTGTCTCTTCTGTTAAGAGTTCTTTCAACTTTAGCACTGTACACAGTCACTGTACACGCACGCTGGCTCTCGAAACGAAAGAGAAGGTATTTACACGAAAAGAACGAGAGTCCAGTGCAACGGCAAGCCTAACGGAGTAATCGTCAACGGACCAAGCTGCATCAGCTATCAGACGATTTGTCGGTGGATGTCGTTCGGGTAGCTGTTTTGGTTGCTGTCGTTTTGGCGGGAACTGCATTGCTGCACAAATAAAACAATATTCAATAGTAACATACCAAACAATAGCTATTTGTGTATTAAGAGCGCAAAATGCGACATTGTCGATTGAGAGATTGGCATTCTCTCGAAATCGGCAATGTCCATTTGCGCTCGAAACACACACAAGATTTTTTCTACAGTCGCCACAATGGGGTCCTCCACCATAACAAAAATAATAAAATATACACTTTATATTTACAGTACTGCTCAATAAATAACGATTGGCTAATACAAAAGATACGGTTTAAACTTAAAAAGGCTTTTAAATGATTATATCGTTACATTAGCCATCTATTCCATAAAAAAAAAAAACAAAATTAGAGCGTGGAAGAAAGGATTTGTGATGATTTGATGAGTTTTTGTAGCAAAATGTGTGGTTAGTTGTCACGCCTGTCACACAGAAAAAATTAACAAATATTTCAAGGAATTTGTGATTATATAGACATGTATGTGCATTGACTGACTTCTCACAATTATTTAAGTAACGAAATAACTAATAACTTTATTGTAATCAAAATAAATAGTTAACTAGAGATCAGATGTCAGTACGACTCGCAACTATCCTACCGCCATCTGTGTACAATCATTCCTATTACTAAACATAACTGTTCACACAATTTATTTTATATTTAATTTTATTTTATCGTTATTTTCCAATCTTCTTGAGTTTTTATTCAATCTAATCTAAGCATTTTATACTTTCGTTTTTGTAAATGAATGCCCTATTTCATTTTCACAGCAGTGTGCCATTTTGTTAGGTTATGTTAAATACCGATAGAACATATGTCAAATTGACTTGTGAAAGTGATAAATGTGTAACTACAGTGCCATTAGTTCCTAACTGAACATTTTCATTAAGAATGTAGACAAGTGACATTTCTCAACATTGTATACTTAGAAATTTGGACAGCAAGCGTTTTTTCTACTTTGTCGCGCATGAGCGGCAAAGTGACATTTTGCGTTGAAAAAAGAGAGCGCAAATGGCTACTTTCTATAGTGACTGTAGAAAAATATTATTTTTACTTATTATTATTTAAACATTATTTAAAGTTTTACTTACTGCCTGTTTCCGCTCCCACGTTTTCATGGCACTCTTATACTTTTCAAACTCGTGGCACCAATCAGAATAGATCTTCTGGTAGTCATTGGATTTGCTGGGAGGCGCACATCGATGGGCGTCCACAGTTACGTTGTACGAACACAAAAGTGATGCACCCATCCAACAATCGTAACGACCGGCGTCTGCTTCAGTCACTGCGATGATCACCAACCCGTGCTCTGAGGTTTCGATGTATTTATCTGGCCTAGAAATAAAGGTAAAAGTAATTAGAATACATCGTAAAGCGCGCAACTGGGCGGGAACTCCAGACGTGGTAACTTCATTTCACGTAAGAAAAGTGATGTGAAGGTAGGTGCTGTTTGATCGGATAATAAAACTGTACCTATCTTCCCGTCACAATATTCTCAACTGAAATGACCGATAGAGGCGCTGCAAACACTTTCAACATGGCGGATGCATGACGGTAGATGTACAATCTGTCACTGTCATATGATACAATTTTGCTTGTGTTTCTTCAAAATGAATCTAAGTATTGTTCAGATATTTGAATTTCTAAATGCTACTCATCATTCTAGGATTATTGTTGAAGGTATGATTGTATATAATGTTCATTTACTACTTTATTTAAAATATTAATCTTGTAAACAGGCGAAGAAGTTCTGAATGCGAATCACATTATATTATGTGGAATTACCGATAGTTATCGAGAAATTATAAATGTAACATCACTTTGTCTTCAAAAAAGTGCTCTGTCGTCACAAAGATGGTACAGCACTTTTTTTAATTTCTCTGTTGGGAAGGAATTTCTAAAAATTTAAATAATCATAAATATGTTTCAAATATAATTATTAATTATATTACCTGGAAGAATAGAGTCACTATCTTATCGAACATACTCTCATATACTTGGAAATTTGTTTTCCAGAACGTAAAACATACTTCCAAGCTCCAATGTTTGTTAAATACCTGCATTTGTGGTTATACTCACTTTATTTTTATCTATTTTTGAAAAAATGTGGAAACTTAAATGAGTTTCGCTACTCATAAGCGAATGACACCCGTATACACAACACATAATATTGCTTTTACCGTGTTTTACAATATTCATTTTCGTATAAAAGAAATACTTTTAAAAAATGTATGCTAACATGTTGTATTTGCTCGCACCTACCGTCATGCACTAGTTCAAAATTTAGTCACCAGATGTCATATCGATGCTCTACAGTTGTCAATAGGGTTGTTGTATACTGTTAAAAGATTTTTTTACCTGAATACAATCTTGTACCGGCCCTTTTCTTTCGAATAGTGATACCAAGTTATAGTTTGCGATTGAAGAACGGCAGGCATCTTCAAAAAACATCCCAAATGAAGACTTTGACCCCACGTAACAACCATTTTCTTCTTAACAACACTGCTGTCACACACATCTACTGTGCTGTTGGACACGTCTTGTAATAATCTGCAAATAAACGAAAACAAACATTATTAATATTGATAATAGTAAAATAAGTCTAAGATTAACCTTAAAAATTTACTGGTTACGAGAACTTAATTCTTGAAATGCGTATTTAGTTTCATTAAAATTAAATATTTGAGGTTAAGGCATAATTTATTACTCTAAAACTATATTATATTCCTACCCAGGAGAATACGTCTTGCAAGTATTCGTATCTTTGTCCCATCCGCAATAAGGATCGTGTACGCATCGTAAACAATTGTCGTATCTTCTGTTGCACATAACAAGATCAACTTGTTTGACCCGGTGGTCTGATGCAACGTAAAGAGCTTTGTGCTTTTTGGATATTTCCATAACTTGAATAGGTTCTCCAGGTGTTACGTCGAACACGTCCAAAAGAATGGAAGATGATTCGCCATTTTGGTCGTACCACTGGACGATCTTGTGGACTCGGCCGTCGTCTAGAAAGAAGAAGAAGGAAAAATTATCGCCTGACGTTTAATTTTTATTTTATGTAGACTCATTTAGCTAAAATAGCAAATACATATTATATAAAGTATTTAGTTCACATAAATACAACTCCGAATGGCACACTAGTGGTATACTCAAATCATTTAAGCAGTCAATGCACGTCATTAATAAAAATTGAATAAAAGTAACTAGATGTATGACGTCATGTACTGGTACGTTTCCAGAAGTTTTAGAATCTTTATGAAAAGAGTTATAGAGATTGCAATCTGTATTATCGACATGGTCATGAACTGTCACATCTACAAAATAAATACTATATTTTCGTCACTGTCCATTTATATTTAAATTATTTTATAATACTAACCTTATTTATACTTATGTATGCCATATAAAGGCAATAAATAAAAGTGAACCGAATTTCAAAGAGATATACCGAATTCTTCTGATTGATTAGAAGTGCTACCTTTGGCAGATTCACAGATTTTGTGTTTGCGTTAACGGTCACGTTGCGTCGTTGCGTTGCGTTTAACATTATTTTATTATAAATAGACCTTTACAACGCACAAAAATGTTTCAAACACGATACAAATATTTTTCTAATAATAACTTTGACAGTATGAACATACAAATTATCAATTTTGCCAACTATAGCAACAATGAAACGAATAATATGACGTTGGTGTATGTTATTAATATATTATTCATGTCATATACAATAAGTAATGAACTCTATATACTTTTTGACACTATCCAGATATTTCATCCCTTGCTTAAACGTCCCAGTTTAGTACTTGTGGGATTATGCATTCTACTGTGTAAACTCTATAGCTGTGTTCAATGTCGAATTTTGGCATTTAGTATTTAGGATTTAGGTCTTCATCACATAAATACAACTGCGAATGACACTAGGTGCGTTCGGTAAATCATACGGAGTTGGAGTATTTACGGAGCGGTGTTGGAGTGGAGTGGGAGCAGAGCTGGAGTTGGAGTAGATCGAGGGAATAAGGTACACTCCTTTATTTGTGATTAACCGAACGAGTGGAGTTAAAATTTTGGTGCACGAATATAATAACCTCCTTTTTTGACAATCTGATATATTGCACTGCTAAAAAAAATAAATAATGAACCATACAGAAGTTATTCAGTTCGGTATTATTCTTTAATGATTCTGAAGAAAGTATATATTAGAAATGGTACAGAATTCTTACCGTTCCGACATACTGTGCCTTGTTATATTACAAAACAATATTATAAATATAAATAATTGTGTATAATAAAATATTTCAACATAAAAATACAAAATGATCTGACAGATGTCAAATAAAACAAAAAAACTCTATGTATGCTTGCATATCGAGCTTGGACTTATGGAGTTAACACTTTTCACTCCACTTGACTCCATTCTGCATTTGCCGAACGGTCCATTTTAAGACGCTTCTCACTCCATGAAATTACCGAACGGTGCTAGGAGTGTACAGAGAGAAAAGAGTGAACAGAACTCATTTGCCGAACGCACCTAGTATGAACATACAAATGATCAATGTTGCCAACTATAGCAACAATTAAATGAATAATATGACGTTGATGTACATTATTTATATATTGTTCATGTCATATACGATAAATAATGAACTCTACTGTTCATCTTAATAATAATTATATAAGGCCATACACTTTTTGACGGTTTCACTATTAGTGATTTTAATGTGTTAAGGTTTTTACACTAAGTGTTGACGTGCATTGGCTGCTTGAATGATTTGGGTATAAGAAGCTATTCTTTGACAGTAAATTTGACGTTTTGTACACATTATAGCAACGAACATGATTTGTTTAATTAGTGCGCGTCAACTTCAAGGCATAGTGTGCCCCTACAAAACCCTAAAATCTAATTTCCAATATCCTAAATAATTTTTTGAATATTATTTGTACTTACTTGTGCCAGCATAGTAGACAGTATACTCAGAAACAGTGCCCAGTACATCAATCCGAACTTTATCTACTACTAATCTAGTAAACAACAAATCTCTCTTAAAGAAGACCGGTTTCTCGTTCTCGTGCATAACTGCCGAATCCATCAACGGGTGCAGTCTAATAAAATTCAAGACAGTATCGGGGAGTGTTTCAGTGTCATTGACACATGTACCCGGTCGCGGTTCGGGTACCCGGTTATTAAGAACAGGTAACCAAGCAGAGCTTGAAGACGCCTGTTCTTTAAATTTGCCGTTGAAAGCTGCTTGGATGTCTGACAGTTTGAAAGAGCAGATGGCAGAACCCATAAGACCGTTGGTGGATGTTGTGAAGGTACCGTAGAATTTGGTATCGTCGCCGGGGACCTTATAGATGCTCTCTGAAAGAAAAGATTTTTTGTAAAAGATATGAAGAACTTACCCAAGCAACACAAATTTGTTGTGGCCAGAATAATAACCTGCCCTTAATTCGGACACGCTGATTACGGGAAAAATATTGAAAAAAATTTCTAGGCCTTAGTTTCCAAAAAGAAATTTTTATTTTTAATGGAAATTGACAATATTTTTTGACTTTGACGGTCTATAACTACTGAATGGTGTAAATTACGTTGACGGACGTTGCGCCATTCGATTCTATTGACTTTTCTACATATGTTTACCAATTTTGAATAATCGTGTCTAGCTAGTATAGTAAGAGTAAGCAAAAATGAAAAAAATGGTAACTTTAAATATTCAGTTGCCCACTAAAAATCCGACCATTCTGTATTTAAATAAAAAGTATCATTTCCGCTTAATTTGGACACGCTAATTACGGGAAAAATATTGAAAAAAATCTCTAGGCCTTAGTTTCCAAAATAGAAATTTTTATTTTTAATAGAAATTGACAATATTTTTTGACTTTGACGTACTATAACTAATGAATGGTAAAAGTTGCATTGACGGGCGTTGCACCATTCGATTCTATGTAGTTGTGTTTTATAGGTACGTATATGTTGCAGAAATTTGAATTGCTGAAAAAAAATATGTTGTGGCCAGCACAATACTTCTCGCCATTTGCATTTTAATGGAAACATGAGCGGAGCGCACGGAAATACCACTGAATAAAATCACTAAATATGATTTAAAATCGAGATTTCTCACATGGAATTTAAGTAGAATTTGTATGAAAAACAACCGCAAAAGAATTAAAATTGAGGGACTTAGTAATAAAAAATCTGTTGTGGCAAGCACAATACCTCTCGCCATTTGCATTTTATGTTATATAAGTATTGTATTGCACTTCGCTATCAAACCGTCGTTTTATAACAAAAAAAATTACACAACTTTATCCAAATATTGTTTTTTATTGTATTTAACATGTCTTCTGTATGAGGAAGTTCCTAAATGTCAGAGTTTCTTCAAATTCATTAAAAAGATTGGCGGTATTTCTAATGGATATATGTATTTTACCTATAATTTTTATATTTAATTAATAAAATAATAGGAAAGATTAAATGTACTTCCCAGAAAAAGCTATCAAAATTGCAATAAAACTGTTGATTTTTGACATTGACATCTGTCATTTACAAACTACGTTATAAACATTTGAATTTGTCAACTGGTTTCCTTAGTGTAGTTTAGCCTCTGTGATTATTCTATATATTATAGTGTCTTTATCTCTAAATCTATAGAAGATATAATAAAAATTTTAAGTGTATTAGATGGAGAATTTTATGTTCTTCAATATTTGTAGTAACAAAAATTTCCTAAAAACCTTCTCCGGAAATAAACACTGTTTTTAGAAATGTCAAATTAAAATTTAAATATTTAATTTCACCCTTATATTTAAAGAACGATTCTTTTAAAAATATTTGTTTGAAGACAAACTATGTTCTGCTTAAAAATAATATTTTGATAAACTTGATATTGTTGTTATTAAATAATGAAATTTGACAATTCTTAAAACAGCGGTTCAGTTAAAACCGTGATCATTCTACGAGTCCAAATGCTAGAGGAAAAACTGTCCGCAAAAACTGGTAGAGAAGTGGCCTAATACAGAAGTTAAACTAAAAAGGTAGTATTATTCTAATTATTAATATGAGTTCTGAAAGATATTTTAATAATTTATTTAAACAAAATTTTGTGCATCGAATGATACATCAAATATCGATATATCAATTACTGTATCTTTTTTACAATGTATATTTACTGTACGAAAAATATGACTTACGGATCTCGTTGAAGTAGAAAGGAAACTCTCCAGGTATTGAGCAATTTAATCTAGCTTTTAAATAGGTTGCCCAGTTTTGACTAAGTATATTCTTTCCCCCAGTATCTTTCTTGCAAACTCTAGCGACTCTAGAATAAACACTCTTTCCACAGTTGATGTATTCCACCGCTGTTTCTCTGAAGAAGAATAAGACGAAGTCGCCGATGTCGAACGATCCAACGAAGTTCGGCTCTGGAAAAATGAAAAGACAATTTTACAATGTGGAGGTACTTTAATAAAATTAGCCTAAATTTGTGATTTAAAAAGCAAATTGTTTGTGAGTTTGCGGAGAGTGAATTAAAAGTTAAATTTGGGATATAAATATGTAAATGTAAAAAATAATGTAGGTAATTTAAAAGTTCAGGTGACGCACAAGGAAGTTTGAAAACATCAAAATTAAATTTGCAAATATGAGTTGCTTTCTACTATGTATATGAAAAGTTGGTATAGCTGGTGACGTCAAAATTAGAAGGACCGTTAACTACGTCATAGTTTGATGTTCGTATATTAGATATACCTATCGAAAACAGAATGTAAGAAACCATAAATAAGACAGAGATAAACATACGATACGTATATCTAATATACAAACATCGAACTATTGTAGCAAGGTGAGCATGGTGAAAAACAAGTAATGAACTTTATTATAAACTTCTAAATTACAGTTTCAATAACTACATTTTAACTATGTTATCTTTGTAAGTCAAAATTCTGTTTAGAAATAATAATCATTATTCTCTCATATATTTGTTTAGTCTAGATGTCAACCGCGTAGACATTTATTGTTTTGACAATTAACCATATAAGTTATTGCCTATGATACGTGCAGTCTTGTTATTTAGCTATGGATGCTACACCCTCGCACCCTTCATCAGATATGCCTGTTGAACAGATAACCCTTTTGTTTTAAGGCAGTCGAGATTAAAGACTCAGACAGGACAGATATGTAGTCGGCGGTTTAGTTTGGTGCGCGTACGCGAGTACGCGTAATTAGGGTTACAATATAATAATGTAACAGTTAGTTTGTGTTCAGTGTAATCAATAATTATAAGTTAGTAATTATGTAAATAATATGTAAATAAAGTTAGTAGTAGTTTAAAAATATTGTGTCCGTCATCCACCCAACATATGATTTTTAAATTTATCTGTAAAATATATAGAAAAAGTATTAATGTATACCTGTAGAAAATTCAATAATCTTTAATTTTCATAATGACATAAAATGCGAAAAATGGCATTTAATGGTATTTTTTGAAGAAAACCCATTATGAGCTTCAAGCAAAGTGCCATTTCCGGTTATCCAATTTAACCAAAAATTTAATGGTTTCTTTTCATATTAGTATAGGGTAGAAATACAAGGTTTCAGAATTTTCTGAACACACACACACACACACACACGCACACACATACAGACATCATCGTGAAAATGTAAAAATTGGATTCTAGGGACCTTAAAACGTAGTCCTTTACTAAAATCTCGAAATGTGATTTTTAGCACGATCTCTATACATCCCTTACCAAGAGTAGCGGGAGGTAAAAATAAAAAATACTGCATAATACATACAATTTCTCACTGTTTCAGTACATTCCGTATAGCGTTTGCCACATGCTGTACATATAGATTTAATTTTGAAATTATTACTAACAAATAGAACAAAATATTACCGCTTATCACAAGAGGCCTTAATCAAGCTTGTATCGTTATAGTTAAATTCCATTCATAATCCCTAGATTATTAAAAGATGGAAGTAGTGGAATAATTCTGGATTGCATGGAATGCGATCTCTTAATAAAAACGTATGTCTAATGAATTTTCTCGCCTTCGATTTCTAATTTGGATTGGCCGACAACTATTCCGTAGAAATTCTGGAAGTCTGGATGTCTGGAAGTCATTTCCAGAGTCACGTCTTGTTCGCATTCCCCCAACATAATTAAAATCTTATTTTCTATTTCTCAACCTCTAGTAATATCCGGCTAGTACGATCGCTTAACTTTCTATAGCCGAAAGTTACTTAGACTTGCAAATATGAGTACATAATTTCTTAATTTTGCCAGGTGAGGTTCATAAATAAAAACCCAAATGGGCTACTTGCGTACCTTTTTTTTTATTTCATATTTTTTAAGAGCAGGTAAAAACTTGCTACCCATATTTTTTCTTTTGACAAAATTTTTATTAATTAGCCAGAAAAGAAATAATGAAATTTGATTATTTGAATTACCGCCATGTATGACGTAGAATTACGCCGCACCAATGAGAGGTCGTAAAGCCATAGCGTTTGTTTGTACGAGTAATGTAGATCTCCTGTTTGACGTTTCAACAATAGTTTGGAGGTTAGTATTTTACTTTGTCTTTTTCGTATCGATATTTGAAATTACATGTAACTACCTATATGTTTATTTGTGAAGTAATTAATATATTTGAGAGCCTAGAGAGAGAAAAATGTCAAATTCAAATTAAAACTTTCTCGCACGCAATGCCATCTATAAGTTACATTCTTAAACATGGTTCTCTTCTTCAGTTCAATATAATGACGTCACATTCAAAACATCGCAGACTATGTCATATTAATTTGTCATCTTTCCTCCATCCACTGTTAAAATTTCAAGATAATTAGGCAAACCGTTCGGCATTAGCCTTTGATTGAAGTTAATTACTTTGTTGAAGAATGTTTATGGAGATGAGGGTCTATCTAGTACTCAAGTTTTCGAGCAGTTTAGAAGATTTAAAGAAGGAAGAAAAGAGATCGGAGACGATTAGTGCCTCGCCGTACACTGAAATAGTTTTTTTCGAAATGTGAGTGATTGTTCACATGGATTGGGTGCCTGAGGGGCATTTCGTTAACCAAGCATATTACAAGAAGGTTTCATGAACGGATGAGAAGAAAAAGGGCTGAAATGCGATGGATTCTCCATGAAGACAACGCGACGGAACAAAACGCCCTGTCCGGCAAGACATTTTTGACGAAATACAAAATCACCGTGTTGGTACATCAACCGTACTCACTTAATCAGAGTGAATATTTTATTAATATGGCAAACTTCTTTATATTGTTTTTCTAATTATAAAACTACTCGGTGTAAAGAACATTTCTATCATTTAAAAAGCGGTAATCCTGATAAATCTAGTGTAGCACAACATATCTTTATTAATAATCATAAAATTGACAATTCTAATATAAAATTATTAAAACAAGTTGATAATAATAGATATTTAGACGCACATGAGAGTTTGATAATACATAAATTTAAAGATAAATTGATGAACGTGGACCTAGGTCCCATCCCAAATTCTAAATTATATGAGTTAATATAAGACAGTTACTCTGTTTAATCTTAGTTACCCAATTAGGTATCCATTCACCTATGACTCCTGTCCCTATATAACCCGTGTTCTCTCCCTTATACCTCAGAGCTGTTTTGACCTCTGGCATGGTTTACATGCTGAGTAATCTTAACTTCTCTGTTTTCACTTTGTAGTTTCTACTGATGATGAGAACTTAGTTCTCGAAATACGTATATAGTTTTTAAATTTATTGTTAAGGTTAAGGGGTTTTTTCTTTAGTTATTGTTTTTCTAATTCATAATTATTAGGTTTTACAGTTTAAGGTAGGTTTATATTGTATATTTATTGGTATACTAAATTAGGGAAGTTAATTAGCTAGGAAATTGAAAAGGAAATGACACATACACAAACTATAAATAATATGTATTCCGATTAATGTGTGTTATAAATTTTTGAAAACAATCATGCTCTATGTTTTCTAAATATTTCCAATGATAACTATGAAATTATAAACTGTAAATATACGAATGAATTTCTGAATATTTGTAATGTGTCGAAGGAAAGAAAGTGCTTTAAAATGTTTCCAATCTTTAGATTTCAATTAAAGCAGTGAATAAAACTTTTATCACCCCCTGCGTTTATCGCGATGCAATCTAAATGCATTTAACTTTTAAATTTGTAGAAATAATTAAAGGAACGATTCTTCTAGTCGATTGAGTCCATTGTTAACCCTTTTAGATAAAGAAATCTATAGAGAAAGCCGTCTTGTCACGGAGAACGGAAATTAAAAATGCAATAATGGAAGAAATGATAAGTTTATAGTTCTCAATCGCGTTTAATGTACCGTGAATTATTACACAAAAAATAAATTGAATAAATCAGGATTCTTTCACTCAAATGGAAATTTAATAATGAAATCTCTTTTACCGTATATAGGAGGTGGTTACTTTCCTAAATTATTTAGGTAGGTATCTTTTAATAGTTATTTATTTAAGTGAGAAAGGCCTTATTTTATGGATAAAATGTCATTTTTGCCCTCCTGAAGTGTAATAGGAACTTTACAATTGTATACACAGCAAGTGTAACCTACATTTTACGCTTACTGTGTTGTAACTTGTGTAACTATGCGGTAAAATAATCAAAATACTCGTACACTGGACGTTTATGGGCATTTAGAAAAGAAATCATCTTTACTATAATAAAGTTCATGTAAAAAAGTACTACCTACATAAATTATTTTTTTACTTTACCATTTCCTATATTTAAAATTAATTTAGTCACCGATCGATATAGCTGTCAAATACGCGAGGCGAACATTGCTGAAATGTCAAATATCGACACCTACCTATTATTTGTTACGAAGAAAACATGAGCAAAGAAATATATTGTCAGTCATAAACAACGTCTATTATTACAAATAAATTTTTGCTAGAGGAAGAACTCTAATGAAGGTAAGTAAAATCAAATTTGGAAATTGACTTAACCCAAGTATTTATACTAACCCTTTCAGAAGTACAACCTATCTCATTAAAAAAAGTGATTTTCATTATCGTCGGCCAAAAAATTAGATACAATTCTCGTGCGTGATGTATTTTACACGCACTCGAATGTAAATAACTAAATATTTCAATTGAGAAATATAGATTTTTACCTCTCGCTAAGAGAGGTATTAGAATCATGTTAAAAATCGCATATCCAGATTTTAGTGAATAAGCACGATTTAAGGTCCTTATAAATCGATTATAACATTTTTATGATAATGTCCGTACCTATGTATGTATGTATGTATTTATATGTGAGTGTGTATGAGTGTGTGTGTGTGTGTGTGTTTGTGTATGTGGATGTTGGAGCCACGGTTTCTCAAATACTATAAGACTTAAAATATGAATGAATTAGAAGAATCTCCCTCATACAATAAAAAATAGATATAATTAGAATTATATGTATGCAGAAGACATGTTTAATACAATAAAAAACAATATTTAGAAAAATAAAACATCTCAATAGGATTAAATCCCAACGAGTGAGTAGGTTCACATACACAAACATCCATGCCTTAGTGGGATTCGAACACAGAACCCCCAACACAGTCATGACTAAGAGGCGTTGCTCTAACCATTGAGCCACCGGAGTTCTGTAATTTTTTGTTATAAAACCACGGTTCGATAGCGAAGTGCATTACAATACTTATATAGCCTAATATGGAAATGGCGAGCGATCTTGTGCTGGCCACAACAGATTTTTAAAAATAAAGTAAAAAAAATAATTTCTGTTTATATATTTCATTGTATAAGTTGATGACGTGCATTGTGTGCCTAATCATTTTTACTATACGAGACTATATTATGATACGACTCACAAGGTAGAATTTATTTAATCTTCATGTATTCATTATCATATATCAAGTGTAATTTCTCGTATAGCGAGACCGCCTCGTGGAAAAATCTACACACGGACCGCAAACATTTCTAGCGGATGATAAACTAAGCAACGTTCTCGGTTGAAATGTACATCCATCAATCGTGCTGTCAAACCAAACGTCGAGTAGAATCGAACGACGAGATCATCTCTGCCAGTAGAAGTGATTTTAATGGAAACATGAACGGAGCGCTCGGAAATACCACCGAATAAAATCACTAAATATGATTTAAAATCGAGATTTCTCACATGGAATTTAAGTAGAATTTATACGAAAAGCAAGCGTAAAAGAATTAAAATTCAGGGACGTAGTAAAAAAAATCTGTTGTGGCCAGTACAAATATTGTTTTTTATTGTATTTAACATGTCTTCTGCACACATATAATTCTAATTATATCTATTTTTCACTGTATGAGCATGTTTCTAAATGTCAGAGATTCTTCCAATTCATTAGCAAGATTGGCGGTATTTCTTATGGATATATGCATTTTAACTACATTTTTAAATATTTAATTAATAAAACAATAAGAAAGATTAAATGTACTTCCCAGAAAAAGCTTTCAGAATGTCACCAAAACTGTTGATTATTGACACTGACATCTATCATTTACAAACTATGTTCTAAACATTTGAATTTGTCAACTGGTTTTCTTAGGCTGTGTCCGATGTCGCATTTTGACATTTAGTATTTAGGATTTAGGTCTTCTTCACATAAATACAACTCCGAATGGCACACTAGTGATATCTATTGGTTTATATGGCAACACTTTTGAACAACAAAAATTTAATTATACAATTCGATTCAATTTGATGCTTGAGAGTAATGTTAATATTATATTTCATAAAATAGAAGCTAAGAAGCTATTCTTTGACAGCAAATTTGACGTTTTGCACAAATTATAGCAACGAACATGATTTGTTTAATTAGTGCGCGTCAACTTCAAGGCATAGTGTGCTCCTGCAAAACCCTAAAATCTAATTCCTAAAATCCTAAATAATCACTAGATTTAGGGCATATAAATTTAGGATTTAGATATTAGGGTGATAAAAGTGCAACATCGGACACAGCCTTAGTCCTTAGTGCCTTGGCCTCTGCGATTATACTATTCTAATATTACAGAGCCTTTATTTTTAAATCTATACAAGATATAATAAAATTTTTAAATGTATCAGATGTAGAATTTTATGTTCGTCAATAATAGTAATAACAGAAATTTTCACAAAATAATATTTAGAAGATTTTTTTAAAGAAACTATTACTTCCGGTTGTCCAATTGTTACCAAAATCTAACCAGCTCTTCCCAGGATTGTCAGATTGAGGAAACTGCAGTTAAATATTTTTTAAGTCTAATAGTATTTGAGAAACCATGGTTCCAACACTCACACATCCACACATACACACACACACACACACATACGGACATCATCGTAAAAATGTTATAATCGGAATATAGGGACTTTAAAACGTGCTTATCCACTGAAATTTGGATATGCGAATTTTAGCATGATTCCAATACCTCTCTTAGCCAGAGGTAAAATGGTACAAAAAATTTCAAATATTAAATATAAATAAATAAATATAAATATATCATCACGGCATATTACCCAATTCTGGGTGTGCCAGTATCTATAGCACATGTAGACATCGGTAATGATGACGATATATTTTACCGTGTGGACGCTTACCAGGCGTCACCTCACGGGCACTCATAGTTGAGTGCACCACAGGGGTCACTTTTGTGCCATTTAAAATTGGAAATATTAATTAACTAAACAAATTCCTTATTTTTCAGTCTACTAATATGTTTCATTAGATTATTTAAGTTAGTTTAGTTAAATTTTCTAAATTTGTTATAACAAATTATGGTAAAATTAATTACAAAATTAGATGAAATGACTACGTTTATATCTTAATAAATATTGAACTAAATATAAATAAAGAAATTAATAAAATATGTATTTAAATTTTCTATTTACTTTACCAAATTCATTAGACAAATTACCAGAAATTGTAGGACAAAAATTTCGAACGGGAACTGATAAATCACAACAAACGTTAAAATTTTGAATTATATTCACTCTGTTCATAATAATTCTATATGGAATTAATATTGTGAAATATGTTCAATGTTGCTCTTTTGTGTCTACAACAAATTATTGACATATTGGCAAACATTCAATACCAACGAAAATAAATATTTGTTTATGAAATATAATAAAAGTCGACGTTTTATTTGTGTTAAATATACCATTATATATTTCTACATTACTCGTAGTTGCACTCGCACTACAACAAATGTTTACAAATTTAACATCATGCCATTTTACATACATTTCTAATCCTGAAAGTTGACTAGCGAATCATCATTATCATTTTTTTCACAGTCATCAAAAAGTTTCCACATATCTGGGAATTACACGTATTACCCTAAGCTCCAATCTCATTGATGATAATTCTCTGAAGCACTATGCTTTCATGTATGGAGTATTACTACGCCATACGCAGGAAAGCTCCACTTGAAAAAGTTCCAAAAGCTCGCAAGGAAATGTACTTAACGAAGAAAGAGTTTTTGATACAGAAAAATCTTGATAAATATACTCGTATGTACAGCAATTTATTTATTATATAAATAACGTAAAATATGCTGATATTTCATCGTGTTTAATTGTTGTTAAAATGTTTGTTTTGTATTTTTTCTAAATTCTGTATTTTTCTAATCCTCATCTTTGGATTAGTGAATTCTATTCTATTCCGGAATTTAAAATTTAAGCTTAAAAATATTATCAAAAAATATGTTGTGTCCAGCACAATACCTCTCGCCATTTCTATTTTATGTTATATAAGTATTGTATTGCACTTCTCTATCGAACCGTCGTTTTATAACAAAAAAATTACAGAACTTTGCCCAAATATTGTTTTTTACCTCCCGCTATCCTTGGTAAGGGAGGTATAGGGATCGTGCTATAAATCACATATCGAGATTTTAGTAAATGACCACGTTTTAAGGTCCCTATAATCCAATTTTAACATTTTCACGATGATGTCTGTATGTGTATGTGTATGTGTATGTGTATGTGTGTGTGTGTGTGTGTGTGTGTGTGTGTGTGTGTGTGTGTGTGTGTGTGTGTGTGTGTATGTATGTGTGTGTGTATGTGTGTGTGTATGTGTGTGTGTATGTGTGTGTGTATGTGTGTGTGTATGTGTGTATATATATGTGTGCGTGTATGTATGTGTGTATGTGTATGGATTTTGTAATTAACTCAAATACTATCATTCAAAAAATTCTGAAACCTTGTATTTCTACCCTATTCTAATAGGAATAGAAGCCATTAGATTTTGGTGTAAATCGGATGACCGGAAATGGCACTTTACCTGAAGCTCATAAAGGTTTTTCTTCAAAAATACCATTAAATGCCATTTTTTCGCATTTTATGTCTAATGAAAATTAAAGATTATTGAATTTTCTACAGGAATACATTAATACTTTTTCTATATATTTTACAGATAAATTTAAAAATAATTTTTTTTATTAGTCCCGAAGCCTAAGATAAACACAATTCCTTTGTTACACAGTTCATACTTCAAATGAATGTAACTGACACTAAATGTCAAAAGACTAATCACTTCAAATTAATAATAGCGACATTTTAAAAAGAAAATAGTAAATAAAGCAATAGTTTTCTGCAATGGAACAGTTTGCAGCGTTAGTAAATCCGAAGGTATGTATTTAAAATAATAAAAATTAAATAGCGGGAGGTTTTGTGCTAATTTACTAAAATTACTATTTTAGCATGAATCCAATACCTCTCTTAGCGAAAGGTGAAAAGGTAGAATCTAGGAATAGATATCATTATATTTTAAGATATAAACTGTCAAAATTAAAGTAGAATTCGTTAATCCAAAAAGGAAGATTAGCTTATACTCTTTTTTGAGAATCGAGATGTAAATGCAATTATTTCAAGGCGCAATATCATTCTTAATTGATTTTCTTTCATACTTTTCTTTTATGTAATTTGTGGAAAATAAAATGAAATACCTGAATATCTCAATATAAGATTTAATTTGAAGAGATTGTACTTTTCTTTACGAAATTGAAAACGTTTTATTGCATTTTTTGTGATAATTTTATTAAAAATGTCTCGAATTTTTTTGCAATTGCCAAGATTAATAAAAATACTATAATGTGAAATGAAATTTTAACCGTAACAATTGTGTATTATAAGTTCAACAAAAGAAAATGAATAAATAAATTTATTAAATATAGTGAGTTTGAAATTTTATTTATGGTGGATTTTCTTCGAAATAAGTTCAGAGTCGAAAATAATAATATCTCTAAATTTATAGAAGATATAATAATTATTTTAAATGTATCAGATGTAGAATTTTATGTTCTTCAGTATTAGTAATTCCACAAATTTTCAAAAAATAATATTTAGAAGATTTTTTTAAGAAACTACTACTTCCGGTTGTCTAATTGTTACCAAAATTTTTTCAGCTCTTCCCGTTAAAGTAAAAAATACAGTTGCCAGACGTAAAACATGCATTAAACTGAATAACTTGAACAATTCTTTCAGAAAAAAAAAATAATAATTGGAAAATGCGCAACTACCCGATTCTTAAAATTGTCAGAAACAGTGTATCAAGCAAAACTACCACAAAAAATTAAAATATTTAAAATTTTCTCACTGTCAAGCCACTTGGAGTCATATTTCAGCGTCCTCTTGAAACTGAATTCCCTCCTTCCTGTAGTGAGGTTATGAAGGTCCGTTCTGAAAATGACGGTGTCGGCCTTGGTGAACTCAGCATTTGTGCCTGAATACAACCCTGGAAGGTCCCCAGGATTGCCGTGTTCTACCCACACTGCTGTGGAGTTGTCTGCAGGGTCGTAAGGACATTTTGCGATGCCCATACCGATGCCAGGGACGTACTCGTGCCTGGGAAGGTGCGTCAAATTTGCCTGAAAAAAAAGGAATAGTTTCAGCGAGGGTTTCAGTATATTTTCAAGTATTTAACAACACTTTAAAGATGTGTCCGATGTTGCACTTTTATCACCCTAATATCTAAATCCTAAATTTATATGCCCTAAATCTAGTGATTATTTAGGATTTTACGAATTAGATTTTAGGGTTTTGCAGGAGCACACTATGCCTTGAAGTTCACGCACACTAATTAAACAAATCATGTTCGTTGCTATAATTTGTTCAAATTTACTGTCAAAGAACTTCTTAGCTTGTATTTTATAAAATATAATATTAACGTTTAATCTGAAGCATCAAATTAAATCGAAATGTATAATTAATTTTTGTTGTTCTAAAGTGTTGCCATACAAACCAATGGATGACATTCGTGTGCCATTCGGAGTTGTATTTATGTGAAGAAGACCTAAATCCTAAATACTAAATGCCAAAATGCGACATCGGACACAGCCTAAGTAAGCTGATCAATAATATAATTTGTACAAAAAATATTCTAAATAAGTCAGGTGTGTATGAAATCCAATGTGGCTAATGTGAGTACAAATATATAGGACAGTCCAGAAGAAGTTTATTGAGCATATGAGATCTTGGAAAAATAGAAATTCGGACTCTAATCTAGCCATACATCTTCTTGAAAATAAACACATTTGTTCAACCAAAAACTTAAAAAATTACACATAGAAAAGAAGAGTTCTAAATTAAATATCTTAGAAGCTTTTGAAATAGATAAAGCCATCAAACATAATGAGAAACTTATGAATGAGAATTTTGATGAAAACTAAACTTTATAATTTCTGTCAGACAAAATGTCATACAATTTGTTTGAGATTTTAAGAACGATTAGCGCCTCGGCCGTGCTCTGACATTGTTTTTTTTCGAAATGCGAGTGCTTGTTCACATGGTCTGTATGCCTGAGGGCTATTTCCTTAAACAAGCATATTACAAGAAGGTTTTGTAAACCTCCATGCACGGGTGAGAAGAAAAAGGGTTGAAATGTGATGGATTCTCCATGAAGACAACGCGCCGAAATAAAACGTCCTGTCCGGCAAGACATTTTTAACGAAATACAAAATCACCGTGTTGGTACATCAACGGTACTCACTTTTATTCCCAAATTGTAATTCTGCGTTAAAAGGCACCACATTTGGGACCGAGATGTAGTTATAGAAAAGCGGTAGAACTTATGAACAACCTAACAAGAAATGCCTGTAGGCATTGCTTCCAACAATGGAATATTCGCATCGGGCGGTGTAGGGTTCCGGGAGGAGAGTACATTGAAGGTGGCAATATTTGTTTTGTGTAATTTTATACATTACTTTACTGTACTTTAATGGTGCTATTCTGTAACGTTCTATAAGCTCTATAGGCCCTATAAACAACCGACGTTATAGTATGTAAGAAAATAGCTATTCTGTAAATAGGTTACAGTACTATAAGGGCTATAGTCTTACAGAAATTTCTATAAATCTTACAGCGCCAAAATCTTGACTGTAAAGTATTTATAGAGCATAGTGAAACGTTAAAAATATTTATATTAAAAAAATATTGCCAAATGTTACGAAATATTGAAATGGAAAATGAAAGAATTTGTTGAGCCACTCCGAAAAACATAATCAGTTTCCATTTCATTTAAAAAAATTTCATACTGTTCTTCACTTGTGTTTGGAATCCTTTTTCGTTTCGTGTTAGATTTACATAAAAAATAATTAAAGCGATTTTAAAACATTTTCTATGATATAAAATTGAATCATTTTACGTAGCTATATTTGTCACAAAATATATTATATTAGAAAGGTGAAGACAAGGGGAGGAATCAACATTGGTGTTCATAGCTTAATAGAATATTTAAAATAAGAATTAAATGATGTCTTAATAACTAATAATAACTGGGGTCTCGTAGCGCCTGAGTGTCGGGTCGCGAATCTGGGGAACCGGGTTCGTTCCCGACCGAAGCCAATACTATTTCGAATCTTAAACGACCGCACGGTACAAATATGTCATCATCATTACCGATATCGGCATATAAAGCAGTTTGGCCCACCCAGCAATACGCCGTGATGGTATATTTATTTTATTTATTTATATCACAACATCAACAAGAATTACAATTACAATAATTAAAATGTATATGACAATAATTCCTTAACGTCTTGTCAAAAATATGGTTATAGAATATTTGACAGTTTGACATGAATAACAACCAAAACAACTCTATAGCCAGACTTGATACAGAGAGAGTTACAGAATAGGTAATTTTACTATTCTATAAGGTGTGATCTTATAGAGCTCTATAGCTTACAGAGCGTATAGAGTTACAGTGTTATAGAGCAAAGTTACAGAATAGCACTATAAATTTATTATTAATTTATTATTATTACTACAGTATCAATGATAATTTTACTGTTTCACAAAAGTTTCAAAAAGGATTATCAACAAATTACTCAATTTTTGTGGATAGATTCAAACCCTGAAATCCTTATCGCATTAAACTAGATTTTATGCTTCGCTGCCTATATCTGTAATCATCACACCCTGAAATTAATTTAGATTACGGTCAACCCTAAAAATCTCTAACTCCGTTAATTGAAGTCGGGTTTGCAGTGATTGAAGCCGGGTATTGTAATACGATCTGCGGGTAATAAGCCTTTGAGATTCAGCCCCACACTTTGAGGGTGGTTGCTTGCAGGAACGGCAATCTCACACGTAGGATTCCTCGAAATTCTCACACAAACAGTTATGAATAATTAGAACGTTTGTGGGAAATACACTAGAAAGAAATTTAGCAAGGAGGAAGATCTTTTGATGATAGGAATGGTTCCATTATTATAATTGTCTTTGAGAATTATGAAGAGGATGTACACATGTTCATATCTCATTCAAATGTAATATACAGGTTGAGTTAGGTTGAATTTTGTATGTATGTATATATCTATCAGTTGCGCTTTGATAGATAGTAAATATGGTAAATTTTGTACATGGGTCGTTTGAAAAATTAACGGTTTAACCAATAGAGGACTAATGTAACTAATAAAACAATAAGAATGATTAAGTGTACTTCCCAGAAAAAGCTTTCAGAATGTCACTAAAACTGTTGATTTTTGACACTGACATGTGTCATTTAAAAACTATGTTATAAACATTGGAATTTGTCAACTGGTGTCTTTATCTCTAAATCTGTACAAGATATAATAAAAATTTTAAGGGTATTAGATGGAGGATTTTATGTTCTTCAATATTTAATAAAAAAAAACTTGCTAAGAGAGGTATTGGATTCATGCTAAAATTCGCATGTCCAGATTTTATTGAATAAGCACGATTTAAGGTTCCTAGAATCCGATTATAACATTTTTAAAATGATGTCTGTGTGTGTGTGTGGATGTGTATATGTGTGTATGTGTGTATGTATGTCTGGATGTTGTAGACAAGATTCCTCAAAAATTATAAGACTTAAAAAATATGTAACTGCAGTTTCTTCAATCTGACATTCCTGGGAAGAGCTGAAAAGGTTTTGGTAACAATTGAACAACCGGAAGTAGTAGTTTCTTAGAAAAATTCTTCTAAATATAATATTTTGGGAGTTTTTATTATTAAATATTGAAGAACATAGAATTCTCCATCTAATACACTTAAATTTTTTTATTTTATCTTGTATAGATTTAGAGCTAAAGACACTATAATTTATAGAGTAAACTAATCGCAGAGGCTAAGGCACTAAGCAAACCAGTTGACAAATTCCAATGTTTGTAACATAGTTTGTAAATGACACATGTCAGTGTCAAAAATCAACAGTTTTAGTGACATTCTGACAGTTTTTTCCGGGAAGTATATTTAATCTTTCATATTGTTTTATTAATTAAATATTTGAAATTACAGGTAAAATTGTGGTAAAATGCATATATCCATCAGAAATACCGCCAATCTGGTTAATGAATTGGAAGAATCTTCCTCATACAATGAAAAATAGATATAATTAGAATTATATGTGTGTAGAAGACATGTTAAATACAATAAAAAACAATATTTGGGTAAAGTTCTCTAATTTTTTGTTATAAAAGCGAAGTGCAATACAATACTTATATAGCCTAATATGGAAATGGCGAGAGGTATTGTGCTGGCCACAACAGATTTTTTATACTGACATCTATCATTTACAAACTATGTTATAAACATTGGAATTTGTCAACTGGTTTCCTTAGTGCCTTGGTCGCTACGATTAGATTATTCTATATATTACAGTGCCTTTATCTCTAAATCTATACAAGATATAATAAAATTATTAAATGTATCAGATGTAGAATTTTATGTTCTTTAATAATAGTAGTAACAGAAATTAGCAAAAAATAATATTTAGAATATTTTTTTAAATAAACTATTATTTCCGGTTGTCCATTTGTTACCAAAATCTAATCAGCTCTTCCCAGGACTGTCAGATTGAGGAAACTGCAGTTAAATATTTTTTAAGTCTTATAGTATTTGAGAAACCGTGGATCCAACATCCACACATCCACACATACACTCACTCACACACACACACACACACACACACAAACACACACACACACACACACACATACACATGGACATCATCGTAAACATATTATAATCGGATTATAGGAACCTTAAAAACCACTAATATCTGGATATGCGAATTTTAGCATGATTCCAATACCTCTCTTAGTGAGAGGTAACAATTCATTCCTATAAATTATAACAAAAAAATCAAACAATAATTAAAAGACTATAAATCTCCTCCAAAGACTTTGTGCACAAATCTTT
The DNA here is from genome assembly GCA_943142095.1 of Ophonus ardosiacus. NCBI lineage: Eukaryota > Metazoa > Arthropoda > Insecta > Coleoptera > Carabidae > Ophonus > Ophonus ardosiacus. The sequence goes on from OW964834.1 coordinate 842,889, forward strand.
GCACCTGTGTCTGTTATGATAAACTCAGTGTTTAACCCTTGGATGGTAAGCATTTGAAGAATTAACCCTTGTGGGGGAGAAGAGCCGTCCTGTCTGTTATTAAAGTGTAAGTTTAGCCGTTTGGTATTCTGTTTAACGCGTGGACTCCCACAATTATTTCACCCCTGGAGAATAAGGGATGAAAAGTTACAAACCACATCAAAAATTCACACACAACGTGCGGTAATATCTTTGTTATGAGATTTACAAAGAATATGAATTATAAATGAATGTATTATCACAAATTGTCTTATACTTTTAACATCAAGACTAAAATATTGCATAGTAACAATAAGATCTGGGCCCCTATTTTGTAAAAAAAAGCGATAATGAATATGAATTCAAGATGGCGAGCACGCCATCTTTATTTTTAACTCCCGCTACCCAAGGTAAGAAAGGTATAGGGATCTTGCTAAAAATCTCATAGAGATTTTAGTGAATAAGAACGTTTTGATGTCCCCAAAATCCGATTTTAACATTTTTACAATGGTGTATGTGGGTATGTATGTGTGTGTATGTGTGGATCCTGTGGACACGATTACTCAAATACTATCAATCAGAAAATTTTGAAATTTTGTATACCCATTCTATACTAATGTGGGAAGAGATCATTAGTTTTTAGTGTGTGCCGGATAACCGGAAGTATCGCTTATACAAGCTTTCAACAGTTTTTCTTGAAAAAATACAGCAACTTTTACTAATAAAAATTGATCTTCAATTTTATTATAATACCATTTAGTAAATAGCTTTAAATAACTTTAAATATAAATTTATAATATATTTTTATACATCATCTTGCCTATGCGTCAAACAAAACCAATACTTTAATAACAATTTTGACATATTTAAACAAATGTCACTGTCAAGAAGCAATTACATTAAAATTAATAATGAAACCGTGTTGAGGAGAATATAATAGTAAAATATTTAATTCTAATGAAATTAAGGTTGTAAAAATAATTTATTTTCCATCATACATGAATATAAGATGTACTGGATGGTCTGATTTAAGTTTGTTATGTTTGCAGCACTATAAATCAATATTAATTTACAACTACACATTTACGAAATGGATCATGTACGGCGAAGAATTTACACAGATTGCGTTTTAGAGCACCTAGAAGTTGATACTTATTTTTACAATAATGTGTGTGTGACGATTTTTCCTTAAAATCTATTAAAATATGATCCAAAACTTCTCAAATTTGGTATTTAAAATTCATATATAATTTGAAACAACATATTAATTTGGAGCTCTGACAGATTTTTGAGGAAAAACAATAAAACATAATCCAAAATTTTGTTTTACACAGTTTTCTATTTGTTGGACAACAAACTAGATTTTATTTACAAATGATCAACTGGAGCGATACTTTACTTAAAGCTCATTACTATTTTAAACATGGAACTGGCGGGAGGTCATCAGATTTTTTTTTCTGTGCATCTGAATTAGCATTCGTTATCGCTTTCTCGTTAAAAAATAGACTCCCTGTCTATGAAAAAAGTTGTGATAAACATTCATGATATATTTATAAAATTACAATTGTTTTTATGAATATAATGTATGGATAGAAGCCTCTGTGGAAAATTTATTTGTTTTTGGGATTCTTTTTTATATTCTATGGGTAATTTCATATTTTAGTGTGCGTCGTTTTTTTCCCTAAAACAATTGGCGTCTCTGACGCCCCTTTTCAAATATTCATACGCTTTATGGATACGACGGTCCCGAAAAATTTGATTCTCAGTTTACCCTCACAATAAAATTAAACGGTTATTTTGAAGGTCAAAAACCTTGTTAAAGGGATTATAGTTTATTCCTGCAGCCCTGAAAATTAAGTTTCAGCGATGGGAAATCCACTCAAGAAAGATTACAGAGCGATGCTTTTAATTTGGATTAAATTGTTAAGAACCGGATTATTATCATTTTATAGCAAAATTATAACTATGGCCTATGAACATTATAAAGGATACGAACAGCCAGATCTAATATTCAGATTTTCTTTAAATTATTATACCGTGAGTATTTTTACCTCTCGCTCGATTTAAGGTCCCTAGAATCCGATTATAACATTTTTAAAATGATGTCTATGTGTGTGTGGATGTGTGTATGTGTGTGTGTGTGTGTTTGTGTGTGTGTGTATGTATGGATGTTGGACGGACGATTCCTCAAAAACTATAAGACTTAAAAAATATTTAACTGCAGTTTCCTCAATCTGATATTCCTGGCAAGAGCTGAAAAGGTTTTGGTAACAATTGAACAACCGGAAGTGGTAGTTTCTTAGAAAATTTTTTCTAAATATAATTTTTTGGGAGTTTTTTTTATTAAATATTGAAGAACATAAAATTCTCCATCTAATACACTTAAAATTTTTATTATATCTTGTACAAATTTAGAGATAAAGACACCAGTTGACAAATTCCAATGTTTATAACATAGTTTTTAAATGACACATGTCAGTGTCAAAAATCAACAGTTTTAGTGACATTCTGACAGCTTTTTCTGGAAAGTATATTTAATTTTTCTTATTGTTTTATTAATTAAATATTTGAAATTATAGGTAAAATGCATATATCCATCAGAAATACCGCCAATCTGGTTAATGAATTGGAGAATCTCTGACATTTAGAAACTTCCTCATACAATGAAAAATAGATATAATTAGAATTATATGTGTGCAGCAGACATGTTAAATACAATAAAAAACAGTATTTGGGTTATTGGGTTCTGTATTTTTTTGTTATAAAACGACGGTTTGAAAGGGAAGTGAAATTCAATACTTATATAGCCTAATATGGAAATGGCAAGAGGTCTTGTGCTGGCCACAACAGATTTTTTTAACGTGAAACATTGGATTTGTCATATCCATGGTTACGACTTGACATTTGATTGACAGCAATGTATTTGTCCCATTTAAAATGAAACATGAATCCAATACCTCTCTTAGCGAGAGGTAAATATATCTGAGCTTCGGTTCTGGGTTTGGGTTCACTAAAATGTTACGGTTTGGTTCCGGTTTTGGTTCGGTTCAACTTCGATGCCCTACTATTTATACAAATAAACGCAGATTGACACACCCATAAATAGGTAATATGCCGCGATGATTTATTTAACTAATCAATAAATTATCATGTATGTAGACAGATCTCGTTGATAATACTTAACTATAGTTTCAACTACTAACTATTGCAGGATGTCAAACAATTTCGTATTTGAATACAAACACCTACCCTCCCCTCTAGTACTAATTTACCCTCGTATTAGTGTGTGATATTTCAACCCCTGTTTAGCACTTGTCTTATCTTAGACTATTCCATTTCACCCTTAACGCCCCGCTTGCTACCCTTAAGACTGCGGTCGTACACCCCTATGTATTTTACTTATTTAAGGGAGAGTAATGTTATGGCACCTCACTATCATTATAAGGACTTTCGCGCTTGTAATGCAAAGGACACACCGACATTTTTACACATTTTATAAGAAAAATAATTCTGTTTCACACACACACACACACACACACACCTCTACAGACATCATCGTGAAACTGTTAAATTTGGATTCTAGGGATCTTAAAACGTGGTCATTTACTAAAATCTTGATATGTGATTTTTACCCTTACCAAGGGTAGTGGGAGGTAAAAAAAATGAATAGTAAGTATGAATATGACAGTTGAAAATCGCTGTCACTACTAGAACTACTAGAAAATTTTCTAGTAGTCCTCCAATTGGCTTCCGAACTAAATACTTGCCACATGTTTGTATATTTTAGCTTATATTTATAATAATACAAATTGTTTAATTTACTTACATATATGACCCAATCCTTGGGGTTGTGAGCATTGGTTCCACACATGTATAGTCTGTTACCATCGCCCATTGGTTGAATAACTCGTATGTGGTTGCGGCAATCGAAGTGCTGTAACAAACAAATCATATCATTTATTGTTGAGAACCACTGTAATGTTATCATTATAAAACGATAGCCCAATAAGAATATAAAGCGTAAAGTTATATGAGAAATATGTTAGGATTTTAAAGTATGTGTAGTTACATAAAAGAAGAATAAGAAATGCGTAAGAGGATTACAAGAAAATAAAAAGAACTCTGTAAGAATATAATATTTTTGCATGTTTGTAGTAAGTTTTTTTTACCTCTCGTGCGTGAAGTATTTTACAGCGCTCCAGCTAATAAGGCACTCGCCTTAAGGGCTCGTGCCTTAAACAAAGTTGTCGCGCTGAAAAATACAACTTACACGCATTCGAATGTAAATAACTATTTCAATTGAGAAATATAGATTTTTACCTCTCGCTAAGAGAGGTATTGGATTCATGCTAAAATTCGCATATCCAGATTTTATTGAATAAGCACGATTTAAGGTCCATAGAATCCGATTATAACATTTTTAAAATGATGTCTGTGTGTGTGTGTGTGTGTGTGTGTGTGTGTGTGTGTGTGTGTGTGGATGTGTGTATGTGTGTATGTCTGGATGTTGTAGACATGATTCCTCAAAAACTATAAGACTTAAAAAATATTTAACTACAGTTTCCTCAATCTGACATTCCTGGGAAGAGCTGAAAAGGTTTTGGTAACAATTGAACAACCGGAAGTAGTAGTTTCTTAGAAAATTTCTTCTAAATATAGTTTTTTGGGAGTTTTTTTTTATTAAATATTGAAGAACATAAAATTCTCCATCTAATACACTTAAAATTTTTATTATATCTTGTATAGATTTAGAGATAAAGACACTAAAATTTATAGAGTAAACTAATCGCAGAGGCCAAGGCACTAAGGAAACCAGTTGACAAATTCCAATGTTTATAACATGACACATGTCATTGTCAAATATCAACAGTTTTAGTGACATTCTGATAGCTTTTTCTGGGAAGTATATTTAACTTTTCTTATTGTTTTATTAATTAAATATTTGAAATTATAGGTAAAATTGTGGTAAAATTCCATCAGAAATACCGCCAATCTGGTTAATAAATTGGAAGAATCTCTGACATTTAAAAACTTCCTCATACAATGAAAAATAGATATAATTAAAATTATATGTGTGCAGAAGACTTGTTAAATACAATAAAAAACAATATTTGAATAAAGCTCTGTAATTTTTTGTTATAAAACGACGGTTCGAAAGCGAAGTGCAGTACAATACTTATACATCCTAATATGGAAATGGCAAGAGGTGTTGTGTTGGCCACAACAGATTTTTTTTTTATTAAAGAGACAGTATTTGTCAAGCAGTCTGTAAGATTTATTTTGAATTACATCAAAAGTTCCTAGAAGATTCCAGAAGTGGTTGAAATTTAAAGACGAGGAAGGATCATGACATATTACCCATTTATTAGTTATTAGTCATTATAGTTATTCACGTCATTAGTCCGATATGAAGTAAATAACGGACGCGGCTGAAATTTTGAACTTTTTAACGAAATGCAGGTATTTATGACTTTTTGGGGTAAAAACTAAAATCTGCATTCTTTAAAAAACTAGTATAACTATCTTTGTATCAATAAATTCTTGTGCTAAGCATATAAGCTGTTATCTTCCAGCTAAACACTCTTATGAGTATGTCTATTTACCCCAACTTTCTTCACGAGTTAACCTCTAGCTCGCATCATCCCGATCTCAGATCTCCCGATCCCGGTTATCGATTCCCGAGGGAGCAACTTCTTACGTTGTCGGGAAAAAACCTTCTCACCGCAAAAACTCCTCGGCAGCTCGATTGGCCGAGCAATTGCCGCTTATTCGCTGACCGACCCCAGGGACTCTTCCATGATCTCATCCTGGATACACCTGGAGAAGCTGGAGAGATATGGACCCCAGGGGAATGCATTTGTTTAGCAAATATTCTAATTTCGGGAATCGGATAGGATGGAATTGGGTTACAAAGAACGAAAGGTATTGAGGATTGGAATTCTGGAAAGAGTTTTTGTTGTAAAAGGATGTGCTGGTCATTTTTTATTCGATTTTTATATTGGGGTAATACTAGATGAAATATTTATAAACTATATACATATCGGGTGTCCCAAACAATTCTTTACATAGCAATATAGTGGCCTATTCAGAGAAACACAGTCGTAAAGGTTGTTACGGATATAAAGATTGTTATCATAAAGACATTTGTAACAATCTTTATGAATTTGTCAATTCAGAACCTACGTCGGTATTATTGATAATCTTTACAAAATAATACTTGAAAATGAACCAGATTATTTGACAATAGCTAACTTCATTATGCATATATGAACTTAACCTAACCTTATATGTCAACGTTTTATTCTTTTAATAATGTGTTGCCAATTATATTTAAAATGCAAACATTCTGCCAAAACAACTAAAGAAGAATATGACATTTGTGTCATATTTGAAAACTTCTAAATTATTTAGAACGGGTATGATAATCCCTACCGCTGATCCCAACGTGACTGAAAAGTTATGGAAAGATTTTTTTAAATTTTGATTGAAGAAAAAGCACACATTAGCACCAGAATAAATAACAAGGTTTTCACGAATACCTACCACAGAATATAATATTTTCAAAGAAATATGTATTTACGTCGAAAGTAACTTTCGTCCACGACGGTTTTTATCGTTCTTATTATCATTATTTAAGTCGAAGCAGGATCCATGCGAATAATCAACTGCATCCTGCTAATATTTAGCAGAAAGGCCATTATTAATAATATTTGATTGATGTAATAATCTGTCGCATGTCAAATATTAGAAATAACGTGATAACAACCATAAATACATAGTTTTAGCAGTCGTTATGATAAAGGCTGTCAAAACACGTAACAATTGTTAACGGTAACCACCTTCAGTACTGAGAATACCAAATTTGATTTTAACAATCTTTACAGTAAATAAAACAAATTTTCAAAAAAGAATATTTAGAAGAATTTTTTAAAGAAATTGTTAAAAAACTATTTCAGCTCTTCCCAGGAATTCATAGTTAAACTTATCTTATATTTAAAATTTTTGAGGAATCGTCCCTCCAACATCCACTCCTACACACACATACACACACACACACATACACATACACACACATTATCATCATCATAAAAATGTTAAAATCGATTTGTAGGAACCTTAAATCGTCGATATCTCTTTTAGATTTGGAGATATTCAACCTCAAATATTTTCTTAAAATTACCCATTTCTGTGCTAAATCTCTACCTAGTTTTGAATTATTGCCCCAAAAGTCAATATCCTCCATATTGAGATAAAAACTTTAAAATTTTCAAAAATCTAATTTTTATGTATCTGGATACTTCTCAATGCGCTGATTCTAAATTTTGAAACCGCAGGTCGATATCTCTTTTCGTTCTCGAGATATTTTGATTCAAAGTTTTGCATAAAACTGCCCATTTTTGGGTAATAACCCTAAAATGGGCCGAGATACGAATTTGGCGACACCACCACTCGATTCTACGGATAAAAATATATAAGTATACCAATTTTCATAATTTTTGACTAGCCGGTTCATTTTTTATGAATAAAAGTTTGAAAATCCCTAAAACGGCCAAAATCTGAAAAAATCGTAAGGGGTACCCCTTAAGATTTTTGCGATTTTCGGCCATTTTCAGTTATTTTGCTTTAGAGATTGTATGCGGTGTTCAAAAATTTTGAAAATTGGTGTACTTATGTAATTTTGCCTGTAGAATCGAATGGTGTTGTCGCCAAATTCATATCCCGGCCCATTTTTGGGTTATTACCCAAAAATGGGCAGTTATGAGCAAAACTTTAAATCTAAATATCTCGAGAACGAAACGAGATATCGACCTGCGGTTTCAAAATTTGGAATCAGCGCATTGAGAAGTATCTAGATACATAAAAATTAGACTTTTTTAAATTTTGAAGTTTTTATCTGAATATGGAGTATTTTGACTTTTGGAGCAATAATTCAAAACTAGATAGAGATCTAGCCCAGAATTGGGTAATTTTGAGAAAATATTTGAGGTTGAATATCTCCAAAACTAAAAGAGATAATAAGAAAGTTTTTCATATAAGGAACTCGAATATGTTCTACCCCGTACATAGATTTTTACAATCAGCAGATGTACCCACATTGGGTATTGTATGTGAACTGTGAACCAATTTTTTCCTTTGGCTTTTAGGAAAATTTCAATTCTGTATAAAAATATCCTTTCGCGTGAAACTCTATAAAGTAACAAATGGCGGGTTGACTTTTTCGATGACCGCAATCACCGTTATCTATTTAGCGACACAACTCAATATTTCATCCCCGAACTCACAATGCATTAGACAAAGACAGAATTACTAAGTGATGTCTATTTCTCTACGTTATTGTCCACATTTAGCTGCTGGGCGATCGGCTGATTTACAGCGATAAAAAATCATATAAAAACGGCAAGTTGGACAAATTTTATTGGCTCTTACGCGAGAGGCACTGATAGACTGCTGCTTTTATAGGTCAGAGATAGGGATATTCCTCAAGAAATTATTTTTAAATTGTCACTCTAGAAGGATGTTTTAGTGGCCATAAATGTACTAGACGTTACATTTTTATCATGAGGATGACACATCTTATGTTATATTGTAATTCAATACAGAAATATACGAGGCGTGGCAATTAAATAACAAGATTGTTCTTAGAACATTGACAATGCATAAAATGACACAAAACAAATATTGCCACCTTCAATGTACTCTCCTCCCCGAACCCTACACCGCCCGATGCGAATATTCCATTCTTGGAAGCAATGCCTCCATGCCTTTTTTACCTTCTGTCATCTTTAGGTAAGGAAAGTATTGTCTTTGGTCAAAAAATTCGTTGGTGAGTTTTTAATGAATAAGCATGTTTTAGTGTGTCCGTGTGTGACATATTTTTCTCCGACGATAACTCCAATACTACAATTCTAAAAATTATAATTCTTTCGTATTCCTCTTCTTTACATCCATATGAAGAGCTGATTAGATTTTGGTTATAATTGATCCACCGGAAGTACCCCTATTTGAAGTTTTTCTTGAAAAAAACGCAGTTAAATATCATTTTTCGACATTTTGTGATTATCAATATGAAAGAATATCTTATTCTCTATACGGTTTGATTATACATTTTCCTTCATATTCAATAGTTATAGAGTTCTCGAGACATTAAGAGATATTAACTTTCAAAAATTAGTCAGCTTTGCTAAAATTATGGAAACAGCATATTCAAAAAAATTTAATTGACAGATGTCAGTGTCAAATGCAAAACGAAAGTTATATGTGAATGTGATAGTGTCCCTCGCAAGTGACTTGCAGTTGCGCTTCGTCTCAAGATTTGAATTTTCAATGCCGGAAGTACGAGAAAGGCCAAAGAGAAGATGGAAGGACTGTGTAGCAGAAGATTTGAGTATAAAATTTGTAAAGAAAAGTGTGTTCGGGTTACAATTTTACAGAATATACAGAATCTTTTTCAAGGAACTTTTGGTATGGGATATACACAAAATATATCGAGTTGACGGAAGGTTTTGTGCTGGCTACAACAGATTTTTATTATTCATAAGCTCTGCCGCTTTTCTATAACTACATCTCGGCCCCGAATAGGAATAAAAGCAAATCACATGGCACTAGGTCAAGTGAGTAGCTACGGTTGATGTACCAACACGGTGATTTGTATTTCGTCCAGAGAATCAGAGAACATTTCAGCCCTTTTTTTTCAAAACCTTCTTGTAATATGCTTGATTAACGAAATGCCCCTCAGGCACCCAATCCATGTGAACAATCACTCGCATTTCGAAAAGAAAAACAATGTCAGTGCACGCTAATCGTCTCCGATCTCTTTACTTCCTTCTTTAAATCTTCTGAACTGCTCGAAAACTTGAGTACTAGATAGACCCTCATCACCATAAACATTCTTCATCAAGCGGATTTTTTTCACGCAGAATTTTATATAGACACTAACATAATTCCGGCGGAGAATGAGAAAGTAGTTAACTTCAATCAAAGGCTACTGCCGAACGGTTTGCCTAATCATATTGAAATTTTAACAGTGGATGGAGGGAAGATGACAAATGAATATGACATAGTCTGCAATGTTGCCAATTTTACAGGGAAGCCGGATAAAAATAATTATTTAATTGCCAGACTTTACCTGCGTCGACTGTGAGATTTTATGAATTGATATATTGACTCTCTAACGTCTAACATAAGATTTTCTGGAAAAGTGGGACATTTTAATGTCCTCCAGTTATTGCTGGGGATAACGGGACAGGCTTCTTAAAAACAGGACTGTCCCGTCTAAATCAGGATGGATGGGATTCCTATGCAAGATACACCCTATAATCTACATTAACCTGGTATTTTCATTTTATTTTCTCTTCTTTGTATATAGCACACTGTTTTTCCATTTTTAACGACTATGTTGTTGAATTCTACCAGTACAACATTTGTTTATGAACAGTGCTGCTACCAAAAAGAAGAAAAATACAATAAAATGTAATTCTTATGAAATGCATTGTCAAACCTGCTCTATTATTGTGCGAGATTTAAAAATAAAATGTAGAATCTTATTGAAACATTCAGTATAAAATATTCACGGTTCTATTGGGAGCTCCCCCCACTCCGCATTCAATTTTCACCCTTGTATCCTTGGCAACAGGACTGAGAATGGCTGGTGGGAAAACTTACTTGTTCTCATATAAATTTGAGGCTGTAACGTGACAATTTTACATAGTCCCTGCTTTATATTCTGTATGTCTTTATAGGTCGGCGTCTAATCCGAGACCAGAGCTGTAACTTTAGCCCTTCTCAAATGAAATGTTCGATCCAGGAAATATTGCTGCCAAGAAATATTTATTGTTGGAGTAATGGAAATATTCTATTTAAAATCTTTGATAAGAGGGCAGATTGTGTTCAAAATTTAGTTTTAAAAGACTCAATGTAGATGCTATTTTTAGATAAGAAAATACATTTTCTCTCCCGAAAGATGTTTTGTTTAGTTTAGAATGAAATCTGTGCCAAAAATATAACTGTAACAAAAAATGTAAATAGGTTTTTTCAAAGGGTTTTTCATAATACAATTAAATATAAAACATACCAGTTATAATTTGAATTTGATAGAAATACAATTTTTCAAGTTTTAATCACCTTTGCTACCTACGTACTTCAAATAGTCACAACTTTTATGTTGCAAGTTGAGAAAAAATTATTATAGTACAGACATATTTTATTAAAAAGCTTATATCCACGAATTGATAAAATGACACCTTTAAGGTATTTTACCTTCCGTTACCTTTAGGTAAGGAAGATATCTATTAGAGATGCACTCGATTTCGAGCTTTGGCCCGGCCCGGCCCGAAACCCGCCTCGATTTCGAGTCGATCATCGAGCCGGGCCGAAGATATTTTTTATCGGGCTAATCATTTTCAAAAATCGAGGCTAGTCGGACTTTTGATTTTAGCCCGGCCCGAAAATTCGAGCTTTTTGGGCTGATCCGAAAAATCTTATAGTTCAATCAAATGCACAATTTCCTTAATATTTTAATGAAAATGGATGAAGTTAAAAAGGATCAAAATGATTTAATAATAACAAATTTCATATATTAATAAATAAAAATGTATTATTTTACTTCAAGAATTCAAGGTTATTCATTAAAGCTTAATAATTATATTGTGATGTTGCTATTATTATTGTTATTATACCATAATGATTTCTTGCCCTATTTTTGATCAGAAACAAAGTTAGATAAAAAATCCTTATGTAAATTATATTTTTTTATATTAGATTTGTGAAAAACTTGTTTAAATTTTCGAACGGTTTTGGTAAACAAAGTGTTAAATACACGTAGATCTGTAATTTTTATAACAAACTTACACTAGAAGGGTCTCTTTTTTAACTACTTATGTTAACCAATGTTGAAAGTTATAAGAATGTAGAGGTTTTTTATAAGTTTGACACGAAAAAAGTTAAACATTTCACTTTAACATAAAAATCAACATTAGGAATGCCGGATGCACCCAATTTCGAACTTTGGCCCGGCCCGGCCCGAAGCCCGACCCGATTTCGAGTCAATTTTCGAGCCGGGCTAGCTAATTTTTTTGTCGAGTCGGGCCGATAATTTTTATCTTCGGGCCAAGTCTATCCAAACCTCAAAGCCCGGCCCGAATGCATCTCTAATATCTATTGTTATTGGTCGAAATATTCGGTGGTGAGTTTTTACTGGATAAACACGTTTTAGAGTCTCTTACGATTTTACTAGTTTTACGATAATGTCTGTGTCTGTGTATGTGTGCGTGTGTGTGTCTGTATGTGTGTCTGCATTTGTGTGACAAATTTTTCCCCGACGATAACTCGAATACTATAATTCTAAAAATTATAATTCCTTCATATTTCTTTTCTTTACATGCACATGATGAACTGGTAAGATTTTGGTTATAATTTGTCAACCGGAAGTTCCCGTATTTTAGTTTGGGATTTGTACAAAAAACATAGAAATGACGGAAGGCCACACCAGAATTCCATCAGAAATTGAAAATGACGATGAATAGCTGATGGATCCGATAGATAGCCGCTGCGACCGAATAAAGAAACGGTTTGCTGAAAAGTACGATGAATCTCCTAACTTTAAATATCAACTGGCTGTTAAGCACCAAGTAACAGATATGGATAGTTTTATAGTTAAAAGAACCGTTGCTCTATTGCAATCTTCAGATTCTTCATCAAACAATGAAGAATCTGATATGATCATAAAAACCATCTACATCTATAACCATCTCCTTTCCGTTGTGAACGAGATATAATGTTTTCTTATTTGAATCATGCATGAAACAAACGTAATTGTCAAAAATATAACCTAGAAACATTTCGTTAGACCCCCCACTACCGATCCATTGGAAATCGTAAAATCTATCGGTAGTCAAAGCCGATGCATGCGATGAATTTACGATGGATAGTGCGCGGTTATTAGAAACGGTACGATGAATTTCATCTGCAATTCAGCAGTGAATAAAGAAACGATGTGATGAATAAAGAAACTCGCCTAATACAACAATGCAAATTAGCAAATATAACTATATTTTTGGGACGTACTGTATCATCTGCTATTATTCCAACACTAAAATATATCACGTTCAAAATCTGTCTATAAAGTACCTCTAAAACATGGACAGACGCCGTGATAAATCACTTAAATTTGGCAAACACGCTATAAAACTTTGCGCAAAAACTAAACTGCGCCCACTTACTTCTCGATCGTACATAATAAATCACAATGTTTTGAGTTTATAAAGAGCGTATCCAGGATTACTTGTCGCGCGAATCTGCAGCGTAAATATATAAATTACCAAATGACCAGCGTACAAACAGGGGAATTTATGGGCGATGTAAAAACGTAATGAAAGCTTTCACAAATAAAAGTAAAGCGAGCCTCTGGCAATAGATTAATCTCAACATTTTGCGGGGCTTTTTATTTTATTTCATCTCCCCAGAGCTCGAGTGGATATTCGGGCATTTGATCTGCGGGGTTTTATTTTCTTTTCAAGTACTAATACTTATATTTCTACCTCGTTAAGATCTAAGCTGACTACAGAAATTATTTTATGTAGCGTTTATTTTTATCACCGAAGTTGAGAACAATTTTATTGTGTATTTAATGGGAATTGGAGGCATTAAGGATACACCTTTCTTTAATTAACACAGTTTATAACAATGAAAAGAATTGGGGGATCATTTAGAAAAAGTTTAAACTTTTTTTAAAAGGTAAAGAAATATTGTGACAGATAATTTATTAATGCCTGGTTTTTCCACAGCAACTTAAGTTGTTAATTATTAAAGTGCTACTTAATTGTAGGGAGGCCTTATATCCCAGTTGTGCTGTATCTAAATGCGAACTTAAAACGATCTACAGCAGTACTCAAAATGATGTAAAAAATGAGATTCGCGCGAAATGCTACAGCTCGGACTATTGAACTATTTATTACAAACTATATATATTATGAAAGAAGAAAGGATCTACAAAGTAACGGTACACTTTTTGAAAATTTTCTTTAAGGGCCGAGTCATGACTACTTGAAAAAAAGTTATTTTTGATAACAGTCCTGTGTAAAATTTCAAAATTTAGTTTGGGACATTTGCAAAGTGTTCATAAAATTAAATGAAAATATACTTTCCAAAATTTTCAAAAATCCAAGAAACTTTTTTATAGCATTTATCCATTTTTATTTCAATAGTTTTATTTCCAAAAATTCACATGGTTGTTGAAATACTCTAAAAATGCGTGCACTTACGTAACATTCTCTTTACAATTAAATAATATTACTACCAAGTTTATATATCTAGCCAGTTTTGAATTATTGCCCCAAAAGTCAATATACGCCACATTTAGATAAAGACTTCAAAATTTTCAAAAATATCATTTTTTTGTATCTAGATATATAGATAGATTATCACATGAATATACATTATGTATACTCATATATAAATACGCTAAAAATGCGTCCACTCACTTCCAAGGAACTTTTTTATAGCATTTATCCATTTTTATTGCAATACTTTTATTTCTAAAAATTCACACAGTACTTCAAATACTCTAATAATGCGTACATTTACGTAACATTCTCTTTACAATCAAATAATATTACTACCAAGTTTATTTCTCTACCCATTTTTGAATTATTGCCCCAAAAGTCAATATACCTCATATTTAGATAAAAACTTCAAAATTTCCAAAAATCTAATTTTTACGTTTCTATATACTTCTTAATGCGCTGATTCCAAATTTTGAAACCGCAGGTCAATATCTCTTTTCGTTCTCGAGATATTTAGATTCAAAGTTTTGCTCAAATTTGCCCATTTTTGGGTAATAACCCAAAAATGGGTCGAGATATGAATTTTGCAACATCACCATTCGATTCTACGGACAAAAATACATAAGTATACCAATTTTCATAATTTTTGACTAACCGGTTCATTTTTTATGAATAAAAGTTTGAAAATGGCCAAAATATGAAAAAATCGTAAGGGGTACCCCTTAAGATTTTTGCAATTTTCGGCCATTTTCAGTTATTTTGCTTTAGAGATTGTATGCGATGTTCAAAAATTCTGAAAATTGGTGTACTTATGTAATTTTTCCCGTAGAATCGAACGGTGTTGTCACCAAATTCATATCTCGACCCATTTTTGGGTTATTACCCAAAAATGGGCAGTTTTGAGCAAAACTTTAAATGTAAATATCTCGAGAATGAAACGAGATATCGACCTGCAGTTTCAAAATTTGGAATCAGCGCATTGAGAAGTATCTAGATACATAAAAATTAGATTTTTGAAATTTTTGAAGTTTTTATCGAAATGTGGGGTATATTGACTTTTGGGGCAGTAATTCAAAAATGGGTAGAGATATAAACTTGGTAGTAATATTATTTGATTGTAAAGACAATGTTACGTAAATGTGTACGCATTTTTAGAGTATTTATATATATGAGTATACATAATGTATATTCATAGGATAATTTTATTGGATTTATGGAATGCTTTCCAAGAATCTTTTCCAACGAACTTTTGGCATGGGATTTGTACAAAATACATCAAATTAACGGAAGGTCTTGTGCTCGTTCGGCAATCTTCACGTTTAGTATAAAAAATACCACTAAACCGCCAAAGCTCAACAAAAGTATTCTCAATTCCTGTCCTTCGTTTCACATAACAACTGAACTGAAAATAATATCTTTCCTTTTGTTGAAGTAGCGATATTCAAATGACTTCTTCAGTGACTATTTAACACACGCGATTATTTCTCTGTGAACGACTCCACTGTGAGAGTTCCGGTGTAAGTTTTTGGGGGTGGATTTAGTGCGCAAATGTGAGGCGAAGTTTGCCAGCGTGTGAGAAGCCTCTTGCCCACGGCAGACGGACCAGTGGCTGCGGCTACGTTTGAAGTGCCCGTCTGCTGCATGCCTGGAATAATTATGTACCTTTGCTCCGTGGAAATCAAACGGGGAGGCTGTATGAGATGATGGAATGGTGCACTCCTCAATAACGTCAGCAGGAACTGATCAAGGGGTAATATGAGAACAACGACAGGTATTTGAAGAGCCAATAATGCTGGGATTATGCAGAAAATTGGAAAACTAAATGAAACAAGTGGAAAAACTAAATGAAGAAGTAATTTTACAGTTTCTTAGTTTGCGGCTGCTTCAACAGATCATAAAATCCAAAATAAAAATCTCATTGTTACCTACTATAAGAAATAGCGTTCTTCAGGCTGGTTGGTGAATTAATATTCATCAAAATTTTTATTGTCAGGTACCTGCTCTTTCTTCAAAGATTTTAAATTTTTGAGGAATTGGCAAAACTGTATTTCTAACTGACTTTATTTAAAAGATATGCTATAATTTACTGTATTACATAGTTGCAGAATTATAGAATTTACAATACTAGGACAACTTTTGAAACAGAGGCAACTTGAACAATTTTAATATTAAGTTTTTAGTATTTTACTAGCAATTGCGTTCTATTTATAGAATGATGTAATACTAGGACAATTAATGTTGTCTCTTTTTTGCACGATAACCAAATGCGTTTTAGAGCACCTGGAAGTAGATGCTGATATTTTATAAGACTGTGTCTGTGACGATTTTTCCTTAAAGTCTATTAAAATATGTTCCAAAACTTCTCAAATTTGGTATTCAAAACTCATATACAGAAAAAAAATCTGTTGTGGCCAGCACAAGACCTCTCGCCATTTCCATATTAGGCTATATACGTATTGTACTGCACTTCGCTTTCGAACCGTCGTTTTATAACAAAATATTACAGAACTTTATCCAAATATTGTTTTTTATTGTATTTAACATGTCTTCTGCACACATATAATTCTAATTATATATATTTTTCATTGTATGAGGAAGTTTATAAATGTCAGAGATTGTTCCAATTCATTAACCAGATTGGCGGTATTTCTGATGGATATATGCATTTTACCAAAATTTTACCTATAATTTCAAATATTTAATTAATAAAACAATAAGAAAAATTAAATATACTTTCCAGAAAAAGCTATCAGAATGTCACTAAAACTGTTGATATTTGACAATGACATGTGTCATTTACAAACTATGTTATAAACATTGGAATGTGTCAACTGGTTTCCTTAGTGCCTTAGCCTCTGCGATTAGTGTACTCTATACATTATAGTGTCTTTATCTCTTAATCTATGCAAGATATAATAAAATTTTTAAGTGTATTAGATGGACAATTTTATGTTCTTCAATATTTAATAACAAAAATTTCCAAAAAATTATATTTAGAAGAATTTTTCTCAGAAACTACTACTTTCGGTTGTTCAATTGTTACCAAAACCTTTTCAGCTCTTCCCAGGAATGTCAGATTGAGGAATCCATAGTTAAACAATTTTTAAGTCTTATGGTTTTTGAGGAATCGTGTCTACAACATCCAGACATACACACATACACACACACACACACAGACATCATTTTAAAAATGTTATAATCGGATTCTAGGGATCATAAATCGTGCTTATTCACTGAAATCTGAATATGCGAATTTTAGCATGAATCTAATACCTCTCTTAGCGAGAAGTAAAAATTGTAGGTACGTTCTGCAGAGAAATACGAAATACTAAATGGATTTGTTCAATAATTTATACATCTATATTTTTATCTTGTGCCACCTTTAGATAAGGAAGGTGTTGTTTTTAGTCAAAAAATTTAATGAATAAGAACGTTTTAAGCTCTCTAGAATACGATTTTACTAGTTTTACGAAGATGTCTGTATGAGTGTCTGTCTCTCTCTTTCACACACACACTCTCTTTCTCTGTGTTTGTGTGTGTATTTTTGTGTGAGTGTGTTCTCTTCTTTACATCCATATGAAAAGCTGATTAGATTCTGGTTATAAACGGTTAACCGGAAATTTCCATATTTGAAGTTCTTAACAGAAATAATATCTTATTGTGTATACGGTGTCATTAACATGTTCCTTCTTAGATAAAATGTATTAACGGATTTCTCGGTGGTGATTGTAAGGAAATATATTGTTGTTATTCTATAAAGTAGTTAATTTTATTTAAATTTCCAATATTTCGTTACATATTTTGTAACTTCATCAGGGAAAACTAAAATGTACATAATTTTGTGAAGGTAAGTTATACAGATAAATTTTGTTTTACTTACAAATAGTTTTAACTGGTGTGATCACTTGCCAAATTGTTAATTTCAAAAACATTCAATTTTTTGTTATATAATAATAGCAACAATATATTTCTTTACAATCACCGCCGAGAAATCCGTTAATACATTTCATCTATCAACAAGTACGGCGTTACTTCCTCCTAACATTTTCCTTCATATTCAATAGATAAGAGATAAAGAATTTTAAAGAGATTAACTTTCATAAATCAGCCAGCTGTGCTATAATCATGGAAACAGCTAATATATTCAAATAATTCTAATTGACAAATGTCTATGTCAAGTGCAATTTACATAGTGTATGTTCATGTTAAAATTACTGGATTTATACAATTTTTTCGAATTTTAATTGGCACAAAAGTGACCTCTGTGGAGCACACTCCACGCCAGCAATGAGTGCCCGTGAGATGACGCCTGGTAAACGCCCGCACGGTACAAATATGTCATCATCATTACCGATATTTATGACAAAGCAGATTGGTACACCCAGAAATGGGTAATATGCTGTGATGATATATTTATTTTATTTATTTACTTTCCAAGGAACTTTCGGTGTGGAATTTATAGAAAATAGAATATGTTCGTGCTAAAATTTTACTGGATAGTATCTTTTGTAAGGAACTTTTGGTATGGAGTACAAAACACATAGAACTGACGAAAGGTAATGTGCTGGCCACATCAGATTTTTTTTTTGGCGGCTAAAACTGATTTTGCTGTTTTTGGTGGCGAGTCATTATATTTCCATTGTTTGAACTTGAAGTTTGTAGTATACGAGGTCTGTCCGAAAAGTATCCGACCTTCCTTTATATTTCTCCGCTGCTGTTATTCTGCGTCATCGGGCTGGTGGCATTCTTCGAAGTAGTCCCCATTTGATTGAGGAATACGCTTCCAAAGGCCTTTCTACTTTTGGAAGCAGTCTTGGAACTCGTTTTTTGGTATTGCCTTTAGAGCATTCGTCGTATTAGTTCCGACTGTTTCTTTGTCGTCGAATCGGTGTCCTTCGAGCGACATTTTTAATCTTGGGAACAGCCAAAAGTCGATGGGAGATTTTCATCATTATTGACCATTTCCAAATTGTCCTAAGCGATTTCAAGGCGAAGGTTTTTCTGCTCGACCGTTAGCAATTTCGGAATGAATTTCGCACACACACGAACCATTGCAAATTTTCAGTTAAAATCTTCCAAACACTAGTTTTCGGTATTCCCAGATCATATTCTAGTTCTCGCACAGTCAATCGACGATCTTCATTGATCACAAGTTGCACACGTTCGATATTATCCGGTGTTTTTGTCGAAGGCCGCCCAGAACATGGGTTACTATGTACAGATGTGCGGCCATCTTTGAACCGTTTATACCTTTTATTTGTGTTTTGCTCAGACACTCATCCCCAAATGCCGTCTTCATCATTTCGATTGTCTCCAC
Source organism: Ophonus ardosiacus (assembly GCA_943142095.1). NCBI lineage: Eukaryota > Metazoa > Arthropoda > Insecta > Coleoptera > Carabidae > Ophonus > Ophonus ardosiacus. Next base: position 862,503 of record OW964834.1, read on the forward strand.
ACAACTCTTTTCAAGTTTTAAGCAAAATTTAATGCAAATTCGTTGTTCCGATCTTTCCGTCATTTTTTACAACAGCAAAATGCGACACACGTAAAAATACTTTGTAAAAAAACGCATGCTGCACGTAAACTAAGGTAATCGGGAATTCGTGAAGCTTTACAGTTGACACTCGTACCCGGCAGAGGGCGCTAAAATTGTCAAGCGCGAAGATACGAAGGAAGGTCGGATACTTTTCGGACAGACCTCTATATGAATCTATGTCTCATTTGAAGTTACAAATCAACGGATAAAACCGGTAGTGTTTTTTTAATCGTGCCAAAAAGTCCTGTAAAACATGGACCCATCTCGTTGAAAGCTTTTTCGTACTAAATTCTTCCGTTAGAAACAAAATAAATATACATATATCTTCACATCATATTACCCATTTCTGGGTGAGCTAATCTGCTTTGTCAATGATATCGGTAATGATGGTGACGCCTGGTAAACGCCCACACGGTACAAATATTCAATCGTTGGTCCTGTAAAACAATATCGCGGACTTTATTCACGGTTTCTTTTGTCGCACTTTTTGGAAGTCTATTCAAGGCACCTTAAATATATTCTCAATTTTGTATTTGAATATCCTAAAGATAAATAAATAAATATATCATCACGGCATATTACCCATTTGTGGGTGTGCCAGTATCTACAACACATGTAGACATCGGTAATGATGCCGATATATTTTACCGTGTGGGCGCTTACCAGGCGTCACCTCACGGGCACTCATAGCTGGCGTGGAGAGTGCACCACAGGGGTCACTTTTGTGCCATTTGAAATTGGAAATATTTGGCGTCAGTCGGGATTGAACCCGGTTCGAAAGATATCGTCTGATATTTCTCCAGAACAAAAATGTATTGTCTGTTGCAAAGATTCATTCGAAAAAGCAGTGGCATAAATAATTCCTTGTAGTGAATGAATGATGCATTCCCGTCATGATTAATTCCCGCTTTGGCAGGGTGTATTTTCACACAGCGGCAAGTCAGAGGCGTACGTGAACTGCGGGCCGCCTCGTACGCAATTCTTGCTGCATTCCCGCCGTAATTTAGCGTTCTAAGTTTAGACAGAATGCTGTGAAATATACCACTGAGTTACTGCACATGTTCTCCTTACAAACACTAATGGCACAATAAAATGCAAAGCGAATGAGATGTTCAGCGTTTACATATATACACAAGACCAGAATAAACATAAGGGAAATATTGGAGACATCAAGTTAATAAAGATGGTTTATTATAAAAGAAAACAAGAATGTATTCAAGTTCAAGATACTAGGAGTGGCTACAAAATAACAAGATTGATCTTAGAACATTGACAATATATAAAATTACACAAAACAAATATTGCCACCTTCACTGTACTCTCCTCCCCGAACCCTACACCGCCCGATGCGAATATTCCATTGATGGAACCAATGCTTGCAGGCCTTTTTTGTTAGGTTGTTCATAAGCTCTGCCGCTTTTTCTATAACTATATCTCGGCCCCGATTTTGGTGCCTTTTAACGCAGAATTACAATTGGGAATAAAAGTGAGTACGGTTGATGTACCAACACGGTGATTTTGTATTTCGTCAAAAATGTCTTGCCGGACAGGGCGTTTTATTCCGGAGCGTTGTCTTCATGGATAATCCATCACATTTCAGCCCTTTTTCTTCTCACCCGTGCATGAAGGGTTATCAAAACCTTCTTGTAATATGTTTGGTTAATGAAATGCCCCTCAGGCACCCAATCCATGTGAACAATCACTCGCATTTCGAAAATATTGTGTTAGTGCACGACCAAGGCGCTAATCGTCTCCGATCTCTTTTCTTCCTTCTTTAAATCTTGTAAACTGCTCGAAAACTTGAGTACTAGATAGACCATCATCACCATAAACATTCTTCAACAATTTGTACATTTCTGTAGCGGATTTTTTAAGTTTCACAGATAATTAACACTAACATATATTATAATTCCGGCGGAGTGCGAGAAAGTAGTTAACTTCAATCAAAGGCTACTGCAGAACGGTTTGTCTAATTATCTTGAAATTTTAACAGTGGATGAAGGGAAGATGACAAATTAATATGACATAGCCTGAAATGTTGCCAAATTTACAGGGAAACCGGAAAAAATAAAAATCTCTACATATAATTATAAATAACTTAAGAAAAAACCAAATAACGTGAATGTTATAACGTTTATTTTTGTTTTGTTATTATTACATTACGTTACAATAATAGGGGATTCCAGCTCAATCGAATTAAAAGAAAATAGTAAAAAAATACGAATGTATATGCTGAATAACGAATATTAATAAAAAAAATTAAATGGTATAATTGAAATATTTCGAAAATAAGAGTTTTTTTGTTATAGCGCTTCGACACGAATATGAATTCAATATATAATATTTTGATTGGCGACCGAAAGACCGCCTACACATGCATAACAAATAGCGTATTAGGAGGTGGGGATTACTACCAATGGATGTTAAGAAATTCAAATTCGAAAAGAGGGGCTAACATTCCTGTAGTGCAGTTTTCAAACAGTTTTTATTTTAACATAAATTTCTTGCATTAAACTTAATAATTTAAATACACTTGTAATTATAAAGTACGTAGACTTATACAGTGTTTATAATATTCATTTATTTTATGTAAATATAATTTAAAATAGCATATATTTCAAGAAAATCGGTCACTTTAATATGTTATTATGTATGAATACGTTTATGAATGTGGCTGAGGTGAAAGAAGTGTGCATGGATAGGAATGTGTGGCAAAGGATGATTGTTGCGTAATTATTATTGTGGTCCGGATGCGGTTATTCGCTACCAAAAATCGGTCACAAGAATGTTTTTAAAGAGTTAAGTGATTCAGTGGAGCTCTTACTTTCATCCCTTTTCTTATTGTTTTCGGGTTTTTGCTAACCCACTAAGTGGGAAACGCGTGATTTTATGTATGTATGTATGTATGTATGTATGTATGTATGTATATTTCAAGAAGGTCCATGATAAAAACAGTTTGATATAAAAACACATATGCGTGACGTTACGTCAATCTTTTCAAAATTTGGGAGACCATAACTCGCTTATTAATAGGAATTTGTTCACCGGATTTTCATCAATAGTCTTAGTTTTCCTAATATTTTCAAATGAAATTATATAAAAAAAATGGTGGAATCCCCCATTGTATTTTTCTTAAATTTGTGAAAAAATGAATTCAAAATTAAAATTACTTATTACTAGCTCTTGTAAAATTTGTATACCTGTTATACTGCATCGTTATTTATTACTTTTCGATTCCTTAAACGATTTAGTTTTGTATGTACTGTGCAGGAGTTGTGTTTATCAATTTTCGATCATTTGTTCCCTCTCACGCAGTCCGCTTGTCCCAATTTCAAATCCAGAATTAAACAGCAGGACAATTCACCAATGATTTTATAGCGACAAGCTTATCAGTTAAATATAGGCTAATCCAGTTATGATTCACAGCTCAATCGTCCGTAATGAAACAAACACCAAGTAAACTAACTCAACCACCGCCACCCCTCGCCTCGAATCAGTTCGATGGGTTGGCGAGCCAACTTTATTAACTAACAACCCTAACTGACGAAGCGCCGTTGCGTGGACGAAAAAACAACTCGTTCGCTTCAAAGTGAAACTTTACAATACCTGATCCACCTTTATGCAATGGAGTGAAAGCTTTCAGCTGTAAAACTTTTATATAAAGGAGGAGCGCGGAGCCCCGCGTAGCCTCGCGGAGGAAAAGTAAGAAATGAGTTGAAAAAGTCCTATGGAGTTGATGTTGATTCCTTTTGCGTGCACCGGATTATTATTACGCGCACGTATCTCCAGTCATGACGTCACGGGACCTCCGTTGGGATTTATTGTCTAAGGAATTGCAGCCGAATCTAATGCTGATGCTGGTCTAACCGAATAGATAATTGAGTAACGCAATTAGGACTAACGTGACATTTGCATTGGTCCTCCCAAATATTAACGGGTTAATCATTTACTACTAATTTTCGGAGGTAGTGCCCATGCGTTGGTTGTTATAGTGAAAATGAAATGGCACAAGACCTACGTCATAGATCTGAAAAAAACTTTATAAAATCAAATATAAGTGTCTGCTCGCGAACCTGGGGGAACCGGGTTCGATCCCGACAGACGCCAAATATTTCCAATTTTAAAATGGCACAAAAGTGACCCCTTTGGTGCACTCTCCACACCAGCTATGAGTGCCCGTGAGGTGACGCCTGGTAAGCGCCCACACGGTAAAATATATCGTCATCATTACTGATGTCTACATGTGTTGTAGATACTGGCACACCTACAAATGGGTAATATGCCGTGATGATATATTTATTTATTTATATAACTTGTAAAAATTATTTATTTTTAAATACAGAAGAAAGAAAAATACTAGTATTAAGAAACGTATATATTAATGAAATTTACAAGTATTTCAGAAACTAACCTTGTCATGAACTATTTCGAATGGGAATTGTGGACCATTAATTCCGTTGAAAGCCGTTCAAAAGGTATTTTTTTTTTCAAATATTTCTCTTGTTATCAATCTTTACACTATATATTTTTAGAGAGAAGCAAATAAGCAAATCTTGACAAGCAGATATGGGCACCCGTTTCAGAATGACAGCTAGTAATCATGTACATAACTTACAAATGTCATAAATTTTAATTCAAAATATCAAGATTTTGTAAGTTCACGTGGTTTCTTTGTCACCAGGTGCGTGAAAAAATACGTTGTTAAATTGGTTCTTACTCTTATAGAATTTGAGAAACCGTCCCTCCTATATCCAGACACATACACACACACACACACACACACACACAAACATCATTGTAAAAATGTTAATATCGGATTCTAGTAATCTTAAAACGTATTTATTCCCTAAAATCTGGATAAGCGATTTTTGGCTTGCATGCAATACTTCTCTTAGCGAAAGGTCAAAGAGTAGATTTTTATACCCAACAATGGGTAATAAGCCTTAATGATATACACTGCTCAATATTTGAACTGGTACACTTACAAGAACATATATAAATAATAATTTACTTCGTTTTGAGCAACACCTTCTTGCTTAATTGATAGTATATGCTTCTGGAAACACTTTTAGGGCGAAGAATTAAAAGAATTTCAAATGTTTTAATAGAAAAATAACAAAATCTTCATTTTAGCTTGACTCATCTCTTCAATACTTAAACGCCCTAATGGCTTCTTTAAATTATAGTCAACCACTCTGAATTAAAACTTACTCGAGAAATTTGCAAAAATTCTATTAAAACTTGATAAAGTATAAACGTCTGCGAGCTCATTAACTGCACTTATGACAAATAAACAACAATTGAATTGCAAATGTTATTCGGTAGGCATTTGTTTGCATTCCGAAACACAGCCCTGATAATGTCAAACGCCTAAGAAGGGTAGTTCACTTTTACTGCATGTTATATAAGTGTATCAGTTCAAATGTTGAGCAGTTTATTTACAAACAACTCTTCAAATATGTATAAGAAAATATAATAGCCTTTTTACTAGAAATAAGATTGTTTCATATTAAAATTAAAATCCCTAAGAAATATTTCTACTCTTGCACAAATGAATCCTCCTCTTTATTATGTGTTTAGCTTTGTAAACCGTCTTGACTTTCGTCTAATGTCATGTGCAGTGCATAACTGCCCCTTTGCTCGAGTAACGCAGTAACAACCCTCCAAGTTGACAGAGTTGTACCAGGAGAGCAAGTTGCACTAGTTCTTAATGTCATCCATTACTAGCTTCAATTACATCTGCAAATGATAACTAGTTGGCAAACTTCATTATGAATCAATACCACGAGCTCTGGGACAAGACGACTCAGCACTTATTGTCCGACCAAGAGCAAATTGTCTGGGAATGTACACACAAAGATAAGAAAGGCGATTATGGACAATAAATTTATAGTTCTGTCTATTTAGAAATCTTACAGATGATGTATATTAGTCTTAGAGTATAGAGAATAGAATATACCGAGAGTTTTTTTTATCAGTGAACATGGGCGTATGTCATTACCATAGTTACATTTAAAATGATTGAAAGCAATGCATTATCGCGTTTTTTTAAAAACTGGGCATAGGACGTGACATTTAGTATATCTGTCAATGTCATCAAATTGTCATACTTCAAAATGTATACAGTTAAAGAAAAGTTCAAATTGTAAATTGGAGTAATTATAACTAGTCTACAATAAGTTTCTGACTTATGTGAAAAATTTACAATGACTACAGAACTAAAGGATGCGTCAATAAACAGCACAAGAAGAAAATCAGACCAAGTACTGTAGTTAATAGTAAGAAACAAGAAATTATGCAATTAATTGAAAGTGACAACACCCTGTCAACAATTTTTTTTCTGAAATTAAGAATACTAGTATACAAGGTTTTAAGACAAGAACATTTTAAGAGTTTTAAATATCAAAATCACCAAGAGTTATTACACAACGATATAGAACGAAGAAATATCTTTTGCGAAGATATGATGAACAAAATTAATAGTGGGGAAATATTACTGGATCGAATTTTATTTACGGATGAAGCGACATTTTATATTAATCGGGAAGTAAATTCACAAAATTGCTGGTATTGGAGTCGTCAAAATTTTCACTTATATCTGCACCAGGTATTCCCCCAACGCTGGATAGGACGTGGTGGAGAAGTGGAGTGGCCTGCAATGCCACCAGATCTTGCACCAAACGATTTTTTTTTCTTTGGGGCCGTTTAAAAAATTGTATTTACAATGGTGACAAAATAAATATTGATCAATTAAAATATAGGGATAAAACATAATTTATATTAATTATTTCTTGCCTTAGGCTTTTGTCAATTATACCATACAATTTGAACTTTTTCTTCAAATGTATACATTTTGAAATATGACAATTTGATGACATTGACAGATATACTAAATGTCACGTCCTATGTCCTGTTTTAAAAAAAAACGCGATAATACATTGCTGTCAATCATTTTAAATGTAACTATGGTAATGACATACGCCTATATACGGTATAATCTAATGTGATCTGCCTTAAACAAAGTTCACATTACACATGAGTATGAATTTTACTATTTTTGATTCTTGTCCAGTCATCCACCCCCTAAAAATAAAATTCCACCCTCATGGCGATCTTATTTTAATTATCATGATATACGCCCTCATATTTCGTCTGCCGTCCACTGCAAAATTCCATTTGCAAATGCAAGGGCCGTGAATTATTCGCTAGCCTTTGGGCATTGCCAACAACCTCCTGCCATCTCTCTCATACATACATTTACCCCATAACTCCATCTCTGTTCATCCTGAGTTAATGCTCGATCGGAAATCAAAATCAGAACAAGACTCTAGAGGAATTTCTTCATTTGCTGAGCAAACGAATCACAGACGACGACGAAAATGTACTAATGAGAGGAGGAAGTGTTGGAGGGTGAAGTAAGGGTTGTTTATGTTGAAAAAAGAAATAAAAAGTTTAAAAAGGTAAAAGGATAAAGATCTTAAGATAAAGTCAATGAAAACATTTGGTGTGTGGGAGTAGTTTGAGAAAAACAACAAAATGTTATTTCTTGCAAAATTACGCTTAGCTAAAAGTAAATTCTATTTGGAGGGTGTCGTCTATAAATGAACCTGCAAAAATTTCGCTTAGTATTACTTTTAAAGTAATAGTTATTTATTATATGTAACATATTAGTCACGAAAAGAAAGTTATCCACGAGGCCCGGAGGACGATTGGCTAATTTTCTTTAGTGACTAATATGTATTCCACACAAGTGTAATACAACATTTTATCCAACACTTTTTTTAAAACTTCTTAAATCATTTCTATATTTTCCTTCATGACAGGTCAATAGATATACTATTTAAAATTATAAAGTAGCCATTGAATGGTTGTTATTTTGTTACATTGTCATTGAAAATAATTATTGTCTGTCATTGGGAATAATTTGAAAGAAAAATAAATGAAAATAGGTGAAAATTAGGACCTTCCTTTAAAATATATTCACTTACAAGCATAAGCAATATCGTTGAATTTAATTCCGAAGCTAGTAACCACAAATTTGGTTCATCAGCCGTAGATGACAGCTGTCATTGGGTAAAGATAAGTAACCTAACATTTACGTACTTTTCATGTTACCTTGGTTACTTGTTTTTTGATTTGTCACATTTTATATGTCATTTTTCCCTGAAGAATGCACCAGTTTATGGTGCCGAAACGTTCGTATTTAATAAAAATACAAAACATAAACTAAAAAGGTAGTATTATTCCAATTATAAATGTTAATATTGATTTTTAAATAAATAAGTTTCATAATGTTAAATTACTTCAATAATAAAGTAATTTTGTAAACTTGTTTTTGACTTATATTAAAAAGAAAACGCAAAAATCAGTAATAATTTCTCCGTGACTTCCTAAATATTCTTTCACGAAGTGAATAATGATGTACATTAGTTATTTCAAATAACCATAGTAACAAGTGTTGGATAAAAGTTATTAGTTTCTCAAAAACCGGATGTAATTATATTGAGTTACTTCCGAAGTGATATGTAGAAGTTAATATATTAAAATTTATGATATGTAATAATTTAAATCGCTAACAGCTCGATTCTCGAAAGAGTTTAAGCTAATCCTCATTTTTGAATTAGCGAATACTACTCTAATTTTGACAGTTTATATATTAAAATATAGTCTAATCTATTCCTAGTGAAGATTAAATTTTAATTACCGGAATAAAATCCAAATCCAAAAATGAGGATTAGCTTAAACTTTTTTGAGAATCGGGCTGTAAATGAATACTAAGCCAGATATTTGTTTGTTTATTCATCGACTAAACGGCAGTTTGTATATTTGAGTACCTATAATCGCCTTTAATTAAAAAAAAAAAAAATAGTATAACGACTATACATAGAAAGTGTTTAGAATAGCGCTGCCAACAAAAAATTATTTGCATAATAGAAATAAAGAATTTACCTATTAGATATCTTTGGTCAACAAATTGAAGCATATATATTTTATTTATCTTTTCTCCGTTGTAAATCTAAGAAGTTTGACTGTAACATACTTGTCTCTAATATCTTACGACATTGTCTTGTTGATACGGTGGCTCCTCTAGTGCATATACACGTAGTATCTCTCTGGTCTGTCGGACCCGTGGTATAAGCTAGTTAGTAGGTAAGTTGCTGTCAATTGGGCTAATGTTATCAGACTTGTAACTCGTTCCCCTGGACGGAGATCAGCAGATCCTTCACGCTAATCTAGTCCTCGGAGATTCCGGCCGTCATTGCGGGATAATCTCTCGACGGCAACACTAATCTAATGGCTGCCATGTGTAAGACAGGAACCCTTTAAGACAAGGAGCTAATCAAGGCTATCGCAACAATAAACTAGATATGAGAAGTTAACCACTAAAGAAAAATGTATGTAGGTACACTCCAACTTTTATTAATAAATAGGGTCTAAACTTATTTCACCTATGTTCTAACACAGTAACACCTTTTAAAAAAATATGTTGTGGCCAGCACAAGACCTCTCGCCATTTCCATATTAGGCTATATAAGTATTGTATTGCACTTCGCTTTCGAACCGTCGTTTTATAACAAAATATTACAGAACTTTACCCAAATATTGTTTTTTACTATATTTAACATGTTTTCTGCACACATATAATTCTAATTATATCTATTTTTCATTGTATGAGGATGTTTCTAAATGTCAGAGATTGTTCCAATTCATTAACCAGATTAGCGGTATTTCTGATGGATATATGCATTTTACGACAATTTTACCTATAATTTCAAATATTTAATTAATAAAACAATAAGAAAAATTAAATATACTTCGCAGAAAAAGCTATTAGAATGTCACTAAAACTCTTGATATTTGACAATGACATGTGTCATGTTATAAACATTGGAATTTGTCAACTGGTTTCCTTAGTGCCTTAGCCTCTGCAATTAGTTTACTAAATTATAGTATCTTTATCTCTAAATCTATACAAGATAAAATAAAATTTTTAAGTGTATTACATGGAGAATTTTATGTTCTTCAATATTTAATAAAAAAAACCCCCAAAAAATTATATTTAGAAGATTTTTTCTAAGAAACTACTACTTCCGGTTGTTCAATTATAACCAAAACCTTTTCAGCTCTTGCCAGGAATGTCAGATTGAGGAAACTGCAGTTAAATATTTTTTAAGTCTTATAGTTTTTGAGGAATCGTGTCTACACACATACACACATCCACACACACACACACACACACACACACATACACACATCATTTTAAAATGTTATAATCGGATTCTAGGGACCTTAAATCGTGCTTAATCAATAAAATAATGGTTTCCTGTCGGTGTTATAAAAGTAGATTTCTTGTCTTTAGTGTATAGGAACAACCCCTTATGTCAATATTTTAATAATAAAAAATATCAAAACTTGTGTTACGTAACTTTTTCAAAATGACAAATCATTAAAATGGTCTTCCAATGGGACAACTTTTTTTCTTAGTTTTAAAACGCTTTAACCTAAAAAATCTCTGCCAAGTTATCTGAGATTTTTTCTCTCAGAAAATTCATCCGCTCAGTTACCGTAGCAAAAAATATTTGAGTCACCACGCAAACATTTGTGTGGTGTTGAAATTGAATACTCTTCTCTAATAGAAATTTAGATTTGTGGAAAGAATTCTCGGATCGATGTAGGCTGTGACTGCATGGAAACATCAGATGATTACCGTCTGTCGTTCGTCGTCTGTCGCAGTCAAGGCTCTCGCGGATCTTTTTCGATTACATGCACAATTGAACCACGATCTGCACCGAGAAAACCAATTACTTTCTTCGGAATTAAACGGGCGCTTTAATTTTTCACCATATAAATTTGCTTTTATGAGAAACTTGGGAGATGCCAGGAACCGTCCTGGATCGTGGGCTGCTATATGAACCGCGACGAAAGAAAATATATAATGTATACTATTTCTGCCACATAATAATGAACACATTAATACTACGTTTGATCAAAACTAGAATTTTGAATTTCGCGCGACATTAGATTCTAACTCATTTTTATCTCCCGCTACCCTTCGTAAGAGAGCTATAGAGATCGTGCTAAAAATCGCAGGTCGAGATTTAGGTAAATGACCACGTTTTAAGATCCCTAGAATACGATTTTAATATTTTCACGATGATGTCTGTATTAAGCTAGGCTTAAACAAAAAAATGCATATTGAAATTTCGATACGATATTGTCAATTTAAGGAACACTTAAAATTTAAGTGAAAACTGTAACCGGGCATAACTCAAATGGATACTCAAAAGAGTATTTACTTCTACATTTTTACCTCCCACTACCATTGGTAAGGGAGGTATAGGGATCGTGCTAAAAATCACATATCGAAAATGACCATGTTTTAAGGTCCTTAGAATCCAATTTTAACATTTTCACAATGATGTCTGTATGTGTGTATTGTGTGTTTGTGTACGGTCTAACTTAAATACTATCATTCAGAAAATTCTGAGATCTTGTTGTGCGATCCTATTCCAATATGGAACGAAACCATTAGATTTTGGTGTAAATGGTACTTTACTTAAAGCTTATAATGGTTTTCTATCAAAAAATACTATTAAATGTATTTTTTCTCATTTTGTCATTATAAAAATTAAAGATTATTGAATTTTCTATAGGTATACATTAATACTTTTTCTATAGGGTCCCGTGGCTGCGTGCCTGAGTGTCTGGCCGCGAACCTGGGGAACCGGGTTCGATCCTAAATATTTCGAATTTTAAATGGCAAAAAAGTGACCCTTGTAGTGTACTCTCCACGCCAGCAATGAGTGCCCGTGAGGTGACGCCTGGTAAGCGCTCGCACGGTACAAATATGTCATCGTCATTACCGATATCTGCGATAAAGCAGATTGTGGCACACTCAGAAATTTTACAGATAAATATAAAAAATAATCTTTTTTATAAATCCCGCTGCGTATGTTTTAAAGATTAACACAATTTCTTTGTTACACGTTCATATTCTAATTGACAAATGTCAGTGTCAAGTACAATTTACATAGAGTATGTTCATGGTAAAATTACTGGATTTATAGAAACTTTTCGAATTTTAAATGGCACAACAGTGACCCCTGTGGTGCACTTTCCACACCAGCTATGAGTGCCCGTGAGGTGACGCCTGGTAAGCGCCCACATGGTAAAATATATCGTCATCATTACCGATGTCTACATGTGTTGTAGTTACTGGCACACCCAGAAATGGGTAATATGCCGTGATGATATATTTATATTTATTTATTTATTTATGTAACTGATAGATAAATGTCACTGGGAAAAAATAACCATTTCAAATTAGGCGACATTTTAAAAAGAAAATAGTAAATAAAGCAATAGTTTTATGCAATGGAACAGTTTGCAGCATTTGTAAATGCATAGATATATATTTAAATTACTAAAAATTAAATAGCGGGAGGTATTGCGTTGGCCACATCAGATATTTTCATCTTGGTACGCCATTCTGTAATGTGTTATAGTTGCTCACAATTTTCATGTAATAATTTTTTGTGACAAGAAGATGGAAAAGCAAAAAAAGTTGATGAATGATGTCACTATATTTATCAGTATACCCATATTTCTGGACGATATTGTTGCTGATCCATTTTTTTCTACACTGTTTCAACCTGTGTGATCTTTGGCTTTGGCGTGGACTTGTTTCACTTTCCGGACACTGAGTCTCGGTCGCCGACATCAGCGGCTACGGCTACCCGACGTCGCTCGCTGTCGTAAAGCGTCGCTTGCTTAGCCTAGGACGCCTGATCCTTTTATTTTCTTCCACGCTTCTAAGTCGCCGACGGAGTCAGTCTTCGTACACGCGCAGGAAATCTATTCCGATTTTTGTTATGGCACAACTTCAGAGGGTTACTTTTACAGCACCAAGTAATTGAATTATGGTAATGAACAAAGAGAAAGAAGTTTACATTTTTTCATTTGGGTTTTATTAGCTAGAATAGATTGAATAGAAATGTCACTTTGTTGCTGGGAGTTTGCTTGAAACTATTGTAGTTTTTCAAATGGTTTCATCCATATTCAAAAGGTAGAAACTTAGTTCATAGACAGATTGCAGTGAATTACAATATACAGGAATGTAAAAACGGGGATGAAAAATTCAAATTTGGGAAAATAAAATTAAAGCACGAAATTTTTTGTACAAAAATGATTCTTGCATTTTATACATAGGATGAACCCTCAAACAGTTGTTTTGTTGTTCAAAAATAGTTAACCAGAATAACAATTTATAAAAGAAAATTAATCATTCAAAATATAAACAATATTAAGTACATAATACTTATGCCCGAATGCACCAACGTACCTTAAATATTCGGTGCGTTCGGCAAATGAGTTCTGTTCACTCTTTTCACTCTGTACACTTCTAGCACCGTTCGGCAATTACATGGAGTGAGAAGCGTCTTAAAATGGAGCGTTCGGCAAATGCAGAATGGAGTCAAGTGGAGTGAAAAGTGTTAACTCCATAAGTCCAACCTCGATATGCAAGCATACATGGACAAAAATGATTTAAGAATCATCGGTAATTTACTTCTTTCGATGCATTAAATTGGATATTATTTTTTTATGTATTAATTTATTGAATTTGTATTGTTTTTTTATTCGAAATAATAATAATGGGGATAAAATAGTGGGCCTTATTTGTGAAATATTTCTTGTAAATTAAGTGACTCATATTTTCTGAGGTTACTGCTTTTGAAACTTTAACACCATTAGTTCTATTATACTATTTCTGTTTATGATAATGATGTTTGTAGAGCAAACCGTTTCTTTATATTATTCTTCCTTAATTCTTTTTTAATATGTGAAAATATCTGTGCAAATGTATCTGTATTCGGTTATCTGGGGCATGTAATTGTGTGTTGCTGTGAGTGTTATCATAATTGTTTGTGTAATTCCCGGTCCCTTCTCAAAGCATTTTTGCTTTGATTCTCATTTACAGTCGGGAGGTTTCCTCAAAAGCCACTTTATATCCATTTGTTTGGGGTCTGCGTTCTGCGTTTGTCGGTAACTACCATTCCACAAGCACGGTAGAGCCCTCTTGCCCCGTTGGAAGAACAATTCAAAGGAAAAAGAAACAACTGTTTTGTTGTTGGCATTTTGTTAGTGAAAAGGAAAACACTATCTTTCTATTCACAATTGCAACAAGGTGAGAATGGTGCAATAATAACCTAATCATTTTTATTACAATTTCTAACATATCTCTGTTCTACGGGACAGATAATATTTTAGAAAACTGTTTTCCCATATTAAATACCCATGTTAAGGATTCGTGTTCATTCCGTATATTTAACTTTTAGTTTAATATCGATTATATTGAACTATATAAACATATAAAATATAGGGTTCTCGTACACGACTCTAATGACATATATCTTATGAACTAGTCTAGCACTTATCTCTAAATCAGTCCAAACAATCCGTTGTTTGGAATACTCTAGCTCTGCAGACGACACACGAAGCAGTTGAGGGCGCGCCTGCGTCGAATTCCGCCAAATCTAGGCTTCTCGCGCCAAACTGTAGAAATGAGGTTACAAGATTCCGTCCTGGCACTACACGGCCGTCACCACTTTTTTTTTTAGTACTTTCCACACTCACTTTGGTTGACAATGCTAATTAACAACATTTCTAGTTATATACTTGGTATTGACTACTACAAACGAAGAGTTATCGGAGCACGCACGTCGCAAGATCAGCTGGCTGCGTACGTCCCGTCCTCTCTCGCCGTACGCATGCGCCTAACCTAATTTTCTTAAACTAATTTCACCAGGGGCGTATTTGGGTTTGTTATTGTTACATTCTTTTTAGTTTAGCTGACCGTTTTGATCATTTATAGTCTATTTGAGAATAACTGGCAGTAATAAATCATTATTTGCAAGAGTAGTATTGGGTTTTTGCCAGCAATGCGGCAAATAAAACTACCAGAAAAATCAGTTGTAACTACACTAGGATGGTCAAAATAAGCCGCACGCTTTGTACCTGGAACGAAACTTACTTGTCGAACAATAGAAATGCCGTCCGATAATCCCCGTCGGACTGTGTCATAGACGTAGATAGGATTTGTAGAGTGATCTGTTTATACATTTACTAAAAATAAAAGTTTTTAATATTTAAATATAACTTTCTCAGTCATTATTATTATATTGCATACATTTAATATTTACATACATACATTCAATATTTACATTTTTATTTGTTACATACTAAAATTTATACTTATTTCATGTGTGTTGTCAAGATATTGATACCTGTCATATTTCTATTAAATATACATATTACATTACACATACTTATATATTTATACATAAATTATTAAAAATCAGAATCTGATTCTGAATCTTGTCCTACTGAAATTATAAATGGCTCGATCTTACTTATTTAAATGACTTTACCTGACCCTGAAAAACAACTTAGACCTAAAACTATAGGTCTCTACCGAATTTAGTCATTTCGACTATCCCTGTGCAAACAATTATTGGCGCGCCACTGGAATGTCTTTGACAGAATGATTTATTACTGCCAGTCATTCTCAAATAGACTATACATGATTATTATCAAAGTCCGGTAGAGAAGTACAGTAGTTTACAGACATTTCAAGTTTTATTTTAAAACCTTATCCCTAATATCTATTTTACATTGGGGCTTCATTAATCTTATAATTGCTTTACTAAAATCGTCACTGTTTTCCTGTTAGCAAATTTTTTTCGTACACCTTCTTCGACAGATGCTCTATAGATTAGTAAAAACCGCATTAAAATCCGTCCATTGGTTCTCGAGATTAGTGTCAACAAACAAACTATAGACGTTTATCGAGGGTTTTATTTTATACTATGTAAGATGTAGGTATAATGGTTTGTCTATGAATAGCGCAACCACGAAAAATTGTAGGTAAAAAGTTCTATGTCAGTATAATAAAGTCAATATAAATCCCGAATTGTTCTACATAAAATTTATACGACATCCCATATAAATTCCGTATTTTACATCCGCGTTTAGCATTCTCATACAAGTGTGACACTATTTCAATAATATCTCACTTTATATCCTCCATGTTTCAGTTTTCAGTTTTCAGACGTTGAGATTTTCAGGCCGTGGCAGTAGAGAGATATCCTTGTGACATTCGATTACGCCATTAGACTTTCAAATGTCTCGGCGTACATACGTATCTTGAAATTTGAAATTAAAACAATGCACGGGGTTAGCACGTGCTCCTACTCATGTACGTCAAGTTGGCTGCGACCGAGCTTTTAGACAGAGATGGCTTCATTAGCAAACGGGAAGGAAAAGGATGGAGATATGTAGAGCTTTGTATGAGGACTACTTTCAGGGATATAAAGCCATGACAAAAACAACTTCGCTATTAGTGATGCCGCCAGATCTCACGTTTTCGAGATTTCGTCTCGAGAGTATAAATTCGAGATCTCGATTGTACGATTTTTTTATATTTCGAAAATATTTCTAATGAAAATATGTAAAATAACAAAATATTTGTAAGTATAAATAAATAAATTATTTAATTTTGATTCAATTCAGATTTACTGGCACACCCAGAAATGGGTAATATGCCGTGATATATTTATTTATTCTTTCATTCTATAAGGGATCTTGTCCTACTCTTCTAAAATGTTCAAGATGGTTCCAATTTATTGACGAGATTGGCGGTATTTCTTAAGAATATATATATTATTTATTAATATACATACCTACCTACCTATTATTTTAAATATTTAATTAATAATTCTATAAATATTAAATGTATTTTCAAAAAAATGTCAGTAAAACTGTTGAGTTTTGACACTATCATTTGAATTTGATAACTGGTTTCTTTGGTGTAGTCTGGACTGTGTGATTAATTACAACAAATTGTTCTATATATTATATTTTCTTTAGCTCTAAATTATAGAAGATATAATAAAAATTTTAAGCACATTAGATGGAGAATTTTATTAATTGAAAAAATACTACCTTTTTTTTAGTTTAAGTTCTGTATTTATTATTTTAACCCAACGTTTCGGCACCATAAACTAGTGCCTTCTTCAGGGGATACAATGACATAAATATGTGAAATAACAAAAACAACAAGTAACCAAGGTAACAAGAAATGTTCATAAATGTTACCTTTTTTAAATTATTAAAATATCTTTCAGAACTCATATTATTAATTGGAAAAATACTACCTTTTTTTTAGTTTATGTTCTGTATTTATTAATTTATACCCAACGTTTCGGCACCATACACTGGTGCCTTCTTCAGGGGATACATTGACATAAATATGTGAAATAACAAAAACAACAAATAACCAAGGTAACAAGAAATGTT
This sequence comes from Ophonus ardosiacus, assembly GCA_943142095.1. Classification (NCBI taxonomy): domain Eukaryota; kingdom Metazoa; phylum Arthropoda; class Insecta; order Coleoptera; family Carabidae; genus Ophonus; species Ophonus ardosiacus. The sequence goes on from OW964834.1 coordinate 879,939, forward strand.
CATAAATGTTACCTTTTCTATGTGTACAATTTTCTAGACAATATATGCATGCCCGGCAATAACATGAACGGCGAACATGCATCTTCTCAGGAAAAAATCTCCTTTTGCTAGAGGAAAAACCGTCCCAAAAACTGGCAGAGAAGTGATCTGTATAACTCAGAGACGCTTTATCGGTAGCGAAATACCGCAGCCGTACTCTTTATTAACAGATATTAGAAAAAGTTTAGAAAAAATTGTATACATATTACAAATTACAACATATTTAATATTGGAAGCCATGCGCGACTAAGTTCTAATCCGTCAAGATATTTTAATAAGGAGAATTTTATGTTCTTCAATTTTTGTAATAACAAAAATAATATTTACAACAATTTTTCTAAGAGATACTCCTTCCGGTTGGCCAATTATTACCAAAACCTACGCTACGTGCAGTGTTGTTATTTAGCTATGGGTGATGAATGATAAACGCTGCACCCCTCATCAGATATGCCCTACTGAAGAGATAACCGTTTGTTTTCAAGAGTATATGTGAAAGATTCATTCGGTAAGGTCATGGAGTAGTAGTTGTTTAGTTTTGGGCGTGTACTCTGGTACGCATAATTAGGTTACAATGTAACAGTTTAGTTTTGTGTAATTAGTTTATTGTAATCAATAATAATGATTTAGTTTAATTTAAATATGGGGTCCCGTGGCAGCGTGCCTAAGTGTCTGGTCGCGAACCTGGGGGAACCGGGTTCGATCCCGACAGACGCCAAATATTTCCAATTTTAAATGGCACAAAAGTGACCCCTGTGGTGCACTCTCCACATCAGCTATGAGTGCCCGTGAGGTGACGCCTGGTAAGCGCCCACACGGTAAAATATATCGTCATCATTACCGATGTCTACATGTGTTGTAGATACTGGCACACCCAGAAATGGGTAATATGCCGTGATGATATATTTATTTATTTATTTAAATATGCAAATATATCAATATGAATCCAATACCTCTTTTAGCGAGAGATAAAAAACTGTCGCCTAACAGAAGATGTCAATTATAATCACTGTAGTTCTGTTGTTGCATTTAACTTCACCATAGATAAATACATCTTAGCTTCATCTTGTATATGAAGAAAAGTCAAAAACTAGAGGGATAATATATAAGATCTATCCTTTTATTGTGCAAACAAGATTAAAATTGATATAATGTAGTTCGCTTATATGTCAGAGAGTCTGTACTGCTCGTATGAAGCTGGCAACTTGTAGCAATTTGCTATACGCTTAGATTGCAGTTTAAAGTGCACGTAATGGATTGCCGTGTGCCGTGGAGTAGTCGGAGTTGTTCAGCCTTACTACAACGCACAACATTCTGCGGTTACAGATATTCACATACGAGGGCACATTACACCAAAGAAACACATTTTAAAATCATATACAATTTGGAACTTTGTAGTGGAGTGGAAGTTAACCTAGATATACAAAAGAAGAGCAAGTAGAGTAAAAAGTAGAAGAATACAGTTTTTTTTTTTTTTACTTCCAATGGCAATATTCTTTTGCTGCCTGTTATAATGAATTTCAGGAAAAATTTCCCAATGAAGCAGCAGATCATACTTATAATGATATTTACAAATTGTAAGGACAATTGTAGCATTATATCAGGAAAATAAAAGTGTTGAAAGAAAAACCGTTAGTACCGCACATAAGATTTTGAAAGAAAATTTTAAATAAAAAACTTATGTAACATTCTCTTTACAATCAAATAATATTACTACCAAGTTTATATCTCCACTCATTTTTGAATTATTGCCCCAAAAGTCAATATACCCCATATTCAGATAAAAACTTTAAAATTTTCAAAAATCTAATTTACATGTATCTAGATACTTCTCAATGCGCTGATTCCAAATTTTGAAACCGCAGGTCGATATCTCGTTTCGTTCTCGAGATATTTAGATTTAAAGTTTTACTCAAAACTGCCCATTTTTGGGTAATAACCCAAAAATGGGTCGAGATATGAATTTGGCGACATCACCATTCGATTCTACGCATAAAAGTACATAAGTATAGCAATTTTCATCATTTTTGTCCAACCGGTTCATTTTTTATGAATAAAAGTTTGAAAATCCCTGAAAATGGCCAAAATCTGAAAAAATCCTAAGGGGTACCCCTTAAGATTTTTGCGATTTTTGGCCATTTTCAGTTATTTTGCTTTAGAGATTGTATGCGGTGTTCAAAAATTCTGAAAATTGGTGTACTTATGTAATTTTGCCCGTAGAATCGAATGGTGTTGTCGCCAAATTCGTATCTCGACCCATTTTTGGGTTATTACCCAAAAATGGGCAGTTTTGAGCAAAACTTTGAATCTAAATATCTCGAGAACGAAAAGAGATATCGATCTGCGGTTTCAAAATTTGGAATCAGTGCATTGAGAAGTATCTAGATACATAAAAATTAGATTTTTGAAAATTTTGAAGTTTTTATCTAAATATGGGGTAGGTACATTGACTTTTGGGGCAATAATTCAAAAATGGGTAGAGACATTAGCTTGATAGTAATATTATTTGATTGTAAAGAGAATGTTACGTAAGTGTACGCATTTTTAGAGTATTTATATATGTTCGTGTTTTAATTTTACTAGATATATAGAATCTTTCATTGAACTTTTGGTATGGGATTTGTACAAAATACATCAAATTAACAGAAGGTCTTGTGCTGGCCACAACAGATTTTTAACACACTGTACATCAGTTTACCTACTATGAGCATATACTTCTCCATTCTTTTCAAACCAGTTCGCAAAAACGTTTTCGCTGTTTCTTACAACTGTGCAGGGAGCCATCCTACAAATCGCATCTTATCGACGTATCCGACTAATTACACACCTGGGCTTCTGTGCCACATATATACACACGTAGCTCAGTGGTAGACACACTGGTCTGGGACCCGGGGATCGAGGGATCTAGGGATGTCCGTCAGGATGCCGTTACACGGGTAATTTACCAAACAGGAACAGGGACTATCGGGAATATATGGAATTATAGTTACGAAGGCAGGGGAAAGTAAAAAGAGTTTAAATAAAGACAGGGAATCAGGATTGTATCCGCAACACTAACCCTATTGATTTCACAATTAAAAAAAAAACTTAGATATAAATATCAATTTCAGATTAATTTAACACTTTGTGATTTAGCATTATTTCATTTTCTATTGCTAGGAATAGGACCTATGTTCATACGATATTTTTACCTCTCGCTAAGAAAGGTATTGGATTCATGCTAAAATTCGCATATACAGATTTCAGTGAATAAGCACGATTTAAGGTCCCTAGAATCCGATTATAACATTTTTAAAATGATGTCTGTGTGTGTGTGTGTGTGTGTGTGTGTGGATGTGTGTATGTGTGTATGTCTAGATGTTGTAGACACGATTCCTCAAAAATCATAAGACTTAAAAATGGTTTAACTATGGATTCCTCAATCTGACATTCCTGGGAAGAGCTCAAAAGGTTTTGGTAATAATTGAACAACCGAAAGTAGTAGTTTCTGAGAAAAATTCTTCTAAATATAATTTTTTGGAAATTTTTGTTATTAAATATTGAAGAACATAAAATTCTCCATCTAATACACTTAAAAAAATTATTATATCTTGTATAGATTTAGAGATAAAGACACTATAATATATAGAGTAATATAATCGAAGAGGCCAAGGCACTAAGGAAACCAGTTGACATATTCCAATGTTTATAACATAGTTTTAAATGACACATGTCAATGTCAAAAATCAACAGTTTTAGTTACATTCTGATAACTTTTTCTGGGAAGTACATTTAATCTTTCTTATTGTTTTATTAATTAAATATTTAAAATTATAGGTAACATGCATATATCCATTAGAAATACCGCCAATCTTGTTAATGAATTGGAAGAATCTCTGACATTTAGAAACTTCCTCATACAGTGAAAAATAGATATAATTAGAATTGTATGTGTGCAGAAGACATGTTAAATACAACATAAGACAGTATTTGGGTAAAGTTCTGTAATTTTTTTGTTATAAAACGACGGTTCGATAGCAAAGTGCAATACAATACTTGTATAACATAAAATGGAAATGGCGAGAGGTCTTGTGCTGGTCACAACAGATTTTTTACTCAAAATTATCTCAGGAATACGCTATTAATTTTTTTGCACTAGTCCCGAAACCCCCTGTACAAACTATTCCCAAAACTATGAGCCAGAACTCCCCACTCTGTACTATTTTTTCATTCTTCCAACCTAGCAAGTGTGTATTCCATCGTGTTTAAACCACCATTAATTCAATGAAGGAAACATGCACCATTCTTACGATCAACCTACTATTAAGCCATACATCATCCCGTCATAAATCATGAGGTGATCAAATTACCTTTGTTTCCCTGCCTTGCTACCGAACTATCGGGTCGGATTGTTACCGTACGGGCGTACAATATACAGTATAGGGATACTGCATACAGCGATAGCCTAATCACACAATAGTCACGCTATATGGACATTATAAAGCTACTTGGTCACTTCACCAAGAAGCCAGAAAGAAGCAATGGCGTAGAAGACGGGTTTTACACGAAAGGGGCACAAAACTATTTATTTTATTATTTTTCAATTCAAAGAATAGTTATTTACTTATAAAGGCAGGGGTGTTTATTTTTTTTATGACGAATATGAAGATGTCATGAAAAGGAACTTCAATGACGAGATAAGTATTGATTTTTTTCTGAAATTATATTCAAAATTACTAAATGGTATATATTACCTATTTTCATTAAACAAGTAAATCACGTTGAAAACTTAAGGAACTCTATTTCAAATTGTATAAAGATTTAAAACTACTGTGTTCTGGATATCATTTATATTATTCAATTTTGAAGTTTTAAATTGTCATTATTAACTCCATAGCAACAAGTAAATTAAAAAAATTTAAGTCACTCATACAAAATTTTAAGTCACTTTGCAAAAAGAAAATAACAATAAGAACGTAAATAACACTCATCACATTATTTATCAGACATTATCAGCCCTTTTTATTATTTTTTACGACGTAAATGACAGACAATAAAGCTTTTTAAATTGATAACTTGACGTCTATCAGCGACGATTGTCATGCTCAGCCTACTAACTGATCAGTTTTTTATTTAGTCAAAATTAAGGGCCGGTTTTTCAATATCTGGTTAAAATTTTAACTAAGAGTTAAATAAACAAAATTGAAACAAAATGAACTTTCAAATTATAGATTTAACATTGATGTCAACATAACGATGCAATAATGTTTAGTTAACTAGAAGATAAAATTTTAACCAGAGATTAAAAACCGGCCCTAAATATTATAATGGTTTTTATTATTATTATTTCGTCAAAATTGAATAAAATATTGTAGAAACCACGTGAGCTAAGAATGTTTATTCACTCGAAGAAATTAACTCACTCGTCCTTACGGGCTCGTGTGCTAAACTTTCTTCTCATGGATAAACACTACCTTAGCTCATTTGGTACGTAAATATCTATTAATTTTAAAAGTGTATTTTATATTAAAGTATACGTGGAAACGTTGCATTTTACTCTTCTGCCTAGGCCAATTTTATGACAGGGAAGTATTAGATTACATGACGATTTCAGGAAAACATATGAAAATGAAATAACACGATTGGAAAATAATTTTAATAGAATTTTAAATAAATTTCTTTATGACAAATGCTAAAAAATTATACTTTTGTAACATAAAATGGAATTGGTGAGAGCTGCTATATTACAACAAATTTTTGTTTATCAACCTTTGTAAAAAAATATTAAATAAAGTTAACACTGGAAATAAATAAATAAATAAAATGAAACAAACATGTTATACGACTAATTACGTTCTATAATAAATCAAGTGTCTATGACAGATTGTTTATTTCATTATTAAAACGTGTTATTTTATATATTATTTCCAGTGTTAACTTTGATATTCGTATAAAAAAAAATAATTATTTTATATTTTTCACAAAGGTTTACAATGAAAACTATACTGATAAAAATATTATTGAATTTTAAATGATTGCCCTAGAATAGTAATTGAAAATAAGATTCATTTTTATCTCTCGCTATGAAAGGTATGAGATTCATGCTAAAAATCGCATATCCAGATTTTAGTAGATAAGCATGTTTTAGGGTCCCTATAATCCGATTATAACATTTTTACATGATGTCCGTGTGTGTGTGTGTGTGTGTGTGTGTGTGTATGGATTTTGTCTACGCTCTAATTCAAATATCATTCAAAAAATTCTGAAACCTTCTATTTCAATATGGAAAGAAACTATTAGATTTTGGTGTAAATTGGATAACCGAAAATAGCACTTTACTTGAAGCTCATAATGGTTTTTCTTTAAAAAATACCATTTTATGTCATTATGAAAATTAAAGATTATTGAATTTTTTACAGGTATACATTAATACTTTTCTATATATTTTACAGATAAATTTAAAAATTAAACTTTTTTATAAATCCTGTAGCTTAAAATAAACACAATTCCTTTGTTACACAGTTCATATTTCAAATGTATGTAACTGACAGGTAAATGTAAGTGTCAAAAAACTAATCACTTCAAATTAATAATAGTGACATTTTAAAAAGAAAATAGTAAATAAAGCAATAGTTATATGTAATGGAACATAATATAGTGTGTAGCATTAGTAAATACGTAGGTATGTATTTAAATTAATGAAAATTAAATAGTGGGAGGTTTTGTGCTGGCCACATCAGATTTTTTCATTTATAATACATGAAGGTAATGCTAGTTGAAATACTGAAGCAGAGAGTGTTTTTTATGTAAATTATATATGTATGATTATAACATTATTGTTAATGTTTTTAAAAATGTATGTATATAAATATAATAAAAACTAGAATAATACTACCTTTTTAGTTTGTGTTCTGTATTTTTTATGAAAACCCAACGTTTCGGCATCATAAACTGGTGCCTTCTTCAGGGGAAATTGATACATTTTTATGTCAATTTCCCCTGAAAAAGGCACCAGTTTATGGCGCCAAAACGTTGGGTTTTAATAAAAAATACAGAACACAAACTAAAAAGGTAGTATTATTCCAATTATTATGAGTTCTGAAAGATATTTTAAATAAATAAATAAATAAATATATCATCACGGCATATTACCCATTTCTGGGTGTGCCATTATCTACAACACATGTAGACATCGGTAATGATGATGATATATTTTACCGTGTGGGCGATTACCAGGCGTCACCTCACGGGCACTCACAGCTGGCGTGGAGAGTGCACCACAGGAGTCACTTTTGTGCCATTTAAAATTGGAAATATTTGGCGTCAGTCGGGATCGAACCCGGTTCCCCCAGGTTCACGACCAGACACTCAGGCACGCGGCCACGGGACCCCATAAAGATATTTTAATAATAAAAATTGACAGCAACACTATAAATAAATATTGTTGTTACAAGTTAAAAAGTTGTTCAATTTAATTCCTATTTTATTTTTTATTTTTGTTAGGACAGAGTCCAATTCTGTGCAAAACTTAAGAAACCAATGATAGTGTTTACGTTTTCATTTATAGCAGATAAAATTTAAGGTTTCTTTGTGAACGTAATTGAGTGATGTGTAAACGGTTTATTATGATCCCTCGACTTCTGGTGGCTTCTAATATAATCGTGGACATCATTGCTTAACTTTATAAATTCCACACTAGTCTCCTACCAACAATATAAAAACCATTGGTGATCTTTTAATGATTATCTTCCACCTATAATGCCAACTATTCAGCCATCGGTCTATCACGGTGACGTGTTCTTCTCTTCGTCGTAGTCTTCGGGTTGGCAGCCGCGACAGCGACATCTAGTGCGTTACGCAGAGTGATTTAATTGAATAGAAGTTGTCGCGATAGCGGTGACAAATGAGATTTTGAACGGTGTGTACACGGGTTAAACTCATGCGATTAGCACTGACTCCAGAATAGCGTGGCAAACGCTAAACGCGAACTGATATTTAGACGGAGCCGGGAGCCAGGGCTGGGGATTGATCCAAGGGGCTTGTTTGTATTATTCTTATCGAGGTAACACAACAGGTACAAGACGATGACAAAAAAATATAGAAGTATGGTAGAAATAAAATGGCAGAAGACTTACGTCATCAAAAAATATCCTTAAAGTAATGACGTCATATACTACTAAGTTTACATATGATACTAATTTATAAGGCGCGAGCAGTCATGTTACTTTGTTGGTCTTTCTTGACAAGTTTAGGTTAGTGTTCTGTGTTGACATGCAGATATGGGGACTTGTGACAGAATGACAGCTAATAATATAAATGACAAATGTCATCATTTTTCATTCCAAATTTCATGATATTTTCCAATTTCAGGTTGTTTATCTTCTTACTAATGATTCGAGTTTGCGCAGTTATGCGATTTTGGTCAGCTGTTTTGTTAAAAATTAACCTTGTAATTTGGCGTCATTTTCTGTTATATATATGATTGACGAATTTTCATCTGAAGAGTCGTATGAATCGGGGGAATTTTCTTCTAGTGATGAAGACAATCTGGAAATGTTTGGCGAAAATCCGAGGTCAAAGCATGAAAATTATTTAGAACAGTAATAGTAATCATGTACATACATACATGTCAAATGTCAATATTTTTCATTCCAAATTTCACGTGATTTATGTAACTCGCCAAGTAAAGTCCACGCACCTTACAACTTACAAAATCTTGATATTTTGAATTAAAATTTATGACATTTGTAAGTTATGTACATGATTACTAGCTGTCATTCTGAAGGGTGCCCATATCTGCTTGTCAAGATTTGCTTATTTGCTCCTCTCTAAAAATATATAGTTTAAAGATTGATAACAAGAGAAATATTTGAAAAAAAAAATACCTTTTGGACGGTTTTCAACGGAATTAATGGCCCACAATTCCCATTCGAAATAGTTCATGACAAGGTTAGTTTCTGAAATTGCTTTTTAAGCTTTAGGCATTATTATGAATGTAAACTGACAACCAAGTGACAATAGTAACAGGATAGATATTCGATCGATATAAAATTTAGGGTAAAACTACAATTAATTCAAATAATTTTAAATTGCGTAAAAGAAAAAGAGATTAACTTAAAAATACTTGTAAATTTCATTGATATATACGTTTCTTAATACTAGTATTTTCTTTCTTCTGTATTTAAAAATAAATAATTTTTACAAGTTATATTTCATTTTATAAAGTTTTTTTCAGATCTATGACGTAGGTCTTCTGCCATTTCTTTTCACTATAGTTTTAATGTTTGATTGACAGAAGCGATACTATGACGCATAGCGTACGTGAATATTCCGTCAACGTTAACGGTCTAAAATATCATTTTTCGTTTTAAAATGTCAATAAAATAAACAAGAATTGCGAAATAATTTTTCAGTACAAAAACGTGACAATACCACCCCGTCATTTTCTTATATATGTAACGGTAACTCCCATATCATTTTATACAGTTATGGAATGCCATTATCCAAGCAGTTAGCATTTATATTACATGTGACAAATGCAAGTAAAATGTGTTTACATTTGTTTTTTATAAACTACAATCAGTACTGTATAATTTTCTAATGCGTTTCATAATAAACATTCTATATTTGCTTCGCAATACGTCAATATTGAAAGTGTAAATAATTAAGTTTAAAAATGCGGTACTTTAGAACGCATTATGGTAAAAATGTTAAAATGTTGACATGTTTTATTCATGGAAACTTTGAAGTACTAGAGAAAAGTTCATGTATTTTTATTGAAATAAGGGACTTTATTTCACACTTTAAGAATTTTTAAAAACAAACAACTCTAAATCGTATTAAATTTTGCATTTTACATATGTGAAAACTCTTGAGATATCAGCAGGTTTTACGTTTTATTCCAAGACAAAATATCCTCTATATCTATAAGAAGTCCTACGCACAAGTTGAAAAAGTAATCATATTTTACATGTATGGTTTTTGAGTTGGTTTACCGCTTATTTCATATGTACATATCTTTACCAGAAAAATATTAAAACAATATAATATTTTACAAGTTTAAATAGATTTATGTTCCTCGATGGTGCGTATTTCCTTTTAAATATACCGTGTTTTATTCTAAGATTAAACAAACTTAAAATTTTAAAAATCTGTAGTGGTAGCACGCACTTTAGAATTCTATCAAAAAAGGCATTTGTTTTCGATTTTCGCCACGAAGTGAAAATTTGGTAGCATGCGTGTATCAAAATATTCGCATGCAAGTGTACGACTCGTGGCGAAAGTGTCAAAGTAATGTCATTATTTTGCCACAATTCTATTCAAAGCCAATTTATATATAATTTATACATTTATTATATACAACTGTCATGATATTTTTTATTTTAATAACATAAAATCCAATAATTTCCGAATCAAAAAACGAATATAGAATTCTAATGTGCATGCTACCAAGATTCGTAAAAGTAAAATCGTATTCGCCTGCTTTCTATGATAGAATTCTGAAGTGCGTGCTACCACTATTGTTGTGGCCAACACAATACCTCCCGCCATTTCCATATTAGGCTATATAAGTATTGTATTGCTCCTCGGTATCGAATCGTTGTTTTATAATAAAAAAATATAGAACTTTACACAAATATTGTTTTTTTATTGTATTTAACATGTCTTCTGCCCACATATAATTCTAATTATATCTATTTTTCTTTGTATGAGGAAGTTCCTAAATGTATATAAGCATTTTTACCTTTAATTTTAAATATTTAATTAATAAAACAATAAGAAAGATTAAATGTACTTCCCAGAAAAAGCTGTCAGAATGTCACTAAAACTGTTGATTTTTGACACTGACATCTGTAATTTACAAACTATATTATAAACATTTGAATTTGTCAAGTGGCTTCCTTGGTGCCTTAGCCTCTGCGATTAGATTATAGTGTCTTTATCTCTTAATCTATACAAGATATAATAAAATATTTAAGTGTATTAGATGGAGAATTTTATGTTCTTCAATATATGTAATAACAAAAATTTCCAAAAAATTATATTTAGAAGAATTTCTCTAAGAAACTACTATTTCTGGTTGTTCAATTGTTTCCAAAACCTTTTCAGCTCTTTCCAGGAATGTCAAATTGAGGAATTCATAGTTAAACAAGTAGTAAGTCCTATAGTTTTTAAGGAATCGTCCCAACAACATCCAGACATACACACATACACATACAGACATCATTTAAAAACTGTTATTTATTTATTTATTTAAGCACACTACCCAACAGGCGTAGCCTAATAAGAGGGTAGAAAAAAAAATACATAGAAATATACAACAATTGGAGGAACAAACAATATAATTAATTAATCGAACAGTTAAAGAGTTAAATTGCAGTTATGAAGTTTATAACAAAATTCACTAAATACAGAAATGAATATATCAACTTTATCCGAGTAAAGATTACTAAATTTACACATACGTGTTATCGGTGAACACATACGAACATTAGTTCTAGCAGCAGGAATATAGAATGTATAGGACGATCGGGTATTAGTCACTGGAGCAAAGAAATTCAAGAAATTTAGGCAAATAGGGTCATCAAAGATATTATGAACTAACTTAAAGACATATACCATAGTATTAAAACGTCTCCTGAAGAATAATGATTTAAAATTAAAAATATTAAGTAAAACTTCATAAGAAAGTTGATTATCGGGATATGACCTCATTATCTTAAAATAAATGTATCTCAAAAACTTTTTTTGTACGCACTCAATTAGTTTACCGTGAATTTCATAATGGGGATCCCAAATTAGTGAGCAGTACTCAAGTTTGGACCTTACTAGAGAGAAATAAAGTGAGAAAATTGCCTGAATATTAAGAAACGTAATATAATAGGATTGTAGGGATCTTAAATCGTACTTATTCACTAAAATCTGGATACCTATGCGAATTTTAGCATGAATCCAATACCTTTCTTAGCGAGATATAATAAATAAATATATTGTTTTCACTGTGACAACTATTTATTTTAGTGTTGCGTGTCTGTGGCAGTTTCCTACCCCCGTTTAAGTTGAGAAATAAATATTCTTCCCCTATTTTCGATCAAAATTACTATTTCCTGGCAACACGCCGAGTAAATAGACAGAATGAAAGCTTCAGTGTCAAACAAAGACTGTTAATAGACCTTATTTTCAACTTCATTCAAACAATATGAAGCGAATTATTCTTGATCCAAATCTACCAAATGATAGCAATTTATTTCAACAGAATTCAAGGGTGAGGCGATCATTTATTTGAAGAATAATGAAAGAGAAATTCAAACAGTAAGAAACTTTAAGAAAATATAGATTTTCTTCTTCGTAGAATTTAAATATAATAGCAATTTTCAACGTTAGTCTGTTATCGAAGAATCTCAAAGTCCAGTGTTAGAGACGACATAGTCATCTATACAGACGGCTCCAAAACAACCAAAGGAATCGGAGCTGGAATACATGGGGCAAACGGACTAAGACACAACCAATCGGTTGGACTTGAGACAAATGTAACAGTATTCCAAGCAAAAGTACACGCAATTTTAACCAGCGTGCAATTACTATTGGAGAAAAACTACCACAATAGAAGAATCTCCATAGTAACAGACAGCCAAGCCGCACTTAAGGCACTAAACTCGTGTGAGGTAGGCTGCATCCACAGATTGAATGCCTTAGGAGCGACGAATAAATTAAGATTGATATGGGTACCCGGGCATTCAGAAATTGAAGGAAACCGGGCAGCCGACCATCTTGCAAAAGATGGGACAAATATACCTTTTATAGGACCAGAACCTGCTTGCGGAATAACTGCGCAAACAGTTAAGCAAGAACTTAATACTTTGCTTTGGCAATGGCACAAACGGCATTGGACAGCCACATCAGGCCAAAGACATTCCTGAATGAGCCATCCAAGAAAAGAACAGACAACTTACTTGTAATGAGCAAGCAAGATGTCAGACTAATAACAGGACTGGTAACAGGACACTGTCAATTAAATAAACATTTGCATAGGTTGGGCCCCAAACAAGAACCAACATGCAGAGGATGAAACTCCTGAACACTTAATATGTCACTGCGAAGCATTTATGGCAAGCAGACATAGTCTTTTAGGAGCAAAGAAATTGCACACTGAGACACTAAAGGACATTAGTCTAAAGAAAATCCTGGAGTTTACAAAACATACAGGGCTCCTAGAATAGGAGGAAACACGGAGGGTACAATAGACCAGAACGGTCGCAGTACAGGGGCAAGAATGAACCACCTCCCGACAATAACAATAACAATAATAATCTTTGCGAAAAATTTTCATAAAAAAGGTTAAATACGAATATTTTATTTTTCGTAATACCAAACTGTTACTATGATATAACACAACTAAAAACAAAAGTGAAAATATTTTATTTTTTATAACAGTCGCTTACAATTAAGGATCAAGTATTCCTAGAAAAATAACAGCATCTTGATGGACCGTTGTCAAGGAGAATTTATAAATCAACAAAAAATTGTTCAGTATTATTATAATAATTGAAGTTTATGACATGTATGCCCGTATGCACCAACATCAAATAAATCTTTGAATAGCTTATTCATTGAATAAGAGAAAAATATCGCATCGATACCATAACACAAATGAAGGTATTTATTCTAGCTGTCATATTTTGATGCGATATTTTTCTCTTATTCAATGAATAAGCTATTTGAAGATTTATTTGATGTTGGTGAATACGGGCAGTAGACATTAAAATAATTACTACAATGATTATCCTCTTTGATAATAATTATTCTTGTCACTCCTTTCAGCTAATTATCTCCCAAAATTTGCCTAATTACCTTCTTAACATACATGAAACTTTAATACCAACCTCGTATTAAATTCCATCTGAAATTCCCCCAAACTCAATAATAGAAACATGGAACACTCATTTGACATTTGAGATGTGTAAGGTATACACGGAAATTCTACCCCTTGAAATATATATTGTGCAAACCATTTTAAATTGAACAAGGGTTGTACATGATAACTAGGGGAGACATAGAAAAACCAGAAATAGAATTTGTTGGAAAAGGAAATTAAGAAGATATCTTCGTTTGACAAATATGTATGCAGATGATTTAAAATTGTTCTTTCGAATTTCTACAGTTGCTGACTGCGTAAAATTACAGAGTAATTTAAATATTATCCACAAATGGTGTGTCGACAATAATCTTTTGTTAAATATTGAAAAATGTAATATCATGTCATTCACAAAAAAATCGGAGCCTATTATCTTTGATTATTCAATTGGATCTACTATTTTGAACAGAGCGCCCATTTTCAAAGACTTGGGTGTTATATTCGATCCTAAACTGACATTTACATCGCACACGGACGCAGTTGTTAAAACTGCTTACAGGTGCTCAGGTTTTATACTTAGAAATGAACAACAATTCAATAAATATACTTTGAGGTTGTTATTTATATTTTTAGTAAGACCCCATCTAAAATACTGCTCAATAATATGGAATCCCATTTATGACCAACAAAAGCAATCCATTGAAAAAAACCAAAGATTATTTTTAAAATCTGCTACATATATAACTGAAGGGTCATATCTAATTAGAAATATTTAACAAGAAGTACTTGTCGATTCCTTCGATTTACAACTACTACACCAGCGACGTAGTACTAATGCTGTAATTTTATTATTTAAAATTATCAATTGCCTCATTGACTGTCCAGCCATTTTAAGTAAAGTTCCGATTCAAGTTCCAAGATTATCATCTAGAAATAACAACATGTCATTTTATTATCCAGCTCCCAGGTCCAACTCTTTGGTTAAATCATCTCTTCATTTTATGTTTATTAGTTACAATATTATTGAGCCTTACATTGATTTATTTCACAACAATATTAAAGACATAAAAAACTGTTCAACTTATTTCATTTGAATGTATCTTGTACTTTCATAGTTTTTCCTTACCCTGTAATTGGGCATTCGCCTGTAGGGTATTGTATCAAATAAATAAATAAATAAATAAATAAATAAATAAATAAATAAATAAATAAATAAATAAATAAATAAACAATAAACAATTGCTGTTGTTATGTAGGCAATATTTCAAAGCCTACTAGGTTAGCGATAAATATTGTACAACTCTGTATTTCTCTATTTAACCCTCCTGTGGTGCACTCTCCACGCCAGCAATGAGTGCCCGTGAGGTGACGTCCGGTAAGCGCCCGCACGGTACAAATATGTCATCATCATTACCGATATCTGCGATAAAGCAGATTGTGGCACACTCAGAAATGGGTAATATGCCGTGATGATTATATTTATTATATTTATTTTCTCTCTATTTCTCAGATGTCACTGTTGCAGATAGTTTTGAAATTTAATTCCATTGCGACCTAAATTTAAAATGTGTTTGTTTTAGTTGTCACAGAGCATTATATTTGTTTTTCATATTTCATATAAAATTTTAATGCACTTTCCAGGTTTAAATAATAAATTAAAAACTGTTTCATTTAAAATAACAATAAACGCATGAAGATTGTTTGGAAATTTTTAATAAAAATAATTGATTGTTGTTGTGCTATTTTTTTATTGTATATACAAAATACTTAATCCTTTCATAACCTATAAATTTTGAATAGAATACATACATAATGAAAACGTTATAAATGTTAACTAATATTTTTTGGGTTAGGTTTTTTATATTTATGATACAGGGTGCGTTCTATTAAATCTACAAGTAAAATTATTTAAATTAATAAAGATTCAATGATAGCTCAATTTTTACCTTCCGTCACCTTTGGGTAAGGAAGGTATTGTCTTTAGTTAAAAAAATCGGTGATGAGTTTTTAATGATGTGTGCGTATGTGTGTGTGTGTGTGTGTGTGTGTGTCCGTGTGTGACAAATTTTTCTCCGACGATAACTCTAAAAAATATATTTCTTTCGTATTCCTCTTCTTTACATCCATTTGAAGAGCTGATTAGATTTTGGTTATAATTAGTCAACCGGAAGTTTTCTTACTTGAAGTTTTAACAGTTTTTCTTAAAAAAACGCAGTTAAATAGTATTTTTTCACATTTTATTTTTTATATATTAAAGGAAATTCTCTTCTCTATACGGTTTGATTATATATTTTCATTCATATTCAATAGATATAATGTTAAAGAATTATAAACATATTAACTTTTAAAAATTAGTCAGCTTTGCTTTTTATCATGGAAACAGTGATATATTCAAAAAATTCTAATTGACAGATGTCAGTGTCAAGTGCAAAACCAAAGATTGAAAGTGTAGAATCAGGATGTGGTATGGTGTTCCTCGCAAGTGACATGCAGTTGCAGCCTCGTCTTATGATTGAAACTTCCAATGCGGGGAGCACGAGGAAGGCCAAAGAGATGGAAGGATTGTATCGTAGAAGACTTGAAAGAGGAAGAACTGTGTGAAGAAGATGCGTTGGACAGGAATGAGTGGAACAGAAGAGTAAGAAACAGCGACCCCTAATAAAATAGGGAAAGCTGAACAAGAAAGAGGAAGTGTCAAGTGCATTTACATAATGTATGTTCATTAATTATAATTTTATTGGATTTATAGAATCTTTTCAAATAAACTTTTGGTAAGGAATTTGCAAAAAATAGTATGTGTTTGTGTTACAATTTTACGTGATATATAGAATCTTTTCCAAGGAAATTTTGGTATGGGATTTGTACAAAATACATCGAATATCGAATTGACGGAAGGTCTTACGCTGGCCACAACAGATTTTTTATTTTTAAAATTAGTTGTCTTTTACATTTCTACCATTTTTGAAGCAGTAAATATGAAATTGGAAAATACGCACAAAACAGCCACACCTTATCCGGGATTCGAACCCAGAACTCTTCGGAGTCAGCTAAGTTCCTCACTACACCACCGAGATCGGTACCACAAACTAATATATTTTAAATATTCTCAATTTGTCAGTTTTCTACAATCTTCCTTCATTCCTCCCCTGTTCTTGTCAAGTAAATTTGTTCAAAGCCAACCCTGTTCTTATCAGATATCAGTAAATTCACTTTTCTTCGGGGAAGTCCATCACAGAAACTATATTCACAAGGAATATGATAGTGCCTCTTGCTCTCTCTATGTATATACTCTCAATATCTCCTGTTTCCTGTTCTTGAAGCAAAGAGAGGAGAACAAGAACAAGAACAAGATAACAGGGGGAAACACAGGGGCACACTAAGTAATAATTTCTAAATCTTCACCGAAAGTATTAGGTATTTTTTAGGGTAACAATATTTTTTTTTATTAATAACGAAATGAATAGAAAGTTATATTTGTAACTCTTGAACAAAATAATAATAATCTGTTGTGGCCAGCACAAGACCTCTCGCCATATCCATATTAAGCTATACAGGTGTCTCTCAAGTAGGGGGACATGGCTTAATCACAGATTCCTGAGGCTAAAATAAAACGATTTAATCAAACTTGCTTCTATCGGAAAGTGTAACATTTAGCCAGTATTCTGCTCTAAAGTTCTTTGAAAAAGAAAAAAAATGTTGGTTGTAATAACCGGACGCTTTATTCGATTTGGATGAAATTTGGTATGACAGTTTATATGGTTATGTCATCTTTTAAGATGATACTTGTTATTATTAGTGAACTACTAATGTTTGAAACTTAGGTGTCCCAACATTGATTAGACCGTAACTTTTTAATGGCCACGCCGATAACGTGAAATTATTTATTTTCAGAAAGATATATTCATACATAAACTTTTCTCTCTATGTGTAATTTGTGATGTCTGTTACGGTTCACACAGAAAAAAATAAAACCTAAGTGACTGCACCGTGAATTTTTTAAAATAAATTTAATCTAGCAGTCTATCCAAATGTCAAACAACTAATTTTTGTGTGACGTTCAAGATTTTTCGTAATAACATAAAATTTAAACATTTAGGAATAATAAAATTCTTCTCTTTATGACATACTGAACAACTTTTTTATTGATTTATAAAATCTCCGTGACAACGATCCATCAAGATGCTGTTATTTTTCTAGGAACACTTGATCCTTTATTATAGGCGACAGTCATTTTTATCTCTTCACTTTTGTTTTTAGTCCTGTTTATATCATAGTAAGAGTATGGTATTACAAAAAATATAAAACAATATAATTATTATTCTTTATGGATATGTACGAGTACCAATAATCTTTTCTAAAAAATATCTTTCGAAAAAAGTAATTCCTTCTTGTATTCCTTTTTCTTTCCAATGGTTTTCTATATTCAGCTACCTTGAAAATACAAAGCACCACGTAGACAAAGCTGAAAAGAAACCATTTAAATCCAACCCTGTTGAAAATACTATCCATGGAACACTAGATCTCAACTAAAATGTCTCAGAGGCCCCAAGATATCTGCAGTTGCAGCCTTATCACATTGCAAACAACATTGTGGAGGTACTTTCACGGATATATGATACTGACAACGCATGGAATGCAATAGGAGCTAAAGGAAAATATCTTTACATTTTACGGGTTCGAAAATGCAATTTGTTTTTATGTTAAGGAAAACTCATTATCGACTTCTTTCTCTATATTATGTTGATTAATTTGTATGGTTAGTACATACTTGGATAGGTTACTCATCAAAAATTATAGGTAACATTTTATATGATGTACCATTTTGAAGATATACAAATAAATAAATACAGGACATGTCTATTTTCAGCGCTAAAGCGATTTTAATATTTTATTTCAGTCATCCCGTGAGTATTTTTTAACGTGAAACATTTTGACATTTGATAAGACGTCAATACAGGTTAATTTTGTTTAAATAATTATACTTGCATTCTAAATTAAAATTAGTTGTAGAAAAAATATACAGGGTGTCTCAGGACGAGCTTACGCTATCTATATTTTAAATACTATTTAATATAATTTAACGAAATTTGGTATCTAGGGATTATCCAACATGCCCGTTTTAACTAAAATATTTTCAAAGCAGTAGCACTTCCGGTTTGACCGGAAATTGACCTCAACTTTCTTATTTTAAATGGAATATGCTATATTTTATTTTACCATTGAATGCAGCGGAAAATTTTACATATGAAGCAATAAAAACATTTTACTCATGATCAACTACTTCCGGCGTTATTCAACTTTTTTTGATTTTTTGTGTGAAATCCGGCACATTTTCAAAACTCTGTATATCGGGAACGAGATCGAATTTTTATAATCTGAAAGCCTTTTATAAAGGAGACTTTAAGCTACAGTATCCATAGAGGAATCCTCGATTATTTATAAAAATGTGACGGGTACGTTACACCAAAATTACAGTTGACAAACTTCAAAAAAGACATTTTTTTAAATGGAACCCCCCTTTTTTATTACATAAATGTGTACTACGACAAAAAATAAGGGTACTTTATGTAACATGTCCTATGTTGAAAGTTGATAGAATTTCAGTAAATTAGAAAAACATGTAATCTGGGTATAATTATTTTATTATGGCAAATACATTGCTGTCAATCAAATATCAAGTCGTAACCATGGATATGACAAACCCAATGTTTCGCGTTAAAAAATACTCACGGTATACAACTCATACTTTTAACAAACAATTGAAGATAATCTTTTGTTTTTCCTTATTCATACGAATATTAATTGATTAATCTATTGTACAGTAATAACTGTGTATTACTGAAAGTATCTCCCTTGATATACCCCCATCAACAAAGCCATTCTATTCATTGTCTTATCAACATCAAATTCTTGTCGTTTCATTCCCATGTTATTCACTACTATTAGCACCATTCAAAAAGAATAACTGCATGTGCAACAGTTACAGATAAGAGCAATCTATGGACTTTTTATCTAGGAATAAATTCATAGACATTCATAGAATTAGGGGCTTAGTATTGGGCTATCGTTCAGGGATTATAGATAACAATGTAGATAATAGATCAATAGGCAAACTCACCTCTGATTTGCCCTTCGAAACGCAGTTGGCAACATTGCTGGGTTCCAGGTTCAGGGCGTCTCTCTGAAAAAAGAAGGAAAAATTAGAAATATTAAACATGTTATTTGTAAAACACATATCAATCAAACATTTTATTTAAAAGTTAAATAAAATGGGGCCCTGCATTCTTATTTTTATTATATTAAATGAAAGTTAGATTAATTTTGAAGCAATTCGTAGAATTAAAGTCATAGTTGTTTTTAGTAATTTGGTTTTCTTTTGATATTTCGATATTTTCAACATTTATTCACATAGTTGTTCAAATACCTTAAAAATGCGACCACTTACGTAACATTCTCTTTACAATCAAATAATATTACTACCCATTTTTGAATTATTGCCCCAAAAGTCAATATACCCCACATTTATATAAAAACTTCAAAATTTTCAAAAATCTAATTTTTATGTATCTAGATACTTCTCAACTCGCTGATTCCAAATTTTGAAACCGCAGGTGGATATCTCTTTTCGTTCTCGAGATATTTAGATTTAAAATTTTGTTCAAAACTGCCCATTTTTGGGTCTTAACCCAAAAATGGGTCGAGATACGTATTTGGCGACAACACCATTCGATTCTACGGGCAAAATTACATAAGTAGACCAATTTTCAGAATTTTTGAACACCGCATACAATCTCTAAAGCAAAATAACTGAAAATGGCCAAAAATCGCAAAAATCTTAAGGGGTACCCCTTACGATTTTTTCAGATTTTGGCCATTTTCAAACTTTTATTCATAAAAATTGAACCGGTTGGACAAAAATTATGAAAATTGGTACACTTATATAATTTTGCCCGTAGAATCGAATGGTGATGTCGCCAAATTCATATCTCGGCCCATTTTTGGGTTATTACCCAAAAATGGGCAGTTATGAGCAAAACTTTGAATCTAAATATCTCGAGAACGAAACGAGATATCGACCTGCGGTTTCAAAATTTGGAATCAGCACATTGAGAAGTATCTAGATACATAAAAATTAGATTTTTGAAAATTTTGAAGTTTTTATCTAAATGTGGGGTATATTGACTTTTGGGGCAATAATTCAAAAATAGGTCGAGATATAAACTTGGTAGTAATATTATTTGATTGTAAAGAGAATGTTACGTAAATGTACGCATTTTTAAAGTATTTAATATTATATTGTTTTAAGTTTAGAGTATTACCATTCGATTAAAAATCCACTTCCTGGAATGTTATATTGTTTTGCAATAAAGCTTCGTTCTAGTAAAACATTGTCGTGTGTAATGCACCCCTAAACAACCCCTGCATATTGATGCAGTGAAGATGAACTGCGCGTAAAACATTTGTAACTTTTCCCTTTCGTTTATTCGTCACGATATTAATCACATTGTCAACATGTACATGTGTATGTTGCCATGTTTTCATTCGTCAAGCAATTACAATGCGCGAATTCCATTTCAGACGACGAATGTATATTTTTTAAACTGTGTATAGTATTCGGTACTGAACAAAACAAAATGTAACATTTCTGTAAAGCTTATTTTTCAGATGTCTAAGTTATGCTACCCGGTCGGATAAAAAAATTACTTACGGGGCTTGTATAGTAAATAATGGGGTTATTTCACATTTTCTGATTTATTTTTTTCTTGAAAGAATAGGCTAAATTAAAAATAAGCAGTGCTGTAGTCGTAAAATTAGCAGAGGGTATACGCTGAAAATATATTTGTAAACATAGGGTATACGCGGGGGGGGGGGGGGGGGGGTCAATAATTAAGAAGAAAAAAATACGCAGGGGGAGAGCAATAATTTAAAAAAAATGGCGCCGCAGGCGAATTTTTTTTTCATTCAATGTCAAATGCCTTATAATTGAAAACAACAACACAACATGCGCGCGACTATTATACATTGTGACTTAATACGAAGTTAATGTCATCTTTTAAATTTTCAACTAAAATTCAAAATACAAAAACTATAAACACAAAGAAAAAAATAAAATCGAATCGTACATTTTGCGAAAACTGAAAACAGTATACGGCTTCTATTTAACAAAAATCAAAATTAAAATTTCAATAATAGATGGCTACGCCAATCAAATAAAGTACATTTTATAAACAAAAAGATAATTTCAATATAATTTCTAAAAAAATGATATTAATTGTGGGATAAAATTTTCACCTAAAAAATCCAGAGGGTATACGGCGTATACCCGCGTGTACCCTCGACTACACCCCTGAAAATAAGCACGTTTTAAAGTCACTAAAATCCAATTTTAACATTTTTACAATGATGTGTGTGTGTGTGTGTGTGTGTGTGTGTGTGTGTATGTCTGGATGTTGGAGGCACGGTCTCTCAAATTTTAAAACAGTAAAGATCAACTTAACTACGTATTCCTTAATCTGACATTAATGGGAAGAATTGAAAAGGTCTTGGTAACAATTGGACAACCGGAAGTAGTAGTTTCTTAAAAAAATCTTCTAAATATTATTTTTTGGAAATTTATGTTATTAAAAAATATTAAAGAATATAAAATTCTCTGTCCAAAAGATTGAACCTTTTTTTATATGTTTTATAGATTTAGAGATAGAGAATTATAAATATATAAAATAATCAATTGGATAATGAATCAAACAACCCATGGAAACCAGTTGAAAAATTAAAATGTTTGTAATTGACATAAATGTTCAATGTCAAAAATTCAGAAACATTACTGAAGGCTTTTTCTGGGAAGTATACTTAATATTTCTTATTTTATCATTAATAAAATATTTAAAATTATAGATATAGCTGCCGCACGTTAAGTTGACACGGTCCTTGATGCGGAAAACCTAAAATTTATACTTGGACAAGTCGAGATGTAATAGTATTTATAATATGTTTTTGTAACGAGAAAAAGACTCCGTCAACATCTAAAATTGGTTTATAAAGAAAAGGGATTCATTTATAAGCCAAAGTATGTACATTATCGGTGTCAACTAAACACGCGCTTGCTATAGATATATTTCATTATATACGCTTCAGAAATACCGCCAATCTCGTCAATGAATTGGAAGAACCTCGAACATTTAGAAAAGTAGGAGGAAACTTGTTCATAGAATGAATTGAAAAATAAAACATAGATGTAATTAGAATTTTTTATATGTACCAGAAATGTTATAGTAATTTACGTTACAAGACCTGAAAGTGATACTTTACTGGGTGAGCAAGCATATTCCAGAGCGAGCCGTAGGCGAGCTTTGGAAGCTTGTGAGCCCAGTATAGATACTTTCAGGTCATGTTGGGTACAATATTTTTTTTGCGATCCTGAAAAAAGAATAAAAAAGTATTATTTTATTTTTTACTGATCTCCATGGAAACGTTTAGCTTTACAGTACTTTCCGATCCCTTATAGACAACTTTCCGAGCTAGCTCAGCAAAGAAGGACTTTCCGGTCTAAATAGTGATGAGAAAGAGCTCATTTTCTGGGCAATCGCGAAAAAAAATATAGTACTTATATAGCGTAATATGAAAATGGCCAGAGGTACAGATTTTTTTTAAATTACCCCATTGTAGTAATTCTAGTTTGCATTTTGTTCAACGTTCGTGAACGCAATGACCCCCTCCTAATTTCCACTCCTGTAGTGGTTCGTCCTGAACCCTTTTTAATTTCACGTGAAACATAAAAAATCTCGTCAATTCCTAAACCTCTTTATATTAATGCCCGCTTTAAAATTGTTTATGTCTTGCAACCTAAATGCGTTTTAAAAATTCAACACTCGCTACCTTGTATTTTTTATCGATGGGGTAAGTATGCAATATCCTCTTCCTCTCCGCAACTAATATTTCTAGCAAGGGGTTCTAATTAAAAAAGTCACCCTCTTAGCAGTCGCGTCACGGGGCTACGAACTCGCAGAATAAATAAGGGATGATTTGTAGCACAGCACCCCTAGATGATCTTAAGGGTGGTACAAGGATAAGGGTAGGTGAGCTTGTTTAAATGTCTGTTTATAAGATTTAATTTTTACGAATATTAGGGAGGTTCTTTAAGGGATGAAAATATTAGCAAGGGATAATTTACTCAAGTTTTTTAATAGTTACACGATAGAAGGGAAGAACAACCCTCAAGAAATGCAGGATTAAACATGCCAACTTAAAAAATACACTACTGTTCAAAGGTTTCATCACCTGCATTTTCCTGATAAATTTCGGGAATAATTTAATTGAGACCCAACATTTTCTGGCAATTTTAAGTATCGGTTAATAAAAGTAAAGGTATACAGGTGTCTCTTAAATAGGGGGACATGGCTTAATCACAGATTTCTGAAGCTAAAATAAGACGATTTAACTAAAATTGCTTCTAGCGGAAAGTGTACCATTTAGCCAGTATTCTGATTCAGAGTTCTCCGAAAAATAAAAAATTAATTTTGCTTTTAGTAACA
The DNA here is from genome assembly GCA_943142095.1 of Ophonus ardosiacus. NCBI lineage: Eukaryota > Metazoa > Arthropoda > Insecta > Coleoptera > Carabidae > Ophonus > Ophonus ardosiacus. The sequence goes on from OW964834.1 coordinate 904,341, forward strand.
GAACGCTTTGTTCGATTTGGATGCAATTTAGTATGAAAGTTCGTATTTTTGAAGATGATACTTGTTATTATTAGTGAAGCATTAGTATATGAAATTTAGGTGTCCCAACATTGATTAGACCGTAACTTTTTAATGGCTACGCCGATAAATTAAAATTTTTTTTTTTCGGAAAGACACATTCAATAGTAAACTTTTCTCTCTCTCTGTTTAATTTGTGATATCTGTTACGGTTCAGACAGAGAAAAATAAAACCTGAGTGACTGCATCGTGATTTTTTTAAAAATAAATTTAATCTAGTAGTCTTTATTGTTTTACACGTCCCTTAATTTTGTAAACTAATATTTGATACTTTAATAACAAGTGCTTATTGACAGCTGAGCTGTTTGATTTATAGTGCTGCAAACATAGCATACTTAAATCGAATCATCCTGTACATCTAATATTTATGTATGATGGAAAATATGTTATTTTTCAAAACCTTAATTTCATTAGAATTAATACAATCTGCTTAACACGGTTTCATTATTTATTTATTGTTATTAAAATATGTTTTTGTTTGACGAATATGCATGATGATGTACAAAAATAAATTATTTGATATTTAAAGGTTATTTACGTCATGCTATTATCGTAGAATTGAAAATTGTACCATTATATTCAATTTTTATTAGTAAAAGTTGCTGAAAAATTATATTTAATGAATTTTTTACAAGAAAAACTGTTAAAAGCTTGTATAAGTGATACTTCCGGTTATCCTATATACACTAAAAACTAATATTAGTATTTGAGTCCACACGATTCACACAGACAAACACACACACACACACACACACGCACACTTACATATCTACAGACATCATTGTAAAATTGTTAAAATCGGATTCTGTGGACATCAAAACGTCCTTATTCATTAAAATTTCTATATGCGATTTTTAGCACGATTCTCCCTGACCTAGGGTAGCGGGAGGTAAAAATGAAATAAATGACTTTTGAACGTTAGGTCATGTTCAGGTATATTTAGAAAATTTTGTTTATTTTATTCTTTACACGTTTTGACTGCAATTCTTTTGGAATTGACTGGAGGTAAGATATTGGTCTCTTTAATTTTTTTATTGCTTTCCTTGTATTTATAAATCACGCGTCCCAAATTTTGTTAAGATTGCTGTACTCCAATATATGATAATCATAAAATAAGTAAATGAGTTAGTAGTAATATTTCAAAAACTCTCTAACTATGATTGTTCCTATTTCATGTTTTTTGTCTTGTCTTTGTCTGTTCAGTGTTGCCAACCCAGTGAGGATAGAGTGGCGTGAAACTGCTCGCAGTTGGCAGCTCTGTTTGTGTTTATTATGTACGCCATGCTGCGAGGAGTGTTTTTGTTCAAAGCGCAATTCATGTCGCTCTTGCTGCTAAATTAATTCGGTGATAAGTTAGGAACCTTCATTGGCATGTTGTACCACCAAGAAAACACAATGGCAATAATAATATTGTTTTGCCAACACTTTTTATACTTTACTGTAATATTCTTCATAATTTGTTTTTATTCTTCTCGGAAAATATTTGTCTACGAACAATGCCGTCACGAAATAAAATGTTATATTAGAAAGTCAGAAATAAAGAAATATAATTTATTTTTTCTATAGTCTATATGCAAAGGCATTTGTCAACGCAAAATATCACTTTGTCTCTCATGCTCAACAAAACGCCGTACTGCTGTGTAAGGGGATACAGAAATAAAATAGAGCATTTATTTATAAAAACGAAAGCAAAAATGTTTAGATTAAATTGAAGCAATAGCTCAAGAAGAATGGAAAATTACGATAAATTAAAATTAAAAAATCTGTTGTGGCCAGCCATTTCTATTTTATGTTATTGTTTTTTATTGTATTTAATATGTCTTCTGCACACATACAATTCTAATTATATCTATTTTTCATTGTATGAGGAAGATCCTAAATGTAAGAGATTCTTCCAATTCATTAACAAGATAGGCGGTATTTCTGATGGATACATGCATTTTACCTACAATTTTAAATATTTAATTAATAAAACAATAAGAAATATTAAATGTACTTCCCAGAAAAAGCTTTCAGAATGTCACTAAAACCGTTGATTTTTGACACTGACATCTTTCATTTACAAACTATGTTATAAACATTACTATGCTATAAACATTTGAATTTGTCAACTGGTTTCATTAATGCCTTAGCCTCTCCGATGTATTACATTAGATTATTCTATATATTATAGTGTCTTTATCTCTAAATCTATACAAGATATAATAAAAATTTTAAGTGTATAAGATGGAGAATTTTATGTTCTTCAATATTTGTAGAAGCAAAAATTTCCAAAAAATTATATTTAGAAGAATTTTTTAAGAAACTATTACTTCCGGTTGTCCAATTATTACCAAAATCTAATCAGTTCTTCCCAGGAACGTCAGATTGAGGAAACAGCAGTTAAAATTTTTTTTAAGTTTTATAGTAGGTATTTGAGAAACTATGGTTCCAATATATACACATACATACTCGGACATCATCGTAAAAATGTTATAATCGGATTCTAAGGACCTTGAAACCTTCTTATCTACTAAAATCTGGATATGCGATTTTTAGCATGATTCCAATACCTCTCTTAGTGAGAGGTAAAAATGCGATTGTAGAAAAAAAAACTTGTGTGTGTTTCAGCGCAAATGGACACTGTCGATATCGAAAGAATGCCGCGCAACTTAAAACAATCGACAATATCCTATTTTGCGCTCTTAATACACAAACAGCTATTTTAACAAAGAAACAGTGATTTAACGTGCTCAGTTGATGTGTGAAGAATACATTTTGATTAAAAAATTAAATTCTTACTTTTTTACCTTCAAAACTATAAATTTTAAACTTTTACAATTATATCCCTGAAAACATTCTTTTCTCGATTCGTTTCTCCTAATGAAAATTCTCTTTAGAGAAATCAATTCTACCATAAATCACCCTAGGTAAATTAACTGGCACCCTATTCGTTCCCCTAAAGTTGAGGGTAGACCAGGCGTCAGTTGAACTATTCCAAGGTTTGTTAGTCGCTGTAAAAAATGACAGACATTAAGGAATAAATGTTTTATTGCAATGTTCCGCGTTTTGGTTTCGCATTTCGTGTTTTGCATATGACAAGGGATAGAGAATAGATGAGCGGTTTCCAGCCCCTAAATAAGGGAGGATGACAAGAATGATTGACAGCAAGGGAGACAAGACAAGAATTAAATCGTATAAAAACAGGAACAGCGCGATTTATATTGTGTTCTCCCAAGTGGTTACCTATCCAGATTATAACTACGCTCATTCTTTTTTGACTTCTTGAGTCGATGTATTCACTGAATGTGAAAGTTGTTCTTCCTAGACTTCTTATGGCCGTTTGCAACGCATTTAAGTATAACTTAACATTAAGTAGAACTTAAATTTTAAAAATGTTTTGCACCGTTTGCTAATTTATAGTTAAGGTGTACTCACACAACCAATCGGTTGGACTTGGGACAAATGCAACAGTATTCCAAGCAGAAGTACACGCAATTTTAACCAACGTGCAATTACTATTGGAGAAAAACTACCACAATAGAAGAATCTCCATAGTAACAGACAGCCAAGCCGCACTTAAGGCACTAAACTCGTGTGAGGTAGGCTGCATCCACAGATTGAATGCCTTAGGAGCGACGAATAAATTAAGATTGATATTGGTACCCGGGCATTCAGAAATTGAAGGAAACCAGGCAGCCGACCATCTTGCAAAAGATGGGACAAATATACCTTTTATAGGACCAGAACCTGCTTGCGGAATAACTGCGCAAACAGTTAAGCAAGAAATTAATACTTTGCTTTGGCAATGGCACAAACGGCATTGGACAGCCACATCAGGCCAAAGACATTCCAAGCTCTTCCTGAATGAGCCATCCAAGAAAAGAACAGACAACTTACTTGTAATGAGCAAGCAAGATGTCAGACTAATAACAAGACTGGTAACAGGACACTGTCACATTTGCATAGGTTGGGCCTCAAACAAGAACCAACATGCAGAGGATGTGGAGAAGAGGATGAAACCCCTGAACACTTAATATGTTACTGCGAAGCATTTATGGCAAGCAGACATAGTCTTTTAGGAGCAAAGAAATTGCATACTGAGACACTAAAGGACATTAGTCTAAAGAAAATCCTGGAGATTACAAAACATACAGGGCTCCTAGAATAGGAGGAAACACGGAGGGTACAATAGACCAGAAAGGTCGCAATACAAGGGTAAGAATGAAACACCTCCCGACAATAATAATAATACTTTAAGCTTCAGATTTCTGTGCCTTAAGGTGCACTTAACCTTTAAGATCAAGTTGGATGTGATTGATTTCTTATGATGATGAATTTTAATTTTAATTGAAGTTTTAAAGGAGAATCCAAATATTAAACGATCTGTCAATTTTAATACCAGATTCTCCAATTATGAGTACTTTGCGCTAGCGTACACCTACCAAAGTGCACAAATTTTATTACATAGTTCTAGAAAGTTCCTTGAAAAATTGTAAATTGCACTTGACACATCCTCCTTCTTCAGCTTTTCCCTATTTTATTAGGGTCACTGTTTCTTACACTTCTCTTCTACTCATTCCTGTCCAACGCATCTTCTTCACACAGTTCTTCCTCTCTCAAATCTTCAGCGATACATTTTTTGTTTACGAATTTTAAACAGAAAATTATTGGTAGGTACATAGTAATGTAGACAATAATGTCAAAGTATATTTTAAAATAATTCCAATAAATAATCACAAATCTTTTACAGCCCGATTCACAAAAAAGTTTAAGCTAATCCTCATTTTTGGATTAGTGAATTCTACTCTAAATTTGACAGTTTATATCTTAAAATATAGTCCAATCTATTCCTAGTATCTATCTTTATTGATAATATCATGAAAATTAAATTTTAAACACCGGAATAGAATAGAATTCACTAATCCAAAAATGAGGATTAGCTTAAACTTTTTTGTGAATCGGGCTGTTAAAGTTTATTTATTAAATTGTAATAAAAGTATTTATATATAATAACCAAACTGTTATTTTCACATTCAGATCAACTAATTTAAAATATGTTCCTTTAAAAATTACTTATTTGTATTTTGTTCTTTATGTAGGATTCATTGTTGGGTAAATAAAATTAATTGAAAAAAATTGCCTAGACTTCTAATAGTTTCTGTGAACAGTTCACAATTCCCATTACATGTATCTCGTGCCTCAAATTGAAAATAAATTTTAAAACTCATGTCGCAAATAATTCTTTCTCAGAAAAAAGTAAAACTTTGGTATTTACATATTGTATATCACATGAAAGCCACACATTCCTATTATTACGGTGTTTATGTGCAGTTTTACTCGGGATACTAATGCATTATACCCGGATTCTTCAAAGAGTATCACTGTAAATTATAGGAGAGGATTTGTGGAAACGCTAGCTTAGTATACGAAGGAATTATTTCATAATCTGGCGTTGAAAGAGATTCATATCACAAGAGAACTAATTAACATGAGAGTTTTTATAGTATTATGCAGATTATGATATTAAAACAAAGGGAATTTATAAAATTGTTGTTACGGCTTTCAGGAGAAAATATCGAATTATACACTAGTTTGTTTTTAATTACTGCAGTAAATACTAATTTTTGCATAATAAATATCTACTTATACCGTATTTTTTAACGTGAAACATTGGGTTTGTCATATCCATGGTTACGGCCTGATATTTGATTGATAGCAATGTATTTGCCCGTTCCATTATAAGACATAAGACCTGTTTAACTATGAATTTCTCAATCTGACATTTCTGGGAAGAGCTGAAAAGGTTTTGGTAACAATTGAACAACCGGAAGTAGTAGTTTTTTAATATAATAATAATATATAGAATATCGGGATATAATAAGTCGAGTAGGCGAAACTACACTAAGGAAACCAGTTGACAAATTAAAATGTCTATAACATAGTTTGTAAATGACATATATCAATGTCAGTATCAAAAATCAACAGTTTTACTGACATTCTGATAGCTTTTTCTGGGAAGTATATTCAATCTTTCATATTGTTTTATTAATTAAATATTTAAAATTATAGGTAAAATGCATATATCCATCAGAAATACCGCCAATCTTGTTAATGAATTGGAAGAATCTCCGACATTTAGAAACTTCCTCATACAATGAAAAATAGATATAATTAGAAATGTATGTGTGCAAAAGACATGCTAAATACAACAAAAAACAATATTTGGGTAAAGTTCTGTAATTTTTTTGTTATAAAACGACGCTTCGATAGCAAAGTGCAATACAATACTTATATAGCCTAATATGGAAATGGCGAGAGGTTTTGTGCTGGCCACAACAGATTTTTTTTATGAAATGCCCAGTCGTTTTATGTCAAAATGTATTTTAATGACAAAACCGTTGCTATGCAGTAACGGTTGCTATGTTGTAAACAAACCTATTACTGTACGATTTAGAGTATATTAAAATAGTACATTACTGTACAAAATACGAAAAAATATATTATTTTTATCAACCTTAATTTCATTAGAATTAATACAATCTCCTTAACACAGTTTCATTATTAATTTTAATGTAATTGCTTCTTGAGAGTGACATTTGTTTAAATATGTCAAAATTGTTATTAAAATATTATGTTTTTGTTTGACGCATAGGTAAGATGATGTGCAAAAATAAATTATTTTAAAATTTTATATTTAAAGTTATTACCTAAATGTAATTGAAGATTGTACCATTACATTAAATTATAAATAGTAAAAGTTATTGAAAAATTACATTCAATGATTTTTTTACAAGAAAAACTGTTAAAAGCTTGTATAAGTGATACTTCCGGTTATCCGATATACAACAAAAACTAATGAGCTCTTCCCACACTAGTATAGAATGGGTATACAAAATTTCAAGTTTTCACACTGTAAAAGTGACCGATATACACTTTTTACAGTAGTTACGTGTACCTGGAATGGACAATGATAAATAATTTTTGTTTTAAATAATATAGCACATTCACTATTGGGTAAAAAGGCGTAAATATTTATGTTTAATATGAATTAATGCGCAATTCAAATTTGGGGCTTTGTGCTTTTCACATTATTGTTATTTATATGGAAATTTATTGACAAATGTGTGGTCAGTACATGTGTTACAACTGTAACCATTAAATTTGTTCATTCTATTAAAATGCATAATTAACTAATTTTTGCAACGTTATTCACAATAATAGTTTCCAGTCATTAAATTATTTTAATTATCAATTTGAATTAATAATCACATTATAATTAATATTTAGTTCATATTTTTGCATAATAATAATCATCCATACAATTTTGCACAGCGCAATAAACTTCAAGATTGAATTAATTATTTTTGAAGTGGATAAATTTTCAAGTATCGTAAATGAAAACTTTGTAGCGCACTTTAAAATATTTAATATTAGTTATTATGTACTTCTCTACTAAATTAAGTAGAACTCTACAAAAAGTAGATACACAATACTGAGTTGACTTTATTGAAATAATAATTTTGCAGAATTTTTTTGGGGTAAAATTAATATGAGGTTTGTTAAATGCCTCCACGGTACAACTGAGTCGTTACCTATTCCTGTGAACAAAGGTGATAGGTACATCCTGTAGTGGATAACTAAATAAATAAATAAATATATCATCACGGCATATTACCCATTTCTGGGTGTGCCAGTATCTACAACACATGTAGACATCGGTAGTGATGACGATATATTTTACCGCGTGGGCGCTTACCAGGCGTCACCTCACGGGCACTCATAGCTGACGTGGAGAGTGCACCACAGGGGTCACTTTTATACCATTTAAAATTGGAAATATTTGGCGTCTGTCGGGATCGAACCCGGTTCCCCCAGGTTCGCGACCAGACACTCAGGCACGCGGCCATGGGACCCCATAACGGATAACGCCGTGATGTATTTTATTTTAGTTGAGAAGGTTAATCAGATATCAATTTGTGCTATTTTTTTTACCTTCCGTCACCTTGAGGTAAGGAAGGTACTGTCTGGTCAAAAAATTCGTTGGTGAGTTTTTAATGAATAAACACGTTTGATGGTCCCTAGAATACAAATTTACTATTTTTAAGATGATGTCTGTATGTGTGTGTGTGTGTGTGTGTGTGTGTATGTGTGTGTGTGTGTGTGTGTGTGTGTGTGTCCGTGTGTGACAAATATTTCTCCGACGATAACTTCAACACTACAATTCTAAAAATTATAATTTTTTCGTATTCCTTTTCTTTATATCCATATGAAGAGCTGATTAAATTTTGGTTATAATTGATCCACCGGAAGTACCCTTACTTGAAATTTTTAACAGTTTTTCTTAAAAAAAAACAGTTAAATATTATTTTTTGACTTTTAATGTGATTATCAATATGAAAGAATATCTTCTTCTCTATACAGTTTGATTATACATTTTCCTTCATATTCAATAGATTTAGGACTAAAGAGTTATAAAGAGATTTACTTTCCAAAAATCAGTCAGCTTTGCTATTTATAATCATAGAAACAGCTAATATATTCAAATGATTGGCTCTTTCAATACTGGGAGTCCGAGGAAGGCCAAAGAGAAGACGGAAGGACTGTATGCAGAAGACTTTAGAGAGGAAGAACTGTGAGAAGAAGATGCATTGGACAGGAATGAGCGGAAAAGAAGAGTAAGAAACATTAAGCCCTAATAAAATAGGGAAAAGCTCAAGACGAAAGAAGTGTTATGTGCAATTTACATAGTGTATGTTGGATTTATAGAATCTTTTTAAAGGATCTTTTGGTATGGAATTTGTAAAAAATACATCGAATTAACGGAAGGTAACAGGACACTGTCAATTAAATAAACATTTGCATAGGTTGGCCCTCAAACAAGAACCAACATGCAGAGGATGTGGAGAAGAGGATGAAACCCCTGAACACTTAATATGTCACTGCGAAGCATTTATGGCAAGCAGACATAGTCTTTTAGGAGCAAAGAAGTTGCACACTGAGACACTAAAGGACATTAGTCTAAAGAAAATCTTGGAGTTTACAAAACATACAGGGCTCCTAGAATAGGAGGAAAACACGGAGGGTACAATAGACCAGAAAGGTCGCAGTACAGGGGCAAGAATGAACCACCTCCCGACAATAATAAACGGAAGGTCTTGTGTTGGCCACAACAGATTTTTTTTTGCTATAGCTAAAGCAATATCATCGTCGATTTTTTTTTTAAATTACAAAACACATAGTTATTTGGTTTTCAAATATTTTCAATCACTTGTCTAGTTTAGTGGATAAAATAAAATATTGTTGTACCTATTATCATTCATACGACAGACTTTCAAGCCTACAGGTACATTTCAACATTTCTTCTTTAAAAATAAGCATTTGGGTATTCAATTCCATTTTGGAAAAGCAATCTTCATACCCCATTGTCCTTCTGGCTTTCTGGCATCATAAATTCAAGTTAGTCGTTCCATTTATTAAAACTCTAGTGATTTGTTAGCTCCTTGTCAACGAATTAACTCTGTTAAGACCACTTGATTTATGAAGTCTGAAACAAGTGCTAATGAAATACTCATTATTGGATGCTTGCTTGCTATGCTCCGGCCAAATGGCTAAAGGGTTCTGTTGGAATAATTAAAGAAATAAATGGAAACTTATGGAATTCTACTCGCGTATTCCACTTACTGGATAAACCTCGTATGATTTCCTACAGATCCAAACGGAATCTAAATCAAGGAGGCGGAAAAATGACAGATACAAACAGCCAAATTAAAAGAAGGAAAACAAAGAAACTATACATTTTTTATACAGAACTACGTATTATATATGTAAAAGACTTTGTGATCATTGTTTATTATTAGATACGTTAACTTTTTTATTAATAGAACGAATAAAAAACTAATATAATAACATACACTTCACATATATCTGCGTCATATGAATTTAATAAATAATATATTACTATAACAATATTTTCTATGAAAATGTTAAATGTGAATATTTTATTAGTGGTCTTTTAGAAATTATATCTAGTATATGAATAATGAATAGGTAAACTGAATTCAAAACAAAAATTGTTATATTTTTACTTTCCGTCACTTTTAGGGAAGGAAGGTATTATCATTGGTCAAAAAATTCGGTGGTGAGTTTTTGATGAATAAGCACGTATACATGAAATTGTTGTATAAAATGGAAGAATCTCTGATATTTAGAAACTTCCTCATACAATGAAAAATAGATATAATTAGAATTGTACGTGTGCACAAGACATATTGAATACAATATAAAAACAATATTTGGGTACAGTTCTTTAATTTTTACCTTCCGTCACCTTTAGGTAAGGAAGGTATTGTCTTTGGCCAAAAAATTCGGTGGTGAGTTTTTAATGAATAAGCACGTTTTAGGGTCCCTACAAGACCAATTTACTATTTTTAAGCTGATATCTGTATGTATGTATGTATGTATGTATGTATGTATGTATGTATGTATGTATGTATGTATGTATGTATGTATGTATGTATGTATGTATGTATGTATGTATGTATGTATGTATGTATGTATGTATGTATGTATATATGTATGTATGTATGTATGTATGTATGTATGTATGTATGTATGTGTGTGTGTGTGTGTGTCCGTGTGTGTGTGTGTATGTGTGTCCGTGTGTGACAAATTTTTCTCTGACGATACTTCAATACTACAATTCTAAAAATTATAATTCGTACCAGTGGTAGTGCCCCTTGTAGTCATAGTTAAAATATTTCTAAACGTAGTGCCGCTTTACAGAAATCCTGACAGCATTCAATATTCCTCAAACCGATTTTCTTCAGTATCGCAAACTGCGCTTGTCCTCTTTCTGCATAGATAATAAGCTATTTTGAAATATTTTAAATATTTTACAATAAAATGCACTTTTACAATGAATTGAAATACAGCACTGCTCAAAAAAATAATACCTCTAATGTACCCTGGAAGTTATTTATTTTTTCTTTGAAGTTGCTCCCTTACTCCCAGCTGCGCGTAATCTTTTTGCAACATTGTATCTTTAAAAACTTCAAAGTATTATATTAGTTCTCCTCTCCGTGGGAGTGTTTCTACTTTAATCAACTACATTCGTTCTTATTTACTTCCGTTTACAAACATGTAGATGGGGCATGGAGTGGTTCGGTCTCAGTCAAACATAGAGGGCAGGATTGTATGGATGGAGTCCACTTCAAGTATCAATCATTGTTCAAACAAGGGAGAACAGAACTAATATTATTTGATTCCCCGTTCGATTGTATTTGCTTTTTTCTTTACCGGATTTATTTGGCAACGATATTAAGAACCATACATTAATAGCAAACACGCTGGGATATTACTACTATAAAAAATTAGATGGAAATATGTTTAGCAAATAAATATATCGTCATGGTTATTATTAAACTTTGATGAGTTGATTCTGAATGAGTCAAATTTAAAGTAAAAATCTGTTGTGACTGGCACAATACCTCTCGCTATTTCCATTTTATGTTATATAAGTATTGAATCGCCTTTCTCTGTCGAAATGTTATTTTTAATAAAAAAAAAAATAAAGAACTATACCCAAATATTGTTTTCTTATTGTATTCAATATGTCTTGTATACACATACAATTCTAATCATATCTATTTTTATTGTATGAGGAATTACCTAAATGTCAGAGATTCTTCCATTTTATCAACAAGATTGGCAATATTTCGCATGGATATATGCATTTTACCTATAATTTTAAATATTAATTAATAAAACAATAAGAAAGATTAAATGTACTTCCTAGGAAATGCAAAATGTCACGAAAACTGTAGGTTTTTTACATTTACAAACTATGTTACAAACATTTGAATTTGTCAACTGGTATCCTTGGTTTAGTTTAACCTGCTCGACTTATTAAATTCCGTATCTCTAACTCTATAGAAGATATAATAAAAAATTTAAATGTATCTGATATAGAATTTTATGTTCTTCAATATTAGTAATAACAAAAATTTCAAAAAAAATATATTTAGAAGATTTTTTTTAAGAAACTACTACTTCCGGTTGTCCAATTGTTACCAAAACCTTTTCAGCTCTTCCCAGAAACGTCAGATTGAGGAATCCATAGTTAAACAAGAATAAGTTTTATAGTTCTTGAGGAATCGTTTTTCCAACATCCACATGCACAACACACACACACACACACACACACACACACACACACAATCCAATACCACTCTTAGCGAGAGGTAAAAATTAAGTAGAAATTCACGTTGGAAATTGAAATTATTGGAAAAGTAACATGAAGAATTTTATATTCTGCAATATTTGTAATAACAAAAATTTTCAAAAAATAATATTTTGAAAAATATTTTTAAGTACCACTAGTGTCAGATTGAGGAATCGTTGTTAAACAGGTCTTAAACATTATAGTTTTTGCGGAATCATTCTTGTAACATCCACACATACATACACACATACACAACAAACACACACACACACACACACACACACAAAGTCACAGACATCATAGTAAAAATGTTATAATAGGATTGTAGGGTCCTTAAAACGTGATAATTCACTAAAATCTGGATTTGCGAATTTTAACAAGAATCCAATACCTCTCTCAGCCAGAGGTAAAAAGAATATTATAGTTGTTTTAGCGTACTGTACTTTATGATATTATGAATGTGTATTTATGTACTTGTGAATCCCTGTTAATAAAATAAGTCAATATTAAGAAATTTAATTTAATCCTGTGTGTGTACAAATGTTTTGTACAAACACCCAAACCAAACATTCTTATTGATCAACATACTGTCCCTATGCCAAATCACATTTTCTAATTAGGTTTCAGCATTTCTATATAAAATTTTTAATTAACTTGGAAAGAAATAGTAACTTGTCTCACATTCATAAACTTTAATTAGTTGAGAGAAAAACTTAATTGGATTCTATTCCATAGTCATATTTAATTTATTTTCTTGGAGTAACAATCTTGACGTTTAGTATTTATGTATGCAACATAGCGCTGTACCTGACAGTTTGAAAAATAAATAAACTGTGTTTTACACAGCCTTAAGATTAAAGACCCCTGTAATCGCTAGTTTGGGCCGGAGAGGCTTACTTTGATCTACGTGATACACCCCTTTTATTATGTTACACAAGGGATAGACTATTTTAGAAACAGGGATTTTGTAAATGTACCCACACAAAGAAACTTTTAAGCGCCAATTTTATTTTATTTGGCATATCCTGTACAATATTTTGAATCATAGTAGGCAATGACATATTCAAAAATACGATTTGAAAATTGTTTTGATAAGAAAATTAAACACATGTATGAAAATAAAAAATCTGTTGTGGCCAGCACAAAACCTTCCGTCAATTCGATGTATTTTGTACATATCCTATACCAAAAGTTCCTTGAAAAAGATTCTATATATCCTGTATCATTGTAACAAGAACACACTATTTTTTACATAACCATACTGAAAGTTCCTTTGAAAAGATTCTAAAATCTAATAAAATTTTAATACGAATACGAACGTACATTATGTATTGCACTTAACACTTCCTCCTGCTTCGACTTTTCCCTATTTTATTAGAAGTCCCTGTTTCTTACTCTTCTTTTCTACTCATTCATGTCCAAAGCACCTTCGTGACATAGGTCTTTCTCTCTCAAATCTTCTGCTATACAGTCCTTCCATCTTCTCTTTTGCCTTTCTCGTACTTCTGGCATTATAAGTTCCTATCTTGAGGCGAGGCTGCAAATGCAAGTCACTGGCGAGGGACACTCTGTCACATATCACTTTCAGATACTTTCCACTTTGGGTTTGCACTTGACACTGACATCTGTCAATTAGAATTTTTTGAATATACATATCTGCTGTTTCCATAATTTTTTCAAAGCAGACTGATTTTTGAAAGTTAACCTCTCTTAATCTCTCTATAACTTTATATTTATTGAATATGAAGGAAAATGTATAATCAAATCTTACAGAGAATAAAATTTTCTTTCATATTAATGATCATAAAATGTTGAAAAATGATATTTAACTGGTTTTTTTCCAGAAAAACTGTTAAGATCTTCAAATAAGGGTACTTCCGGTTGACCAATTATAACCAAAATCTAATCAGCTCTTCATATGGTTGTAAAGAAGAGGAATATGAAAGAATCATAATTTTTAGAATTGTAGTTTTGGAGTTATCGTCGGAGAAAAATTTGTCACACACACACACACGGACACACAGACACACACACACACACACAGACACACACACACACATACAGACATCAATGTAAAATTAGTAAAATCGTATTCTAAGGATCTTAAAACGTGCTTATTCATTGAAAACTCACAACCGAATTTTTTGACCAAAAACAATACCTTCCTTTTGACGGAAGGTAAAAATCTGTTGTGGCCAGCAGAAGACCTCTCGCCATATTTATTGCACTTCCCTTTCAAACCGTCGTTTTATAACAAAAAAATACAGAACTTTATCGAAATATAGTTTTTTACTGTATTTAACATGTCATGTGATACAAAACAAAATTAATCGAGGAGTATAGAAAAGATCCCTAAAGAAATCCAAATCAAAATCTTTTGATTTAGAAATGATTTCTAAAAATAAAAATAATGTAAAATTTACATTTTCAAAATAACCGGCTTCGTATGTCTTATAGTTCTCGTTTGATATTGTTGCAAGACTAAAATAAATTACCTACTAAAATCAATTAATTATAAAGCAGTAGTATCAATATTGTTCCATATTTTAATGAAAGTATGTATATATAGTAATATAATAACACAGACTAAAGCAAACATGGTAAAAATAATGTTTGCAAAGTTAGATTAATAATTAATATGTGCTTTGCTGTGTTCATGTATATTTTATGAAAATTTCATTTTAATAAAAGGTGAAATTTAATTTTAGTAAATGTCTTCCTACTTCTACATAAATTTATGATATGGGTCAACATTTTTATGATCTATTAGGGAAAATATGTTGTTTTAATCTAAGAGGTATGAGATTAGAATTACGGTAAATAGTATTTTCAGTGACAAAAAGAATAATAAGTATGTTTTATCAAAAGTAATATCACAAGACCTACTGATTTTATCGATAAATTATTATTTTGCACGAATTTTTTTGCTTAGCAACAAACACGAAAGCAAACTGCATGGTAATCCCGACTCCGAAGGAGGAGAGGATTTAACTAATGTCAGTTTGCTTGAGTGATTTTGCTTAAAAGCAAAAGAAAAAAAATCTGTTGTGGCCAGCACAAGATCTCTCACCATTTCCATATTAGGCTATATAAGTATTGAATTGCACTTCCCTTTCGAACCGTCGTCTTATAACAAAAAAAAAAAAAATACAGAAATTTACCCAAATACTGTTTTCTTATGGACATAAGTATTTTATCTATAATTTCAAATATTTAATTAATAAAACAACAAGAAAGATTAAATATACTTCCCAGAAAAAGTTAAGTTGTCACTAAAACTGTTGATTTTTGACAATGACATGTGTCATTTAAAAACTATGTTATAAACATTGGAATTTGTCAATTGGTTTCCTTAGTGTCTTAGCCTCTGCGATTAAAGTACTCTATATATTATAATGTTTTTATCTCTAAATCTATACAAGATATAATAAAAATTTTAAGTGTATTAGATGGAGAATTTTATGTTCTTCAATATTTAATAACAAAGATTTCCAAAAAATTATATTTAGAAGAATTTTTCTCAGTAACTACTACTTCCAGTTGTTCAATTGTTACCAAAACCTTTTCAGCTCTTCCCAGGAATGTCAGATTGAGGAATCCATGGTTAAACAATTCTTAAATCTTATGGTTTTTGAGAAATCGTGTCTACAACATCCAGACATACACACATACACACACACACACACACACACACACACACACACACACACACACAGACATCATTTTAAAAATGTTATAATCGGATTCTTTGGTTCTTAAATCGTGCTTATTCACTGAAATCTGGATATGCGAATTTTAACATGAATCCAATACCTCTCTTAGCGAGAGGTAAAAAATGAGTGCTTAAAAATAAAAGTTTATCTGATAAAATCTGAGAGGTCCTGTGGTATTTGGTGAAACAAATTCCAAAGACAACAATAACAACTGTTTATTTACTTGGTGGCGGAAAATTGTCGGGGGTAACGAGGTTTTATCAGTATAATACTGTTCCCATTGGTTGAATTTTCAAGTGTTTTACATCATGATTGGTTAAAAACTAGTCGTTGGAATTTATCATCGTAAAAATGTTATAATAGGATTTTAGGAACCTTAACCACTAAAATCTGGATATGCGAATTTTAGCATGATTCCAATACCTCTCTTAGCGAGAGGTAAAAAATTACAGAATTCAAACGTGTACTCCATCGTCCGGTATTTCCCAAAACCGAAACTCAATTTGAAATCCGTTACAAATGGCGGTAAGTCTTGCTTTCACACATTCGATTAACGCCGTTGCATCCCATTTCCATCCAGGGTTTAAATTTTTCAGCGCTGGAATCATTGGGGAAATACGGCGTGTGTAGGCTGGACCGCGGCTCCTGAATTTTACATGACGAACGGCGCGAAACCGGAAACACCGGAATCACACTCCGGGACTACGGAGGCGCACAACACGTACCCGAAAATACGTGCGCCACTCGATATACAAACTTATACCACGAAGATTTCCCATAATATACAGACTAAGAGATATGGGTGGGATTCTGTAACTCATCCGTTATCAAACGGTACCGTTATCAGTATGGTTACATAGAAGATTACATTTCATTTGACAAGTATGACGTAAACAAACCAAACATCTTATAAAAAATACGTTTCCATAGTGATAACGGTACCGTTTGATAACGAACGAGTTACAGAATTCTACCCAATAACTACTTTAATATTATTACCTCCCGCTACCCTTGGTAAGGGACGTATAGGGATCGTGTAATCGTTCTAAAAATCACATATCGAAATTTTAGTAAAGGCTCTCGTTTTAAGGTCTATAGAAATCAATTTTAACATTTTCACGATGATGTCTGTACGTGTGTAGGTATGTGTGTGTGTGTTTAACTCAAATACTATCATTCAGAATATTCTAAAACCTTGAATTTCGACTCTTAATATAGAAAGAAACCATTAGATTTTGGTGTAAATCGGATAACTGGAAATAGTTCTTTACTTGAAGCTCATAATATGTTTATTTTTCAAAAAATACCATTAAATGCCATTTTTTCGCGAACCTGGAGAACCGGGTTCGATTCCGACCGACGCCAAATATTTCGAATTTTAAATAGTACAAAAGTGACCCCTGTGGTGCACTCTCCACGCTAGCAATGAGTGCCCGTGAGGTGACGCCTGGTAAGCGCCCGCACGGTACAAATATGTCATCATCATTACCGATATCTGCGATAAAGCAGATTGTGGCACACTCAGAAATGGGTAATATGCCGTGATGATATATTTATATTTATTTAAAATATATTGAACTTTCTACAGGTATGCATTAATACTTTTTCTATATATATATATATATATATATATATATATATATATATATATATATATATATATATATATATATTACAGATAAATTTAAAATTTAATCATTTTTATAAATCCCAAAGTTTAAGATAAACACAATTCCTTTGTTACACAGTTCATATTTCAAATGAATGTAACTGACAGTAAATGTTACTGTCAAAAAACTAGTCACTTCAAATTAATAATAGTGACATTTTAAAAAGAAAATAGTAAATAAAGCAATAGTTGTGTGTAATGGAACATAATATAGTTTGCAACATTAGTAAATACGTAGGTATGTATTTAAATTAATAAAAATTAAATAGCGGGAGATCTTCTTTTGGCCACAACAGATTTTTTAATTATTATGAACAGTCATCCCTCTTCAATCATCAGGGATTTACAGAATTCCATGTGTCTGCGGTAGAGTTTACATTGGCCAGACTGGTAGAACTGTCTCTACACGATTGAGCGAACATTATCGATCGATCAGATTGAACCAGCTTGAGAAATCGTCCGTTGCAGAACATGCCTTGGAAGAATTCCACCAAATTAAATTTGAAGATACAAAAATAATTGCAAGACCTACTCGACTTAACAACAGATTAATTAGAGAAGCCATTGAGATTTATAAAACAAGAAATATCAATCTCAATCATTGTGATGGATTAGAACTTAGTCGCGCATGGCTTCCAATATTAAATATGTTGTAATTTGTAATTTGTATACAATTTTTTCTAAACTTTTTCTAACATCTGTTAATAAAGTGTACGGCTGCGGTATTTCGCTACCGATAGAGCGTCTCTGAGTTATACAGATCACTTCTCTGCCAGTTTTTGGGACGGTTTTTCCTCTGGCAAAAGGAGTTGCATGTTCGCCGTCCATGTTTTTGCAGGACATGCATATATTGTCTAGAAAATTGTATACATAAAAAAAGGTAACATTTATGAACATTTCTTGTTACTTTGGTTACTTGTTGTTTTTGTTATTTCAAAAAATATGTCATTGTATCCCCTGAAGAAGGCACCAGTTTATGGTGCCGAAACGTTGGGTTAAAATAATAAATTACAGAACTTAAACTAAAAAAAGGTAGTATTTTTCCAATTAACAGTCATAGATTATTAAAAAAATGTCTACCTCAAGTTCAAGCACCATTTGTTTCACATAAAATTTACGAGAACTTTATAATATCTTCTATATTATAACAACCTAGTCTTACTTACTTACTTACTTAATCCTGCACCTTTCTACCCTCACGGGTGTAAGGCGTTCCCCCGGCTTGCGGGGGAGGGGTTTGAGTTCTGGTTCGTTGGTCTTCTCCATATTTCTTTCCACTCTGCTCTATCTTGTGTTGCTGTCTTCGTTTCTTCCCAAGTTAAACCTCTTCTTTGCGCTGCCTCCTTTACTTCTTCCAGCCACGTTCTTCTTGGTCGTCCTCGTGGTTTCTTTCTTCCAATTTTTGCTTCAAACACTTTTTTAACTATTCTCTCCTCTCCCATCCTTTCTACATGCCCATACCATCTCATCTGTCCTTCTGCTATCTTATCTTCTATTGCTTTTACTTTTAAGTTTTGTCTGTGGGTTGTGTTTTCAATTCTGTCCAGTCTTGTTTTCCCCTCTATTTTTCTCAAGAACCTCATTTCGATAGCCGTAATTTTTTCTTTTTGTCTTTGCGTTAATGTCCATGTTTCAGCTCCGTGTATGAGTATAGGTGTCACTACTTTCTTAAATATTTGTACTCTGGTCTCTTTCGGTATTTCTTTCTTTCCTAAGAAGCTGTGTTTGATGCTATTGAATATTTTGCCTCCTGTTGTTCTTCTTTCTTTTATTTCTTCATCAAATCTTCCATCTTCTGAGATCATTGACCCCAGGTATTTAAATTTTTGGACTTGCTGTAGATTTTCATTTTTTAGTTGTATCGTGTGGTGTTGTTCATTTCTTCCTAGTATCATGGTTTTCGTTTTTTCTTTATTGATCTTCATGTTTAATTTTTGTAGCGCTTTGTCATATATTTCTATATTCCTTGTTAAGGTTTTTTCGTCTTCTGCTATGATGACCATGTCATCTACATAGCATAGTTCTGCTATTTCCACTCTTCTCAATTTCCAATGTCCTATGTAGTATTTCTTTACTTCTTTCTTTGTCTCTTTTATTCCTTCGTCAAGGATTAGCGTAAACAGAAGCGGGCTCAAAATGCATCCTTGTCTTACTCCGGCTGTAGTTTCAAATGTATTGGAGGTCTCTTGTTTCACTCTTACATAGCTCTTAGTCTTTGAATATAGGCTCTGAATTCCTGTTATTAACGTATTTGATATTCCCCTTTTTCTTAGCGTTTTCCATATGTCTTCTCTATTGATTCTATCAAACGCTTTCTCTAGATCAATGAAGCAAACATGTACGTTTCTCCCTTCTTTTATTGCCTTTTCCCCTATTTGTCTTAGTATGAATATCGCATCATTTACTCCTCTATTTGGTCTAAAACCAAATTGAGTTTCCTCTAACGATTCTTCCAGCTCTGTTCTTAGTCTACTCTCCAAGATTCTTGCATATATTTTGGCCACTGTGCTTATTAGGGTAATTCCTCTATAGTTCTGACACTCTCTGCTATCTCCTTTTTTAAATATTGGTGTTATGATACCTATTTGCCATTCTGTTGGTGTTATTCCTTTTAGCGCTTCATTCATTATGTCTTTAAGTTCTTGTAGTGCTGATTCGGGTAGTGCTTTCAGCATGTCTGCTGTTATTTTGTCATGTCCGGGCGCTTTTCCTCTTTTGGTTTTTCTTATTGCTTCTATTATTTCTTTCAAGCTTATTTCTTCTTCTTGTGTTGTTTCTGTTTCCTTTGTTCTTGTGCGATGACTTTCTTGTTGTTCTTCATCTTTAGTATCCTTTCCCTCTAGTAGTTCTATGAAATACTGTCTCCATCTGTCCATTATTCTGTCTTCTTCTGCTATCGTCTTTCCTTCCTTATCTTTAATGTTCGTTATTGTTGCTGTCTTCTTTTGTCTTATATTTTTAAGTGTTCCAAAAAATAATTTCTGGTTTTCATTGTATGCGTTTTTCATTTTTTCACCAAATTAAACCTAGTCTTACAAATTAATATTTACTCTCTCTTAATCATTTCCAAGTAAACAACAATACCAAAAATGATATTTACCTTAAGACGTAAACATTCATATTTGGCTTTCAAACATCGCTATTAAAAATTGTTTACTCAGTGTCAGTTTCATTTTCGTCTCTCTTCGTCAAATAAAATTTTCAACTAGATCTTAATCACAGTCGTAACGTTTTAGTTCGTAATCCTTACATGTACAATGCTCCGAGATACAGAGCTGTGTCAATAATAATCACCGGGACTCACAAACGGAATGAGAAACAGAGAGAAAGGGTTGTTAGACAGATAAAGATAAAGGATGGATATGTAGAATAAGGGTTGATTTAAGGATATGCAGGTAGAAAACAAATATATAGAGTACATGGAAATACAGGAAGAAATTACTCCTATTTCAGTGACAATGAAAATAATCCGTCACTCAATAAGTTCATAGGATGACATATAGATACTGTCATTATTGACAAATCCATATAATTTTTAGGAAGTACCAACCTTTAAACGATACGTTCCAATTTTTATGACAAATTGACGCTTAGTTTAGTTACAGTGGTTTTAGTGATGTTACACTGGAAAAATCTGAATGTCTTGTGTTGATAAAACACTGCTTTTTAATGGGAAAAATACCGTTCAAGCAAAGCAATGGCTTGACAAGTAACATTCGGACTCTGCTCCATCGAGACAAATGGTAGAGAAGTAGTTTGCTGATTTTAAACGCGGCCGTATAAACACCGATGATGCTGAACGCTCTGGTCACCCAAATTCGGCAGTTGTTCCAGAAAACATAAAAAAGTGCACAAAATAGTTTTGGCCGATCGTAAATTGAAGTTGCGTGAGATAGTTGACACCTTAAAGATATCAGAAGGCAATGAATTTACCAATTTGCATGAACATTTGAGCATGAGAGATCTCTTTTCGAAATGAGTACCGCTTTTTCTCACAGTCGATCAAAAACAACAACGCGTTGACGATTCAGAGCTCTGTTTAGAGCTGTTTCAGCGCAATAAAAAGAATTTTTTCATGCGGTATGTGACAATGGATAAAACTTGGATCCATCACTTCACTCCAGAGTCAAATCGGCAGTCAGCTGAGTGGAAAGCAAAGGATGAAAACCGTTCAAAGCGACCAAAAACGCAAATGCCAGCTGGTAAGGTTTTGGCCTCCGTATTTTGGGATGCGCACGGTATATTATTCATGGATTACCTTCAGAAAGGAAGAACCATTAATAGCGAATATTATATGGCGTTATTGGTGCGTTTAAAGGAAGAAATTGCGAAAAAACGATCCCAAATGAAGAAGAAAAAAGTACTTTTTTCCGGATCTGGCTCCCAGCGATTATCACCTGTTTACAGACCTAAAAGGAATGCTTCAAGTAAAGAGATTTAGCTCCAATGAAGAAGTGATTACCGAAACTGAAGGGCATTTTGAGGACAAAGATAAATCGTTCTATAAAAAAGGCTTCAAAATATTAGTGAAGCGTTGGAATGAATGTATCACTCTTGAAGGAGACTATGTTGATGATTAAAGTCGAATTTTGTCTAAAAGTTGTTTTTTATTAGTCATCCTACGAACTTATTGAGTGATGTGTTATGAGGGAATATTCTTTATTGGTTCAAAGAGTCAATTTATGTCCGATGCTGTATGCTAACATTCTTATAAAATTGGCTATTTGTTTATTTATAAATAGTAAATTTCATCTTGTAATTAAATAAAACATATGAATTTATTAACACTCACTTTCCAAGCGTGAGCGATCCCCCTGGTACATAATGTAAATCAGGCTTTATGCTGATGACTCTGTATCAATTAAAATCGAGTGTAGCAAGAGCCTGTGTAATCAAATAACTTACTCAGCACTGAATTGTTGTGCAGCAGCTGTAATGGAAAATTCGGCGTTGTTTTTACGTAAAATAAACATCAAATAATAAAATTACTGATTAATCAGAATTTCCACTCTGTCGCACATATATTTGTGTAGGAATTTCGTAACATTGGCAAAATGGCCAAAATCAGAACGAAAAATTCAACTGTAATAAAAAATCAAATATTAATAATTGTTCGCAAGCGGTCACTCGTAAACTGCAAGTAGGTATTTATACTCAATGTGAAATTTGCAATGTTCAAATTGCAAAAGGATGCTCGCAAATAGTAAACTATAAAGGGGTATAAATACCGAATAATATGAAATATTCCAGACATAAGTACATTTCATATTATTATTGACATTTATAGTGCAATAGTTTGAATGATTGTTTTACATATTAGAGGTTGTGAATTCAAATCATATTCAATAACTAATAACAAAATATCGCTTTATACTATATCTCTAAAATAGAGGGACATGGCGTAACCATAGATTCCTGAGGCTAAAATAAGACGATTTAACTAAACTTATATTCATCAGAAAGTGTACCATTTAGTCAGTTTTCTGCTTCAAAGTTCTTCGAAAAAAAATTTCTGTTTATATTATTATAAGTCATATTTTAAGATGATACTTGTTATTATTAGTAAACCACTAGTGTATGAAACTTAGAGGTCTCAATATTGATTCGACCGTTACTTTTTAATGGCTTCGCCAATAAGCAAAATTATTATTTTTTCAGAAAGATACATTCAATAGTAAACTTTTCTCTCTCTGTATAATTTGTGATATCTGTTACGATTCACACAGAAAAGTCTATCTAAATGCCGAACATTTAGACCGGTAGACAGGGGTGATTAAGCGTTGACTAAAGTAATAAATTCACTTGTTTTTTAATCACCTCAATGTATTTCTAAATAACTAAATTTTTTTAGTAAATACTACCGGTATTAATTTTTATACAGTAACGAGTTGTCAATCTTCTCAACTTGTTTAGGAGTATGCTAACATATTTAATCGTCGTTACTTATAATACTGGTACAACAAACGAATATGTTAATAATTTTGGAATATTGCGAAGGAAATTTTTGACAACCCATAAACAATTGTTACTGTTATTAAAAATTATTTGTTTGACATTTGGATAGACTGCTAGATTAAATTTTAACCGTAACAAATATCATAAATTACACATAGAGATAAAAGTTTACTATTGAATGTTTCTTTCTGAAAAAAAAAAAATAATAATAATAATAATTTTACCTTATCGGAGTGGATATTACAAAAGTTACGGTCTAATCAATGTTGGGACACCTAAGTTTCATACACTAGTAATTCACAAAAAATAACAAGTATCATTTTAAAAGTTGACTCATGCCTATATGTCATACCAAAATTTATCCAAATCGAATAAAGTGTTCTGTTATTATAAGCAAATATTTTATGATGAACTATGAAACAAAATTCTGGCTAAATGGTATACTTTTCGGTAAAGGTAAGTTAAGTTGATGTTATAATTTTCAATGGAATTACTAAAACAAATTCATGTCGAAAACGTTTGCCCTGTATTTTGAATCAAATGAACGAAGCTTGCTTCAACAATATTCTAGGAATCTTTCTCGAGATATACGTAGAATTTGTGCCGAAGGTACGTATTCCCGTTTTGGCGTTTCCCTAATTATAACTGAAGTGCATAAAGTGCTTGTGCTAAACACTGTACATTTCCTGTATGAAATTCCGTTTTGGGGAGTAAGGAGGCAATTTCCGATATTGTAATTTGATAGGCAATAGCAGGTAATATGCAAATGTGGAACTTGTTCCGGAGTACCGCACGCTCCGGACGAGAGCTGAATCCTAACGTCCCGGACTGTCAAATTCGCCCGGAACGCGGATACACACACAGGGAAATCATTCACACATAGACAATCATAGACAATTGATGGAATTTATAGGGATCTATCAGTCAAAATAGTATATTAAAGAACGATGTCCGATGTAGCACTTTTATCAGAAGTAATATCACAAGACCTCCTCATTTTTATTTTGCATGAATTTTTTTGCTTAGCAATAAACACGAAAGCAAACTGCATGGTAAAATCCCGACTCCGAAGGAGGAGAGGTTTTACCTAATGTCAGTTTGCTTGAGTGATTTTGCTTAAAAGCAAAAAAATGAGTACTTAAAAATAAAAGTTTATCTGAGAAAATCTGAGAGGTCTTGTGGTATTTGGTGAGATAAATTCCAAAGACAACACAAAATGAAACTTAATTCATTAATTGTCACACTGACAGTTATAAACAATAACAACTGTTTATTTACATGGTAGCGGAAAATTATCGGGGGTAACAAGGTTTTATCAGTATAATACTGTTCCCATTGGTTGAATTTTCAAGTGTTTTGCATCATGATTGGTTAAAAACTAGTCGTTGGAATTTATCAGAAGTAATATCACAAGACCTCCTGATTTTATCGATAAATTTTTATTTTGCACGATTTTTTTTTGCTTAGCAACAAACACGAAAGCAAACTGCATGGTAAAATCCCGACTCCGAAGGAGAAGGGGTTTTACCTAATGTCAGTTTGCTTGAGTGATTTTGCTTAAAAGCAAAAAAAATGAGTGCTTAAAAATAAAAGTTTATCTGAGAAAATCTGAGAGGTCGTGTGGTATTCGGTGAGATAAATTCCAAAGACAACGCAAAATGAAACTTGACACATTAATTGTCACAGTGACAGTTATAAACAATAACAACTGTTTATTTACATGGTAGCGGAAAATTATCAGGGTAACGGGGCTTTATCAGTATAATACTGTTCCCATTGGTTGAATTTTCAAGTGTTTTGCATCATGATTGGTTAAAAACTAGTCGTTGGAATTTATCTACATAATATCTAAATCCTAAATCTATATGCCCTAAATCTAGTGATTATTTAGGAGTTTAGGAATTAGATTTTAGGGTTTTGCAGGAACACACTATGCCTTGAAGTTAACGCGCACTAATTAAACAATTCATGTTCTTTGCTATAATTTGTAAAAAACGTCAAATTTACTATCAAAGAATAGCTTCTTAGCAACTGTTAGGGTTTTTGTAGTCGGTACTTGATGGAACATTTTAGAATATAATTATTGAAACACAACACTTGATTATTCCACAGATTTTATTTATTATGTAACGATCGTTTCGTCCATTCGGACATCATCAGCTAATGTTTAAAATGATGTCTGAGTGTGTGTGGGTGTGGATGTGTGTATGTGTGTGTGTATGTGTGTGTGTGTATGTGTGTATATATGGATGTTGGAGGGACGATTCCTCAAAAACTATAAGACTTAAAAAATATTTAACTGCAGTTTCTTCAATCGGACATTCCTGGGAAGAGCAGAAAAGGTTTTGGTAACAATTGAACAACCGAAAGTAGTAGTTTCTTAGAAAAATTCTTCTAAATATAATTTTTTGGGGGTTTTTTTTTATTAAATATTGAAGATCATAAAATTCTCCATCAAATACACTTAAAAAATTTATTATATCTTGTATAGATTTAGAGATAAAGACACTATAATTTATAGAGTGAACTAATCGCAGAGGCTACGGCACTAAGGAAACCAGTTGACAAATTCCAATGTTTATAACATGACACATGTCATTGTCAAATATCAGCAGTTTTAGTGACATTCTGATAGCTTTTCTGGGAAGTATATTTAACTTTTCTTATTGTTTTATTAATTAAATATTTGAAATTATAGGTAAAATTGTGGTAAAATGCATATATCCATCAGAAATACCGCCAAATCTGGTTAATGAATTAGAAGAATCTCTGACATTTAGAAACTTCCTCATACAATAAAAAATAGATATAATTAGAATTATATGTGTACAGAAGACATGTTAAATACAATAAAAAACAATATTTGAGTAAAGTTCTGTAATTTTTTGTTATAAAACGACGGTTCGAAAGCGAAGTGCAATACAATACTTATATATCCTAATATGGAAATGGCGAAAGGTCTTGTGCTGGCCACAACAGATTTTTTTTTGCTGGGATGTGGTAATAAATTTACCACTTTTCCCGAACGCGTGTAAAATTAGTAGGCTGGGCGTTGAAAGAATAAACAATACCGATTTAAATCCGCAGTAATTTATCTTAGTGCGTAAGCCGCGAAGTTAGGAAGAATGTAGAACAAAAGAAAGTTAGGAAGTGTTGCAGCGCCAAGCCATACATTATCAATGTCGTGATAACAGAAAAACTTCCCATTGATAAAAAGTCGGAATTAAATTTGAAAAATCGATTAAAGCAACGCTTCATCTGATTTGAATTCCATTTAGTTTGCAAATTCTTGCGAACTTCAGCTCCAGTTTACAATCTGCAAAACAGGATGATTTAGAGGATATTCTACTTGCTGCAAATCTACAGAAATTACAGCACTATTACATTCAATTGTTTCTAATCACACTGTAATTGCGACTGGAACGCTTTGAAATAATGGTGAACGAAGGTCAATTTAAACAGAAAATACTTAGATAGGTAGTTGCAAAACTGAAATTTTTGTAAAATAAAATTTCAATAGCGAACTCTAGATGTAACAATTATTGCTGTCAAAAGCATTCGGTTAACCGGCTAACCAGTTAGCCGGTTTATGCGGTTTTTAAGAAATTAAAAACCGGTTAACTGCGTGTAGCCGTGAAACCGGTTAAAAATGGTAAGATTACACAAAACAAATATTGCCACCTTCAATGTAATCTCCTCCCAGTGTGTGTACGTGTGTGTGTCACGTACGGACACGTGACAAATTTTTCTCCGACGATAACTCCAATACTACAATTCTAAAAATTATGATTCTTTCGTATTCCTCTTCTGTACATCCATATGAAGAGTTGATTAGATTTTGGTTATAATTGATCTACCGGAAGTACCCTTATTTGAAGTTTTTAACAGTTTTTCTTGAAAAAACGCAGTTAAATATAATTTTTCGACATTTTGTGATTATCAATATGAAAGAATATCTTATTCTCTATACGGTTTGCTTATACATTTTCCTTCAGATTCAATACATATAGAGTTATAGAGACATTAAGAGAGATTAACTTTCAAAAATTAGTCAGCTTTGATAAAAATTTTGGAAACAGCAGATAATTCAAAAAATTTTAATTCCTCCGCAAGTGACTTGCAGTTGCAGACTCGCCTCAAGATTGGAATTTTCACTGCCAGAAGTACAAGAAAGGCCAAAGAGATATGGAAGGACTGTGTAGATATGAAAGAGGAAGAATTATGTGAAGAAGATGCGTTGGACAGGAATGAGTAAAAGAGAAGAGTGAGAAACAGCGACCCCTAATAAAATAGGGAAAGGAACTTGCGGTATAGAATTTGTAAAAAATAGTGTGTTGGTGTTACAATTATACAGGATATATAGAATCTTTTTTAAGGAACTTTTGGTATGGGATATGTACAAAATACATCGAATTGACGGAAGGTTTTGTGCTGGCCACAACAGATTTTTTTATAACTACATCTCGGCCCAGAATTTGGTGCCTTTTAACGCAGAATTACAGTTTAGGAATAAAAGTGAATACGGTTGATGTACCAACACGGTGATTTTGTATTTCGTCAAAAAGGTCTTGCCGGACAGGGCGTTTTATTCCGGCGCGTTCTCTTCATGGAGAATCCATCACATTTCAGCCCTTTTTCTTCTCACCCGTGCATAAAGGGTCATCAAAAACCTCTTGTAATATGCTTGGTTAACGAAATGCCCCTCAGGCACTAAATCCATGTCAACAATCACTCGCATTTCGAGGTCCAGGCGCTAATCGTCTCCGATCTTTCTTCTTCCTTCTTTAAATCTTCTAAACTGCTGGAAAACTTGAGTACTAGATAGACCCTCATCACCATAAACATTCTTCAACAATTCGTACATTTCTCTAACGGTTTTTTTAAGTTTCACACAGAATTTCATATTGACTTTAACATAATTCCGGCGGAGTATGAGAAAGTAGTTAACTTCAATCAAAGGCTACTGCCGAACGGTTTGCCTAATTATCTTTAAATTTTAACAGTGGATGGAGGGAAGTTGACAAATTAATATGACAGTCTGCAATGTTGCCAAATTTACAGGAAACCCAGAAAAAAATTAATCTTGTTATTTAATTGGCACAGCTCGTAGTTATCCCCAAATTCAAGCCTCCCGGCCAATCACATTGCCTTATTTATCCCCCCTCTGCGTGCTCACGTCTGGCGCTGTTGCCACATCACGTCCCTTGTCCTGCGGGAGCGTGAAATGTGGCAACGTCGCTGGCAAATTCGATTGTGTGTCCCAGAGCAGCATCGCTTGGATACGGCACCCATTACAAAACATTCCATGCATGTATTATTCGCACTCCAGGGTACGTACGGCTTTAACTTGGATATAACCTAACTAACGTATCAATATACAATGAAAAAACTACGGACAATAGGGGAGAAGGAATTTTTTTATTGTGGGATGTGTACAAGGTACAAATGTTGAAGTATGTGTGAGATATGCGTTATTTGAGGTAGTAAAAACGCAAGATGTTATGAATGAGGCACTTTTGAAAGAGAGATTTTATATTATAATACATTATCATAGTAGTAAGCTATGACCACAGAAACGTATGACTGATTATTTTTCAATGAGCCTGTTTCACATTTTTCAAAAACTATTTTAAATGAAAGTTTATGAAATGATTTTCTTAGTAATAATTTTTATTTTAATAATTTGTTGTTATTTGTGGAAATAATTAAATAAAAAGATTGGCGTCCTGAAAAACTAACCCCCAGTCCTGTGACGTAGAAGCACATACATTACATCATTAATAGCCAATAGGAAAATAGTTTTTCCATCACCTACGTTTATTCATATTATTTATATAAATAAACGTAGGCTAAAATTTGTCACATGTTAATAACAAAATCTTTTAATTTGACATTTGACTCTGACATTGCTCATTGTAAATGAATAATAAAGTAATAATGACTAATTCAAATTACACTCAAGCTAAGTCGGACAATTTACCGAAGGTCGATAGCTGGATGATGGCTGAATTTATATCAGAACGATTGTTTTACTGCTACCGAAATAAGGGGTGTAAAAGAGTTGAGGTAAAATAAATATAAAAACTGAATTTACTATATAAATTGATAATATATTTTACTTTAAAGTTCTGGTCGTGATTCTTACATTGAATCTGCTATAGGACATGTAGATCTATGTCGAGAAAAAAATATCTGTATAGTCAGATGTAAAGATTGCCCTGAACATAAAGTGAAGCTACAAAAATACATTGTTATCGTGAAGGTGAATGAAAGTGAAAATGATCTTCACAAACATGAAGACACGATTCGACCTACTGCTTCTAGCCACAATTTTCTTTTCTTAGCAACTTTTGTAAAATTTATAAACTCTATAGTAGGTTTGTTCCTAACAGTATTTTTGTAAGAAGGCACAATACAATATAGTAAATTACTCATTTAATTTTGAAGTTTATATTATTATATTATACAACTTGAACCAATCTAAAAATTTGACACTTATTTGACAATACACTTGACACCTTAGAACAGCTGAAGATGTACGTACTTTGACACATCTTTAATCTATATTAATATTTTATTCTATTATCTATTTCAATAAAGACTTCATGAAGAAGATATCTATTATAAAAATAATGTAGTCCATTTCGTAACAAATTTACGAGGTAGAAACTTTCATCACTATGTAATGAACTCGTAACTCGATTTAAATTCTAGCATAACTCATAATTTTTTGCTGAACTTTCTCGTGGAGTAGTAGAAGTAGTTGCTCTCTACTTTACCGAATGCAAAATGAAAACTATTACAGAAGTCGGAATCCTTGGAATAATTAAATTGACTCGAATTGCCACTAACGACAATTATTAATTCAGCTACGAATCACACTTAAAATATCCAACAAGTACGGAAAAGTCAAAGATATAAGGAAATGCTTTTCTTAAAGTATGAGGAGAGAGTTTTATATCATCCACGCAGCCATTAAAAAAAATCTGTTGTGGCCAGCACAAAACATTCCGTTAATTTGATGTATTTTGTACAAATCCCATACCAAAAGTAGCATTTATCCATTTTTATTTCAATTCACACAGTTCTTCAAATACTCTAAAAATGCGTACACTTACGTGACATTCTCTTTACAATCAAATAATATTACTACCAAGTTTATATTTCTACCCATTTTCAAAATTTTCAAAAATATAATTTTTATGTATGTAGATACTTCTCAAAGCGCTGATTCCAAATTTTGAAACCGCAGGTCGATATCTCCTTTCGTTCTCGAGATATTTAAATTTAAAGTTTTGCTCAAAACTGCCCATTTTTGGGTAATAACCCAAAAATGGGTCGAGATATAAGTTTGGCGACACAACCATTCGATTCTACGGGCAAAATTACATAAGTACACCAATTTTCAGAAATTTTGAACACCGCATACAATCTCTAAAGCAAAATAACTGAAAATGGCCAAAAATAGCAAAAATCTAAGGTGTACCCCTTACGATTTTTTCAGATTTTGGTCATTTTCAGGTGTTTTCAAACTTTTATTCATAAAAAATGAACTGGTTGGACAAAAATTATGAAAATTGCTATACTTATGTATTTTTGTCCGTAGAATCGAATAGTGATGTCGCCAAATTCATATCTATACCCATTTTTGGGTTATTACCCAAAATTGGGCAGTGTTGAGCAAAACTTTGTACCTAAATATCTCGAGAACGAAACGAGATATCGACCTGCGGTTTCAAAATTTGGAATCAGCGCATTGAGAAGTATCTAGATACATAAAAATTAGATTTTTGAAAATTTTGAAGTTTTTATGTAAATGTGGGGTATATTGACTTTTGGGGCAATAATTCAAAAATGAGTAGAGATGTAAACTTGGTAGTAATATTATTTGATTGTAAAGAGAATGTTACGTCAGTATACGCATTTTTAGAGTATTTATAGATGAATATACATAATGTATATTCATGTGATAATTTCATTGGATTTATAGAATATTTTCCAAGGAACTTTTTGTATGGAATTTGTAAAAAACTGTATTATGTTCGTGTTACAATTTTACTGGATATATAGAATCTTTTCCAATGAACTTTTGGTATGGGATTTGTACAAAATACATCAAATTAACGGAAGGTCTTGTGCTGGCCACAACAGATTTTTTTAGATTTACTTATAATTTATAAGAATTATCACATAATGTATATTTAAAATTTTCAAACTGCCCTTTAAAATCTTTTTTGTTGCCTAGATATTTTGAATTAAATTGATTAGGCATTTATTTAACTTTTCATATAATAAAAGGACTATTTTCAAACTTTTAAGTAAATGTAGAGGTAAATTCGTGAAGGATTACAGTACAGGATTATCATTTCGTTGTTTTTCTTTCGTTCAACGCTCTCCGAAAAAAAAACTTTGTAAAAATCAACTGAATTGTACGTGACAAAATTGTCTATCGGTGAAAAACTCTAACAAGCAATTTCCATGTTTCACTTTCCACGCTCTGGCGTTATCCGAATAGTCGTGACATCGTATGAATCCATTTAAAAGATAAACAACAATTTCACGTGAAATCCCTAACAAAACACTACCGCATGGATATTCGCAGACAAAGGGACGTGCTACATACGAAAAATGCCTTTAATTTACACTAAATCCGCCAGGCATGAGAGACAACACTTTCTTTATTATTAGGTAGGTAACTTTTATAAAACTTTGTTGTATTCATCTTAAGAATAATACAGGGTGTCTCTTAAATAGGGGGACATGACTTAACCACAGATTCCTGAGGCTAAAATAAGACGATTTAACCAAACTTGCTTCTACCGGAAAGTGTACCATTTAGCCAGAATTCTGCTTCAAAGTTCTTCGAAAAAAAATTAATTTTGCTTATAATAATCGGATGCTTTATTCGATTTGGATGAAATTTGGTATGCCAGTTTATATGGTTATAAGTCATCTTTTAAGGTGATACTTGTTATTAATAGTGAACCACTAGTTTATGAAATTAGGTGTCCCAACATTAATTAGACCATAACTTTTTAATGGCAACGCCGAAAACGTGAAATTATTTTTCTTCAGAAAGATACATTCAATAGTAAACTTTTCTCTCTCTCTCTGTAATTTGTGATATCTGTTACGGTTCAGGCAGAAAAAAATAAAATCTGAGTGTCTGCACTGCTAAATTTTTAAAATAAATTTTATCTAGCAGTCTGTCCAAATGTGAAACATTTAAATCAGGATTTAAATTTTAATGGCAGTAACGAGTTGTCAATCTTCACAACTTGTTTAGGAGTAAGCTAAGATATGTAACCGTCTTATTTATAATAATGGTAGTAAAATATTATTAGGCCGAACAAACGGATGTTAGATTAAAATTATTTTAAAAATTTAGCAGTGCAGACACTCAGATTTTATTTTTTTCTGCCTGAACCGTAACAGATATCACAAATTACACAGAGAGAGAGAGAAAAGTTTACTATTAAATGTATCTTTCTGAAGAAAAATAATTTCACGTTTTCGCCATTGCCATTAAAAACGTACGGTCTAATTAATGTTGGGACACCTAAGTTTCATACACTAGTGGTTCACTAATAATAACAAGTATTACCTTAAAAGATGACTTATAACAATATAAACTGTCATACTAAATTTCATCTAAATCGAATAAAGCATCCGATTATTATAAGCAAAATTAATTTTTTTTAGAAGAACTTTGAAGCAGAATTCTGGCTAAATGGTACACTTTCCGGTAGAAGCAAGTTTGGTTAAGTCGTCCTATTTTAGCCTCAGGAATCTGTGGTTAAGCCATGTCCCCCTATTTAAGAGACACCCTGTATATTCATACACTATTTCTACTAACTGTATTACAAATATTCGCCTATGTTTTCTTAAATAATAATCCATTCATATTCACTACAAATTTCGGTACTCTCAGCTAAACCAACATTTTGAATGTCTAATCTGTTCCCCTCATACTAAATAATAATTTATGTCATTCACACGCTTCCTTTCATCTGTATAAGCCTATATCAGTGAATCGCAGGCGATACAGACTACGAGTCCTGCTACGTACAAAGCAGGACGGCGTCCTTTATACGACGCCTCCAGCAGGAAAAATTCTTACACTTAAAACAAAGCAGGACTGAACATGACAGAATTTGAATACAGAAAGCGTAAGTGAATAGTTTAGAATTGTAAATTTGAATATATTCGTATGGTAGTATGAAATATAAGTAAATTATCACTGAAACTCTGTCTTTTTACCTCACACAGCTGTTCAAATACTTTAAAAATGCGTACACTTACGTAACATTCTCTTTACAATCAAATAATATTACTACTAAGTATATATCTCTACCAGAGCTGGGCAAGTTACTTTTAAAATGTAACTAGTTACAGTTACAGTTACCTCCAAAAAAAAGTAACTAAGTTACTTAAGTTCCAGTTACTTTGGTGAAAGAACTAAGTTATTTACTAGTTACTCATTAAAAGTAACTTAGTTACCTTGAGTTACTTTCTAACTACTTTTAATGGCGTGAAGTATAGACTTAGACTGTTGACTTAGTTATTGTGTAGTATACATATCAGGGAGTTTTTGCACTAACTACGTTAACCTAAATTTTAACGTTATTGCTTGGCTACACCCAATCAGATTATTATTGTTAATGTTAACGGACCTACAGGCCTTATTACCGCCTAGGCCCACGAGGCCACGGCCTAGGGCCCACTTTGACAAGGGGTCCGCAGAGCCTGGTTGCTGTGATTTTTTTTTAAATTTATTAATTTATTTTTCAATTTTGATTTCTTATACGAAGATATAAAGAATCTACTTTCTTTCTAACATGACATGACCATTATAATGTATAAAACATGCAGACATTATTTCCTACCTAGACTTATTAGTGGATAATGATTAATTTATTGGAAACCTCGGATCAGACGTCGATTTTCAATCTGAGGCCCCGCGCTTACATAGGCCCCGCACATTCAAATATCTAAGAAAATTTGATGAAAAGGTATCTTTTTATTAATATTTGGGGCCTCGCTACGGTAATAAGAATAACATATTCCCGAGACCCGGCAAAATCGCCAACCGTCCCTAGAGAGGAGTAACAAAATATTACACTAAAATTTCACCTCAAACTAGAATCGAGCATGCGGTACTGTATAAAGCCTCATTTCCACCGATTGTCCTAATGATTAAGAGCTATAATTAATAACTAAGCGCAATGCGTAAAAATGTTTATCATATGACAACGTTTACTACCATTTCCAGCTTTGCATAAGGCTTAATGCTTAAGAACTAAGAGCAATGCGTAAAAACAAATGATTGAAAAATTCTAACCTGAACTGTCAACTCTCAGTCTATTTTATAATTATTAACTTTTAATTAATTTTTCGGTATCGATATAAATACAGAAAATTGTCTATAGGTATAACATATTAAAAAAAGAAGAATTGCTGCTGCAATGTCAGTCTACTAAACAACAATTTATTCGGAAAAAAGATTTGACATTTCTGTTGAATTGTCACTAAACAAAATAGCTGCAAATGGTATCCTAGTAAATTGTTATAATTCATTAAGCCTTATGTATTAAGCATTAAGACATTCGGTGGAAATGAGGCTTAATTGATCAGCTTTTCTCTCAGCAGGCAATTTTTTTTTTTTTACTTTAATAAATAAACTTACATTATAATTATACAAATATTTGTACGTACTTGTTTTTTACTATAAAGAGTTACTTTAAGTAACTTAAATTACTCAAGTAACTAGTAACTAAAAACCGTAAAGTTACCAACTACTTTTCCGCAGCAAGTTAAGTTACAGTTACAGTTACCATCTTTTAAAAAGTAACTAAGTTACGTTACAAGTTACGTAAAAGTAACTAGTTAGTAACTAAGTTCCTAAAGTAACTAGTTACTGCCCAGCTCTGATCTCTACCCATTTTTGAATTATTGCCCCAAAGATCGATATCTCGTTTCGTTCTCTGAATATATGTATTATAAATAAATAAAAACAATATGGTCAAAGATCTCATCTATAGAACGCATTTTACATAGATTAAACGATGATCTAGCACTTACCAGGTAATGGGAAATCTTCAAACCTAATGGCTTCATTTAAGAAAACACATTTACACAAATGTTTGTATTTCACTTTAAATGTTAGTTTGTATATTTCATTTAACATACAAAACACGGAAAATACAACCGAACACTTCAAAATCCCGGAACAAACTAACCAGAACCACCGCGCGATTTTTAACATGTTTCAGAAGGAACAGGTTCAGGACTGATCAAAGAGTAGAATGAAATCTCTTTGAATTATTATTATAAATAGTGCAAATTTTTATAAAATATATATAACACTATATTTTCTACTGCGTTTTATTACTTACAATTAGTAAATATTACAAAATTAGTATTTATTTTTTCACTAATATATTTCACCTCGTATCAAATTGATTTTTACACGGCTAAAATATCTTAGAGTGTAACGTTAGAAAAAAATCAAATGAAAGTATTTCAGTATTATAGATATATTATAGAATAAATTACATTTTTTTACCTTCCGTCATCTTTAAGGAAGGTAACTTTTTTATAGCATTTATCCATTTTTATTTCAATACTTTTATTTTTTAAAATTCACACAGTTGTTCAAATACTCTAAAAATGCGTACACGTACGTAACATTGTCTTTACAATCAAATAATGTTACTAGCAAGTTTATATCTCTACCCATTTTTGAATTATTGCTCAAAAGTCAATATACCCCACATTTAGATAAAAACTTCAAAATTTTCAAAAATCTAATTTTTATGTATCTAGATAGCAGCCATTAAAAAAAATCTGTTGTGGCCAGCACAAAACATTCCGTTAATTTGATGTATTTTGTACAAATCCCATACCAAAAGTAGCATTTATCCATTTTTATTTCAATTCACACAGTTCTTCAAATACTCTAAAAATGCGTACACTTACATAACATTCTCTTTACAATCAAATAATATTACTACCAAGTTCATATCTCTCCCTAATTTTGAATTATTGCCCCAAAAGTCAATATACCCCACATTTAGATAAAAACTTCAAAATTTTCAAAAATCTAATTTTTATGTATGTAGATACTTCCCAATGCGCTGATTCCAAATTTTGAAACCGCAGGTCGATATCTCTTTTCGTTCTCGAGATATTTAAATTTAAAATTTTGCTCAAAACTGCCCATTTTTGGGTATTAACCCCAAAATGGGTAAAAATATGAATTTGGCGACAACACCATTCGATTCTACGGGCAAAATTACATAAGTACACCAATTTTCAGAATTTTTGAACACCGGATACAATCACTAAAGCAAAATAACTGAAAATGGCCAAAAATCGCAAAAATCTTAAGGGGTACCCCTTACGATTTTTTCAGATTTTGGCCATTTTCAAACTTTTATTCATAAAAATTGAACCGGTTGGACAAAAATTATGAAAATTGGGACACTTATGTAATTTTGCCCGTAGAATCGAATGGTGATGTCGCCAAATTCATATCTCGACCCATTTTTGGGTTATTACCCAAAAATGGGCAGTTTTGAGCAAAACTTTAAATTTAAATATCTCGAGAACGAAATGAGATATCGACCTGCGGTTTCAAAATTTGGAATCAGCGTATTGAGAAGTATCTAGATACATAAAAATTAGATTTTTGAAAATTTTGAAGTTTTTATCTAAATATGGGGTATATTGACTTTTGGGGCAATAATTCAAAAATGGGTAGATATATAAACTTGTTGGTAATATTATTTGATTGTAAAGAGAATGTTACGTAAGTGTACGCATTTTTAGAGTGAATTTTTAGGAATAAAAGTCTTAAAATAAAATCTGTTGTGGCCATCACAAAACCTCTCGCCATTTCCATATTAGGCTACATAAGTATTGTACATATTTGACATTTCTGATACACATAAAAACACATATCTTCTTTATATATTTTTATATGTTTTAATTCATTCTATTCACTCTTATTCTACTAATGTTCGCGATACTTCCAATTCATTGATGAGATTGGCGGTATTTCTACAGGGTGTGTATAATATATGTATCTATATTTATAAATATTTAAGTAATAATAAAATAAGAAATAATAAATGTGCGAGAATGTATTATATCATTATAAATTACGTGTAATATAGAATATTTTTACTCTATAGTGAAGTTTGTTTTACAGCTTACTATACAAAGTTCACTAGATGAATATTTCCCTGAATTAAAAAGATCTACAAACATATTAAAATAATCCGTTCCCATACGAGCTTATAATACTCTTTTCATATGAGCACTTTTCTATATGAAAACCCACGTACTCAACTTCATATTTCAGCTTTTGTGGGTTCAATTAATGATTTACCTACCAATCAACTTTCCTAACAAGCGCTCTCATTGGCTGGAACAATTTTTAATTACGAATCACACTTTAGGTGTGATTTCAATTTGCGAATAAACAAATGGAAGTGAAGTCAACAAGATGAATGAAAAGATATTGTTTTGAAATTCTTACATTCGACATTTATTGTATACAGAAAAATCTGTTGTGGCCAGCACAAGACCTCTCGTTATTTCCATATTAGGTTATATAAGTATTGTATTGCACTTCGCTTTCGAACCGTCGTTTTATAACAATATATTACAGAACTTTACCCAAATATAAAGAAAATAATCGGGTGTCCCGTATCCGTGAAACACCTATATATATATATATGAACATCACTGTAAAAATGTTAAAATCTGGATATGGGATTTTAGCATGAATCCAATACTTTTCTTAGCGAGAAAAAAAAAAGATAAATTTTAAAATACATAAATATATCATCAAGGCATACTACCTATTACTGGGTGTGCCAGTATCTATGACATATGTAGACACCGGTAAGATAACGATATATTTTACCGTGTGGGTGCTTACCAGGCATCACCTCACAGGCACTCATAGCTGGTGTGGCGAGTGGACCACAGGGATCGTTTTTTGTGCTATTAAAAGTCTGGGTCAACAGATTGGGACCGTAAACTATAAGCACACGGCCACACGACAATTTGGAAATAAAGTGAAATATTTGGTTGCTTCACTATACCTAGAGATGCATTCGGGCCGGGTCGGACCGGGCTTTGAGGTTGGATCGACTCGGCCCGAAAATAAAAATTGCCGGCCCGATTCGAAGAACGACTCGATAAAAAATTAGCTGGCCCGGTCCGAAAATTGACCCGAAATCGGGCCGGGCTTCGGGCCGGGCCGGGCCGGGCTTCGGGCCGGGCCGGGCCGGGCCCAAGCTCGAAATTGAGTGCATGTTTGTTTAACTTTTTTCGTGTCAAATTTAAAAAAAACCTCTATATCCTTATAACGTTCCACATTAGTTAACAGAAGAAATTAAAAAAATACACTTCTAGTGTAAGTTTGTTATAAAAATTACAGACCTATCCGTATTTGACACTTTGTTTACCAAAGGCGTTCCAAAATTGAAACAACTTTTTCACAAATCTTATACAAAAAATATCATGTATAATGATTTTTTATCTAACTTTGTTTGTGCTCAAAAAGAAGACGAAGAAATCATTATGATAGAAACAAAAATCACTTTTATTTAAGTAATAACATCACAATATCATTATTATGCTTTACTGAATAACCTTGAATTCTTGAAGTAAAATAACATTTTTATTTGTTAAGATGTGAAGTATGATGTTATTAAATCATTTTGATCCTTTTTAACTCCATACATTTTCATTAAAATATTAATGAAACTTCATTTGATTGAACAATAGGATTTTTCGGACCGGCCCGAAAAGCTCGAATTTTCGGGCCGGGCCAAAATTAAAAGTCCGACTCGCCTCAACTTTTGCAAATGATTAGCCCGATTCGGCCCGATAAAAAAAAAATCTTCGGCTCGGCTCGATGATCGACTCGAAATCGAGGCGGGCTTCGGGCCGGGCCGGGCCAAAGCTCGAAATCGAGTGCATCACTAACTATACCTCAATAAATTTTACTGACAAATCCATTTGTGTCAACAATCTTTGGAGTTCAGGATTTAATTCCTTATTTTTTTGTTTCCAAACATTGCTAACCATTACTCCCCCTTATTCTTGGTCACATTTTCTTCTTCTTTGTTGGTGCACCTTTGCGAATCCCTTTCTTTGGGGTGGCGACGCCAACCTCGCTGTACCTGCGGTGGCTTCTCGACAAGGGCTGGAATAATGGCTCACATTTGTTCCGGAAGTGAAATTAACTACTTTAATTAGTTTGAGACACGTTGAATTTACGTACATTTGCTGTCATTTAGCCACGCTCCCATAGCCGCACCAAGAATCGGTGATTGCATCCACCGGAGAATTACAAACGATGGCAAATTGGCGCCGCCGCGATTCCACCTATAATTCTCGCGCTTTTAACCCCCGGGATATTTCCACAACCAGTTCATAACTTACACAACCAGCGACAAGATTTGTTACATACATTTATTTCGCGAACTACGCGGATAACACGACCGACGACCGAGACTACGTATCAGTGGCGTACCCAGAGGGGGGGCGATGGGGGCGATCGCCCCCCCTAGACTCTAGACCTACATATTTTTTTTTATATACACACACAAACACAATTAGGGAAACGCCAAAAAAGCTTTGTATTTAAAAAAAGTATTTATTCTCTATCTTTTATATTTGTGTTGGAAATTCTTGATCTACAAGAAATAAAAAATGACAATATGACACTCAAATATAGCCACATAATAAAGATTGATTATCATTTATGGAGATCTTAAATATTGCTTGGTCTTTAGAACTGTAGATCAAGAGTTAAAAATCATTTCTACTTTTGCGATTCAATTTTAAGTTTTTAAAGTGAAAAAAAAATAACATTGCCTGTTAGTACAGCGTCGCCACAGAGGAGTTTTTGAACACTTCATCGATTAAAGACGTATATACGAAATAAAATGGACGAAGAGAGTTTAACAGGTTTAGCACTTCTATACATTCACCGAAATATTAATATAGATATTAAAAAGATCCAAAAATAAATTAGACTTCGTAATATAATCTCTTGTCATCTTTATGTGATATAATAATATACAGGGTGTTAAAAAATAAATATTGACCAAAATGAGTAAAGAAGTTTAATTAACATGGGTCTGATTATCAACTATTTCTGAGAAAGAGGCCATTTTGTATTAGCATAGAAGAAAAACAGACAAAGATAATGATTTAACAAAATTTTGTCTATGTCAGTAAATAGACCATAAAAAAAAAAAAAAACATTTAATATGAAACATTTTTTCACTTTCCAATAGATACGAAGTTATTTGAAAATTAAATATTAGCCAACATTTATCTTAGTATAATTATTCTATTTTTTCTTGAGAAAACTAAGATCACCTCTGAAAGGTAAACAAAAAGTCTCATTTAATCAAAGTCGTACCAACTCTTACATTTTTCTAGATAGCAGGGGTATACCCCGAGAAAACTCATTTTTCACTGCCTTATATGTCGGAAACTATTAAAGATCGACCCATACCCATGTTGATTAAGCTTTTTATACTCATTTTGGTCAGTACTATATTCCGTCATAATTTGTTACACTT
This sequence comes from Ophonus ardosiacus, assembly GCA_943142095.1. Classification (NCBI taxonomy): domain Eukaryota; kingdom Metazoa; phylum Arthropoda; class Insecta; order Coleoptera; family Carabidae; genus Ophonus; species Ophonus ardosiacus. The sequence continues at coordinate 945,570 of OW964834.1, forward strand.
ATTTTTTAACAACCTATACAATATTTTTTTTTGTTCATGGTTTTTAAAATATCTTATTTTCTTGTTTAACGTTTCTTATATTTTTAATGTTAACCTTCCTACCTTAATATCTTAAAATATCTTCATATTATAAAATATAAATATGAGAAAATAAGTACTTGAAATTATTTAGTCGCCCCCCCTAGACCAAAATCCTGGGAACGCCACTGCTACGTATTCATACAATTTGATAAAGACTAAAGCCTCAATTCCACAGAATGTTTTTGGGCTTAATGCATAATGATTAGTGTATAACGCTTAATGCATTATGAACTTAAGCGATAATCGACTGAGAAATGGATGAGGGTTCCCGAAGGAAAAATAATCGGACAATCAGTCTGCAGTAAAATTATCTATTTCAAGCCTACGTTTCGACTAATACGTTAGTCTTTTTCAGGGCACTATAAACAATACAAAAATGTACAATAGAGGTACAAAACAAAAATTCATAAACATAAAATCAATTTTATTACCTCTCGCCAAGTGAGGTATTGGATTCATGCTAAAATTCGCATATCCAGATTTTATTAGATAAGCACGATTTAAGGTCCCTGGAATCCGATTATAAAGATTTAAAATGATGTCTGTGTGTGTGTGTGTATGTGTGTGTGTATGTATGTCTGGATGTTGTAGACACGATTCCTCTAAAACTATAAGACTTAAAAAATAATTAACTGCAGTTTCCTCAATCTGACATTCCTGGGAAGAGCTGAAAAGGTTTTGGTAACAATTGAACAACCGGAAGTAGTAGCTTCTTAGAAAAATTCTTCTAAATATAATTTTTTGGGAGTTTTTTTTTTATTAAATATTGAAGAACATAAAATTCTACATCTAATACACTTAAAATTTTTATTATATCTACACTATAATTTACAGAGTAAACTAATCGCAGAGGCTAAGGCACTAAGGAAACCAGTTGACAAATTCCAATGTTTATAACATAGTTTGTAAATGACACATGTCAGTGTCAAAAATCAACAGTTTTAGTGACATTCTGATAGCTTTTTCTGGGAAGTATATTTCTTATTGTTTTATTAATTAAATATTTGAAATTATAGGTAAAATTGTGGTAAAATGCATATATCCATTAGAAATACCGCCAATCTGGTTAATGAATTGGAACAATCTCTGACATTTAAAAACTTCCTCATACAATGAAAATTAGATATAATTAGAATTATATGTGTGCAGAAGGCATGTTAAATACAATAAAAAACAATATTTGGGTAAAGTTCTGTAATATTTTTTTATAAAACGACGGTTCGAAAGCGAAGTGCAATACAATACTTATATAGCCTAATATGGAAATGGCTAGAGGTCTTGTGCTGGCCACAACAATTTTTTTTTCTGAACTCAACCATATAAATATTTTATATTCTTGCATAACAAAAATATTGGAAAAATTCATTTGAAAATAAATTATATTTAACATAAACAAAACAGTAGGCCATAACAAAACAATTAACTTATGCTGGAATAAAATGGAAATAATGGACACAATTTTGAAAATTATTTGTGAAGTTAAATACAAGTTAATTGAACGGCCCAAAACTCAATGTTGGAACAAACCTTATGAAACAAATATTTTGCTGCGTAAAAGATGTCACCAAGAATGCGAAAGAGTTATTTCTTGCAGGGTTTATTATAAAGGTTAATCTCTGTAATTTTTAAAGAAAACTTCTTTAGCTTTAGGACTATAATGGAAATTTTCCTTTCTACAAAGTTCTTTCTTTTTGCCGAATCTCGCCCCGAGAAAGTACTCTCCCATCGGCATCTAAGACCGATAGCCGTATAAATCCTCCGGGTTTTAATTACAGTGTAACTGCGGTCCGGCATTCGATCCACGAACCGCATTCCCGGAGCTTCGCGTTCCGGCACCGTGCGTCTAATTATCGCCTATGCCCCGTCATTACTGAAATTTAAACGTGAAATTTTAATTAGGGCTCTGAAACGAAACTTCGCTTTTGTAGTGTAAAAATAATGAGACTTTTATACCTATTTCTTTTTAATTTGAATAATGCTTTTCATGTTCTCATTTAGAGATGAAATGTGTGCAAAAAACCAATTACATTTTTTAACATCACACGCGTTGTTTATTCTAGAAATACGGAGAATTTAAATATATACAAGAATGATTCAGAATATGTAACTGCAAATTCAACATTTTGTGATATCTATACAGGGTGTATCAAGATAATGGAACAGTGCATTTTATTCGTGTATGTGAAAAGATACAGAAAAAAGTGATTAAGATATTTTGTAAGGCATAGAGGGGGACACATTTTAGCATAAACTTTATTATCTTAAATCCAGTGGTACTCAAACTATAGGGCAATATTATATTTTTTTAAATGGCATTATATATATATTTTTTTAACTCATTAAATAGAGAATTTTGTTCTGAATTCAACGATATAATAATATCATACCCTTACATTGCGAAAAATTTGATAAAAATTAATTCAAATTTAATATATCATTTTTACTTTATCTAAGTAATCTTAGCAAACATTCAATCAATAAAACAAAATAAAATTTATTTTAGTTTTATTACATGCAAGTAAGCTACGATTTTGGCAATAAATTCAACTTTTAAAATAAATTTTTTGTTTTAGTGATTGAATGTTTGCTCAGATTACTTAGATACAGTAGAAATGAAATACTAACTTTGAATTAATTTTTATCAAATTTTTCGCAATGTAATGGTATGATATTATTATATCGTTGAATTCAGAACAAAATTCTCTATTTAATGAGTTAATAAAATATATATAATGCCATTTAAAAAAATATAATATTGCCCTATAGTTTGAGTACCACTGGATTTATGATAATAAAGTTTATGCTAAAATGTGTCCCCCTCTATGCCTTACAAAATATCCTAATCACTTTTTTCTGTATCTTTTCACATACACGAATAAACGGCACTGTTCCATTATCTTGATACACCCTGTATAATTCAGTGTGTTCTACTTCTACATAATGATTCTTCTTTTCAATATAGTTCTCGTATCGTTCAGCAAAAAATGTTTTTACCTCCCGCTACCCTAGGTAAGGGAGGTATAGGGATCGCGCAAAAAATCAAATATACTCGTATTTAGTGAATAAGCTAGTTTCGATGTCACCAGAATCCGACTTTAACATTTTTACGATGATGTCTGTAGATATGTATGTGTGTGTGTGTGTGTGTGGATGTGTGTGTATGTATGTAAGTGTGGGTGTTAGGACGATTCCTCAAAAACTATAAGATTTAAAAAATATTTAACTGCAGTTTTCTCAATCTGACAGTCCTGGGAAGAGCTGAAAAGGTTTTGGTAACAATTGGACTTTAGTACTTTCTTGAAAAAAATCTTCTAAAGACTATTTTTTGAAAATTTCTGTTATTACTAATATTGAACATAAAATTCTACATCTAATGCAATTAAAGTTTTATTGTATCTTGATCTTGTATAGATTTAGAGATAAAGACACTATAATATGAGTACCAGGTATGAGTGCCCGTGAGGTGACGCCTGGTAAGCGCCCACACGGTAAAATATATCGTCAACATTACCGATGTCTTCATGTGTTGTAGATACTGGCACACCCAGAAATGGGTAATATACCGTGATGATATATTTATTTATTTATATATAGAATAATCTAATCTAATACATCGCAGAGGCTAAGGCATTAAGGAAACCAGTTGACAAATTCAAATGTTTATAACATAGTAATGCTTATAACATAGTTTGTAAATGACAGATGTCAGTATCAAAAATCAACAGTTTTAATGACATTCTGAAAGTATATTTAATCTTTCTTATTGTTTTATTAATTAAATATTTAAAATTGTAGGTAACATGCATATATTCATCAGAAATACAGCCAATGTTGTTGTTAATGAATTGGAAGAAATTCTGACATTTAAGAACTTCCTCATACAATGAAAAATAGATATAATTAGAATTATAGGTGTGCAGAAGACATATTAAATACAATAAAAAACAATATTTGGGTAAAGTTCTGTAATTTTTTTGTTATAAAACGGCGGTTTGGTAGAGAAGTGCAATACAATACTTATATAACATAAAATGGACATGGCGAGAGGTATTGTGCTGGCCACATCAGATTTTTTTCTTTTTACGGGGCCCGCTTTGATCGACCCTGTTACCAATTTGAATTCCTGTCAATCTGTTTTTAATTTTTCAAGCATTTCCATATTTTTGATATACAAACTTTAAAGGAACAACATAGTTACTCACTTTCCGTAAGATTTATATACGTATTATACAAATCTTGCAGTGTTTAACACCGTTGTCTTTGTTATTGTTTACCCCTGTAATTTTTGGCTTTTGTTTGCAAGGCATGTTGCAGCTAAGTACTAAAGTTTCCCGGTAATTGTAAAACTTGGAGTTGAGTGCGTCTGGGCGCCTCGCATTACGGGCGATGTTTCTTCTTACTTTTAGGGGAGTTTCCGCGCCCGAAACTAAATAATGCAAGCGGTGCGTGACGTATGATCCTTCACCCGACAAATTACAAGCCAAATTACCTCCAGATATCGGCTGCAACGAATAGAAATTAGAGACGACCGTGCCAGCCCCAGAAAAGAAGGGAATTCTCAAAAATAATACGGTTTGGGAAAGTTGTTAGTGGTCGGTATGGAGACAGTTTCAGTCAACAAACGATATTATTCCTAACTTATTACAATTCAATCAAAAAGTAGTTTGTGGTATACATAATTTAATGGGTTGTGTTTCTGTGTGCGTTAGGTGACCGCTTGTGATTCAAGATATTGCAAAGTTACCTGTTTCAGCTTACGCAGCGGGTGGCTTCTTAAATAGGCTTTAGGGGTAACAGAACAGGGTTATAACAAATGTAAATTATATATCTACAAGTATGCTAAAATTCGCATACCCAGATTTTATTGAATAAGCACGATTTCAGGCCCCTAGAATCCGATTATAACATTTTTAAAATAATGTCTATGTGTGTGTGTGTGTGCGTGTGTGTGTGTGTGTGTGTGTGTGTGTGTGTGTGGATGTGTGTGTGTATGTATGTATGGATGTTGGAGGGACGATTCCTCAAAAACTATAAGACTTAAAAAATATTTAACTGCAGTTTCTTCAATCCGACATTCCTGGGAAGAGCTGAAAAAGTTTTGGTAACAATTGAACAACCGGAAGTAGTAGTTTCTTAAAAATAATATAATTTTTTGAGAGTTTTTTTTATTAAATATTGAAGAACATAAAATTTTCCATCTAATACACTTAAAATTTTTATTATATCTTGTATAGATTTAGAGATAAAGACACTATAATTTATAGAGTAAACTAATCGCAGAGGCCAGGGCACTAAGGAAACCAGTTGACAAATTCCAATGTTTATAACATGACACATGTCATTGTCAAATATTAACAGTTTTAGTGACATTTTGATAGCTTTATCTGGGAAGTATATTTAACTTTTCTTATTGTTTTATTAATTAAATATTTGAAATTATAGGTAAAATTGTGGTAAAATGCACATATCCATCAGAAATACCGCCAATCTGGTTAACGATTTGGAAGAATTTATGACATTTAGAAACTTCCTCACACAATGAAAAATAGATATAATTAGAATTATATGTGTGCAGAAGACATGTTAAATACAATAAAAAACAATATTTGAGTAAAGTTCTGTAATTTTTTGTTATAATATGGAAATGGCGAGAGGTCTTGTTCTGGCCACAACAGATTTTTTAATGTGAAACATTGGGTTTGTCATATCCATGGTTACGACTCGACATTTGATTGCCTGTCTCATTTAAAATGAAACATAGAGAATGAATTTGACAGAAGTATTATATTTAAATATTGTAACAAAATTTTGTCGGTTAGAAAATCATTAGGGTACATGATGCACATAATATTTTTGCTACAACTAAATTTAATTTAGAAAGCAGGTATAATTATTTCAATAAAATTAACCTCTATTGACGTCTTGTCAAACGTCAAGTTCGTTCCCTATGTTTTATTTTAAATGGGACAGGCAAATACATTGCTGTCAATCAAATGTCATGTCGTAACCATAGATATAACAAATTCAATGTTTTACGTTAAAAAATACTCACGGTACTAACTACAGGGAATTTATTTTAACATGCAACATATGGTCATTCACTTCCATGGTTACTCACTACTGTCAAAAAATGACAGCAATGTAATATTTGTCCATTTTAAAATGCAACATACAAAATTTGTAATTTTGTATTATCAAAACTAATTTACACTAAATTAGCCTACATACTAGTAACAAGAAATCAAAACATGAATGTTGCACATCTTAACAAACTTTAACTTACAAAAATTCATAACTTTGATGTAATAAATGTTAAAAAATACCCCCATTCATACTGAGGCAACATCCTAGTCGGTCGTAATAAGAATTGATACCATTTGTGATGTGTTCTGGAGGTATCTCCTGTGCTGCAATACTATTTATAATGTTGCATTTTAAAATGGACAAATATTACATTGCTGTCAGTTTTTGACAATAGTGAGTAACCATGGAAGTGATTCACCATATGTTGCATGTTAAAATAAATTCCCTGTATAGTCTAATATGGAAATGACAAGAGGTCTTGTGCTGGCCACACGGGTGCCACTTTTATCAAAATCTGTGAAGAAAGGCACACCTAAACAAAGATGGAAATAGCATTTCACCTCAAATCAATATATGAATTAATTGACTTCATTGTTGTTCAAGATTCCTTTCACCCAAATAAATAAAGTGTCCCACCATTTGATTTATAAAAGAAGCAGATTTTCAGCTTGAGCGTTTCAGCTTTTCAGCTTTGGAGCTTTTCTAATCTTTGTCATTGTGGCGTGTAACTGCAATATTATCTGGGAATGGGTTGTGGAAACGAAACCGCGGCTCGGAATAGCGATAAGTGTAGCATGCACCATATTTCACCCGTACAATACAATGGAATTTGCAATTATAGGTACAGCTGTATAGCCAGTGGTCAGCCCGCCAGATAGGGGTGAGAGTTTCACTTTGGGTGGTGATTACGATATTGAAATTTAGGGCCAGAGATGGAGTGGTAGCAGCTAGGGTTGCTAACCATTATCGTAATCGAAAGGGGGTAAATACAAAACACAAAACAAATATAAATTAAAATATAAAGAAATATTTATAAATCAAAGAACAAAATTATTTTCAAAGCTATAATCCGAAAAATTGACTCCGTCGGGTCCAGTAATAAAACTATAAATATCATACCCAAAAATGGGTGTTTTCGGGATCCAACACAAACATCTCGGGAACGGATGAAGATATCGACCTGCGGTTTCAAAATTTGAAAGCAGCGCACTGAGTAGTACCTAATAGTGTACAAATTGGATTTTTGAAAATTTCGAAGTTTCTACGAATATAACTACATAATTATACCAATTTTCAGAGTTATTAAGCAAATAAAAGAATTTTTAGAAAGAAAATAATGAAAAAAATCATTTCAGCGTTTTTCAATAGAAATAATAGGAATATCACGTAAAACAACATATTATATAATAATACATACAGAGAGTCTTTTTTAACAGTGAATATGGGCGTATGTCATTACCATAGTTACATTTAAAATGATTGACAGCAATGCATTATCGCGTTTTTTTTAAAACTGGACATAGGACGTGACATTTAGTATATCTGTCAATGTCATCAAATTGTCATATTTCAAAATGTATACAGTTAAAGAAAAGTTTAAATTGTAAATTGCAGTAATTATAACGAGTCTACAATAAGTTTCTGACTTATGTGCATTAACTTTTAATAAGCGACCCAGTCCAACAACTATAAGAAAAATTTACAATGACTACAGACTAAAGGATGCGTCAATAAACAGCACAAGAAGAAAATCAGACCAAGTACTGTAGTTAATAGTAAGAAACAAGAAATTATGCAATTAATTGAAAGTGACAACACCCTGACAACAATTTTTTTCTGAAATTAAGAATACTAGTATACAAGGTTTTAAGAGTTTTAAATATCAAAATCACCAAGAGTTATTACACAACGATATAGAACGAAGAAATATCTTTTGCGAAGATATGATAAACAAAATTAATAGTGGGGAAATATTACTGGATCGAATTTTATTTACGGATGAAGCGACATTTTATATTAATCGGGAAGTAAATTCACAAAATTGCAGGTATTGGAGTCGTCAAAATTTTCACTTATATCTGCACCAGGTATTCCCCCAACGCTGGATAGGATGTGGTGGAGAAGTGGAGTTAGTGGAAGAGCCTGACCTCCGTATCGTGCACTATACTCCGTACTTTTTGCCCTAAAGTTAAAAGTTACTTATTCTTATAGGAAATTTTCCGACAAATTTGATGGTGTTATTCTTAATGCCCTATCTCATTGCGAAAACTCAAAAATCCATATTTTCTAAAAAAAATACAAAATTTCAATTTTAAAACTTTTTTTACTTTTACTTGTCATATCTTCTGTATAAATTGAGTTATTTGTGCCGTTTTTTCACTAAATCATTTTCTCATGTATTCTGCGACATCTGGATTAAAAAAGTACTAAATATTAATAATAGAATTTCTTTTAGTAAATAAATTTTGAAAAGGGAACACGTCATTTTTTCTTTTTATAGTAAAAATTTTAAGCAGCGACAAACTTTTCGTCCTTAAGAGATAGGTACCAACATACAGCGAGTAAAATTTAGAGAAAGGATCATAGAAGTTTTTCCTCTTGAAAATTTTTTTTGTAAAATGCACCAGTTTCGTAATATTTGAAGTTAAAGTTAAGGGTTTTCCGTTGCAAATTCCCACGCGCTCAGCGCGTTGTACTTAATGCTTGATGCATACTAACCCTACGCTTGGAATGCAAGCTAAAGTTTGCAGTTATAATAAAAAACAAATATTTTATGTCCTATTTCATGAGCAAAATAAAGTAATTATGTATATCACTTTTTTTTTTTTGTTTTGAGTAATTTTAATTTCTGTAGCAAAGTCTATTCCTTTTTTAACTTTTGTATTTGCAAATTACGTTATAATTTCTTTGTAGTCTGTATTACTTTTTCAAAGCAATTTTATTGTATAAATATTTCCTTACTATAAATTAAAATTGATAAAGTTTGTGTGATAATAAATACCCGAAATCTAAGCCATTCATTTTTTCAAACAAAACACGTTTATTTAATCGAATGTATTTGTGTATTGATGATTGTAAAAATCTTTAAGATCTATCTCTGAAAGTGTATACCGAAACAGTGGTTTTGTAATAATAAATGCTGTATGACTCAGATTTCGAATATTTGTTGACATCTAATCCACATCACTGACGAGAAATTTACCCTTTAATAATTACTTATTTCAATAATTTGCTTCAATATTAATTACAACAATGAAATACGTGATTTCAAGAAGACAATTCTTTATTACATGAATGAAAATTTGATTGCAATAAAAAAAAAATTAATTACAACAATGTAATCGATTCATTACAACAATTAAACTATTATTGATTTTTTGGAAAAGTAGAGGTAAATGGTCTGGAGAGGTGGTAATCCAATAAATAACTAATTTTACGTTTTGCTCCAAAGGAGAAGTAACGTAAAGTGTTTTTTGTTTTGTCTGATATTACCATAAATAATTTTATTTAAAAGAAAATATTAGCTGATTTAGTTTTCGTTAGTACTAATGCAGTGTTTGTGTGTATGTGTTTGTGAATTGAGAAACTTATTCGCCATGGAAGGTATGAATTCATTATATATTTTTAAAACAAGTTTATTATTGTCTTGTAATATTTAGAAGAGAAAAATCCCCACGGATCTAAAAGAAAAGATGAAAGTAACTATGATTCAAGTACAAATGACACATACTTAATAAATATACATATGAAAGCATAGGAGTAGAAAAAAACTTATTTTCGCATTGTATAGAATAAAGTGAATTGTTTCTATTTACATACATGCTTTATCTGTAAATATATTTATAAAAGTAACTAATTGTGTTTATTTATATTTGTTTCTGTTATAACATGTAACTAATTTACATATTAAACTTCAATAATTTAAATCACAAGAAATCTTATTTTTATTTATCACCATCTGTGATAAATAGCTTTTTTTTAAATTCATTTCTTATTCATAAAGTATAAACTACATGTCTCTAAACAAAGCGTGCCTAAGCGGAAGGTCGGCAGTTCGGCAGGCATAGTAGGGCGTGTTCAGCACGCGGGAATTTGCAACGGAAAACCCTTAACTTTAACTTCAAATATTACGAAACTGGTGCATTTTACAAAAAAAAATTTCAAGAGGAAAAACTTCTATGATCCTTTCTCTAAATTTTACTCGCTGTATGTTGGTACCTATCTCTTAAGGACGAAAAGTTTGTCGCTGCTTGAAATTTTTACTATAAAAAGAAAAAATGACGTGTTCCCTTTTCAAAATTTATTTACTAAAAAAAAATCTATTATTAATATTCAGTATTTTTTTAATCCAGATGTCGCAGAATACATGAGAAAATGATTTAGTGAAAAAACGGCACAAATATCTCAATTTATACAGAAGATATGACAAGTAAAAGTGAAAAAAGTTTTAAAATTGAAATTTTGTATTTTTTTTAGAAAATATGGATTTTTGAGTTTTCGCAATGAGATAGGGCATTAAGAATAACACCATCAAATTTTTCGGAAAATTTCCTATAAGAATAAGTAACTTTTAACTTTAGGGCAAAAAGTACGGTGTTCGACTTAAAATATGCGAGATACGGGAGTTAGGATCCTCAACTAAGTGGCCTGCAATGCCACCAGATCTTGCACCAAACGTTTTTTTTTTTCTGTGGGACCATTTAAAAAATTGCATTTACAATGGTGACAAAATTAATATTGATCAATTAAAAAATAGGGATAAAATATAATTTATATTAATTATTTCTTGCCTCAGGCTTGTGTCAGAGTATAGAATTATACCATACAATTTGAACTTTTCCTTCAACTGTATACATTTTGAAATATGACAATTAAATGATTTAAATGTCATAAGATCAGAAAAACTGATTCGAATTTATTCATTTCATTAAATTTACTTGATAACTAAAATTTAAGTGAAGATTAAATTTCTTTATATAGATTTCGTAACTGTACTATCTGAAAAAAGGGCGACCTACCCCAGTAAATCTAATACAGGGTAGTGATGTATTAAATTGTTTACTTCGCGTCTCAAATTTCAGTAACAATGGCTCTATCTGAACCATTAGGAAAACATTTTTGGTTTGAATGAAATTTCAAACCCTCGGAGTCCGTAGGGATTCGAACCCTAGACCGAAATCTCCGATCCAATTTCTGGTAAAATAGTTTCCGTGTTAGCATTTTTGATATCGATTTCAGAATGACATTTGTTCCCTTGTATTAATTCCAAATCTATTTGCCCAAGGATTACGGATATGGATGAGTCAGATGAGACTAAATAGTACGGCAAATATATATACTCGTATGTATGTCGAGGAGACATGTTAGATTCATACATGAACATATTAGTTCATTAATATATACCTACAGTGGCTTGCAAAAATATTGCGTAGGTACACATATTTTTTGCTGTATAGAGTCTGTCTTGATTGTCAGTGTTATTAGTGTCAATTAAAATGTCAAAATTAATAGAAACGTGAAAGTTTTAATACGGTCTAAGTTAGGAGAGAAGTGGTTCATTTTTCTGGAAAATATTTGTAATTTATAACTAAAATAGCCTCAAAGAAGAACTTGCTTCACAATAGAAAAAATCTGTTGTGGCCAGCACAAGACCTCTCGCCATTTCCATATTAGGTTATATAAGTATTGTATTGCACTTTTAATAGAATCGTGAAAGTTTTAATATGGTCTAGTTAGGAGAGAAGTGGTTAATTTTTCAGGAAAATATTTTTAATTTATAACTAAAATAGCCTCAAAGAAGAACTTGTTTCACAATAGAAAAAAATCTGTTGTGGCCAGCACAAGACCTCTCGCCATTTCCATATTAGGCTTCGAACCGTCGTTTTATAACAAAATATTACAGAACTTTACCCAAATATTGTTTTTTATTGTATTTAACATGTCTTCTGTACACATGTAATTCTAATTATATCTATTTTTCATTGTATGAGGAAGTTTCTAAATGTCACAGATTCTTCCAATTCATTAACCAGATTGGCCGTATTTCTGATGGATATATACTTTCCAGAGAAAGCTATCAGAATGTCACTAAAACTGAAGGTTTTTTCACACTGACATGTGTCATTTACAAACTATGTTATAAACATTGGAATTTGTCAACTGGTTTCCTTATTGCCTTAGCCTCTGCGATTAGTTTACCCTATAAATTATAGTGTCTTTATCTCTAAATCTATAGAAGATATAATAAATTTTTTAAGTGTATTAGATGGATTATGTTCTTTAATATTTAATAAAAAAAAACTCACAAAAATTATATTTAGAATAATTTTTCTAAGAAACTACTACTTCCGGTTGTTCAATTGTTACCAAAACCTTTTGAGCTCTTCCCAGGAATGCCAGATTGAGGAAACTGCAGTTAAATATTTTTTAAGTCTTATAGTTTTAGAGGAATCGTCCCTCCAACATCCATACATACACACACACACACACACACACACACACACACACACACACACACACACACATACACACATCCACACACAGACATCATTTTAAAAATGTTATAATCGGATTTTAGGGCCCTTAAATCGTGCTTATTCAATAAAATCTGGATATGCGAATTTTAGCATGAATCCAATACCTCTCTTAGCGAGGGGTAAAAACAGTGGCATGATAGTGACAACAACGACAACTGTCAATTGACAGATAACCTATTTTAGAGATTGTAATTCAGAGATTGTAAAACTAAGTCCGTTCTATATTCTTCCCTATGGATCTTCGGCGTTCGCACCCCTTTGAAGTAAATTACACCCCTGCAATAACTGCGTGGTCACGGGACATTCATTGTCATCTTATCAGGGCACAAATGTGCAGACATCATAACCACTACCATTCCATAGGATACAGACCAAGGCCTTATCGAATTCCACGGCTAACCGGCCATTCGCACAAGCGTAATCAACCGTGAATGACAAATGTTACACATTATCCCTTTGTCTCATACAGGGCTAGTTTTTCAGGTGGTACAGATAGTTCATAAACTACAAGCTACAGTACAGCACAGTAAGCCCTGTTAGATTTTGGACCCGTTGTACAGTGTGTCCCCAGATGGACCTAACTATACCTGTAAACATCCTTATTTTGCATTTTAGGAAGAACAGTTCCCGTGGCCGCTTGCCTGAGGGTCTGGTCGCGAATCTGGGGAACCGGGTTCGTTCCCGACCGACGCCAAATATTACGAATTTTATATGGAACAAAAGTGACCCCTCTGGTACACTCTCCACGCCAGCTATGAGTGCCCGTGAGGTGACGCCTGGTAAGCGCTTGCACGGTACAAATATATCATCATCATTACCGATATCTGCGATAAAGCAGATTGTGGCACACTCAGAAATGGGTAATATGCCGTGATACTATACAGTGTCCCACACTCTATCTTCAATGTGACAGAGATAGCCAATGTTATTCTTATGGAGGTTTTCTGTACCATGTTGCCAATTTTTCAATGTAATGTAATATTGAAACATTCATAAATTTTCATTGCTATACCAAAATTAGTTAACACTGTACAATTTAAGTTTTATGAGGGTCTCTTATTTACCCAAGGGCTTATTGTATACACCCATTCTTTGTCTAAATAGTTTTATATACAGGGCTATTTGTACCTGTAATAAGTAATATTTCAATACAAATTTTAAAACTGCCCAGCATACTAATCTTGATTAAATGCATTAGAAATTAGAATTTTAAAATATTATAAATTCAAATTGGAGATTACAAAGAAAGAATAAAGACTTGTGAACTATGTAAAATATATGCAGTATTTCTATCAAGCTTAAATATTAGTAAATTGTCAAATAAGAAGTTATAAATTAAATAAAAAATATGTATTATTAAACTGACCCGTGTGTCATTCAATTTTTTTAATTTTAAATATTGTACTCGTATATGTATTACTTTTATATCTTTTCGTAGAATGGAAATATGTAACATAGGGAATTTATATTGTTGACGACGATTGTAAAATGTACAATTAAGTATAAAAAACTGTTATAATATTTACTTTAAATTGACTAGAGTTTATATGTTAATTCATTTCATTTAACTATGCTTGTTATAATTTTATATCCTACTTACATTTTGTATTTGTAATATTTTATATTTTTTGTAAATTATTAAGCTGACCAGTTCATTATTTAATTTATTTTTTTTCCTTTTCACCCACCGGTTTAGATACACTGAAAGTACACCAGCCATAAATACATTCAAAGAAGTACCCAGAATATTTCATCTCTTTTTGGGCATCTATTTTGCTCTTTCTATCTTGCAGATTTACAGCAGGCAAATATGGCAACATGGTATTCCATAAGACTCTATACTGAACATAGAGTGTGGGACACTGTATAGTATAAATTTTGCCAACGTGGTTATCACAGGTCTGACAATTTACACAAATTTCATGTGAACTAATTGTTAGTCAATGTTTGAATTATGTTGTCTTTAGAGCAAAGAATTTATTTAGTGAAATGCTATGGTACGGTGAAGTATCATATCGCTCTGCAATTGAACTTTTTAATGGGAAATATCGGGAGTATACGTTTCTGTAAATTGTGTTCGAGAATTAATAAGGAAGTTTGATAGAACAGGCAGCGTAATAGATTTGAAGAAGCCCAACCAAATTCATGATCAAAATGATGCCACTATATTGATCGCTCTTCATTCTGACAGAAAATTACAGAAGCTATAGCGGACAAAAATGGAGACACCATTCACTTACCACCAAATTCACCAACCGTGAACCAAGTTTTGATTCTCTGATCAACACTGATCTGTAAATCAAGTCCTGGTTTACCTTGGAGATCAACAGTTTTAACAAAGCAACAGTGTCAAATTTTGTTGATCAGAGAATCAAATTTGATTCAGGGATGGTGAATTCGGCTGTTAGTGTTTGAAAAGTTTAGAGCAGTCGTTGAAAAATGTGCTGCCATTATTCACATTATTTATTTTAAATTTTTGCTTTCTCTTCACATTTCTGTTTAATACTGTCTGTGTTATACACTTCCCTATCTTGTCTAATTCCTGAGATCCCTGTGAAATATCTCCCGTACGCCACTGGTGAAACCCTGGCATTGTTCGTGTTAATCCGCACAATTGTGTGGAAGTTATACTTGTTGATAATTTCACACGGCTCTTGGTGGCTAATGTAAACCTCAGACATGGCCAAATACATGCCAATAACGACGGTTTTAAAATGGAAATATTATGTAAGTTTTACGGATTATACCGCAGTTACTAAATGAAATAATAACACGGGAGAGGAATTTATTATCACAAAGATAAACTGAAATTTTCGCTGAGTTTTTCGGGAACTAAAGCCACAATTTCAGAGCGATGTAGTTAGAGCGGCGTATTTGGCGTAAGAAGATCGTAGACTTTTGTTTCTAAAAATTTACTCAGTTGTTCAAATTCTCTAAAAATGTGTACACTTACGTAACATTCTCTTTACAATCAAATAATATTACTACCAAGTTTATATCTCTACCCATTTTTGTATTATTGCCCCAAAAGTCAATATACCCCATATTTAGATAAAAACATCAAAATTTTCAAATATCTAATTTTTATCTATCTAAATACTTCTCAATGCGCTGATTCCAAATTTTAAAACCGCAGGTCGATATCTCGTTTCGTTCTCGAGATATTTACATTTAAAATTTTGCTCAAAACTGCCCATTTTTGGGTATTAACCCAAAAATGGGTCGAGATATGAATTTGTCGACAACACCATTCGATTCTACGGGCAAAATTACATAAGTGTACCAATTTTCATAATTTTTGTCCAACCGGTTCAATTTTTATGAATGAAAGTTTGAAAATGGCCAAAATCTGAAAAAATCGTAAGGGGTACCCCTTAAGATTTTTACGATTTTTGGGCATTTTCAGTTATTATGCTTTAGAGATTGTATGCGGTGTTCAAAAATTCTGAAAATTGGTTGTACTTATGTAATTTTGCCCGTAGAATCGAATGGTGTTGTCGTCAAATTCATATCTCGACCCATTTTTGGGTTATTACCCAAAAATGGGCAGTTCTGGGCAAAACTTTGAATCTAAATATCTCGAGAACGAAAAGAGATATCGACCTGCGGTTTCAAAATTTGGAATCAGCGTATTGAGAAGTATCTAGATACATAAAAATTAGATTTTTGAAAATTTTGAAGTTTTTATCTAAATGTGGGGTATATTGACTTTTGGGGCAATAATTCAAAAATGGGTAGATATATAAACTAGGTAGTAATATTATTTGATTGTAAAGAGAAAGTTACGTAAGTGTACGCATTTTTACAGGTGAAAATGGTCTTGAATCTAAAATCACCCTGAATTTAATGCTCCAATTATTACAGATCAACGAATTCTTACTCGTTTCCATTTCCAAATATTAACAGTAAAAAACCTACAAATTCCCATGTTTACTAAAAGACAGTAAACAATAGAACAAAACATAAAACAATCATCTTTTGCTCCTGCCATCTCTTGGGATGTTTTCAAATCTATGGAACTTTTGTTTCAGAATCACCACCACCTGTGCTCCATTTGAAGTCTCGGTCGAGTCTAGACGCGGCAATATGGCGTCCCTCGTCCGCAGGGAATCAAACCCGGGACAGTAAAAACAGACAAAAACTCTCTCAGTCTCATATCCAAGAAGACACACGAAGGAAAATGCTAACGGGTAAAGAATCACTGAGAAAAAATGCGAGGAGAAAACGAGGATATGATAAATGATGTTGGACGACATGAGAGATAAAGAATTTGTATTGGAAATTAATAAATATTTTTTCCAAAGCCTATAAAATGGAACTTGGCCAGTAACACTTTAAGGACGTTCTGTAATTTAAAACAGTTTTTAATTTAAATATGGTATTGTCCATGAGTTTTACACATGTATATTTTTAAAGAACTTTATTATCTGTGAACTAAGATATTTGGAACCAAAATAGAGCGAAAATACATTGGCAATATAGAAAAATAGTTTCTGGAAATTCCAAATTAGTTTTAGACATATGAGAACAATTTAAAATAGTTTCCAAGAATTCTAAATAAATTTAAGACAGTTGGGTAGTGTTTAAATAGTTTTGAGTAATTCTGAATAAATTTTAGACAGTTGAGAAGTATTTAAAATAGTTTTCGGCAATTCTGAATAAGTTTTAGAGAGTTGAGAATAATTTAAAAAGTTACCAGTAATTCTAAATAAATTTAAGACAGTTGGGATGTATTTAAAATAGTTTCCAATAATTCTGAACAAATTTGAGACAGTTGAGAACAATTCAAAATATTTTTAAACAATTCTGAATAAATTTGAGACAGTTTCAAGCAAATTATAACATTTTTAGACAGTTCAGAATACAATAGTGTTTTATAAGGAAGGGTTTTTTCGTAGTAACTCATATAATAAACGACAGATTTGTACAAAAAAATACCTAACGATAGTTTAAGTGACAGTTTATACATGAGTGTACTAAAAATATTCAGTTACCAGCTACTTTTATAATAATTCCCTTCGAAAGTTGGCAAATATATTCGTATTTATTAAAACAGTTATTTTTCTTGAATATACTTATGTTTTATTTTTATTACCTCTCGCTAAGAGAGGTATTGGCATCATACTACAATTCGCATATCCAGATTTTAGTGGATAAGCACGTTTTAAGGTCCCTAGAATCCGATTATAACATTTTTTTCGATGATGTCCGCGCGCGCCTGTGTGTGTGTGTGTGTGTGTGTGTGTTTGTGTGGATGTTGGAACCACGGTTTCTCAAATACATAAGATTTAAGACATGTTTAACTGCGGTTTTCTCAATCTAACATTACTGGGAAGAGCTGATTAGATTTTGATAAAAATTGGACTACCGGAAGTACTAGTTTCTTAGAAAAAATTCTAAATATTATTTTTTGATAATTTATCTTATTACAAATATTAAAGAATATAAAAATTTCTATTCGTAACATTTAAAATTTTTAAATATCTTCCATAGAGTCAAAGATGTAGAAATATAAATTTATAAAAAATAATATGCTGTAATGAATCTCGCAGCCCATGGAAAACAAGTGGAAAATTTAACATATGTTTGTAATTGACAGATAAATGTCAGTGTCAAAAAACCAGAGACATTACTGAAGGCTTTTTCTGGAAAGTACATTTAATATTTCTTATTTTATTATGAATTAAATATTTATAATTATGGATACATATATTACATATATATCGTTCAGAAATACCGCCAATCTCATCAATGAATTGGAAGAGTCTCGAACATTAGAAGAATAAGAGGAAACATGTTCATAGAATGAATTAAAAAATAAATATATCGTCACGGCATATTACCCATTACTGCGGGTGTGCCAGTATCTACAACACATGTAGACATCGGTAATGATGATGATATATTTTACTGCGTGGGCGCTTACCAGGTGTCACCTCACGGGCACTCATAGCTGGTGTGGAGAGTGCACCACAGGGGTCACTTTTGTGCCATTTAAAATTGTAAATATTTGGCATCTGTCGGGATCAAACCCGGTTCCTCCATGTTCGCGACCAGACACTCAGGCACGCGACCACGGGACCCCATAAAAATAGTAAATTTATAGTTCGTAATAAGGTTGTTTTTTGAGGTCTGAACTATACGTTGAATACCAATAAATGTACTATAAAAACCGTACTTAAATTTGAATGAAATAACCACTTTGTAGTATAAATATACAACCCTTATACTATTCTCTCGCTTTCTGGTAAGGCAACAATATATTGCTCTTATTGATGTAGAATTTTGCACGAAAAATAAAAGATTACGATTCAAAAACAATATTAAATATATTTCTGATACATCGGAGAATACGTTTTGTTATTATATTTATACAACAGCTGCTTCAAATCTTTTTTCTTTTTAATATCTATTCGTCAAAATTTTGACATGTTATTTTCATTTATACGTCACTCAGTCCTAGCTGTCAGATTGTTGAACGTAACATATATACATTGATTACAAACTTACAAAAAGGTATTGGTAATTTCTAAAATTAAAATTATCTCGTTGGCTGTACGAAACATCGGCATTGATTGCATTTGTTATTGGACATCAGTTTCGATGTCAAAATCATCTGCTGGCCTCAGCAAATAGTTCTCATTGTTATGGGAAATTGACATTTTAATGTAACGTGTTTATCATCCCTCGGCTCACAAATTAATCTCCCCCTTGAAAATGGGGACATTCGAGAGACTTATAACACTTTAAAATGAAAAAAACTTAATAACACTTGCCATAAATTGAAACGAATGAATGTTGGAAACAATAATAATAAAAAAACAAGTGTTGAGCGAATGTTATAAATTGCACATAGGTCGAGTTGCGTTATTAGCAATAAACAAGGACGAAACAGGGGGTAAAGGTCACAGTAGGAGATTTATCTTACGGCAGAAAGGCTAGCTTCCTTACACCAGCAGAAGTCGAAGTTAGAAACATCTTAGACCAGAAAAAGATATTGCAAAGTAACATAAATTTAACGATATTTCAGAAATACAGTGTGTTCAGAAAAAACCTCATTCGGAGTAGTCTATGAACACAGAAACGTATGTCTCATGCCAACTTCATAAACATAATATTTATATACACCTATGAGTGCCCGTGAGGTGACGCCTGGTAAGCGCCAACACGGTAAAATATATCGTCATCATTACCGATGTCTACATGTGTTGTAGATACTGGCACACCCAGAAATGGGTAATATGCCGTGATGATATATTTATTTAAGAATTCGTCTGATGATGGTAGCAACGCTGAAATTGCAATAAAGAATCTTTCAAAATTTTGTGAAACCTACTAAGTATTTAATTTTTTCTTATTATTGATCTTAGAACATTGACAATGTCTAAAATTACATAAAACAAATATTACCACCTTCAATGTACTCTCTTCCCCGAACCCTACACCGCCCGATGCGAATATTCCATTGTTGGAAGCAATGCCTGTAGGCCTTTTTTGTTACGTTGTTCACAAGCTCTGCGGCTTTTTCTATAACTACATCTGGGCCCCGAATTTTATGCCGAAGAATTACAATTTGGGTATTCACATGGCACTACGTCAAGTTATATTGTATTTCGTCCAAAATGTCCAGCCCTTTTTCTTCTCACCCGTGCATGAAGGGTTATCAAAACCTTCTTGTAATATGCTTGTTTAACGAAATGCCCCTCAGGCATCAATCACTCGCATTTCGAAAAAAACAATGTCTTCTTTCTTCTTTAAATCTTCTAAACTGCTCGAAAACTTGAGTACTAGATAGACCCTCATCACCATAAACATTCTTCAACAATTCGTACATTTCTATAGCTGATTTTTTAAGTTTCACACGGAATTTCATATTGACACTAACATAATTCCGGCAATAAAAAACAATATTTGGGTAAAGTTTTGTTACAAAACGACGGTTCGAAAGCGAAGTGCAATACAATACTTATAAAGCCTAATATGAAAATAGCGAGAGGTCTTATGCTGGCCACAACAGATTTTTTAGTAGGTTGTTCATAAGCTCTGCAGCATTTCTATAACTACATCTAGGCCCCGAACTTGGAGTCTTTTAACGTAGAATTACAATTTGGGAATAAAAGCAAATCACATGGCACTAGGTCAAGTGAGTACGGTTGATGTACCAGCACGGTGATTTGTATTTCGTCCAGAGAATCCATCACATTTTAGCCCTTTATGTTTTCACCCGTGCATGAACGGTTATCAAAACCTTCTTGTAATATACTTGGTTAACGAAATGCCCCTCAGGCATCCAATCCATGTGAACAATCACTCGCATTTCGAAAAAAACAATATCATTCGCCTCCGATCTCTTTTCTTCTTTCTTTAAATCTTCTGAACTGCTCGAAAACTTGAGTACTAGATAGACTCTCATCACCATAAACATTCTTCAACAAGCGGATTTTTAAGTTTCACGCAGAATTTCATATAGACACTAACATAATTCCGGCGGAATACGAGAAAGTAGTTAACTTGAATCAAAGGATACTGCCGAACGGTTTGCCTGATTATCTTGAAATTTTAACAGTGGATGGAGGGAAGATGACCAATTAATATGACATAAAAATAAATCTCGTTATTTAATTGCCACACCTTGTATTAATATAAATTAAAAACTTTTTGGATGATAAAAATTCTGGTTCGATTCTTCCTATTACAATGGACACCTTTATGCTTTATAAAAAGATAGTTATTGAGTATAGAATATAAACTTATATGGGCGAAAGTCGTAAAATACCTGATTTAAATTTCATTGGAATGAAAAAATTGTAATCATGGTCCATTTTTTCTTGCTACCAAGAGATTCCTGCAATCCTGCGGCGGTTTATAGCGTAATAAATCCTTGTTTTATGCGTCGCTTTCCTGCTCTCTGTGAAATATTCCTGCCAAAACCACTGTTGATTTTATTAATTACAACAAACGAATAAAATATAGCCAGGCCAGCAATGTAACCTGCTAAAAATTCAATGAAATTGATGATACTACAACTTTTTATTATTCGTTTTCATTTGAGTGCAGGACTATAAATTTCCAGCCGTTATTTAAAGCAGATAATACATGCTGCAGTATCAAATTGTATTAATTTATTTATGTGTCAAAATCACAATCAAATATAAAATTAAAAACTAAATTTCTGTTACGGTCGATTGTACTCCTACTAGTGTATAACTTAATATTTAAGTGGGTCCTAAATATCAAATAAAAAATCTGTTGTGACTATCTATTTACTACTCTTCTACATGTTCGAGATTTTTCAAATTCATTGACGAGATAGGCGGTATTTCTGTTGCGTAGGATATGTAATATACAGGGAATTTATTTTAACATGCAACATATGGTCAGTCACTTCCATGGTTACTCACTATTGTCAAAAAATGACAGCAATGTATATTTGTCCATTTTAAAATGCAACATACAAAATTTGTAGTTTTGTATTACCGAAACTTATTTCCAATAAATTAGCCTACATACTATTAACATACTTACAAAAATTCACAACTGTCATGTAATAAATGTTAAAAAAAAAATACCCCCAATCACTCTGAGGCAATATTCTAGTCGGTCGTAATAAGAATTGACACCATTTGTTATGTGTTTTGGAGGTATCTCCTGTACTGCAATACTGTTTATAATGTTGTATTTTAAAATGGACAAATATTACATTGCTGTCATTTTTTGACAATAGTGAGTAACCATGGAAGTGATGAACCATAATGTTGCATTTTAAAATAAATTCTCTGTATGTATCTATACTTTTAAATATTTAATTAATAATAAAATAAGAAATATTAAATGTACTTCCCAGAAAGAGCCATAAGTAATGTCTCTGGATGTTTGACACTGACATTTTACTGTCAATTACAAACATTTTACTTTACAACTGGTTATTTGGGCTGTCTGCTTCATTACAACGGATTACTTTATATACGACGTCTGTCCGAAAAGTATCCGATCTTCCTTCATATCTTCGCGCCTCACAATTTTAGCGCCCTATGTCGGGTACGAGTGTCAATTGTAAAGCTTCACGAATTCTCTAGATGCCGCAGTTTTGGTCGGATCGCCTTAGTTTACGTGCAGCATGCGTTTGTTTACAAAGTGCTTTTTTACGTTTGTAGCATTTTGCTATTGTAAAAAATGACGGAAAGATCGGAACAACGAATTTGCATTAAATTTTGCTTAAAACTCTAAAAGAGTTGTGTGGAGACCATTGAAATGATAAAGACGGCATTTGGGGACGAGTGTATGAGCAAAACACAAATAAAAGACTGGTATAAACGGTTCAAAGATGGCCGCACATCTGTTGATTGTAACCCACGTTCTGGGCGGCCTTCGACGACAAAAATATCGAACTTGTGCAACTTGTGATCAATGAAGATCGTCGATTGACTATGCGAGAACTAGAATGTGATCTGGGAATAACGAAAACTAGTGTTTGGAAAATTTTAACTGAAAATTTGCAAATGGTTCGTGTGTGTGCGAAATTCATTCCGAAATTGGTCAATAATGATGAAAATCTCCCATCGACTTTTGGCTGTTCCCAAGATTAAAAATGTCGCTCAAAGGACACCAATTCGACGACAAAAAAACAGTCGAAACAATACAACGAATGCTCTAAAGGCAATACCAAAAAACGAGTTCCCAGACTGCTTTCAAAAGTAGAAAGGCTGTTGGAAGCGTATTCTTCAATCAAATGGGGACTACTTCGAAGGATGCCATCAGCCCGATGACGCAGAATAACAGCAACGGGGAAATATAAAGGAAGGTCGGATACTTTTCGGACATACCTCGTATTTATAAATCTCTACCTCTAAATCTATAGAAGGTATAATAAAAATGTTCCATGTATCGGATAGAGAATTTTGTTCTTTTAATATTTGTAATAACATAAATTTCCAAAAAGATTATTTTTTAAGAAATTACAACTTCCGGTTTTCCAATTGTTATCAAAATCTTTTCAGCTCTTCTCATTAATGTCAGATTAAGGAATACGTAGTTAAATTAATATTTAATCTTATAGAATTTGAGTCCCTCCAACTCCAGCCAGCCACCCACCCACACACACACACACACAGATACACACACACACACACATCCACACATACACACACACAGACATAAAAATTTTAAAATATAATTCAAGAGGCCGTAAAAACGTGCTTTTTTACTAAAATCTGGATATGCGATTTTTAGCATAAATTCAAAACCTCTCTCAGCAAAAATATATATACATAATATATCATCACGGCATATTACCCATTTGTGGGTGTGCCAGTATCTACAACACATGTAGACATCGGTAATGATGACGATATATTTTACCGTGTGGGCGTTTACCAGGCGTCACCTCACGGGCACTCATAGCTGGCGTGGAGAGTGCACCACAGGGGTCACTTTTGTGCCATTTAAAATTGGAAATATTTGGCGTCAGTCGGGATCGAACCCGGTTTCCCCAGGTTCGCGACCAGACACTCAGGCACGCGGCCACGGGACCCCATACCTCTCTCAGCGAGAGGTAAAAATTGTCTGCTTTTAAGCGCCATCTGTTATTTTCTTACAAGAAAATAACTTTTAGGTTCAACCGTCAATCTGTAAACCCTAGCGAAG
Organism: Ophonus ardosiacus; assembly: GCA_943142095.1. Taxonomy (NCBI): domain Eukaryota; kingdom Metazoa; phylum Arthropoda; class Insecta; order Coleoptera; family Carabidae; genus Ophonus; species Ophonus ardosiacus. Next base: position 969,914 of record OW964834.1, read on the forward strand.
CAGAACTTAAGATTACATCGGTACAAATGGCCATTAGTCCTTAAAATGTTGTACTTGATTCTTTCTGTTTTATGACCACCAGCTTTTGTTTTTTCTCCCCCTGATTTATGTCGGGGGTGGCGGGGGAAATTGGCCGGGGAAGTTACCTGTGTCACGTGACAGCCGACTGCACACACAGCCAACTTGGGAAGTTTCTGACGTTTACTGCAATTGCACTGCAGACTTTCAAACTAATGGGTTTCTGGGCCGCTGAACCGCTCACAGCTACAAATAAATGATACCCACCACAAATTTACCCCAGGCGATGGTATACTACACGTTTTAAAACGGTTAATTGCTAGATGAAAAGCTAGTAATTCGAGCAGAAGCAGAGTTGAACAACAAAAAGGAGTCATATATCAAAGGCATATTATTTTGCTGGGGCGAGTGGTCGTTCGAAAGATACTGCTTTCGTAATATATGTACAAGGGAAAAAAGTACAATAGCATTTTTGTTTTCTTGTTTAGGTGGTTGACAAAACTAAATTTAAATAGATAATTATTAATCATTATTGATACATTCTAGTTTCTTTTTGTATCAGTTGCCAGTTGTGTAATATTCTTTTTGCCCTCCTGAAGTGTAATGGGAACTTTACAATTGTAAACACAGCAAGTGTAACCTACATTTTACACTTACTGTGTTGTAACTGGTCTAACTATGCGGTAAAATAATCAAAATACACTGGACGTTTATGGGCATTTAGAAAAGAAATCATCTTTACTATAATAAAGTTCATGTAAAAAAGTACTACCTACTTAAGTTATTTTTTTACTTTAACATTTCCTATATTTAAAATTAATTTATATAAACCAAAATCACGGCAGCGATATCTGTCATTATTGTAAAAATCCGCCGTTACCGATATAGTCACCGATCGATATACCTGTCAAATACGCGAGGCGAACATTGCTGAAATGTCAAATATCGACACCTACCTATTATTTATTACGAAGAAAAGATGAGCAAATAAATATATTATCAATCATAAACAACGTCTATTATTACAGATAAATTTTTGCTAGAAGAAGTATTCTAATGAAGGTAAGTAAAATCAAATTTGGAAATTGACTTAACCCCAGTATTTTAAACTAACCCTTTTCAGAAGTACAACCTATCTCATTAAAAAAAGTGATATTCATTATCGTCGGCCAAAAAATTTGATACAATTCGCGTGCGTGAAGTATTTTCCAGCGCTCCAGCTAATAAGGCACTCGCCTTAAGGGTTCGTGCCTTAAACAAAGCTGTCGCGCTGTAAAATACAACTTACATGCACTCAAATGTAATAACTATTTTTTGTACTCGTAGTACCTTTACGGAAATTGTTCGAAAACAAAAGAAATCCAAATTCAAGGATCTGTTTTTCTAGTAAAAATTATACTCGAATACAAAAAAATTAAAATAAAGTTTATTTCATTTAAAGTCATATGTATATTACTGTCTTGTTTCATATTCGTTCCCCTACCCTTTTCCGTGCATTAACTACTAAGCTACATATTATTTCTACCCCTAAATAATCTCATCTCATGACATAAACCAACCCTTAGGTAAACCTACCGTTCGGCGATCTTTGGGTTAATATACTCCTTATATAAGAACAAGTCTGTATCATACATATCATGATGTTATGATCAAGCGAAGGTATGCTAGTACACTTTATGGTCCAGTCTCTATGGACAGTGGCGTACAAGAGGGTTTTAGCGTTATTAAAAAAGAGACACACCTTATTTTATACTCTACTTCAATACAGAAATATGTACCTACCCTTACATAAATATATTATGACGGAGTATTTTTTACCTCCCGCTACACTTGGTAAGGGAGGTATAGGGATCGTGCTAAAAATCACATATTGAGATTTTAGTAAATGACCAGGTTTTAAGGAACCTAGAATCTAATTTTAACATTTTCACCACCATGTCTGTCTTCCTTCTTTAAATCTTCTAAACTGCTCAAAAACTTGATTACTAGATAGACACTCATCACCATAAACATTCTTCAACAATTCGTACATTTCTGTAGCGGATTTTTTAAGTTTCAGAATTTTATATTGACATTAATATAATTCCGGCGGAGTACGAGAAAGTAGAAAGTAGTTAATTTCAATCAAAGGCTACTGCCGAACGGTTTGCCTAATTATCTTGAAATTTTAACAGTGGATGGAGGGAAGATGACAAATTAATATGACATAGCCTGCAATGTTGCCAAATCTACAGGGAAGCCGGAAAAAATAAATCTCGTTATTTATTTGCCATATCCCGTGGCCGCGTGCCTGAGTGTCTGGTCGAGAACCTGGGGGAACCGGGTTCGATTCCGACTGACGCCAAATAATTCCAATTTTAAAATAGCACAAAAGTGACCCCTGTGGTGCACTCTCCACACCAGCTATGAGTGCCCGTGAGGTGACGCCTGATAAGCGCCCACACGGTAAAATATATCGTCATCATTACCCATGTCTACATGTGTTGTAGATTTTGGCACACCCAGAAATGGATAATATGCCGTGATGATATATTATTGTTATTATTTTATTATCTCGTATATACGTTTCTTAATTCTAGTATTTTTTTCTTTTTTTCCAAAATTCCCAATAATTTTAACAAGTTATATTTTATTTCATAAGTTTCTTTTCAGGTTAACGACGTGCGTCTTTTGTCTAATCATTTTCACTATAGTTAAGCTACTCGTATGTTAACATATTTTGAAGACTCCTGAATATATGAAATAAAATTGTTTAATTTTAATTTATTTTTAGATAATATCAATGCTATATTAAAAATTATTGAAATAATGAATCTGGAAATATTCAAAATTTGAACAAAAACGAATATAACAATTTTTTGCAAAGTTATTTAACACATTGTGTTACAGAACTCCCAACAGATTAACGTCTATGACAAAATTGAAGTTCATACCCCTAAAATTTTCCATTGTACGTTCATGGTTCCTATCTCCCTCATAATAACTTGTTTCACACGTAGTAAAATATTTTATGTCCATGAATGTACCGTCTATGGAGGAGATAATCTCATTGGATGAAAGTGTGATAAAAATGACTCACCTCGCAATATGATTGGCTGATGTTGCTCAGGTTCAGTCGGTATACACGATCCCTGCAACGAAATACAATCGTTAGATTTGATATAGACAGTTATTAGACAGATAAACATTGTTTATAAGATAGGGAGGATTTCTTATTTATAAAAGAAGAGTAGCGACATACTAAATGGTAATTTATTTTTTTGCTAAAATATCTTTATAATAGACCTATAAACCATGACAAAAAATAATAAAATGTACACTTTATCCTTAAAGTACTATTCAATAAATAACGATTAAGATAAATAGAAAAACAATTTTTTAATAATTACTTTGTGAGATATTTGAATTTATTTCCAGGATACAGATGACGTCACACTATTGGTATATTTCTCGCGCAGCCTACTACAGAAACTTCAAAATTAAACGAACTTTTAAAAATTACTTGTTTGACATTTGGATAGACTGCTAGATTAAATTTATTTTAAAAATTTAGCAGTGCAGATACTCAGATTTTATTTTTTTCTGTGTGAACTGTAACAGATATCACAAATTATACAGAGAGAAAAAAGTTTACTATTGAATGTATCTTTCCGAAGAAAAATAATTTCACGTTTTCGGCGTGGCCATTAAAACGTTACGGTCTAATTAATGTTGGGACACCTAAGTTTCATACACTAGTGGTTCACTAATAATAACAAGTATCACCTTAAAAGATGACTTATAACCATATAAACTGTCATACCAAATTTCATCCAAATCGAATAAAGCGTCCGATTATTATAAGCAAAATTAATTTTTTTTCGAAGAACTTTGAAGCAGAATTCTGGCTAAATGGTACACTTTCCGGTAGAAGTAAGTTTGGTTAAATCGTCTTATTTTAGCCTCAGGAATCTGTGGTTAAGCCATGTCTCCCTATTTAAGAGACACACTGTATATACACAGTAGATATATTCAAAAAATTCTAATTGACAGATGTCAGTGTCAAGTGCAAAACCAAAGGAGAAAGTATAGGTTCAAAAAATATTATAAGTGACAGAGTGTCCCTGGCAAGTGACGCAGTTGTATCCTCGTCTCAAGATAGGAACTTATAATGCCGGGAGTACGAGAAAGACCAAAGAGAAGATGGAAGGACTGTGTAGTAGATTTGAGAGAGGAAAAACTGTCAAGAAGATACGTTGGACAGGAATGAGTAGAAGAGTAGAGTAAGAAACAGCGACCCCTAATAAATTTTTGGTGTGCAATTTGTAAATAATAGTATGTTCATGTTATAGAATCTTTTTCAAGGAACTTTTAGTATGGGATTTGTACAAAATACATCAAATTGACGGAAGGTTTTTTGCTGGCCACAAAAGATTTATTTATTAATTTTTGTCAGTACTATATATTCTTAAAGTTTGTACCTGAAGTTGTGTATAATCGGGGCCCTGATCTTTTTCTGGTATTTGTCAATTTGCTGCTATTTTGAAACTAACGAAAAGTTAATGCAGTAAAATTCAGCATAATATTAAACATTAACGATTTTTCCACTATGTTACAAAGTTATATTTTTAGAATAATGTTTCTTACGGCAATAAATAATTCATGTTTTGCATTATTTATCAATAGATCATTAGATAGTTTCTATATTTAGTATAAAGTATACTTTTTCATAATGTCAAACCTTATAGTTTTCTATTTTAAATTAAAGTAAAAAAAATCACTACCGTACATTTACTTAATAACAAGTCGCTGGGTGCATTTGTTACAAATTGATATCTATATTGTATTGATATTCCATTGCGAGTAATGCAGCAATGAGAAACTCCAGGTGCGAATTACAACCGCCAGTTCTAAATAGGTCGACATCGGTTGTCATTTTACAGTCATTAACGGTAATGCAAGTTTGAAGTAGATAGCGTTCAATATAGTGAGCGACTGAGCCAGTACGGTTCTGGCAAAATTAGTTTTAAAGACAGTTGCATATTGCAACTGTGCAAGAACTGAAACACCTGTGTTAAGCTTTAGAGGTGAAGTAGGTAACATGGGATTTCAATAAAACGACGATATATCCTAAACTACAAACGTAAATCATGCACGTTAATTGGTTTATCTTTTTGAGATGAATGAACAATTTGTTTACTGTTTTCTATGCAAACTATTTTTACCAAAAAAAAAACACGGAGACCAAAATTTACTTTGCATAATTGCATACTTTCATATTACAATATGTTAAAAATCCGTTGGGGCCAGCACAATACCTCTCGCCATTTCCATTTTAAATTATATAAGTATTATAAGGGGTCTCGTGGCCGCGTGCGTGAATGTCTGGTCGTGAACTTGTGGGAACCGGGTTCGATCCCGACTGACGCCAAATATTTCCAATTTTAAATGACACAAAAGTAACCCTTGTGGTGCACTCTCCACACCAGCTATGAGTGCCCGTGAGGTGACGCCTGGTAAGCGCCCACACGGTAAAATATATCGTCATCATTACTGATGTCTGCATGTGTTGTAGATACTGGCACACCCAGAAATGGGTAATATGCCGTGATGATATATTTATTTAAGTATTGTATTGCACTTCCCTATCGAACCGTCGTTTTATAACAAAAAAAAATCACAGAACTTTGCCCAAATATTGTTTTCATTGTATTTAAAATGTCTTTGCACACATACAATTCTAATTATATTTATTTTTCATTGTATGAGGAAGTTCCTAAATGTCTGAAATTTTTCCAATTCATTAACAAGATTGACGATGGATATATGCATTTTACCTACAATTTTAAATATTTAATTAATAAAACAATAAGAAAGATTAAATGTACTTCCCAGAAAAAGCTTTCATAATGTCACTAAAACTATTGATTTTTGATACTGACATCTGTCATTTACAAACTATGTTATAAACATAATATATTATAAACATTTGAAATTGTCAACTGGTTTCCTTAGTGCCTTAGCCTTTGCTATGTATTACATTAGATTATTTTATATATATTATAGTGTCTTTATCTGTAAATCCATACAAGATATAATAATTTTTTTAAATGTATTAGATGGAGAATTTTATGTTCTTGTAAAAACAAAAATTTCCAAAAAATTATATTTAGAAGATTTTTTGAAAGAAACTATTATTTCCGGTTGTCCAATTGTTGCAGTTAAATATTTTTTAAGTCTTATAGTATTTGAGAAACTGTGGCTCCAACATCCACACACACACACACACACACACACACACACACACACACACACACACACACACACACACACACACACACACACACACACACACATATACACACACATACACACACACATACGGACATCATCGTAAAATTGTTATAATCGGATTAAAGGAGCCTTAAAAAGTGCTTATCCACTAAAATCTGGATATGCGATTTTTAGCGTGATACCAATTAATACTTCTTTTAACGAGAGGTAAAAATTTACATTAAATATAAGCGTACTATTTTCAGCAGACCAACTATACGTCGTGTCTACCTCTATTTAAATCATAATATGAAATTTCCTGGAAATTTCCTCGTTTTTGGTGTTTTATTTATCGGCATTATCTATTTTCCCATAAAATCAAAGTCGTGTGAATAAATTTGAATTTATATGATGTGGTGTTGATATTCTAATACGATTTATTCTTATTATTCTTCTCCACATCGGGAATTTTCAATCTGCCGTGAATAGCTCGGTCGATAATAATAAATTAATCGGGTGAGTGAGTTTTATTTAGCGCCGCATAGAAATTTTATCTTCGCCAAGCAGTACAGGTATAGCGGATGCATCGAAGTCGGACGCCATTGTGAAACAAAATCACATGCACAGCAAGCTACGATGCTAGCGGTAGCGAAAGAGGATATTTTATTTGTGTTTTATACAGTACGAAATTAATAGGGTGGAATAGATAATTATTATTTTAATATATTATAATAATTTACACTAAATTGAAGCTAATATATGATAGGTGTTTAATAGCAACTGCCACCAAAAAATTACAAAATGTTTTGTGTGTAACTGACTGGAAATAGGCATTTTCCGGAATATTCAGAAAGTAATACTTTACCAGTCAACTTTAGGTAAAGAAAGTATTGTCATTGGTTAAAAAATTTGGTGACGAGTTTTTAATGAATAAGCAAGTTTTAGGGTCCCTAAAATACGATTTTACTAGTTTTGTGACAATGCCTGTAATTTTTATTAATTTAAATACATAGATACCTACGTATTTACTAATCCTGCAAACTATATTAAATTTCTTTGCATATATCTATTGCTTTATATAAATAAATAAATATATCATCACGGCATATTACCCATTTCTGAGTGTGCCACAATCTGCTTTATCGCAGATATCGATAATGATGACATATTTGTACCGTGCGGGCGCTTACCAGGCGTCACCTTACAGGCACTCATTGCTGGCGTGGAGAGTGCACCACAGGAGTAACTTTTGTGCCATTTAAAATTCGAAATATTTGGCGTCGGTTGGGATCGAACCCGGTTCCCCAGGTTCTCGACCAGACACTTTTTATATGATCCATTAAGTCGGATCTAATATTTTGTATTATAAAAAATATACTATTTTACAAACCTTAATTTCATTACTATAAATACAATATTCTTAACACGGTTTCATTATTAATTTTAATGTAATTGTTTAAATATGTCAAAATTGTTATTAAAGTATTATATTTTTGTTTGACGCATAGGCAAGATCGTGAGCAAAAATAAAATATTTTATAATTTTATATTTAAAGTTATTTACTAAATGCTATTGTCGTAGAATTGAAGATTGTACCATTACATTCAATTTTTATTTGTAAAAGTTGCTGAAAAATTATATTCAATGAATTTTTTACAAGAAAAACTGTTAAAAACTTGTATAAGTGATAATTCCGTTTATCCGATATAGACTAAAAACTTATGAGCTTTTCCTACAATAGTATAGAATGAGTATACAAAATTTGAATTTTTTTTTATTGATAGTATTTGAGTAACCATGTTCACAGGATCCACACACACATACATACACGTATACATAACCACAGACATCATTGTAAGAATATTATCTCTATATACGATTTTTAGCATGATCCCTATACCTCCAGAACCTAGGGTAGCTGGAAGTAAAAGTTGCAATGTTTTACAGGTCATTTGTTCAAATACTTCTTACTTTTTGTACTTGTGTTGATATGATAGTAGTATAACAAGGCCGATTTTGGATCAAGTCAAAATCATTTGACTTTAGTTGTGATGTTTGCCAATAGTAACCCCACGTAAGTAATAAAAATAGTGTTTTTAATTTTTAACTAATACGGGACCATATTTACATTCAAAAATAAAAAGAAAACTTCTTTTTCTATTTTTCTAACATTTTGTAAGTTAATAATGAATTTAATGATAGTTTCTTTTTCTAAGTGTGACGAATGCTACTTTAGGTGAATATTTGTAGCAGTCATCAATGCCATTGTTGCGCAGGTCCGTATCCACACTGTCAGTATAATTTCCGCTGCAGGGCCGGACAGCAGATAACATTGTTCCATTTGCAGCGTGTCAGCTGACACTGCGGTGTGAAATACGTTACAGTTACACTGAAACTGATCTTTTTACTCCACTTTTTCCTACTTCTATCTATTTTTTGTGGCCTGTTTAAATTGTAAAATAGATTGAAATACAGTTTGCATTTTTGACCTAGTTTGCAGATGGAATTCAAAAGGAAAAAGCACAGTACACAAATGTTTATACACATAAAATCACATGAAATTCTACAAAGTATATTCTATACATTTTTATGTGAATGCATCTAAATATCATTTAGCTTTACTCCAATATTAGATAACTACGTCTGTTTAATAAAAATTGTTAGATTTAGTAACTTCTATTCCAATAATTATAGGAAATAGTCGTTCAAATTGTTAATTAACTATTTTTTATTTTTGGATATATTATATATTTAGGGGTCCTAATTGTAATGAGGGCAGATTTGTGTGATTATAGTTTATATAATAACAAGAACTTGACGTTTATACAATATTGTTTAAAGCAAAAGTAACTACGACAGCAAATAATATAAATCAAGGAAATAAAAAATGTGTTTTACCTCTCGGGGGCCTTCGGGAAGCACCACCATCTTAGGAAAAAAGGTACAAAAATCGTTTTTTTTTCTAAATATCTCTGCACCTACTTGCATTAGGCCAGAAATACATAGTTATTTTTGAATTTATTGGGAATAAAATTCCCTACAACTTTCCTCTAATACATTTTTTCTATAATCAATAGATAGCGAAATACAGCGCTTCAAACAAAGCAAATTTAAAAAAAAAATCCCTAATGCTTCATTTAGATCATAATTTATTATATTTTTTTAAAATTTCTTTTACAAATTACTTATTATTATTATTTAACTATACATATATATATATATATATATATATATATATATATATATTAATTATTGTTTATTGTTTTATTTACCTTGTAAAGACGTTTTACAGTCCAGGAAATTTATGATTTTACCTCAAAGTAATTACAATAAAAGCTTCTAAACGGAATCCTATCCAGAAAATGCGCTAAATAACATATAAAAAAATTCCGGAAATCGGAGCACGATAACCTTCCGCCAATTGAGAAAAATGGCGGCATATTTATGTTTTTGGCCATTTGCTCAAAACAATTATGAAAGATATTGATATTACGTATTTAATACTTAATCTAATAGGTTTCACTATTTATAACAGTTTACATTCGTCACGGCATCGAAAGAAGTAAATTATTGATATTATTATTTATTATTATTTTGTAATAATTGTTTTCCTGCAATTTTTTATTTTTTCATCCACCACTCTGATCTTGTTAAACATACGATAACGCGGTTTCAAAATTTGATATCCAATTTGGAATTTTTTGAAACTGGAATCAGAAATTACAGCAGTTTATTTTAATTTTTCATTTAGCCAAAAAACAGTTTATATGTTTGATCCATTCCTTCAAGATCATCAATCAATAATTATTGAAATCAGCGAATAAAAATAAGATAAGCACTCCCAAAAATGGATTATAAACCGTGAATATATAAATGATTTTCAAAACCATCAATACTTTGTGTTTTTCATCTTCTGTTCACTATCCCTTTAGCTGCGGATCGCTTTCGTTTCCCGGGTTTAAATCCTTCTGGAGTCGTTTATCCGAGCTTAGAGACGGCGCTGGTTATCAGACGGCAAGTTAGCGACTTCGGACGTCTGGCTGTCCGACCTGCTCAACCGTGAGCTCAAGTTATCTGCTTCAGAACTCGCAACACACACGCGATTTATTTCACACAATGTTTCCAAGAATCTCTCTTTGCATTCTAAGAACAGACAGCCAAGTCTGGCGAAGATTTTCTCTTCCTTACAAATTTCTCCTAGCAGCAATTGAAGCATTTCGAGTTCGATTGTATATAGTTTTGTGTGTTTATGTTGCAATTTTTGGTTAAAATTTTAACTGCCGTTAAAAAAATAAAACTAAAACTAATTAATCTGCCAAATAACAAATTCACCATTGCTGTCAATATATAATATAATATTTTTTATTTATCGATTGGGGAAAAACGAGATTTTCCCTATAGTTCATAAACAAATGAAGACAGAAATTTTATGTGGTGACAATTAAAGTTTTTTATCTCTCGCTAAGAGATTCATGCTAAAATTCGCATATCCAGATTTTATTGAATACGCACGAATTAAGGTTCCTAGAATCCGATTATAACATTTTTAAAATGATGTCTGTGTGTGTGTGTGTGTGTGTGTGTGTGTGTGTGTGGATGTGTGTATGTGTGTGTGTGTGTGTGTGTGTGTGTGTGTATGTATGTCTGGATGTTGTAGACACGATTCCTCAAAAACTATAAGACTTAAAAAATATTTAACTGCAGTTTCCTCAATCTGACATTCCCGGGAAGAGCTGAAAAGGTTTCGCTAACAATTGAACAACCGGAAGTAGTAGTTTCTTAGAAAAATTCTTCTAAATATAATTTTTTTGGAAGCTTTTTTTATTAAATATTGAAGAACATAAAATTCTCCATCTAATACACTTAAAAATTTTTATTATATCTTGTATAGATTTAGAGATAAAGACACTATAATTTATAGAGTAAACTAATCACAGAGGAAACCAGTTGACAAATTCCAATGTTTATAACATAGTTTGTAAATGACACACGACACATGTCATTGTCAAATATCAACAGTTTTAGTGACATTCTGATAGCTTTTTCTGGAAAGTATATTTAATTTTTCAATTTGTTTTATTAATTAAATATTTGAAATTATAGGTAAAGTTGTGGTAAAATGCATATATCAGAAATACCGCCAATCTGGTTAGTGAATTGGAATAATCTCTGACATTTAGAAACTTCCTCATACAATGAAAAATAGAAATAATTACAATTATATGTGTGCAGAAGTTATGTTAAATACAATAAAAAACAATATTTCGGTAAAGTTCTGTAATATTTTGTTATAAAACGATGGTTTGAAAGCGAAGTGCAATACAATACTTATATAGCCTAATATGGAAATAGCGAGAGGTCTTGTGCTGGCCACAACAGATTTTTTTTTACGAAAAGTTTCTCTATCGTTAATAACTTAAAAAATATAGAAAATGTGACACACTGCACAACTTTTTTAACTGAAATGTTTAGCTTCACATGGTTTTCAGTTTATAAAGTGTTCATAAGCTATTTGAAAAGAAGTCTCTCCTTTGTAAGTGCAAGTAAACGTCCACTTCTCTGAAAAACATCTCTTCCTTTCGCATTTCGATTTCTTGTTCCCTGTAGCTTGAAAATCAAAGTCGCAATTTGATATTTCTCCCACTGCAGAATTCAATATCCGCGCGGTGTTTTTTCTCGGCTATTTTATGTGAATTGTTCGGAAGCTTAGAGCGTTAGAGCTTTTTGCGCTTTACGGTAACCAATGTGAGAAATGCAATTTACTTAGTTTTAATTGAAATATTCTCGCTCGACCTACTTCTCGACATAGATATGTTTTTTTGTGCGGGGAGAATTATTTCTCCCAGATTAAACTGTTTATTTATTTTTAACGCGAGTTAAACTAGCTAATTTGCTCAGAAGTTTGTTCTGTGGCTGTTTTTGAATATTTGTGACCCCTGAGATGCTAATTCGTTTACTGTTTCTAACTTTTATTCCAAAACTAGAATTTGAAATGGATGGTAAAGTTGGATACACCTAAATTACATTAGGAACTATGAATTTAATTAGAAGATATAATTTCGGACAGTAATACTAATCAAGAGAGCGTGAGACTATTATTTTCTGTTTCTAATAAAATATTTTGAGATAAATTCATTTATTATAGCGTTAAAGCAATCTTGTTCTTTTTAACAAGATATTTATATGCTTTTTGTTTTGTAGAGGTGGTATGACTGTTTTGAAAATTGAAAGATAAATGCCATATAAGCTCAAAATGCTGTTAGGCAACAAAGAATTTTCATATGTGAAGATAGTGGGAAGGACTACCACCATAACTAATAAAAAAGACCAAGTCATATTTTTGACCAGTCCATTTTTAAAAAATATAAAATTTCTTCAATAGATAAAGTCTGTTGTGGCCAGCACAATACCTCTTGCCATTTTCTTATTAGGCTATATAAGTATTGTACATATTTCGCATTTCTAATACACACAAAAACACACATCTTATTTATATATTTTTATAGTTTTTAATTCATTCTATGAACAAGTTTCCTCTTACTCTTCTACATGTTTAAGATTCTTACAATTCATTCCAAATCATTGATGATATTGGAGATATTTGATGAATTTATATAATTATAAATATTTAATTAATAATAAAATATCAAATATTAAAGTTCTTCCCAGATTTTTGACAATTACATTTACATGTCAATTAAAAACATTTTAATTTTTCAACTGGTTTCTATGGAAAGTAAAATTTATTACAACTTATTATTTTATATTTATATTTCTCTATCTGTAAATCTATAGAATATATAATACAAAAATTAAATATATCGGATAGAGATTTTTATATACTTTAATATTTGTAATAACAAATTTTCAAAAAATAATATTTATAATTTTTTAAGAAACTAGTACTCCCGGTTGTCCATTCCTTACCAAAATCTAATCAGCTCTTCCAAATAATATCAGATTGTGGAAATCTCAGTTAAACACGTCTTAAGTCTTACAGTATTTGAGAAACCGTGGTTTCTACATACAAACACACACACACACACACACACACACACACACACACACACACACACACACACACGGACATCATCGTAAAAATGTTATAATCTGATTCTAAGCAACCTTAAAATGTGCTTATCTACTAAAATCTGGATATGCGAATCCAATACCTTTTTTAGCGAAAGGTAAAAATAGTATAAAAACATGTTTCCTATATAAGGCCTATTATCGCACTCTAACTTTGTAAAACTAGGTTCGTTGTCCAAACTTGAATTCGTTCGTTAACAGATTATTTTATGAAACTTGTTTGAGTGTGTTTGGGGTTCTGGGTTCGAATCCCACTAAGGCATGGATATTTGCGTATGAGAATCTACTCAGTAATTAGGATTTAATCCTGTTGAGAGGTTTAAAAAAACCCTATTATGAAATACTTCAAACATCCTTCATTTAATTCTTACTGATTGAATATTTGACAGATTCCCAGTTTAAAATTCGTTGTCTTATGTAGGTAGGTATGATGTTTCACACAGCAACGCGTGTGCAACTTGTACAACACTCTAATCCGATAAACACGTGCATTGCGCTTGAAACAAAGCCGTGGTTTCTCGTGTTTCTCGGCGTTGTAGTTTCACACTTCATATACATGAACATGAACTACGAAACATAGATAATAAGACACTGAGAGATATTTTAGGGTTACCTAATAAACACGGGGATAAGTTTTAGTTTATATCGTGGCACACAGGAAAATTGCAATATAATAACCAATCTATTGCTATTTCAACAGAAAAGAGTGTCAAAATTATTCCTGCCCACTGAATTCCGGTCGACTATATTCCCGCTTTAAAATGTGTCTTCTTTTATATACGAGGTATGATCAAAAAATTCGTGCAAAATTTTAATTTCTAAAGCAATATTTATTTATTTGTTAATTTTTATATTTTCCCATTCAAAACAGTCCCCACTGGATATAATGCACTTATGCCACTGTTTATTCATGCTTTCAAAATATTACTGAAATTCAGATTTTGGTATATCGTTCAGTTCCTTCAGCGATTTTGTGTTTATTTCTTCAAAGGTCGCAAAACGTTTCCTTTTCATTGTTTTTTTCATCTGTGGGAAGGGAAAAAAGTCATATCTGGCCAAAACTGGTGAAATGGGTGGTTGCGGTATCAATACAAGTTCTATTTTTTACAGAAAATTGCGAACAAGCAATGAAGTGTGAGCTGGCGCATTTTCATGGTGCAATTTCCAAGAATTGTCCTTCCATAAATTTGGCGAATTGCTTCATTCAGCCGACGCAACATGCTCAAATAATATTCTTTATTAACTGTAGCACCTTGAGGTAAAAATTTATAGGACACAATACCATTATAATCGAAAAAACAGTGAGAAGAACTTTAACATTCGATCGAACTTGGCGTGCTTTTTTGGGTCTTGGTTCATTTGGAAGCTTCCATTGCGATTATTGAGCCTTTGTTTCGATGTCATATCTGTACCATTTCCTGAGTGATGGTTTTACGTCGCAATGTTTGTTCAAAATTTTACAATTTCGGAACAAATTTTGCTGACACTCGCTCATGCCCAAAACATTGGTGAAAATTTCTTCGCATGAACCATATGATATAACAATTTCTTCAGTAAACTCCGTAATTGTAATTCGACAGTTTTCAAGAAGTTTTTTCTTAACTTCTTCCACGTTTTTTTCGGTGATTTAAGTACTGGGGCTCCCAACTCTAGCGTCATCTTCAACTGATTCACGACAATCTTGAAAGCGTTTATACCATTTGTAAATCGCTCGTTCATTAATACTCGATTCACCAAATGACTTCTGCAACATTTCCACTACTTTACAGCACTTGGAAATTATGGAAATTAAAAAATCGAAAATATACAGCAACACAACTCTCTTAATTGTCTGTTAAATCTAAACTACACATCAAATGTGGCTGCAAATTGAGACAAATATCAAAGATAAGTTAACCAACATGTCAACAAAAAAAAAAAAATATCAATCCGACAAATGTAGCGCGAGAATAACGATTCCTGGTAATTTATATCTAAAATAATATTCTCTTTGGAGTATCTCTTCCAAAAATTAATTCCGTAGGTGTAAAAAGCCGTTAACGTTTAGGATTATAACAGATTATAATAATCCCGTGACCATTGTGAGCGGTGTTTTGCTGCCGGGTACAGGGACGAGTGATTTAGTGATATCTAAACAGGGGTTTTGTGTACTCGACGCGAGTAAACATTGATCCGGGATCTCCTTTAGCTTTGTGTGGTTATTCCAGCTACATCTTGCGGTATTCGTTGATAGAGAGGGATTACAGTATATTTGCTTCTAATTGCACGAAGAAAAGTTTGATGTGGCTAGCATATTACTGACTGTTTTCAAGTAGGAGATTCGTGGTTTCAAGATATAAGAGGTGTGGCGATTAAATAAAGAGATTTTTTTTCCAGATTCCCTGTAAATTTGGCAACATTGCAGGCTAAGTCATATTAATTTGTCTTCTTCCCTCCATCCACTGTTAAAATTTCAAGACAATTAGGCAAACCGTTCGGCAGTAGCCTTTGATTGAAGTTAACTATTTCTCGTACTCCGCCGGAATTATGTTAGTGTCAATATGAAATTCAGTGTGAAACTTAAAAAATCTGTTGTGGCCAGCACAAGACCTTTCGTCAATTCGATGTATTTTGCACAAATCCCATACCAAAAGGACCGTGGAACTGTTTCTATATAATATCATGTAAAATCGAACAGGACACATATTATTTTTTACAAATTTCATACCAAAAGTTCATTTGAAAAGGTTCTATAAATCCAATAAAATTATGACATAAACACACACTAAGTAAAATGCACTTGACACATTTTACTTTCTGCTTCAGGTTTCCCCTATTTTATTAGGAGTCGCTGTTTCCTCTTCTCTTCCACTCATTCCTGTCCAACGCATTTTCTTCACACAGTCCTTCCTTTCTCAAGTCTTCTGCGATACAGTCCTTCCATCTTCTCTTTAGCCTTTCACTGCATGTCACTTGAGAGGACCACTATGAAATACTAATTTTTAATCCCAAACTTTCCATATTTGGTTTTGCACTTGCAACACACATCTGTCAATTAGAATTTTTTGAATGTATCAGCTGTTTCCATGATAAATAGCAAAGCTGACTAAATTTTGAAAATTAATTTCTTTATAATGCTTTAACTCTACAACTATTGAGTATGAAGGAAAATGAATAATCAAACCATATAGAGAAGAGTATTTTCTTTAATAAATATAATAACAAAATGTCAAAAAATAATATTTTACTGCATTTTTTTCAGAAAAACTGTTAAAAACTTCAAATAAGGGTACTTCCGTAATTATAACCAAAATCTAATCAACTCTTCATATGGATGTACAGAAAAGGAATACGAAAGAATTATAATTTTTAGAATTATAGTATTGGAGTTATCGTCTGAGAAAAATTTGTCACACACGGACACACACACACACACACACACACACATACATACATACATACAGACATCATCTTAAAAATAGTAAATTCGTATTGTAGGGACCCTAAAACGTGCTTATTCATTAAAAACTCACCACAGAATTTTTGACCAAAGACAATACCTTCCTTACCTAAAGGTGACGGAAGGTAAAAATCCACTACAGAAATGTATGAATTGTTGAAGAATGTTTATGGTGATGAGGGTATATCTAGTACTCATGTTTTCGAGCAGTTTAGAAGATTTAAAGAAGGAAGAAAAGAGATCGGAGATGATTAGTGCCTCGGCCGTGCACTGACATTGTTTTTTCGAAATATGAGTGATTGTTCACATGGATTGGGTGCCTGAGGGGCATTTCGTTAACCATGCATATTACAAGAAGGTTTTGTTAATCCTTCATCTACGGGTGAGAAGGAAAAGAGCTGAAATGTGATAGATTTTTCATGAAGATAACGCGCCGGAACAAAACGTCCTGTTCGGCAAGACGAAATACAAAATCACCGTACTCACTTGACTTAGTGCGCGGGACTTTTATTCCCAAATTGTAATTGTGTGTTAAAAGGCACTAAAATCGGGGCCGAGATGTAGTTATAGAAAAAGCGACAGAGCTTATGAACAACCTAACAAAAAAGGCCTGCAGGCATTCCTTCCAACAATGGAATATTCGCATCGGGCGGTGTAGGGTTCGGGGAGGAGAGTACATTTAACGTGGCAATATAAATGCATAGTTCAAAGCGATCAATTACATGGCAACCATCCTACATTTATTTATATACAAGCCACAAGCTAATACCAAATGTATTGCAGTGTGTTCTCTAAGGACTTTCAAGAAACCATTTCAGAAAACAATTCTTTCGGTATGATTTATCTATATCAATAAATCTAGCAATAATTTGAAAGTTGTCAAGGGGCTGCTCATCCTTCTCAGCAGGATAACAGTAGAAGTGACGGATAATGGCCTGTCCGATTGGACATTGATCCTGCCAGCAGGACTCAGGACGTCCTGCGGCGCTGGAGAAAGAAACTGGATTCAACAAGTTACGGAGAATTTGTCTTTAAGGTCAGACTAACATTTACGCTTCACGCCAAGAAGGATAAACATTGTTTACATGCAAGTTCCTTCCTTTATTTTGATAATTATATTGGGGTAGATATTTAGAATATATTTTAAATGCAGCATGTTCAAAAAATAAAGGTCACAGATTTAAAGGTGGATAATACATTTTAAAACAAAAAAAAAAATCTGTTGTGGCCAAAACAATACCTCACGCCATTTCCATTTTATGTTATATAAGTATTGTATTGCACTTCGTTATCGAACCGTCGTTTTATAACAAAAAAAAAAAAAAAAAAAAAAAAAATACAGAACTTAACCCAAATATTGTCAGATTCTTCCAATTCAATAACAAGATAGGCGGTATTTCTGATGGATATATGCATTTTACCTACAATTTTAAACATTTAATTAATATAATAATAAGAAAGATTAAATGTAGTTTCAAGAAAAAGCTATCAGAATGTCACTAAAACTGTTGATTTTTGACACATATATGTTATTTACAAACTATGTTATAAACATTACTATGTTATAAATATTTGAGTTTGTCAACTGGTTTCCTTAGTGCCTCAGCTTCTGCGATGAACAACATTATATTATTCTATTATTACAGTGATTTTATCTCTATCTATAGAAGATATAATAACAATTTTAAGTGCGTTAGATGGAGAATTTTATGTTCTTCAATATTTGCAATAATAAAAATTTTCAAAAAATTATATTTAGATTTTTTAAAGAAACTATTACCTTCGGTTGTCCAATTGTTACCAAAATCTAATCAGCTCTTCCCTGGAATATCAGATTGGGGAAACTGCAGTGAAATATTTTTTAAGTCTTACAGTATTGAGAAACCGTGGTTCCAACATCCACACACACACATTCACGGACATCATCTTAAAAATGTTATAATCGGATTATAGGGACCTTAAAACGTGCCTATACACTAAAATCTGGATATGCGATTTTTAGCAAGATTCCAATGCCTCTCTTAGCGATAGGTAAATGAGTTTATATACACATATATCCGGAAATGTCTAGTTTTAGAGATATTGCGATTTTAATATTTTATTTATGGCAAATACAACATTACAATATCATAATGGCCGTTTACAATGGCAAATATTATGTTCATCAAACAATGGCACTCTTTTACAATTGATTATGTAAAGAACTATTGCATAGCTTCATTACTTCAAAACTAAAGTAGGTACTAAAATGCTCGCATATAAGATCTATGTATGCGCGCTGCCACCAAAAAGCGCAAGTTGTAATGATATTTTAATATATCAATTTCTCAGAAAAACTATTACTACTTCTCAGAAATGGCCCATAAAAATGTCATTAACCACCACCCTAATTAATTAAAAAAATACATCCCCTAAATTATATGCTTTCAACCTTATTTTTGTAAAAATACATCTCATATTCCTTCCTTACATTAGTTTGGTAATCGCTGATAAAAACTACTAATTCGTTTTAAATGACAGTGGCAGACAGCGATACACAGCTATAAGTGTCAGTGCAAAGTGACAGGCGATGTTTTCTTTCCTCCACCACACGGAATCACGATGGAATACATTCATATTGATTTTAAATTAACGCAATATGTTACTCTGTATTGCACTCAGAATGCTTTAATTCATATGGATTTTATCGCAGGTTTTTTAAATTATTATTGTAGACATAAATAATAAATGAAAGAATTCTATTTAATGAATGTATGCGTTGTAGTAACACTTATGTTAATAATTGTAGCACTTAAATATTCAAAGGAATCTAAATTCCAATAAAATTATAAAATATTTTTACGTTAAAACGTTTTTTCTACAAATTTATTGTTACACTGATAATAATGAATGGAAAAACAAATTGACATTTTTATCATACATCAAAAATTATTAGAAAAACAAATTTAAGTGAAAAAATTTGTTATAGCCAGCACAAGACCTCTCGCTATTTCCATTTTGACACTCACATTTATCTGTCAATTACAAACATTTAAATTTTTCCACTTGTTTTCCATGGTTTGCGAGATACATTTACAAATTATTGCTTTATACATTAATATGTTTCTATATTTAACTCCATAGAAGATATGGGGTCCCGTGACCGCGTGCCTGAGTGTCTGGTCGCGAACCCGGGGGAACCGGGTTCGATCCTGACAGACGCCAAATATTTACAATTTTAAATGGCACAAAAGTGACCCCTGTGGTGCACTCTCCCCACCAGCTATGAGTGCCCGTGAGGTGACACCTGGTAAGCGCCCACACGGTAAAATATATCGTCATCATTACCGATGTCTACATGTGTTGTAGATACTGGCACACCCAGAAATGGGTAATATGCCGTCATAATATATTTGTATTTATTTATTTAAGTTACTAAAAGTTACCAAAGATCAATTAACATAAACATATATATTACTCAAATATTTCAGCTCAGTTATCGTCTGCAATGTATATTTATCACCAGAATTCAGACTATAAAGTCTTTCCAACTTTGACATGTTGTGTGGATTTTGATGTCCCCGTACGATAATAAACTCTCTCCCCCCTAGTTTATCT
Source organism: Ophonus ardosiacus (assembly GCA_943142095.1). Lineage (NCBI taxonomy): Eukaryota > Metazoa > Arthropoda > Insecta > Coleoptera > Carabidae > Ophonus > Ophonus ardosiacus. The sequence goes on from OW964834.1 coordinate 990,310, forward strand.
TCCGGTCCAGGGAACTTCCGGTTCGTCTTTGACGGGGAATTCATTAGGAACATCCGAAATGGAACTGTTACTGTTCACATAACGTTCATCACTTCTTGTAAAAAGTATTTATCTTTGTCGTCGGCTTCCGACGTGAAAAATAGCGCAACCAAAGTTTGCCGCGAAGGAAATGGACGAAAAGATTGGTCATATGTTAGAAAAACATGGAATGAGAATTGAACAGAAAGAGAACAAAAGTAACAATTAATTCTTATGGATCAATTTTTAATAAATATACAATGGCTCAAAAGCGCACTCTCATATTGAGTGTGTGATTTTTATATTTATATTTAATTTCTGCGATCTACAGTGTGAACACTGAAAACCGTGACATAGGCGTTTAACATGGGAAAACAGTTTTTTCAAATATTATCTGTCCCGTAAGACTATAGTGGGAGTTTTTGATATGGTTAGAAAGATTATTTAATTTGGCATCGTATAATATCTAAATACTCCTAAATTAATGCCTTATTATTGAAATGTTTATGAAAGTATAATTCTACTTGACAGTTTTTACTTATAATTTACTAAAAACAGTAATCATGGAAACGTATTCGGTAGCTCAAATCCCTCCAGGTTCAAGTTAATATTTTTATTATTTTTATATTTATTTTTGTATTATTAAACACATTCTTTCCGAAAACTTTGTAAATCCAATGAATTTTTCATTGAAAGAAAAAAATAGTACAATTAAATTTTACAATCAAGGGATGAGTTTACGAGAAATTCGAGACTTTTTTGCTAGGATATATCCTGATAGACAAATTGCATCCCATGAACAAACTAGACGAATCATTTTAAAATTTGAGAAAACCGGTTGCCTTAATGACGAACATAAAACTAAACTTCATTATTTATTTGCTTTAAATTTACATATTTATTTCACTTCTTGTACATTTAGTCAATAAAATACTTGATGTACCAAAAAATTATTTGTTTTAATTTTGTAATTTATTTCCTGATACATTGTACAATATAAATATAAAAATATTAACTTGAACCGGGAGGGATTTGAACTAGTGTAAATTTATTATGGAGCCTTGATTTAACCAAGTCAGCTACCGAATACGTTTCCATGATTACTGTTTTTAGTACGTTATAAGTAATAACTGTCAAGTAGCATTATACTTTTGTAAATATTTCAATAATAAAGCATTAAATTGGGAGTATTTAGATACTCTTCGATGCCAAATTAAATAATCTTTCTAACCATATCAAAAACTCTCACTATACTCTTGCGGGACAGATAATATTTGAAAAAAACTTTTTTCCCATGTCATGGTTTTCAGTGTTCATACTGTATATAAAATGCGTGAAATCATTTCTCCATATTGTCTCTGTTTATAGGATTGGAAATCCATGGCGTTTGCTCTTTATTCCATTGTCTGTCTACGAAGCAATGAACAAAAATAATCATGGAAAAGTATATCAGAGTAATAGCGAATTTTTCTATGAGTGTTCTCTTTCTCCCTCTGTTATACATTGTGTTTGTGTTTGTCCTGGCGCCCTGGGAAGTCATGGGACAGCTAATAGGATTAGATTTTTATGGACAATGTCATCTGTTATCCTGCGTTACGACAATGTGTTTGTTTATGTCCAGAATGTGTTTATCGCCATCTAGATGCTCCCAAAAACAGATTGAGAAGTTGCAGAAGCTAATCTAGTATGATTCCAAACAGAAAGAGGAAAGTTCGTGATTTATAATTTAACGGATTGAAAATATTATGAACGAACTGGGTTATCTAAGAAAAGAAAACGTTTTTTCGGGGATTGGTTTCAAATGTACTATTTTATTGGCTTGAACTTTTATTGACGCCGGCAGAGAAACTATGATTTTATACGAGCCTCACCTCACATTAGTTGGCCCACCCACTTCGTTCTACTACTGTATAGGAAGATATGTTTTCTAAAATATTTTATTTTATAAATTCGGTTATAACTCCCTACATTTATTTTGAAACATGTCCATAGAATTAGCGATTTAATCTTAAAATACGCAAAGTACTGCTAATACCATACCATACGGAGGTACACAAATAACTACATACATATATTCATCAATATATCCCTTTTTGTGATATTGAATTCTAAAACACGAATGTAAAGATACACAGTGACAAAAAGAGTTAATAAAACTCGAATAAACAAAACAAAATCATATGTTATTTGTTCCATTGTCAAACGAAAATATATACAATTAAATATATCAATTCAATGAAATATTTCGACCGTAACAACTGAAACAATATGGGATACATAACGAGTATCAATAATATATTTAATTCTGTATGCAATCGGAAAGATAAAATGCGATTTTCTTCGCTTTAAAAAGCACATGGCTACGTGACAATACATTTAGTAAAACAAAATCAAGAAGCTTAAACATATCAGCAAATATTGTATTTCATTTGTCATTTCAAAAAAATGCCAAATGTTTTACAGAGCCGTAAAGTAATTTTGAAAAAAAGTTTTCAATAGTCCTTAAAATGAAGGAGTATGACGATTTTTCATAAAACAAAAGAAGTCCAATAACTATGAACCGGGGCACCTAATAAAAAATCTATTGTGGCCAGCACAAGACCTCTCGCCATTTCCATATTAGGCTATATAAGTATTGTATTGCACTTTGCTATCGAACCGTCGTTTTGTAACAAAATATTACAGAACTTTACCCAAATATTGTTTTTTATTGTATTTAACATGTCTTCTGCACATATATAATTCTAATTAATCTATTTTTCATTGTATGAGGAAGTTTCTAAATGTCACAGATTCTTTCAATTCATTAACCAAATTGGCGGTATTTCTGATGGATATATACATTTTACCTATAATTTCAAATATTTAATTAATAAAACAATAAAATAGATTAAATGTATTTCCCAGAAAAAGCTATAAAAAAATTTTTTTTTGCTTGAATTAAAACGCATGTTTCAGTTATTAAAACTTTCTTAAAAGGTTCTTTTATTATAACGTTTTTTCGTATTTTGTCCTCCTAATAATACATATAATAATCATTTATCAATATTTCAAAGCTAACTATGTTAGATTCAATGTAATAACTGTCTATAGTTACGAAGTTATATGAAAATAAAATACTGGCTAAGGTCGCCACAACATTTAACTTAGTACAATTATTTGATTTTGTTTTTAAAAAAACTTCTAAGATGATGAAAAAGTTTTGTTAAACTAAAGTCGTAACTCTTATAGTTTTCAAGATAGCAGAGATAGACACCGTAAACACTCATTTTTACTGCCTCATATCTCGGAAACTATTGAAGATCGGACCCATGTTGAATAAGCTTTTTTATTCAATGTGATCAGTACTATATGCCCGTATTTTTTTTTTCTTTCTTTGAAACACCCTGTATATGCCAATTTAATGCATAATAGTTTGCTATGTCATTTGTGTTATTTCGAAGAATTCGAACTGTCTAAGATTTAATAAAAATTAAATTAAATTTAAATACAAATATTTTATTCTTAATTCTTCGGCAGTTCAATAGCAGGCATAATGTCTTCAGACAGTTACCCATCTAAAAACTAGCCTTAATTATCTTTGCTTGACTCTACATATAACGACAAATTGACGTATCCATGGTGACAATACAGACTGATTCCATTATTTGAAATTTGTTTCAATTGATACAAAATGCCTTGATTTTTAAAAACGAAAATATTTTTCATCCCCAATAAATATTGGGGAATCCCTTTAATGTTTTAATAATCCACCCCATTACATAACGAGTATCAAATAACCCTTTGTATCGCCCCGACCACAATGGGATAAAATCGATGTTAAATATGTTACCACAAATTGTCTTTTTTCACTTCAGTAACGTAATAATAGACTTCAGCCGATTTATCATTCACAAACGAACCGAAAATCGTTTCAGAAATGAAGAATTTCTTTCATTCAGAAGTTTTTCTAGCGAAATTATGAAATCTATTTTTAGAAGGGTTAGATGACATTGTACGTGAAATATGATAACAAGATTTTGACTAAATTTGATATTAATTGTAATTAAATATAGGTATTAGTAAAATAATGTACGTCAAACCTGTCCAGTGAAACGACTGTCATATATCTGGGTGGTAGATATTATACACTTACAAACAACAAAAGAAAAATATATGTATTAGTAATTGTTTTGAATGGGGTATTCCGGTGATATGGAATTAATGCAAAATAATAACTTTTTTCTATAGTTTCCATCTACATCTACATGTTTAATAAAAAGTTTTCATTCATAATTTAATGTTACAAAATTGGAATTTTTACAGCTCTAGAAACGTCCTTGAAATTTGTGACGTTAAGCTGATAATCTGTTGCTCATTTCAAAGTAAATATTTTCGTTTAAAAACACAGATGGTACCAGTAGTTAACACGCGCGGGTATATTTCTTGTTTGACATTTCGTCCACTTTATAATTATTACTCCTATTTTTACCATTAACAAACACAGGACAAACACCGAAATACACGATTGAAATTTTAATAAATTTTTATTTTTAATATTATTGTACAGCAGGCTAAGGATGAAAAACAATAACAAAAGAACAAAATATAGCTGCTGTCAAATAATAATTGGCGTACTAATTGTTGTAAATTGTTATTCTTTATGTTTTGAGATTATTTTGTGACAATATGGCTGATGTTTATACAAATGAAGATTTGTATCGTTTATTATTAATTTATGGTGAGTGTAATGAAAATGTCATACAAGCGTGCAATATTTATGCCATGAGATATCCAAACAAACCGCGTCCAGGGAGGTCAGTAATCAGGCGATTAGCACGAAATTTGAAAAACTATGGATCATTTTCACAAAAACGTGAAAGGCAACATCCCGTGAGAAACAATGAAGAAATAGAAATCGCAGTTTTAGCTTCTATTGCGCGTAATCCCAATTCATCCACACGCGAAATTGTTCAAGAACATTTTATTTCTAATATGTAAGGATATAAAACTAATACATGGTTAAATTCAGAAAAAAATATGCTATCGAATAGGCATAAAAAATATGTAGAATCCCATTTGAAAAAATATAACTTTGTGTTGTAACTTGAGAACCACTGATTTAAAAAAACTTTGTTCTATAGTATTTTTTTTGTAACTATAATAATAAAGGTAATAATGGCGGTGGTCGGTGTACGTGTTACACCCTATATATATATATATATATATATATATATATATATATATATATATATATATACATATATATTACAGTGTTAAGTTAAAATCATATTCTGTATCACTTCTGAACCACCAAATGGAAATACTTATAGTTCAAGTAACTTTGAACATTACAAAACAAATTACTGATTAGTGATTAGTAAGTTTCTAATCTTCCCAGAATACAACAATATGCTAGATAACTATAATAAATTTGAAATGTTTATGTTTTCATTTTCCATATACGAAATCCTTTGAAAGATCGTTTGGTATTACAGAAAGACCAAACCACATATCATCTACTGAGATCTGTCTATAAACATCCATTTTAAAATATGTATGGAATGATTTACAATCTTGCTTTTTGGAAGCGCTGTATCTCTCCTCCTTTGGCTCGGCCATAGGAGACTAACTTTGGCTTTAAGACGAATCGTAAACCCAGAACGCAAATATAAAGATATTCCACAGTTTATAGCTCCTACTTTATATTTAGTTTTAATGCCTGTAACTCTGCTGTATCTTGACAACTGTAAAGCAGCTATTTCCAGAGAATCTCTTTATATTTTGTAATTAAATTGCTGAATTTTAGCAGTGGCAGTAGCGTTCGCAAATTCGAGGTTTCATCTGCGTCTTTGTAGCACTGAAGATTATCTTATAATTTGATTGCTGGACAATAGAAATGTAAGAGTTGATTTTTCCAATTACGTTATTATTCAGAGGAAATTCAATTATCAAAAAGTTTTAATAGAATATTTTCTGTAATGATGTTTTAATAAGATTAGACTAATTGGCAATTGGAAAAGAAATTCATGAAAACTGAATAATTTATATTTTTTTTTTGTAAATGCTGGAATATATTGGCACGTCTTTAAATTTTTTTTATATAAAGACAAAAAAAAATATATCATCACGGCATATTACCTATATCTGGGTGTGCCAGTATCTACAACACATGTAGACATATGATGACGAAATATTTTACCGTGTGGGCGCTTACCAGGCGTCACCTCACAGACACTCATGGCTGGTGTGCAGAGTGCACCACAGGGGTCACATTTGTGCCATTTAAAATTGGAAATATTTGGCGTCGGTCAGGATCGAACCTGGTTCCCCAGGTTCGCGACCAGACACTCAGTTTCCTCCTACTCTTCTAAATGTTCGAGATTCTTCCAATTCATTGATGAGATTGGCGGTATTTCTAAAGGGCATACGATGAATTATATGTATAGCAAGCGCGTGTTTAGTTGACACTGACACTGTACATACTTTGGCTTATAAACATCATTTGTTTTTACACTAATAGCATGTCATAATTACTTTTACTTCTCAACTTGTCTAAGTACGAATTTCAGGTTTTCCGCATTCATGGATAGTGTCAATTTAACGTGTGGCAGCTATATCTATAATTCCAAATATTTAATTAATGATAAAATAACAAATATTAAATGTACTTCCCAGAAAAAGCCTTCGGTAATGTCGCTAGATTTTTGACGCTGACATTTATGTAAATTACAAACATTTTAATTTTTCAACTGGTTTCCATGGGCTATTTGATTCATTATATAATGGATTATTTTATATATTTATAATTCCATATTTCTAATGCCCAGTTTTATAAACATCGAATAACTTGCAGAGTTATTACTTTGAAAGTAAATTTAATCGATGAGTAAATAAAAATGTCTGTTTTATAAAATAAGTTGCAGAGTAAAATAAGTACTTGCAGAGTAAATATTTTATTCTAGTGATTTACCGACAGAGATATCGTTTATTATTATTCAAACGTCAAAAAAATAAACTATATTACTTCGAGAATAAATTTTACTTTGCTAGTAATTTACTTATCCATCTTTTATAAAACTGGGCATAATTATATAGAAGATATAATAAAAGAAACTACTTCTTCCGGTTGTACAATTGTTACCAAAACCTTTCAGCTCTTCCCATTAATGTCAGATTAAGGAATACGTAGTTAAATTGGTCTTTAGTCTTACAGAATTTGATAAACCGACCCTCTAACATCCAGACACACACACTCACACACACACACACACACACACACACACACACACACACACACACACACACAGGCTTCATCACAAAAATATTAAAATCGGTTTGTAGTGACTTTAAATCGTGATTATTCACTAAAATCTTGATATGCGATTTTAGTATGAATCCAATGCCTCTCTTAGTGAGAGATAAAAATTGATGTCTCAGCACATTACCTCTCGCTATTTAATTTTAATTCATTCATATAAATATTTATTTACAAGACCACCCAACACATCACAAAACCACTGGCGATTTTTTATTAAACTCATCACTGCTGTATATCAAAATGTGTGCTAATTACAAACGCCATCAACAACAAATAATTCAACTCGTATATGATTTTCTGCCAATACCGTAGCCGTGATTAAAGAACCGCGCGTGTTTTGATGTAGAAGTCAGTCATCTATTCTCCATTGCTAGCCCATCAATTTTTAATGAATGACAAGTGTATATCTCCTCCGTGATGTATTCCCAAGCTGGACAATATGTGTCAGTATTTGATAACAGCGACACTAATGATACATTTTTTCTCTTTTTCCTGCGATAGCGTGTGATTGATGAGCTGGCGCACAGATAGCTGAATATAGTGAAGAGTTATCGGGATGATGGCGCGTCTTTTTTGCTGACTCCCAACTCAAGGCTTTATTAGCTGTATTCCACTAAATGTTTATTGCTTTATTTTTATTGTGCCGTCAACAAACAAATTTTAAAACTATCGTTACTGTAAATATCGCTCTATAAAAGTTTCCACTAGTCCAAAAACAAATTTGTTTTCTAGAATTTTTCCCGATCGGCGAAGTCACTAGAACACTTCCAAACATATTTACGAAACTGTAAAAATAAGAAGCTGTGTTATAACCTAACAAAACTTAAACTGAAATATTGTAACTTCAAAGTATAATTGTAGTTACAGAAACAAGTAAAATTTCAACTTTATTTCAAATATCTCTAATATACATTTTTACCCTCTGCTACCTGCTAGGTAATGAACTTAACTATGGGGATTTTAATAAATAAGCACTGTGTATATAGTTGGCTTACCATGAAAATTGACTAAGGGCAATCTTACCACCTATGGTTAAAATTAACTACCAGTTAAATAAACAAAACCGAAACGAAATGAACTGTAAATGACAAATTTATAATTGCTATCAATAATCCGATTTAATATTGTTTATTTAAATGGTAGTTAAAATTTTAACCAAAGATGGTAAGATTGGGTATTTGTCTAAATTTTTCGATTTCGGGAAATCGGGTTTGAAATTTTAGTTAAGAATTTTATTGAATTTTAGAAATATTACCTTTTATATCATTTACTTTATATTTTTAATTTGTTTAATATACTCGTATCTTACAGTGTGTATCTTCAAACTCTTGCCAGGAAAATACGACTTGCAATTTTTGGTAAAACATTTTTTTCCTTTTTACCTCTCGCTAAGAGAGGTATTGGATTCATGCTAAAAATCACATATTCAGATTTTAGTGAATAAACACGATTTAAAGTCCCTATAATCCGATTATAATATTTTAACGATGATGTCTGTGTGTGTGTGTGTGTGTGTGTGTGTGTGTGTGTGTGTGTGTGTGTGTGTGTATGTGTGTGTGTGGATGTTGGAACCACGGTTTCTCAAATACTATAAAACTTAAAAAATATTTAACTGCAGTTTCTTCAATCTGACATTCCTGGGAAGAGCTGATTAGATTTTGGTAACAAATTGATAACCGGAAGTAATAGTTTCTTTAAAAAAAATCTTCTAAATATTATCTTTTGAAAATTTCTGTTATTACTCTTATTGAAGAACATAAAATTCTACATCTGATACATTTAAAATTTTTAATATATCTTGTATAGATTTAGAGATAAAGATAGAATAATCTAATCGCAGAGGCTAAGGCACTCAGGAAACCAGTTGACAAATTCAAATGTTTATAACATAGTTTGTAAATAACAGATATCAGTGTCAAAAATCAACAGTTTTAGTGACATTCTGAAAGCTTTTTTTGGGAAGTACATTTAATTTTATTGTTTTATTAATTAAATATTTAAAATTGTAGGTAAAATGCGTATATCCATCAGAAATATCGCCAATCTAGTTAATGAATTGGAAGAATCTTCCTTATACAATGAAAAATAGATATAATTAGAATTATATGTATGCAGAAGATATGTTAAATACAATAAAAAAATATTTAGGTAAAGTTCTGTAATTTTTCTGTTATAAAACCACGGTTGGATAGCGAAGTGCAATACAATACTTATATAACATACAATGGAAATGGCGAGAGGTATTGTGCTGGCCCAACACATTTTTAACATATTGTAATATGAAAGTATGCAATTATGCAAAAACAATATTTGGGTAAAGTTCTATATTTTTTTTTGTTATAAAACGACAGTTCGATAGCGAAGTGCAATACAATACTTATATAACAAAATGGAAATGGCGAGAGGTATTGTGCTGGACACAATAGCCTTAACGAAATAATAAAAATAAAGCAAATTTTAGTACTTAAAAATTTGAAAGAAAAGGACCAAAACACATCAGACAACTGATTTTTAGCATATTGTAATATGAAAGTTTTTTTTTGACAAAAATAGTGTATATAGAAAACAGTAAACATTTCACTACTTATTTAAACTATCAACTATCAAAACTTTCAAACTAGCGTTGTAAATTTCTTTGAATAGCAACCGATAGTAACAAATCACCAACACACCAAGCTATTTCTACATTAAAGTTTTCCTGTTTATGTGAAATGAACCGCTTGCGTCAACATTTCTCCTCTTGCATGTATTTAGCGGTGATATACCTTCCCCATGTATACATAAAAAGCTCCGAGCTTCGAGTTTATAAAGTTGATTGTGGATGGCTTTGTTGACCGAGACATGTCTCGCTTTCATCTGCATCACAATCGCTGGACACCGCCATTATTTGTGAAGATAAATTCAATTTCAGAACTTTCAGGAACGACAATTCGGGGTTATTACACAGCATTGTTTTAATTGTTTTATAAAGAGGAACGAGTAATATTTAAATATGGAATGAAAGTTGTATTCAGAAGTTTGGCGTAATTTATTAACTTCTGCAATATTTAGATATACTTTTTGCTTGTGGTGTTTTCGAATATAATCAAAATATTTTATATAAATTAAAGCATGATAGGAAAAGAACATATAACTATTATTGAAAAATTACAACTATAGAGTAAATAATAAAACTTTGAAGCATTATCATTAGTAAATAAATAAATAAATATATCATCACGGCATATTACCCATTTCTGGGTGTGCCAATCTGCTTTATCGCAGGTATCGGTATGATGATGACATATTTGTACCGTGCGGGCGCTTACCAGGCGTCACCTCACGGGCACTCATTGCTGGCGTGGAGAGTGCACCACAGGGATCACTTTTGTGCCATTTAAAATTGGAAATATTTGGCGTCGGTCGGGATCGAACCCGGTTCCCCCAGGTTCGCGACCAGACACTCAGGCACGCGGCCACGGGATCCCATTAGTTAGTTAGGATTATCATTAGTTTTTAGTGTATATCATTTATACAAGCTTTTAACAGTTTTTCTTGTAAAAAAATTCATTGAATATAATTTTTTACCAACTTTTACTAATTAAAATTTAATATAATGGTACAATCTTCAATTGCACGATAATAACATTTAGTAAATAACTTTAAATATGAATATACAGGGAATTTATTTTAACATGCAACATATGGTGAATCACTTCCATGGTTACTCACTATTGTCAAAACATGACAGCAATGTAATATTTGTCCATTTTAAAATGCAACATACAAAATTTGTAGTTTGGTATTATCAAAATTAATTTCCAATAAATTAGCCTACATACGATTAACGAATAATCAAAACAAGAATGTTGTTCATCTTAGCAAACTTTAGCTTACAAAAATTCATAACTTTCATGTAATAAATGTTAAAAAATACCCCCAATCACTCTGAGGCAATATTCTAGTTGGTCGTAATAAGAACGGACACCATTTGTGATGTGTTTTGGAGGTATCTCCTGTGCTGCAATACTATTTATAATGTTGCATTTTAAAATGGACAAATATTACATTGCTGTCATTTTTTGACAATAGTGAGTAACCATGGAAGTGATGAACTATAATGTTGCATTTTAAAATAAATTCTCTGTATAATATAATTTATTTTCATATATCATCTTGCCTATGCGTCAAACAAAAACATAATTTTAATAACAATTATGACATATTTAAACAAATGTCACTATCAGGAAACAATTACATTAATATTAATAATGAAACCGTGTTAAGGAGAATATAATAGTAACTATTTAATTCTAATGAATTTAAGGTTTGTAAAAATAATATATTTTCCATCATACATAAATATTAGATGTACAGAATGATCTGATTTATATCTATAAATTAATATTAATTTACAACTACACATTTACGAAATGGATCATGTACGGCGAAGAATTTACAAAGATTGCGTTTTAGAGCATCTGGAAGTTGAAAAGTTGATGCTGATTTCTATAAGAATGTGTGTGTGACGATTTTTCGTTAAAGTCTATTAAAAATGATCAAAAACTTCTCAAATTTGCTATTTAAAACTCATATATAACATATTAGATTTTAACCATATATGATAAATCGGATGTAGTACTTAATTTGGAGCTCTAACAGTTTTTTGAGGAAAAACAATAAAACATAATACAAAATTTCGTATACAGACTTTTCTATTTATTAGACAACAAATTAGATTTTATTTACAAACGATCAACCGGAAGTGATTACTTAAAGCTCACTGCTATTTTAAACATGGAATTGGCGGGAGGTCATCTGCTGGCCACATCAGATTTTTCCGCGTGCCTGAGTGTCTGGTCGCGAACCTGGGGGAACCGGGTTCGATCCCGACAGACGCCAAATATTTCCAATTTTAAATGGCACAAAAGTGACCCCTGTGTTGCACTCTTCTCCACACTAGCTATGAGTGCCCGTGAGGTGACGCCTGGTAAGCGCCCACACAGTAAAATATATCGTCATCATTACCGATGTCTACATGTGTTGTAGATACTGGCACAATCAGAAATGGGTAATATGCCGTGATGATAAATTTGTTTGTCTATTTCTAGATTTTTTTCTGAGCAAGTACGTTTTGGACTAATGCCCGTATTCATAAACACTCGTAAAAATTTTAAACGGTTCGTTATAATTTTTATCCAATAAAACCAGTCGACATTGAAAGAAAAATCGAAATTTTATTTGTCAAGTTTGATTCTATTTGTCAAAAATTATAACGAACCGTTTTGAAACTTTACGAGTGTTTATGAATATGGGCATAAATAGCACATTATTCAAATCGTTCTGTTATATTATCAATTAGAATATATCCATGCTCATTCAAAACTTTGTCTATCTCCTCGTGTGAATTTCACAGTTTACATCTACATCTGTCTTACAAATATTATGACAATAGCGTCTGTATTCAAGATTCAAGACGCTGTTATGTAGGGCAGCTTTTGTCCAAGTCTCTGAGGACCCGTCATCCCGAGACCTTCTGTCCTGCTCCTGCTGTCGTATCCGCTTGCTAATCAGTTTAATTGATGAATATTCGTGTGCAGGAACAGCAGGTATACAAGCAGGACAGCAGGAAACTTGGTCACCAACAAAGTTACAAGATTACAAACTCCGCAGATACCACAAATGCATTTTGCGTGTTGAGCAGACACACTTTTTACACAAATGCAGTTTTCATGTTTTTAGTTTGTGGGAGCTATTTGTGTATAATTATATGCAGTTAGTAAAACTGTGTTGTTATTAAATAAAGAGGACAAAAAATTATTGAAATAGGGATTATTGATTAACAAATATAATGTAATACACAATAAATGGAGGCCATCATTAATATGCAATCTATTATTATTATTATTATTATTATTATATATATTTACCGTATGGGCGATTACCAGGCGTCACCTCACGGGCACTCATAGCTGGTGTGGAGAGTGCACCACAGGGGTCAATTTTGTGCCATTTAAAATTGGAAATATTTGGCGTCTGTCGGGATCGAACCCGATTCCCCCAATGTCTACATGTGTTGTAGATCCTGGCACACCCAGAAATGGGTAATATGCCGTGATGATATATTTATTTTATATTTATTTATTATTATATAAATCCAGATTTTAGTGAATAAGCACGATTTAAGGTCCCTATAAAACAATTTTAACATTTTTACGATGATGTCTGTGTGTGTATGTGTGTGTGTGTGTGTGTGTGTGTGTGTGCGTGCGTGCGTGTGTGTGTATGTATGTGTGGATATTGGAGGGACGATTACTCAAAAACTATAAGACATAAGACCAGTTTAACTATGAATTCCTCAATCTGACATTCATCGGAAGAGCTGAAAAGGTTTTGGTAACAATTGGGCAACAGGAAGTAGTAGATTCTTAAAAAAATCTTCTAAATATTATTTTTTGGAAATTTGTTATTACAAATATTAAAGAATTTAAATTCTCTATCTAGTATATTGAATATTTTATTATATCTTCTATAGATTTAGAGATAGTTATATAGTAATTAAGGTACCAAGGGTTGTTATAATATTGTCGTTTAACACCGGTGGTGCCTTCAACGTTTTATGTCTTACTAGAAATTCTTAATAAACATTTTGTCTGACTAGAATTTTTCAAACAAAAATAATAAATCACAAAATTTTAATACAACTTACAAAGTAGCCTGTGAATGCGGTATCTAGGTAATATTTTGTTTCTGTAAACAAAGCATTTTTTCAAACAAAAAATATATTTCTTGTGGTATTTTTCTGTCAATATAGACGAGCAATGTTATTGCTAAGAATAAGAAGTATGCTGGTTTGTATTTGTGATGAAACAAAAATGATTATAAACGACTACAATTCACAATGCTTCTTAACCTTAACTGCACTTTATGTTAGTATCAGTATAATTAACCTTAGTTTGTTGTCAACATTACCACAGCAACTTAATACGTCCTAGGGCATTATTTACTCAATAACAGACCTAATGTTGAGGTTGTTATAAAACAATAACATACTAGTAAGACATAAATATATAAAATATTCCATTGTATCCATCAAATAGCCCATGGAAACCAGTTGAAAAATTAAAATGTTTGCAAACGATATAAATGCCAGTGTCTAAAATCCAGAGATATTACTGAAGGCTCTTTCTGGGAAGTACATTTAATATTTCTTATTTTATCATTAATTAAATATTTAAATTTATAGATATAGCTACCGCACGTTAAATTAACACTCTTTTTGAATGCGAATAACCTAAAATTCGTACTTGGCCAAGTTGAGGTGTAATAGTAATTATAATATGCAATTTTTATAACAAGGAAAAAACTCCGTCAACATCTAAAGTTGGTATAAACAGAAACAGGATTCATTTGTAAGCCAAAGTATGTACAGTAACAGGTCAACTAAACATGCGCTTGCTATACATATATTTCATCATATACCTTTCAGAAATACCACCAATCTCGTCAATGAATTGGAAGAATCTCGAACATTTAGAAGAGTAGGAGGAAACTTGCTCATAGAATGAATTAAAAAATACAAAATAGATGTAATTAGAATATTTTGTGTGTACCAGAAATACCGTGAGTATTTTTTAAAGTGAAACATTGGGTTTGTCATGTCTATGGTTACGATTTGACATTTGATTGACAGCAATGTATTTGCGTGTCCCATTTAAAATGAAACATAGGGAACGAATTTGACAGATGTTAGCTAAGTCAGAAATTTAGCTAAGTCAGAAAACCACGCGAGAGCACTAAACATATTTCGGGCACACAATATTTTTTTTGCAACTAAATTTAATTTTTAGAAAAAAGGTATAATTATTTAAACAAAATTAACTTCTAATGACGTCTTGTCAGATAACCGCTGAATTTTGCTATAAGTTACGACTTGACATTTGATTGACAGTAATATATTTGACTGTCTCATTGAAAACATAGGGAATGAATTTTACAGAGTATTATATTTAAATATTGTAAGAAATTTGGCCAAGTTAGAAAATCACTCGAGCACACATTGCTGTCAATCAAATGTCGAATCGTAACTATGGATATGACAAAACCGAATGTTTCACTCATGGTATTAAATACAATATTTATAGCCCAATATGAAATTGGCGAGAGGTATTGTGCTGGCCAAAACAGTTTTTTTTTTTCGGTTATATATTGCGTATAAACAATGTAACATGAAACTAATAGAATGATTTATATTGTCCGACACATACATCGTGGTAAATTCTTACTGTCATCTCCAATTCGATTGTTTTGAAAAACTGCCATAACTCCCTATAGCAATAACACGATTGAGACCGGATTTGAGTCTATGCCGGAGTTTCGGTCGGTTGGCCGACGTCGACCACGACGAGATTTCACTGTGGGAGATGGTGTTTTCCCTGCAACTGACGCATTTCTAGCCCACATTTCACCATGCGACGGAAACCGGCGGTTATGCTAGTTAATCGACCAGAGAACATATTTACCAACCAAGGAATGGAAGCTAACAGAAAGATGTACACTGGTGTTATTTATTGGCAATGACAAAGTTGTAGTTTTTGCTAGAAATGTCAGCAATGTAAACTGAAGGAAGTTTGGGTCAGTTTTTATAAAAGAGTTGGTTTTGTTCATATGTAAAACATATCAATCTTCTCAATTTATTTAGGAGTAAGCTAATATTATATTTTAATCTTCTTATCATAATAATACCAGTAAACTAATCTTATATAGAAAAACTGATATGCTACTACAGAGAAGAAGAGCATGAGCAAAATTAGTATGTGTTTGTGTAACAATTTTATTGGATATATAGAATCTTTTCCAAGGAACTTTTGGTATGAGATTTGGACAAAATACATCGTATTGACGGAAGGTCTTGTGCTGGCAACAACAGATTTTTACCTTCCGTCACCTTTAGGTAAGGGAGATATTGTCTTTGGTCAAAAAATTCGGTGATGAGTTTTTAGTGAATAAGTAACTCCAAAACTACAATTCTAAAAATTATGATTCTTTCGTATTCCTCTTCGTTACAACCATGAAGAGCTGATTAGATTTTGGTTATAATTGGTCAGTAGTACCCTTATTTGAAGTTCTTAACAGTTTTTCTGGCAAAAACGTAGTTAAATATCAATTTTCGACATTTTATGATAATTAATATGAAAGAAAATCTTATTCTCTATACGATTTGATTATACATTTTCTTTCATATTCAATAGATATAGAGTTATAGAGAGATTAAGAGAGGTTAACTTTCAAAAATCAGTCAGCAGATATATTCAAAAAATTCTAATTGACAGATGTCAGTGTCAAGTGCAAAGTGGAAAGTATAGGATCAGAAAGTAACAAAAGTGACAGAATGTCCTTCGCAAGTGACTTACAGTTTCAATGCCAGGAGTACGAGGAAGGCCAAAGAGAAGATGGAAGGACCGTGTAGAAGAAGATTTGAGAGAGGAATAACTGTGTGAAGAAGATGCGTTGGATAGGAATGAGGAAATGTCAAGTGCAATTTACACAATGGTCGTCCGTGTTATAATTTTATTGGATTTGTAGAATCTTTTCAAAGGAACTTGCAATATGGAATTTGTAAAAAATAGTGTGTTCGTGTTATAATTTTACAGGATATATAAAATCTTTTTCAAGAAATTTTGGTATCGGATTTGTACAAAATACAACGAATTGACGGAAGGTTTTGTGCTGGCCACAACAGATTTTTTTATTGTTTTGAGACGTAATATCCGCCTTTAAATCCGTGACCTCTATTTTTAGAACATCCTGTATGTATATTAACCAACGTTAATACATATCTTTCAAGAACAACTCTTTTAATTTCACTTCCTACCGCCTTTTCCATAAATTTAAAATACATCCCCATTTCATTCGGATCAGAAATTCATCTCCATTTTAAAGAACCCTCAAATTCTTCGCTCATCAACTATATTAATTACTAGAGCTGTTCACCGCGTACTCACCCTTCCTTTGAAGCATAGTCGTCTTGGATCTTGGATGTAATTGCTATTCAGGCAAGACAAGAGGCTGAGGACTTTAGTCCGGATAACCCTCGCTTCAGGCAGAAGGACACAGGCTACCGTAATGCGATAATGCATGATAATAAACAGATTTGCTGATTGAAGATACGGTTCAGTACACATGGACAAGAAATAGAAGAAAATAGATAGAGTTTTGAATATTTGGCTGGAATTCTAAATATTTCTGTGTGAAACAAACACTAAAATTGGTTCATATAGGCCTAAATCAAATAAGAGTAAGTAGAGCATTTTACATAGATTAAATGATGGTATAGTACTCACCAGGTAATAGGAAACCTTCAAACCTGATGGCTTCATTTAAAAAAACACATTTACACAAATGTTTGTATTTCACTTTAAATGTTAGTTTGTAAATATCATTTAATACACAAGACACAGAAATATACAACCGAACACTTCAAAATCCCGGAACAAACTAACCAGAACCACCGCTCGATTTTTAACATGTTTCAGAATGAATAGGTTCAGGACTGATCACAGAGTAGAATGAAATCTCTTTAAATTATTACTATATATAATGCAAAATTTTTATAAATTATATATCACTACATTTTCTACTACGTTTTGTTACTTGCAATTAGCAAATTTTACAAAATTAGTATTTATTTTTTCACTAATATATTTCACCTTATGTCAAATTGATTTTTACACGGCTAAAATATCTGAGAGTGTAACGTTAGAAAAAAAAATCAATTGAAAGTAGTTCAGTATTCTAGATATATTATAGAATAAATTACATTTTTTACCTTCCGTCACCTTTAGGTAAGGAAGGTATTGTCTTTGGTCAAAAAATTCGTTCGTGAGTTTTTAATGAATAAGTACGTTTGATGTATGTATGTATGTATGTATGTGTGTGTATGTGTGTGTGTATCCCTGTGTATGTGTGTCCATGTGTGACAAATTGTTCTCCGACGATAACTCCAAGGAGTATATCGCAGAAGACTTGAGAGAGGAAGAACTGTGTGAAGAAAGATGATGCGTCCTACAGGAATGAGTGAAAGAGAAGAGTAAGAAATAGTGATCCCTAATAAAATTGGAGAAAGCTGAAGAAGAAAAAAGGAATTGTCAAGTGCAATTTACATAGTGAATGGATTTATAGAATCTTTTCAAAGGAACTTTTGGTATGGAATTTGTAAAAAATAGTATGTGTTCATGTTAAAATTTTATTGGATATGTAGAATCTTTTTTATAGCATTTATCCATTGTATTTTAATACTTATATTTTTTTAAATTCACACAGTTGTTCAAATACTCTAAAAATGCCTACACTTACGTAACATTCTCTTAACAATCAAATAATATTACTACCAAGGTTTTATCTCTACCCATTTTTGAATTATTGCCCCAAAAGTCAATATACCCCACAATTAGAAATTTTCAAAAATCTAATTTTTATGCATGTAGATACTTCTCAATCCGCTGATTCCAAATTTTGAAACCGCAGATCGATATCTCGTTTTGTTTTCAAGATATTTAGATTTAAAGTTTTGCTCAAAACTGCCCATTTTTGGGTATTAACCCAAAAATGGGTCGAAATATGAATTTGGCGCCATCACCATTCGATTCTACGGACAAAAATACATAAGTATAGCAATTTTCATAATTTTTGTCCAACCGGTTCAATTTTTATGAATAAAAGATAGAAAATGGCCAAAATCCGAAAAAATCGTAAGGGGTACCCCTTAAGATTTTTGCGATTTTTGGCCATTTTCAGTTATTTTGCTTTAGAGATTGCATGCGGTGTTCAAAAATTCTGAAAATTGGTGTACTTATGTAATTTTGCCCGTAGAATCGAATGGTGTTGTCGCCAAATTCATATATTGACCCATTTTTGGGTTAATACCCAAAAATGGGCAGTTTTGAGCAAAACTTTGAATATAAATATCTCGAGAACGAAAGAAGATATCGACCTGCGGTTTCAAAATTTGAAATCAGCGTATTAAAAAGCATCTAGGTAGATAAAAATTAGATTTTTGAAAATTTTGAAGTTTTTATCTAAATGTGGGGTATATTGACTTTTGGGGCAATATTTCAATAATGGGTAGATATATAAACTTGGTAGTAATATTATTTGATTGTAAAGAGAATGTTATGTAAGTGTGATCCTGCAAAACCCTAAAATCTAATTCCTAAAAGCCTAAATAATCACAAGCAATAGAAAATGTGGTTAACAATAACTAATTTCCCAAATTTTTAAAAGTCGGAAATCTTCATTTTACTAACCGATTGTGAATAAAGTACATTTCTGGATAATAGCTTAAATTCTTTTCGGATAAAAAAAGAACGAACAATGCTGATACAACGGGATTTTTGTTTTAGCCAAGATATTGAGTTATTTTTATAAGTTTTTCTTATTTGACAGTTCGATCAGTTAAAATACTAAATTATAGAATAAATATGAAATACTAACCAGTTGATGAAACCTATGCGCTATACAATGTGCTGAAAACTTCTTTCAAATTACCTCCGAAGAAAAATACCCCGCCAGATTTTATGTCGTTTTATTTTTTGCCCATTTCTATATTAAGTTAATTACACTTAAACCTCCCCTATGTCACAAATTCTTGTCTGCTACAATTTCAAAGGCGTGATGATTTATATATTTATTTATCCTTGATGCTAAGTCATCCTCCAATCAGATTAGCTGTTTCATTATCTCGTTTCTCGACTCACCACCCTTCCATATATCCTGATTCTCCTTGCTTGTCACAGGATAAAGGATAATGAATGCATTTGCCACCAGAGCTTTGTTAAAGTTTTTAATCCGTGTGTGTGACGCGGTAATAACAGGTTGTTTGAACATCTGCTGGTGATAAGATGATTGTGACGTCATTTGCAGGGGTGACGTCACAATGCAATTGTTGGAATTGCTATTCATTAGTTGCATTCAAAGTTTTAATTTTATTGTACAGTGATTGGAGTTGGAAGTACAGTGCTGAACAAGGTTTTTAATAAGGATTTTTTGGTGGCAGCGCTACATGAAATAAATGAAGATATACAGGTGTCTCTTAAATAGGGGGACATGGCTTAACCACAGATTTCTGAAGCTAAAATAAGACGATTTAACCAAACTTGCTTCTACATCAAAATTCTTCGAAAAAAAATTAATTTTGCTTATAATAATCGGACGCTTTATTCGATTTGGATGAAATTTGGTATGACAGTTTATATGGTTATAAGTCATCTTTTAAGGTGATACTAGTTATTATTAGTGTATGAAACTTAGGTGTCCCAACATTAATTAGACCGTAACTTTTTAATGGCAATGCCGAAAACGTGAAATTATTTTTCTTCAGAAAGATACATTCAATAGTAAACTTTTCCCTCTCTGTGTAATTTGTGATATCTGTTACGGTTCACAGAGAAAAAAATTAAATCTGAGTGTCTGCACTACTGTCAAATAACTAATGTCTAATGACAGTAACAATTGTTTTAGGGGTTGTCAAAAGTTTTCTTTGCAATATACTAAAATTAGTAACATCCGTTTGTTCGGCCTAATAATATTTTATTACCATTATTATAAATAAGACGATTACATATCTTAGCTTACTCCTAAACAAGTTGTGAAGATTGACAACTCGTTACTGTCATTAAAAATTACTTGTTTGACATTTGGATAGACCGCTAGATTAAATTTATTTTAAAAATTAGCAGTGCAGACACTCAGATTTTATTTTTTTCTGTGTGAACCGTAACAGATATCACAAATTACACAGAGAGAGAGAGAGAGAAAAGTTTACTATTGAATGTATCTTTCTGAAGAAAAATAATTTCATGTTTTCGGCGTTGTCATTAAAAAGTTACGGTCTAATTAATGTTGGGACACCTAAGTTTCATACACTAGTGGTTCACTATTAATAACAAGTATCACCTTAAAAGATGACTTATAACCATATAAACTGTCATACCAAATTTCATCCAAATCGAATAAAGCGTCCGATTATTATAAGCAAAATAATTTTTTGTTTCGAAGAACTTTGAAGCAGAATTCTGGCTAAATGGTATACTTTCCGGTAGAAGCAAGTTTGGTTAAATCGTCTTATTTTAGCCTCAGGAATGTGTGGTTAAGCCATGTCCCCCTACTTAAGAGACACTCTGTATACATAATGTTATGTAAGTGTACAATGCTTAACCCATGGTAGAACTGACCCTATAGGTAGTAAATCGGACAATAATTTTTTTTTTGAACATCACTTGTGGAAATGACATTTTCCTCACTCAATTTAGTTGTGAAAGTAACCACTTTCCTCACAAGTGAGGAAAGTAAACTACTTTACACACTTAGTGAGGAAAGTACGACTATTTTGTAATGATTGGTGAAGGTATATGGCTTAACACTCAAATAAATAGCTTCGAAAAGAATTATGTCAGTTATTACGAATAAAATGCAAAGTTATCAATGGTAATAAATAAATGAATATACCGATTTGTTGTTATTGAAGTTCATAGAATTATCTTGTAGGTGATAAATCTAAGTCTTGCTGTAATACCAAACAATATTTCAACGAAATTAAAATATAGTAATAAAGAATGCATTACTCTAACATTACTTGTATATTTTAAATAAATATATGTTTGTATGCGTTTTGAAATATCGGATTTATGATAATTTTAAAAGGGTAAATTATGAGTAATATAAGTGATCAAATTTCGCGTTGAAATAATAATGAAACAGTATTAATTTACTATTTATGAATTTTATTTGACAAAATAATGGAAATTTGTATTTGTGATAAATAAATAATATCACAAACTACCGGATTTTATGAAATCCATTACAAATTACTATTATTGCGAAAATCAATTTAAAAATATGTGAACAGATATAATAACGTTTTACTATATAAATTAACTCGTTTGTGTATATTAAAATAAAATAAATACATGTTGTTTTAATTATCAAATAAATTGAATCAAAATAATTAATACGAATTGCTAATATAAATATCAATCCTACCCTACTTGTGTTATAAACAAAACGACATTTTAATTGCGACTATGAAGTAGATATACATTACATTATTTTCCAATACGCATTGGCTGCCAGCGAAACAAAATTCGAAATTTATTTCCGCTATTGATGTCAACAATCGTCCGTTACAAAGTTAAAAAATTATTTATAAAACATTTTATTTTTGGAATTATGAAACCTTTAGAGAATATTACAACAAACCATAAAGCTATTCCTTCAAGTTCAAGACATGTAAATATTTCTATGATTTGATTATAAAATAAAGTATTTTGTGGAAAACTGTTTACTTTAGAAAAAATCTCATGTGGCTAGCACAATACCTTTCGTCAATTCTATGAAGTTTGTACAAATCCCATACCAAAAGTTCTTGGAAAAGATTCTATATATCATGTAAATTTGTAACAAGAACACATACTATTTTTTACAAATTCCATACCAAAAGTTCCTTTGAAAAGATTCTATAAATCTAATAAAATTATAACATATTCTTACTCTTCTCTTTCACTTATTCCTCTCCAACGCATCTTCTTCAAACAGTTCTTCCTATCTCAAATCTTCTGCGATATAGTCCTTCGAACTTTTCTTTGGCCTTCCTCGTACTCCTGGCATTATAAGTTTCAATTTTGCGACAAGGCTACAACTGCATATCACTTGCGAGGAACACTATAAGTTGTACCACTCTTAAATCCTATACTTTCCATGTTTGGTTTTGTACTTGACACTGACATCTGTCAGTTAGAATATTTTGAATATATCCGCTGCTTCCATTATTTTAGCAAAGCTGACTGATTTTTGAAAGTTAATCTCCTTATAATTTTATAACTCTATATCTATTGAATATGAAGGAAAATGCATAATCAAACCGTATAGAGAATAAGATATTCTTTCATATTGATAATTACATAAAATGTGGAAGAATGATTTTTAACTACGTTTTTCCAAGAAAAACTGTGAAGAAGACCAATTATTACCAAAATCTAATTAGCTCTTCATATGGTTGTAAAGAAGAGAAATACGAAAGAGTCATAATTTTCAGAATAGTAGTTTTGGAGTTATCGTCGGAGAAAAATTTGTTATACACACACGGACACACACAAATACAAACATCATCGTAAAACTAGTAAAATCGTATTCTAGGGACCCTAAACTGTGCTTATCATTAGAAACTCACCATTGAATTTTTTGATCAAGACAATAATACCTTCCTTACCTAAAGGTGATGGAAGGTAAAAATACTTTCTTAAAGGCCGGTTAAAATTTTAACTTCTAGTTATGTAATAGTATATTACATCCAAGGTGGGAGATGTTTCATTACAGCCGAGGGCTTATGTAGGTATATTACCGAGAGGCGAAGCCTCGTAGTGAGATAATGCGCGAGGCTGTTATGAAACTCCCACCGAGGTTATGTATACTATATTATTCACAATCATCCTCATTTTAAATCAATAATTTTCAAAATAAATCAATGAATTATAACCTTTAATTTTATTAATTATGGGGATCTACGGCAATGTTGCTAGGCAACCCCTACATAAACATTTCCAACCCAAGAGATGGAAGTGAAATCCGTTATTTCCAACCTAAGAGATTGTCATTAAAGTTAGGAATGACGTATTTTCCAACCTCCAAAAGATTAAGAATCTGTATATTATAATGATTGTGAATAAACAATATTGTACCGTTGTTGACAGCAATGACAAATCTATCATCTGACGAATCATTTCGTATGAATTTTGTATATTAAAAAAAAAAAAACCGGCCCTAATCATAGAAACGAACTAAACAAACTCCACACAACGTACTACCTAGAGATGCATTGGGGCCAGGCTGGACCGGGCTTTGAGGTTAGAATCGACTCGGTCCGAAAATAAAAATTACCGGCCCGACTCGAAGATCGACTCGACAAAAAAATTAGCTAGTCTGGCTCGAAAATTGACTCGAAATCGGGCCGGGCTTCGGGCCGGACCGGGCAAAGCTCGAAATTGGGTGCATCCGGCATTCCTAATGTTGATTTTTATGCTAAAGCGAAATGTTTAACTTTTTTCGTGTCAAACTTATAAAAAACCTTTACATTCTTATAACTTTCAACATTAGTTAACATAAGTAGTTAAAAAAAAGAGACCGTCCTAGTGTAAGTTTGTTATAAAAATTACAGACCTACGTGTATTTAAAACTTTGTTTACCAAAGCCGTTCGAAAATTTAAACAACTTTTTCACAAATCCTATATAAAAAAATCTGATGTGGCCAACACAAAACCTCCCGCTATTTAATTTTTACATACATACATACATACATACATACATAAAATCACTCGTTTCCCACTTAGTGGGTTAGCAAAAACCCGGAAACAATAGTAACAATAAGAAAAGGGATAAGAGTAAGAGCTCAGCTAACTCACTTCACTCTTTAACAACCTTCTTCTTTCGCCTTGTCCACAATCATCATAGCATTCATACATAAGAACATATTAAAGTGACTGATTTTCGGTAGCGAATTACCGCATCTGGACCACAATAATAGTTACGCAACAATCATCCTTCCACGCACATCCTTATCCATTTTTATTAATTTAAATACATTCTTACGTATTTACTAACGCTGCAAACTGTTCCACTACATAAAACTACTGATTTATTTACTATTTTCTTTTTAAAATGTCACTATTATTAATTTGAAGTGATTAGTTTTTTTGACAGTGACATTTACTGTCAGTTACATTCATTTGAAATATGAACTGTGTAACAAACGAATTATTGTGTTTATCTTAGGCTTCGTGACTAATACAAAAAATTATTTTTAAATTTATCTGTAAAATATATAAAAAAAGTATTAATGCATTCCTGTAGAAAATTCAATAATCTTTAATTTTCATAAGACATAAAATGCGAAAAAATGGCATTTAATGATATTTTTTGAAGAAAAACCATTATGAGCTTCAAGTAAAGTACGATTTCCGTTTATCCGATTTACACCAAAATCTAATGGCTTCTATTCCTATTAGAATATGGTAAAAATACAAGATTTCAGAATTTTCTGAATGATAGTATTTGAGTTAGAGTGCAAACAAAATTCGTACACATACACACATACACACATACACACATACACACATACACACACACACACACACACACACACATACACACATACAGACATCATCGTGAAAATGTTAAAAATGGATTATAGGGACCTTAAAACGTGGTCATTTACTAAAATCTCGATATGAGATTTTTAGCACGATCCCTATACCTCCCTTACCAAGGGTAGCGGGAGGTAACAATATAATTTACATAAGGATTTTTTTTATCTAATTTTGTTTCTGCTCAAAAATAGGACAAGAAATCATTATGGTAGGAACAAAAATCACTTTTATTTAAGTATACGAGTAATAACAAAATTAATAGCAACATCACAATATAATTATTGTACTTTAATGAATAACCTTGAATTCTTAAAGTAAAATAATACATTTTTATTTATTAATATGTGAAGTTTATTATGATTAAATCATTTTGATCCTTTTTAACTTCATCCATTTTCATTAAAATATTAAGGAAACTGTGCTTTTGATTGAACTATAAGATTTTCGGGCCGGCCCGAAAAGCTCGAATTTTCGGGCCGGGTCAAAATCAAAAATTCGACTCGTCTCGATTTTTGAAAATGATTAGCCCGATTCGGCCCGATAAAAAATATCTTCGGCCCAGCTCGATGATCGACTCGAAATCGAGGCGGGCTTCGGGCCGAGCCGGGCCAAAACTCGAGATCAAGTGCATCTCTAGTACTACCCATAAACAAATAATTTTCATGGCATATTTCAAAAGCTTTGTCCTTTCATTTTCCAAAAATCCCACATAAACAATTTGATAACATATTAATTTATCATGGCCGTCAGTAAACGCCCTGATCTATTCCTACATCTGTCAATACAACGTTGTCTGTGTCTGTGGATATCCAGGAAATCCCGGTAATGTATCTGGAGTAAATTAGATTGCCGGGTGCATCATTATCTATAGGAACAGTGCACACAAACACACACTGGGCGCATAGACAATAGTACACAGGCAGTATGTACCTATCTCTGCCATTACAACCATAGATAACATCTTTGTTGTAATTTCATCAGCAACTGTAATTGCCACAGATATTACTAATTAACACGTGGGTAAGACGTAGATTCCGATAGTGTTTGATATGTTATAAAAGAAGGATTTCTTAAATGAAAGAGATCGATTTTAGTTTTACATAAAAAGAATAGTACATTCTATATTAATTGAATATTATAGAGCCTAAAGCTAATATAATGACCCGGTTTCACATTTTTACCTCTAGCTAAGAGAGTTATTGTAATCATGCTAAAAATCGCATATCTAGATTTTAGTGGATAAGCACGTTTTAAGGTCCCTATAATCCGATTATAACATAACATTTTTAAGATGAAGTCCGTATGTGGATGTGTGGATGTTGGAGCCACGGTTTCTCAATACACTTAAAAAATATTTAACTGCAGTTTCCTCAATCTGACATTCCTGGGAAGAGCTGATTAGATTTTGGTAACAATGGGACAACCGGAAGTAATAGTTCTTTTAAAAAATCTTCTAAATATTAGTTTGTAAATGACAGATGTCAAACAGTTTTAGTGACATTCTGAAAGCTTTTTCTGGGAAGTACATTTAATCTTTCTTATTGTTTTATTAATTACACATTTAAATTGTAGGTAAAATGCATATCTCTATTAGAAATACCCAATACGCCAATCTAGTTAATGAATTGGAAGTATTTCAGGCATTTAGAAACTTCCTCATACAATGAAAAATAAATATAATTAGATTTATAGATGTGCAGAAGACATATCAAATATAATAAAAAAACAATATTTAGTGACATTCTGAAAGCTTTTTCTGGGAAGTACATTTAATCATTCTTATTGTTTCATTAATTAAATATTTAAAATTGTAGGTAAAATGCGTATATCTATAAGAAATACCGCCAATCTTGCTAATGAATTGGAAGAATCTCTGACATTTAGGAACATACTCATAAAATGAAGAATAGATATAATTGGGATTGTATGTGTGCAGAAGACATGTTAAATACAATAAAAACAATATTTGGGTAAAATTCTGTAATTTTTTACCTCTCGCTAAAAGAGGTATTGGATTCATGCTAAAATTCGCATGTTCAGATTTTATTGAATAAGCACGATTTAAGGTTCCTAGAATCCGATTATAACATTTTTAAAATGATGTCTGTGTGTGTGTGTGTGTGTATGTGTGTGTGTGTATGTGTGTGTATGTGTGTATGTGTGTATGTATGTCTGGATGTTGTAGACACGATTCCTCAAAAACTATAAGACTTAAAAAATATTTAACTGCAATTTCCTCAATCTGATATTCCTGGGAAGAGCTGAAAAGGTTTTGGAAACAAATGAACAACGGGAAGTAGTAGTTTCTTAGAAAATTTCTTCTAAATATAATTTTTTGGAAATTTTTGTTATTACAAATATTGAAGAACAAAATTCTCCATCTAATACACTCAAAATTTTTATTATATCTTGTATAGATTTAGAGATAAAGACAATATAATATATAGCAGATTCTAATCGCAGAGACTAAGGCACTAAGGAAACGACTTGACAAATTCAAATGTTTATAACATACTTTGAAAATAACATATCATTGTTAAAAATCAACAGTTTTCGTGGCTTTCTGATAGCTTTTTCTGGGAAGCATATTTAATCTTTCTTATTATTTTATTAATGAAATATTTGAAATTATAGGTAAAATCAGAAATACCGCCAATCTGGTTAATGAATTGGAAGACATATAGGAACTTCCTCATACAATGAAAAATAGATATAATTAGAATTATATGTGTGCAGAAGACATGTTAAATATAATAAAAAACAATATTTGGTTAAAGTTCTGTAATTTTTTGTTATAAATCGACGGCTCGATAGAGAAGTACAATACAATGCTTATATAGCCTTATATGGAAATGAGGAGAGGTCTTGTGCTGGCCACAACAGATTTTTTCATTTGTCTTTAATCGTGTCGAAATTTTGCATTTTTCTGTACAGGATTCCGCTAAAAAGCTTTTGTTGCAATATTTTGATGTTAAATCTTAAATTCCCTGGAATACTCGTAGGGTTTAAGTCTGAGAATCATCTTACATCAGCTTTATATTTTACTAGTTTTATTATCTTTTCAAGAGGAGAATTTCCTTTGTCGTGTTTCGTAACAAAATAATTATGCATGACAACTACTACTACATGAACTTGTAGATAAAATATCCTTACAGAATAATTATCCTGAGTCCTGGGCGTTATCCTGCAGACTGGGCGCACCATTTCCATTTCTAAAATAACCCACAATTATGAAAATCAATGTAAATTCCCAGTTATTACGGTCATCTATCATCCAGTGGATTTTTTACATATTAACCGGTGAGAGGGAGCCAGGGTTTAATTCTTGCTGTACATATCTTGGCTGCTTCCTTTTCCGGTAATGTAAAACACGTTAGGAACTCGCTTGGTTTCCGGTGGAAGCCACACAGGGAAATATACAAGAAAATATCCTTGCGAAACGCTTAAGAGAGACTTAAAAGAAGATATCTTTTAGTATAAAACACAGCGAATAGAAATGAATATGTAAATAGAAAACGTTTTATATAGTTTACTCTTAATTTTCTGTATGGAAAAGATAAAAATAATAAAAAGAATCTGTTGTGGCCAGCACAAGACCTCTCGCCATTTACATATTAGGCTATATTAGGGCCGGTTTTTCAATGTACTGGCAAGTGTCTATTAAGTCTCTGTAAAATTTATCCTCATGGTAAACACCTATTTCAGTTTTTCAATGTCATGTTAGCGTTGCCAACAGGATAAGTCTTAGCTAAACAAGAGGATAACGAAACAGACACTTTGACCTACCGATAAAATTTTACCAGTAGGATAAATTCAGCTGTTCTGACATATTGACATTGACAGTTAAATAATTTTTCGTAGAAAATTATAGAAATATGTATACAATAGACTTATATAAATGTTTGTTCTAAAAATGTCTTGTATACCAATGAATGTGGCAGAGTACTTTTTACGGCTTATTAAAAATTGCATAAATTTCATTAAATTATAATACATAATACAATGAAAATGATATCCACTTTATAATAAGTTATTTTGATTACAAGAATGAGAAGAATTAATAACAAGCAAAACGTTGATAACAACAATGTTGTGTCAATATATAGCAAAGTTATTGTTTAATGCTAATAAATTATATAAAATGTATTGTGTAGTGTTAAAAATAAAATGTATAACGCAATGTTGTACTGATCACTTCGAAATTGAGAATTGCCAAGAATAGATGAACCAAACCTGCTCTTATAAAATATTGAAATTCCGAAATTCGCTACCTTTTCTAAATAATGACCAATGAGACAGTATATTTTTTAAGAAACAGAACATATGTGTACATTTGTAGGCAAAATCCCAGTAGAAATTTACAACTGCTTGATGCTTGAAACTCGAAAGATGTATATATGTAATAAAATAAAATCCATAATGATATGACTGTCAGTAGTAAAATAGTTTTTTCCAATCTTCAGTTCATGTATTCTTACCACATATTGCTACAAACTAAAGCAAACTATAAATTTGCTTGAACGTCACAGATTCAGTACTGTCAACAACTGCAACTGTCAATCACATTCGAAACGAAATGTTTGGAAATTATGTTTAAAATGACATGTGGTTCCTTACGAACATAGCAAATTCATATTACAATTATTGCCAACCTTAAAGTTGACAACCAAATGCTACTGTTACTTACCGAATAGATAAATTCGTATTGAAAAACGCATTTTCATTACCAAGGAGTTTATCTGATGGATAAATTTAATCTGCTAGGTAGCTAACAAACACTTTAACAAGCGATTGAAAAACCGGCCCTAAGTATTGTACATATCAATATTTCTGGTACAAAGGAAAACATCCCTGTGGTGTATTCTCTACGTCACTAATGAGTGCCCGTGAGATAATGTCTGGCAAACACCCGCACGGTACAAATATATTATCATATTTACCAATATCTGTGACAAAGCAGATTGGCACACCCAGAAATGGGTAATATGCCGTGATGATATATATTTTTACCTCTCGCTGAAAGAGGTATTGGAATCATGATAAAAATCGCATATTCAGATTTTAGTGGATAAGCACGTTTTAAGGTCCCTACATACATACATACATACATACATACATACATACATACATACATACATAAAATCACTTGTTTCCCACTTAGTGGGATAGCAAAAAACCCGAAAACAATAAGAAAAGGGATGAAAGTAAGAGCTCCACTGAATCACTTAACTCTTTAATAACATTCTTCTTTCGCCTTGTCTAAAATCATCATAACATTCATACATAATAACATATTAAAGTGACCGATTTTCGGTAGAGCATAACCGCATCCGGACCACAATAATAGTTACGCAACAATCATCGTTCTTTAACCTCAGCCACATTCATAAAGGTATTCCCGTGTTAAGAGAGTTGGAGTGAGTCAGTTGAGATGGTTTGGTCATGTGGAGAGAATGATGAGTGAACGACTTGTAAAACGCATATATGTTGGTAAAGTTGAGGGTGTTCGATTGCGTGGCCGTCCAGTGTGTAAGTGGATGGATGTGATTGGTAGTGTTTTGAAGGAGCGTAAGTTTCCGAGTGAAAAGAGAAGAAGAGCATGTATGAATACGATTATGAATGTGGCTGAGGCGAAAGAAGTTTGCCTGGATAAGAATGTGTGGCGAAGGATGATTGTTTCGTAATTATTGTGGTGTGAAGATGTATGGTTAGTAAGAATGTTTTATGAGAATGGAGAGACAGCTGAACTTTTATGTGGACGAGAAGAACGAAGTATGTTTGTACAGGAATGTGTAGCGAAAGATGATTTTTGTGTAACTATTATTGTGGTCCGAATGCGGTTATTCGCTACCGAAAATCGGTCACTTTAATATGTTATTATGTATGGGTCTCAAATACTATAATACTTAAGATATGTTTAACTGCGGTTTCCTCAATCCGACATTACTGGGAAGAACTGATTAGATTTTGGTAACAATTGGACAACCGGAAGTATTAGTTACTTAACAAAAAAATTCCAAATATTATTTTTTGAAAATTGATATAATTACAAATATTAAAGAATATAAAAATCTCTATCCGATACATTTAAAATTTTTATTATATCAAGTTAAAACACCAGAGACATTCCTGAAGATCTTGTCTGGGAAGTACATTTAATATTTCTTATTTTATTATTAATTAACAGATTTTTTTTCCTACCTTAAATAGTTGTAAAATTTGGGAGAACATTTATTGGACATAAATTTAGCTCTACGCAAGACAATGATTCTAAACATTTACCTTAGTTAATTGCAATATTTTTTTCGATCAACATATTGAAACGAATACATAAAATATAAAAATGCCGACGCGATATATTATGTATACTATATTATATACTAAAACAAATTGTTGTATGAAAGTTAATCTACAAATCTCGCTACAAACTTTTCCAAGTTGTCCAATTTCCGCAAAATAAATATTATCTTGTCCGGCATAATTTTAATTAACTCAAGAAAAACATATTAAAAGTCTTTACTATTCCACACCACTCTCAAACAACTTGTGTAGATTTTTATCCTTTATTCTTTAGCCAGATTCCTTTAGGAAGCGTGCCTCTGCAAATATGAAACAAGAAACAAAGGTTCATTCTAATATCCTCGCAATTAAACTCCCGATGATCCTAATACGAAACAATGAAAGAAAATTACACAGAGAGAAAAAGTAAATAACAGGCGCTACAGTCTCCGCACCTGCATTATGCGACGTAATGACATAGCAGAGCGTCCCTTATTAAATAGCGTACCGGGTGAAATAGCGTTCCTATACAGGGCTGTAGCCTGGAGATATCTGTAGACTTGTAGGGTTATGAGTATTGTTAAAGGGTTATTACCATAAGAAATAAATCTTAGATTAGTGGGGGGTTCTTGTATGCACCCTTAACCCTTACGATCTAAGTAAATAGGAGTTGAAATAATCATTTTAGGGAAAGGTTTCGTAGAAGATGTTCCCTAGTACTTTGAATCAATATACGAGAAATTAAGCTGCGAAGATATTTTTCCTTTGTATAAAAATCTTTTGGTGGCAGCAGCACTACTAATAAAAAGAAATTAGATATTAGACAGATATTTGTTAATGATACGAGATGTGGCAATTAAATAACAAGATTGATCTTAGAACATTAACAATGTTAAAATTACACAAAACAAATATTGCCACCTTCAATGTACTCTCCTCCCCGAACCCTACACCGCCCGATGCGAATATTCCATTGTTGGAAGCAATGCCTGCAGGCCTTTTTTGTTAGGTTGTTCATAAGCTCTGTCGCTTTTTCTATAACTACATCTCGGCCCCGAATTTGGGGCCTTTTGTTTTTTACCTCTCACTAAGAGAGGTATTGGATTCATGCTAAAATTCGTATATCCAGATTTTATTGAATAAGCACGATTTAAGGTCCCTACAATCCGATTATAACATTTTTAAAATGATGTCTGTGTGTGTATGTATGTCTGGATGTTGTAGTCACGATTCCTCAAAAACTATAAGACTTAAAAAATATTTAACTGCAGTTTCCTCAATCTGACATTCCTGGGAAGAGCTAAATATAATTTTTTGGGAGGTTTTTTTTTTATTAAATATTGAAAAACATAAAATTCTCCATCTAATACACTTAAAAATTTTATTATATCTTGTATAGATTTAGAGATAAAGGCTCTATAATTTATAGAGTAAACTAATCGCAGAGGCCAAGGCACTAAGGAAACCAGTTGATAAATTCCAATGTTTATAACATGACAGATGTCATTGTCAAATATCAACAGTTTTAGTGACATTCTGATAGCTTTTTCTGGGAAGTATATTTAACTTTACTTATTGTTTTATTAATTAAATATTTGAAATTATAGCTAAAATTGTGGATTTTTTTCTGTGTGAACCGTAACAGATATCACAAATTACACAGAGAGATAAAAGTTTACTATTGAATGTATCTTTCTGAAGAAAAATAATTTCACGTTTTCGGCATTGCCATTAAAAAGTTACGGTCTAATTAATGTTGGGAGACCTAAGTTTCATACACTAGTGGTTCACTAATAATAACAAGTATCACCTTAAAAGATGACCTATAACCATATAAACTGTCATATCAAATTTCATACAAATCGAGTAAAACGTCCGATTATTATAAGCAAATTAATTTTTTTTTTTCGAAGAACTTTGAAGCAGAATTCTGGCTAAATGGTACACTTTCCGGTAGAAGCAAGTTTGGTTAAATCGTCTTATTTTAGCCTCAGGAATCTGTGGTTAAGCCATGTCCCCCTATTTAAGAGACACCTGTATATTCCCATTTCTTTCTATTCCACCTTCTACCATTATTGTTTCCAATACTTAATTTAGAAGCTCTGTCGATAGTGGGTCTCCTTTTTTCAGATCTCTTCTAACCAGGAGCACGAAGTTCAGCAATTCTTGTTCTATTTTTTGGTGTTTGTATATTTATCGATTGGTGAATGTGTGCATGTTAAATGTTTGTAATTCTTTGATTACCCTGTAAAAACGTATATCGCAGATGCGGCAGTAAAAGTTAATCCAGAGCATTGGTTCGTCTCGTTAGCAGCTTCTCGGTAATTACAGCAAAAGGGTCGCCCCGCCTGCACCCTATCGCATGTTTACAGATGATTACTCTAATTAATAACATTAAGCTTCTCGCTATAAAATCTGCCATGAGTCAGAATTACGTCGGATTACCTGCAGATTACCTCTCTATGCATGTGCATTGTTTCAAATTTCAATTTGCTGAGGTTGGAAACAAGGATTCTTTGCTTTGCTGATTGTAATGGCGCCAGCTAGGCGTAATCTGATCTAGACTTATTATAGAGGACGTTACTAAGAGCCGATGAACCCATTTACACTTAAATTACGGACAGCTCAAGCACTGCTTGGTTGCTCATGTCGCATCTTATGTCGTAAATGTGTACGAAATATCAACTTGAGCGAACTGCAGACTTAAACACAATTAACTGTTATGTAAATAAAAATATCATCACGAAGTACAGACACATTATGTGTGTAATGTTCAAAGGCAGATTGTTGCAGATGATATATTTTAAACTTCTTAGATGGTATTTTAAGAATGTCCACATAAAACAGTACAGATATATTACCCAGCAGGCATGATTCGTTTTTAAATACAGTACAATTTTAAGATCATTATCTTGATTCATTATAGTAGAGACTAGTATCTCCTGACGGACTAAATATAAAGTAAGTCCAGTTAAATTTGGGAGAGATGATTCATATTCATTACAGCTGAATTCTACTTAGAAATTCCAATGTACGTCTTTCAGTCAATTACATATTTAGTCAAACTCCCACAGATTCGCAATAAAAAGTATCACTGTAGTTCCTTATAAATTTTTTAATTTTTAAAGTTTTAATTTTTGCTCATATAAGGTAAGATTGGACCTTGGAGAAAGACATAGGCTTGACAGCGTTTTCGAAAATTCATCCCTCAAGGCGGTACAATAAGGGATGATTTCAATTATTTTTACCTCTCGCTAAGAGAGGTATTGGATTCATGCTAAAATTCTCATATCCAGATTTCAGTGAATAAGCACGATTTAAGATCCCTAGAATCCGATTATAACATTTTTAAAATGATGTCTGTGTGTGTGTGTGTGTGTGTGTGTGTGTGTGTGTGTGTGTGGGGATGTGTGTGTCTGGATGTTGTAGACACGATTCCTCAAAAACCATAAGACTTGAGAATTGTTTAACTATGGATTCCTCAATCTGACATTCCTGGGAAGAGCTGAAAAGGTTTTGGTAACAATTGAACAACCGAAAGTAGTAGTTTCTGAAAAAAATTCTTCTATATATAATTTTTTGGAAATTTTGGGTATTAAATATTGAAGAACATAAAATTCTCCATCTAATACACTTAAAATTTTTATTATATCTTGTATAGATTTAGAGATAAAGACACTATAATATATAGAGTAATTTAACCGCAGAGGCTAAGGCACTAAGAAAACCAGTTGACAAATTCCAATGTTTATAACATAGTTTTCAAATGACACATGTCAGTGTCAAAAATCAACAGTTTTAGTGACATTCTGATAGCTTTTTCTGGGAAGTATATTTAATCATTCTTATTTTTTTTTATTAATTAAATATTTGAAATTATAGGTAAAATGTTTATATCCATCAGAAATACCGCCAATATGGTTAATGAATAGGATCGATCTCTGACATTTAGAAACTTCCTCATACAATGAAAAATAGATATAACTAGAATTATATGTGTGCAGAAGACATGTTAAATACAATAAAAAACAGTATTTGGGTAAAGTTCTGTATTTTTTTTTGTTATAAAACGACGATTCGAAAGGGAAGTGCAATTCAGTACTTATATAGCTTAATATGGAAATAGCGAGAGGTCTTGTGCTGGCCACAACAGATATTTTTTATATTTGTATCTATAGTTAAGTTTTACCCGTTAGCAGATTTTTGATATTGGTTGGAGAGATAGCTTGCATCCCATTTACCCAAGTAAATATATCCGAAACATGTTTAGAAAAGGGCGCTGTTAGATGCGATGCGGGGATCGGGAGGGCAGTAGACGGAGGCGCGAAGTTAATGTAAAAAATTAGTGGTACACGTGTAGCTAATCGTTATTCTAGCTTTACCCGTGCGAAGCCGGGGCGGGTCGGCTAGTTTATGTATAAATCACACTATAAATTTTTTCAAAAAAATATAAAAATAATCCGAGTAAAACCGGATTTGAGTGTATAGCATTTTCCTCTACGACACATATTTAAATAAATCATGTAAGAAAGTTGTTAAATCTTAGCAACGTTGCTAAAATTTGTAACCAATAGAAACAATTGTAAAGCCTGTCATTTTCATGTTTTATTCAGTGTTCGCAATTATTATTGGTTATTTGCTATAGCAATGTTGCTAAAACTCAACAACTTTCTTACAGAATTGGAGCGAATGTCTACGATGGGTCTGTACACTGAAAAAAAATTTGCTTTAATTATGAAAAAAATGCAGGTAAAATCAAAATATTTTGCATTCAACTTTGACCCAACAAAATTTTTATTTGTTTTGAAATTACTTCTGTTTTTGATCTTTCAAACGAAAGTAAGTACTGTTAAATTAAATGTATTATATCATTAATTATTTTATATTGATTTGAAATTAAAAATGTTGGCACAAAAGTAAAATGTTTTGACACCAAAAATAATGCTTTTAAATGTAATATTTTTTATTCGTTTCAAATGCCGTAATTTTTAATTCAAAATATTAATTTTTTGAATGAAAAGTAAAATAATTAAAATAAAAACAGCGACGTAAAATATTTTAAAATAATTGTATATGACTTTCAAACTAATGAAAATATTATTTATTTTAAGTACGTGTACAATCAAATTGAAAGTAAACTTTCAGTTTAAAAGAATAAATTTATAAGTGAATATCACTTACATTAGAAATGATTGCAAAAAGATTTTAATTTGAAATTATCCAATTTTTTGAATTAAAATCTTTTTTCAAAAGTACATGTTCCCGAAAGTTTTTAATTTTACCTGCAATTTTTTTTAAACTATAGCAAAACTTTTCATTTTTGCAGATTTTAGAAATGAAAACATACTATTTTGAAAATAAAGTAAAAATTTCTTTCAGTGTATTTACACAGATTGGGGTTGTTTTAGTTGTAATAAAATAGGAGAACTAATCATTTTGAAGAAACAAAAAATTTGCCAACCACATAAAAACTGTAGAATTCCGAATCTGTATTTAATTTCAGAGTTGTTTTTGAAAATTTTAAAGTCCCCTTCTTCATCAAACTTTATTCGTGAGCTGTTTCCATTTAAACCCTCTTCTTCTGTTGAGTTGTTTGGTGTGGATAATCAGTGTGATGGTCGTTACAACATTGCACGTTAATTTCCAAACGAGTTGATTCGGTGTGGGGATGACAGCGGTTTGTATACCGGGCTGGGAGCCTCGGTTCGCTGCTGAACAGTTCGTTCGCTCACTGAATAATTTCCCCGCAGCTCCAGGAAAGAGGGACAAATCGAACCGATGGACACGGGCAACAGGGAGGGAATAAATACGAATTGCACAGATTTGACACGAACACCGTACAGGAGAGAGAATACGAAAAGAATTTTTAAATTCAGAAATTAAAAAATCGGTTCTCTAATCACTTGTTCATACTAGCGGCCAAGGTGTTGCCCCATTAAGTCTATATTTTATTCTAGTACAATCTATAGTTTATTGGGAGCTGTCTGGAGTGGGATCACGTAACTGTGAAAACGATATTGCGACTGTCGACAAGTGAAAATGTGATCACGTAAATAATGAAAACCGAAAAATATATCGTTTTAGACTGAAAAAAATGTGAATTCTAGTCGACACTCTCAAAGCATGCGAAAACGATAGTCGTTTCTTAAGTCTCTTTTTATTTTATACATTTGGGTATAGGTATATCCTTTTCTTATTTACTTGCACTTAAGTAAAAGAATGCAGTGAGCAGTGAGTTTAATTTGACATTTTGGAAAGAATGAAAGAAATGTCATTATAAATGATTTAAAAATAAATTAATATTTTCAATTTGAAAGGTATTTATTATTTTATTTAGTAAGGCGAAAATGAAATAATTGTGATAAAATACGATAATTATAAAATGAAAATTGATTACAAGAATGAATCTAAGAAAAAAATTCAGGAATATTTTAATAAGCATGTTGCGAAGAACCAAATGCTTTTATGATTTACTATATATTTTTACTCTTTTGAAATCTTTGATAGAAAATTGAAATCTTGGTGATTAGATATTTTCTTATTTCTACTGAAATTTCCCTGATTTACTATTAAAATTTAGTGAAATAACTAACTACCCAAAGAAATATTTTCGGGCAATATTGATATTCCAATAACTGTAAAAGTGTTGATTACAACAAAGCATATTTTGATTGATTACAAGAATAAATCCAAGAAAGAAAATTTTATTAATATTTTAATAACATTGTATTCTGCGAAGCATCAAATATAATGATTCTGGCTTGTGTTTTGTGATTAATATTTTGTAGTTTTTACATAAAATTAAAATTTGTGAATTGATCATTTTCTGCACCCCGTCGAAGGTTGTAATACAAAACTTAATAAAAACTTAGATTACTTTAAAATAACAATCTTGTATACTTGCAGTCTTAAAAGGTCTCTTAAAGTTTTAATTATATGTTTAGAAATATTTTTGTTTACTTAATAATTTTGTCTTCTGGAATATCAAAAGGAACAAAATTAGATGATATATGGCATCTGTAACTATTTGATAATTTAACTTGTATCCTTCTTCAATTCTTACAGCATTATTATGAACGAAGGGCGATAATAATACTTTTTTACATTAGATTAAAAATTTTAATGACATTCATATAAACTATTTGTCAAAACTACTATATAATACAAAAACATTAGTCTGTAAATGATATCGTTTTCACAAAACGTAGTCACTTTACGGAAATAACCGAAGTTGAAAACGTAGTGAGTGACTAATTTTACGTGATCGCTAAGGAAACGAATGTCGTTTTCACTTCTCGATAATCGCAATATCGTTTTCACTTTTACGTGATCCCACTCCTGAACATTTCCACCCCTGAATCCACCCCCTGTAGCAATGGGTACAATGTACGTATGCGGTGGCTGGAATGGGTGGTTAGCACGCGTTGGTCAGACGCGGTAACGAGCGGTTAGACCGGGATGGTTGTCACGCGTGTTCTATGTTTACCCGCAGAATACGTGCACTAATACAGCCAGCATATATCTATCATAAATAACTATATACTGCGGTTGTACCAACCTTAGACGATCGAGATGCATACGTGATATAGCCAAGGTACAACTAATCATAGGGGAACAGGCACTACGGACAGTAGGGTTAGACAAATTAGGAACAGCATCTTACTAAATGATCATTGTACTTAAGAAAAATACTGTCTGTTGTTAGTTATCAAATAAAATTAGCACTAAACTCTTATTTAATCATGAATTTGATTTTCGATATTTAGGTCACAACATTTAGAGACATAAAAGTCGCATAATAAAGTTCGTTATCGAATTTGTACCAACCCTAGAAACATAGGTACCTTGAAGTTTTAAGTCATAATTAATTTAGAACAATTTCTAATTTTAGTTACTGGGAAAGTATGATATTACAA
The DNA here is from genome assembly GCA_943142095.1 of Ophonus ardosiacus. Lineage (NCBI taxonomy): Eukaryota > Metazoa > Arthropoda > Insecta > Coleoptera > Carabidae > Ophonus > Ophonus ardosiacus. The sequence continues at coordinate 1,029,999 of OW964834.1, forward strand.
AGTTACAAATTTCCACGAATGTTCGAAACAATAGTTTAAGAAAAGAAATTATATACCATTGTAATTTCACTTTTTTAGAATAAGAAGCTATATTACCTAGTACAACATAGTTGGGTTTTACGAATTTAAATTCTATACATAATACGTGAAAACGGTCGACTCTCAATTGATTCGAAAATGAATTATGAAAATGATTACAGTAATGTTTCTGCCAAATGTCAAATTAATTGTTTTACTTTTAACAGATAATAATTTTATATTTAAGTATATATTTTAAAATGTCACAACAAATACAATCATTTTGAAAGTCGTTGTTTTGTAGAAATATCATAATAATTATCAAATACTAGAAAGATATGTATGTAGCTACTTCATACCACAACATCAAGGGATAACATGAAATTATATTCATAAGTACAGTTTAGGTAACTTCTCTAAATAAAAAATCCCACCTCACTTTCTACTTGAAGTTCATATTAAAAAATCTATAGTGGCCAACACAAGACTTCTCGCCATTCTCATATTAGGCTATATAAAGTACATACTGTATTTAACATTTCTGGTAGACATAAAAAAAATCCAGATTCTTCAAATTTCTAATACGTATATATTACATGTCTCTATAATTTTAAATATTAAATTAATAATAAAATAAGAAATTCCAAATGTATTCCCAGAAAAAGGATTTTTGAGACTGACATTTTTACGAACATTTTAATTTTTCAACTGGTATTTTGGCGATTCATTATATGGGATTATTTTATATATTTATAATTATCTCTAAATCTATAGAAGAAATGTTCAATGTATCGCAAAGAAAATTTTTTATTCTTCCATATTTCCAAAAAAATAATATTTAGAAGATTGTTTTTCAGAAACTATTATTTCTGGTTGTCCAATTGTTACCAAAACCTTTTTCAGCTTTTCCCATTAATGTCAGATTAAGGAATACGTAGTTAAATTAATCAATAAAATCTAAATCGAACCCGGTTCCCCCAGGATCGCGACAAGACACTCAGGCACGCGGCCACGGGACCCCGATAGACGCGAAATATTTCCAATTTTAAATGGCACAAAAGTGACCTCTGTGGAGCACTCTCCACACCAGCTATGAGTGCCCGTGAGGTGACGCCTGGTAAGCGCCCACACGATAAAATATATCGTCATCATTACCGATGTCTACATGTGTTGTAGATACTGGCACACTCAGAACTGGGTAATATGCCGTGATGATATATTTATTTATTTTTATTTTATAAAATCTAGATTTTTAGAAAGAATCTAATACCTCTCTTAGCCAGAGGTAGAAATCTTGAAATTAGGTTGTAGACATATTTTAATAGTATTGATTCACGAATGATTAATTTACTATGACCAAAGCGTCGTCATATAAACTTTTATTATTAAATACAGCAACTATTGTCTATCTTGCTGAGTTAGTCATTAGTTGTTGGTTTAATATCATCCACCACGTTTGTATTTCGATGCAGTTGCAATGTTTTGGGCTATAGGGATAACCTGCGTTGAAGGCATGATATAACATAACGAGGCTAATCATATTAGCCGCGGAACGTGTAATTGGTAATTCTAGATGTGGGTGGGGGACGACGTGAACAAAAACCCTAAACATCCGCCACTTCAACACTAACGAACTTACCACACAGCTCACAAGCAACAATTAAGAAAAGACAACAAGAATTGCAACAACGCAATAATAAAAGACTTGTCACTGTACAAATATCCAAAGTCAAGCATGGATGGTTACAGACTGTGTTTGAATGGGTAACCGGTCGAAAGCAAGCACCAGTACATTTAATCATAGCAGTTGTTCAGTTGAAATATTTTTTCTAATTTCTACCATCTAGTTTTTAATAAGCACGTGTTTTCAAAGTGTCAAATATTAGTTTACTACACATTTACGAAATGGATCATGTACAGCGAAGAATTTACATAGACTGCGTTTTAGAGCACCTGGAATTTGATGCTGATTTATAAAGGAAAACTTTCTTCTCTAATAAGGAATATTGCTACCTATCTGGACATGTTAATAAGCAAAATTGCAGCATATGGGGTGAGAAAAATCCAAATGCTATTCACGAGACACTATTACATGCCCAAAAAGTTACAGTTTGGTGCGCAATGTGGTTAGGCGTCACTGGACCTTATATTTAATCTTTCTTATTGTTTTATTAATTACATATTTGAAATTATAGGTAAAATGCTTATATCCATCAGAAATACCGCCAATCTGGTTAATGAATTGGAAGAATTTCTGACATTTAGAAACATCCTCATACAATGAAAAATAGATATAATTAGAATTATATGTGCAGAAGACATGTTAAATACAATAAAAAACAGTATTTGGGTAAAGTTCTGAATTTTTGTCAATCTGTTACATTGTAAAGTTTGAGTGTTTCTACAAAGAGATCCTTTAATATTTAAACATAATTATTATCTCATATAAAAAACGTACTAAAGATAGCACCCCCAAATTTTTGTTTATTTATTCAACATTATTTTACGAATCACAGAACTAGCTGTAAAAAGCAGAAGTTTATTCTGTCTAAATGCTGGTTTAAATAAATAAACAATTACAGAACATAAACTAAAATGATGTATTTTTAAGAATTTTTTTTATATTTTGTTATATTTTTTATGATATACTTTACAAAAAAAAATATTAATTATTAATTAATTCATGATGACCCCAAGCTAAAGTTTTAATACCATTATGCTAATAAAGCCGCCGCTTGTAAGCGACAAAAGCACTCAACAAAATGTTCAATCTACAATTGTAGATGGTGCAGAACCGCCGAATCCTTTCTACTAAGTGGATGCTGATTATTTCAGAATAAATATAATATATAATATATCTGTGGTGCACTCTCCACACCAGCTATGAGTGCCCGTGAGGTGACGCCTGGTAAGCGCCCACACGGTAAAATATATAGTCATCATTACCGATGTCTACATGTGTTGTAGATACTGGCACACCAAGAAATGGGTAATATGCCGTGATGATATATTTATTTATTTATTTATATATGTATTCTATATGGCTATTTATAAACTTTTTAGGTTGAAAAATAAAATTCGTATGTCAAGTAAATTATTTATTAGGAGGAAATTTTATCTCTAAATATATTAAACATTATGACAAATATGCAATAAAAGCATATGAAGTTTCCTTGCCTATCGGTGATGAGAGTCAAATATATAACTTAAATTTTTAAAATTATTAAGATTATTTCTTTCTGTCTAAGTTTGACTATGTAAGTATTTACCGTTTCCCATCTTGTGCGTATGAAATGATGATCTCTTTTGAAGAAATTGTAGATTTATTAATTAGAGCCTCGGAGGCATGCAAAGTTAATTCAGTCTGACAAAGGTCTGACGCTTTTCCACTCTGTTTATTTACCACGACGTCTAACTTTACATTTAATTGTTGCTGTTAAATTTAGAAAGGACAAAGTAACTGTGAAAATGGGACACCGACAATTTTACACGTTTTATTCGCAAACTTTGCAATTTACATTCCTGATGCATGCAACTTTCAGGACCTGAACATTTTATAAACCTTAAAACCTTAACAAGAGTAGAAATGCATAATTAGCCCTTCCTAAAATATAATTCAAAAGAAGTAACTTTGTTCATACACAGATATCATTTACTAAATAAATAAAATAGGTATAAGAATATAATTTCATACAATGGGATCATCTTTATTTATGATTCTTCAACTAAAATGAAAGCGATCTATAGTTCAAGAAAGTTTTAATTATTATTTATTAAGCTGTAATATATATTTTTTTATTGAATTTTGACGTTTATATTAGATTAGATATATCGGGAGTTTATTTTATCAGTAAACATAGGGTATATCATTGCCATAGTTACGGTATGAATGTTTGACAGCAATGTATTGAAGCGTTTATTTTATGAGTAAACATAGGCGTTTAACATGGGAAGCAGTTTTTGGTAAATACAAAGGTCTGGCAATAAATCAAGCCATGCTTTCGAACATGATAATAGTACTTTACATCTTGTACATTATTTAATATTAATTACTTTAATAATATTGCAAAAAATATAATAAATTGTAAAAATTGTCAAATAAATAATTTTTTCACTTTTTTATAATGCAATATCAAAAGATTTGTAAATGTCTCGGTGGTGCAGTGGTTTTAACAGTTGCGTCTAAAATTTTTGGTTGGGGTTCAATTCCCCGTTGGGATAATTATTTAATTTTTTTAACATAAAAATTGTTGAACTTTTAAAAATCAGTTTATATTTTCATATTACAATAATTTAAAAATAATAATAACATTTTAATTAATAAAGAGAAAATAATTGAGAATAATTGATTAAAATAATCAAAATATTGATACAATAACAATGCATTGTATTTCCTTTGATATTAATAAAAATAACTAAAATAATAATAAATTTGTGTAGATATTATGTTTTTACTGTATCAAAATAAAAAATACAATGCATTGTTATTACATCAATATTTTGATTATTGTAATCAATTATTCCCAAAAACTGCTTCCCATGTTAAACGCCTATGTTTACTCATAAAATAAACGCTTCAATACATTGCTGTCAAACATTCATACCGTAACTATGGCAATGATATACCCTATGTTTACTGATAAAATAAACTCTCGGTATATATATTAGAAGCAACAAAATAAAATATTACTTTACATGCCGATAGGTTATATAAAAAACCCCACGCATAATGTTATTTTAAAAATAATAATTCATATTGTACCCTGAGAAACATTTTTAACATTCTTCCCCCGAGTTAAAAGCGTCGTTAAAAATTTACTTAAAGTAGATGCTACAAATTTTTTTACGAGCCATTATAAAAATTGTCTTACTTCTTTATCTTAGTTGTTATATTTAATGGACATTATACGTCTGTATTTATTAAACAAGCTTATAGTACACCCCATGGGAATTCGCGTACACCTGAGGTCTTTCTCCCCTTATTAAGGAATACTATTTAGGGAGAATTACATAGAAAACAATTATAAATTTTAGCTAGTAATTGTTTCAAGAGAGAAATATTGTCTGCTTAAAACAACGCCACAATACCGAAATATTAATTTGTGTAACTAGTTGCATTAGTAAAAAAAAAAAAATTGTAATGTTTAATGTTTATTTACCTCTTGCCTCTCGCTAAGATAGGTATTGGATTCATGCTGAAAATCGCATATCCAGATCTTACTGAACAAGAACATAATAAGGAATTAAAATGTGTTTAACTACGCCTTTCATAATCAGACATTAGTGGGAAGAGCTGAAAAGGTTTTGATAATAATTGGACAACCGGAAGAAGTAGCTTTTTAAATAATTGTTATTACAAATATTGAAGAACATAATATTCACCGTTTAATACACTTAAATTTTTTATTATATCTACCACAGATTTAGAGATGAAGAAAATATAATGTATAAAATAATATGATGCAATAAATCGCACAGTGCAGACTACACAAGGTAACCAGTTGTAAAATTCAAGTGTTTGTTATTGAAAGATAAATGTTAGTGTCAAAAATCAATGGTTTTACTAACATTACTGGAAGCTTTTTTCTGGGAAGGACATTTAATTTTTTTTTGAATTTTTAATTAATAGTAAATAAATATAAATAAATAAATATATCATCACGGCATATTACCCATTTCTGAGTGTGCCACAATCTGCTTTATCGCAGATATCGGTAATGATGATGACATATTTGTACCGTGCGGGCGCTTACCAGGCGTCACCTCACGAGCATTCAATGCTGGCGTGGAGAGTGCACCACAGGAGTCACTTTTGTGCCATTTAAAATTCGAAATATTTGGCGTCGGTCGGGATCAAACCCGGTTCCCCAGGTTCGCGACCAGACACTCTGCCACGCGGCTACGGGACCCCATTTTATTAATAGTAATAGTACATAATATCCCGTCAATGAATTGGAACAATCTTGAACCTTTTAAGAAGAGTAGGACAAGATTCCTCTTACATTGAAAGAATAGATATAATTAGAATTATTTGTGGGTACAAGAAATGTTAAATTGTAAATGTAACAAAACGGAAATGGCGAGAAGTATTGTGCTAGCCGCAATAGATTTTTCATATTTCTAAATTTATAAATTGATTGCTTGGATAAATGTTACAATAAATTTTGTTTCTGATAATAATATGGTGAATTTTTGGATTAGATTTCTTATGCCTCCTAACTAAGCACGAAATTTTCTAACTTTACTCCTTTATTTCTTCTCTTCTTTTTGTTGCTGCATTAAATTTTTTTTCTGCATGTATCATTAAATTATTTAAACTCCTACACGATTCAAAAACATTGTGAAAATACTTGGCTAAATCATTTTCAAGTATCAGCTGAATTAAAACGACGCCATATTCATACTTAGATAACGAATGATTCTTTTACTTTTGAACAATAAAAAAAAACATTTCAGAAAAGTTCGATCATGGATTACCAAACCACAACAATTTAATTGTGTCACAATATCCAAATCGTATAATAAAAGCAGTGTCAGTGGTCCCCTTCAAAGATTCCATCCCCGATTGAAATTCCTATAGGGTTTATGTTAATGACCTCCCCAATAAACACCTACCTTTAGTCTTTAACACTGTTAAATAACCCCGACTTCAAAGGCCTTTGCCTCTGTAACCCGGTCACGTGACAATACAACCCGTAATTGCATTGGTTGCACCCGGACTTCGCTATGGATTCAGAATCCCTGGATCGAATACCCGACAAGACGAAGGGAAAGTGATAGTTTTTATAGAGTTAGACTTTCTTAACCGCTCAAGTTTTTCGCAGAGTTTTTGCCCGGAGGGATATATCATGTCACTTGCACTGCTGGAGTATTCTAATCACAGAAAGACGCAACCAAAGAGAAACATTAGAGGAGAATAAAAGAATGATGAGAAAAGAATAGAAGGAAATGTGTTATGAAAAGAATAAATAAATCTATTGTCACATTTTGTGCATGTACTTTAGTTGCTTTATATTGAACAGGTGGAAGAAATTCGAGTTCTTTATATGAAAAACTTTCTCATTAAGAACGCTACAAAAAATTGACGTAGGTCTTTTGTTTTTGAGCTACAGGCTAAACTTTGATTTTCGCTTATTTTGGAAATATATAAATTAATTAATTGTAACCCTACCTGAAGTTTATAAAAAATTACATGGGCTTAAAGATCATGAAGAATTTTTAAATAAACGACGAAAGAAATACTAGAAGATCCGGGGTTCAAATCCCTGCGGTGTCACTAAATTTTACATAATTTCTTTCGTCGTTTATTTAAAAATTCTCCTTGATCCTTAAGCCCATTTCTTTCCTTATAAATATTTTGGAAATAGGAAAAAGATGGGACTATTTTCAACATATGTTCCTATTTTAAAAATAATTTGTTTGTTATATCCCGAGAATTATTAAGTTTTAAAAAAAATCTAATTACATTACGTTATTCTATGTAAAAAAATCTGATGTGGCCAGCACATGACCTCCCGCCAATTCCATGTTTAAAATAGAAATGATCTTTAAGTAAAGTTTCACTTCTGATTGAACGTTTGTAATCAAAATCTACTTTGTTATTCCAATAAATAGAAAAGTTTCTAATACGAAGTTTTGGATTATATTTTATTATGTTATTCCTGAAAAATCTGTTAGAGCTTCAAATTAAGTACTACATCCGGTTTATAATATATAGTCAAAATCTAATATGTTTTTTCAAATTATATAAGAGTATTAAATACCTACCAACTTTGCGAAGTTTTGGATCATTAATATATTTTAAGGAAAAATTGTCACACACACATTATTGTCAAAATCATCACCAACTTCCTTATGCTCTAAAACGCAATCTGTGTAAATTCTTCGCCGTACATTATCCATTTCGTAAATGTGTAGTTGCAAACTATTATTTGACACTTAGAAATCACGTTCTTATTGAGAGCTGTTTGAAATATAATGCTGCAAACATCAAACTTAAATCGAATTATCCTGTATATCTAATATTTATGTATGATGGAAAATATATTATTTTTACAAACCTTAATTTCATTAGAATCATATTTAAACTACTAAATTCTTCTTAACACGGTTTCATTATTAATTTTAATGAAAATTGCTTCGTGACAGTGACATTTGTTTAAATATGTCAAATTTGTTATTAAAGTATTGTTTTTGTTTGACGCAGAGGCAAAATGATGTACAAAAATAAATTATTTTATAATATAATATAAAGTTATTTCAAGTTATTTACTAAATGCTATTTTCGTAGAATTGAAGATTGTGCCATTATATTCAATTTGTATTGGTAAAAGCTGCTAAAAAATTATATTCAATGAATTTTTTACAAGAAAAACAGTTAAAAGCTTGTATAAATGATACTTACGATTATCCGATATGCACTAAAACCTAATGAGCTCTTCCCACATTAGTATAGAATGGGTATACAAAATTTCAAAATTTTCTGGTTGATAGTATTTGTGTAATCGTGTCCACAAGATCCACACTCACACATACATATCTACAGACATCATTGTAAAAATGTTAAAATCGGATTCTGGGGACATCAAAACGTGCTTATTCACTGAAATCTCTATATCCGATTTTTAGCACGATCCCTATACCTCCCTTACCTAGGGTAGCGGGAGGTAAAAATACATGGCTTAAAAATTAAATATGCAAATCAAATATTAATTCGTTTTTGTAATCTATTTAGTTCATGTCAACAAACGAGCAGTAAATACAAACAAATTTCGATATAATTTACAAACCAGCTGAGTATATCACGAAAATGGGTTTGATGAAACATCTATCTCACGCACATACATTTCTGATGGAAATTCGAATTCTTGGGAAGCAATAAACTGCTAATCAACGAATATATCTCCCAAATATCTAATTAAAAATGTATTCCGGGAATTAATGGGACTGTACAACGACGGAGAATAAATTTGGAAATAATTATTGACATGGGAATAAGCAGCTGTGTATAGGGTTTGTTACAGAAAATGTAATTTGTTTTTTGATGAAATAAAATTTGAAATTATGGAGATAATTAAAAATGTTTATGGAAATTTTAAATATAAAATAATTATAATCAAACCTTCAAGAAAACTGGGATAACAAGACAGGGCCGGACTTACCTGAAAAGAAAGAAAAAATATTAGATATATACATACATATAAACCCAAAATAGTAGTTATTTTTATATTTCAGTATATTCTTTATGAGCCTATAAACGTAGTGAAAACACGTCTTTAAGAAGATCTATAAACGCACTGGTTTTGTCGCTTTTTGTTTTCAAAACTTCATTGGAAAAGATTCTATATATCCGGTAAAATTGTAACACGAACATATAAATAATCTAAAAATGCGTACTTACGTAACATTCTCTTTACAATCAAATAATATTACTACCAAGTTTATATCTCTACCCATTTTTGAATTATTGCCCCAAAAGGCAATATACCCCACAATTAGATAAAAACTTCAAAATTTTCAAAAATCTAATTTAAATGTATCTAGATACTTCTCAATGCGCTGATTCCAAATTTTGAAACCGCAGGTCGATATCTCTTTTCATTCTCGAGATATTTACATTTCAAATTTTACCCAATTTTGGGTAATAGCCCAAAAATGGGTAGAGATATGAATTTGGCGACAGCACCATTCGATTCTACGGGCAAAATTACATAAGTACACCAATTTTCAGAATTTTTGAACACCGCATACAGTCTCTAAAGCAAAATAACTGAAAATGACCAAAAATCGCAAAAATCTTAAGGGGTACCCCTTACGATTTTTTCAGATTTTGGCCATTTTCAAACTTTTATTCATAAAAAATTAACCGGTTGGACAAAAATTATGAAAATTGCTATACTTATGTATTTTTGTCCGTAGAATCGAATGGTGATGTCGCCAAAGTCATATCTCGACCCATTTTTGGGTTAATACCCAAAAATGGGCAGTTTGGGGCAAAACTTTAAATCTAAATATCTCGAGAACGAAACGAGATATCGACCTGCGGTTTCAAAATTTGGAATCAGCGTATTGTAAAGTATCTTGATACATAAAAATTAGATTTTTGAAAATTTTGAAGTTTTTATCTAAATGTGGGGTATATTGAGTTTTGGGGCAATAATTCAAAAATGGCTAGAGATATAAACTACACAACTAGTAATTAGTAAGAGGTATTTACAGTTTCTATATTTTCCTGATATTATGATAGTCCGCCCCTGGAATCTAAGGGTGTTAATAACAACGAAAATATGTGCATTCCGTCGGCACTATCCTTGCGGCATTCTTGTATAATTACCACCGGTATACGTATAGTATAACACCCCTATCCAGTGACCTATGACCCGCTATTCTAATGGCCTGCCATTGGCTAACAAGCTTCCAGGTATGTGTAAAATTCCTACGTTACTGGGTCGAGTAAATAAATTTAAATCGTGTCTGCGTGAAACTCGCAACCACTTCCGGTCAGAAACTGACCGGTAACGGTTCTCTAGCGTGTCGGTACTTTCACATATACGAGGAATTGACAGCAGAGGGAAAAGATTATTAAAGTACATTCGCGCTATCAAGAAAATTTATAGTTTTTTAGGTTATCCTCATACGATCAAAATAAAGCTTTGTTTTTGTAGCATACATCACATCAAAAGAACAATATTTTGCTAATGTCCAGTTTTATAAACATTGAATAACTTGCTGAGCTATTACTTTGAAAGTAAATTCAATCGATGAGTAAATAAAAATGTCTGTTTTATAAAATTAGTTGCAGAGTAAAATAAGTACTTGCAGAGTAAATATTTTATTCTAGTGATTTACCGACAGAGACATCGTTTATTATTATTCAAACGTCAAAATAAAGTGTCATAAAGTGTCAGTTCTCATTAAAAATGGAAAAAAAGAGAGAATGACGAAAGAATTATACTGAAATAGATAAAGTGAACATGTTAGAGATAACAAAAAAAATATATTAGAATTATTGAAAACAAGTAGACAGACGTAGCAAGCGTCTAAAGCAAAAATAGTGCATGGGATGAGATTTGTAAAGACTTTAATGCAGTTTCATAAATAGGTCCCCGGAATAGTGTTCAAATGAAACTGTTATATGACACATTGTATTTATGTTGGCTTGGAATAGTTGGGTTTTGTACAGGTGTTAATAAGTAATTTTTGCAAGGGTATCCACTATCCCCTAACAAGTTGCAATTATCAAATTCTCTGTCTTCAAGCCTAGCTCTTATTAATGAATTGTTAAATATGTTGCTGTCGTGTGAGGAACCAGGCCATCTAGCAACAACATCCGTTATTTTTAGATTTGCTGAACATACCATTTGGCAATTCACAGAAAACCATCCTTTTCGGTTTCTATCAATTTCTGCGTTCCCTATAAAATAATTTTGACATGTGTCAAATTTATTCTACAGAACAAAATTTACTTCCTCGAAAATCAGTGGAGTAATTTATTCCATAGATTTACTTAGCTAGTATTTTTATTCTTGCTTTATAAAACGAAAATCTCTGGAATAAACTGTTTTAGTTCGAGAATAAATTTTACTTTGTTAGTAATTTACTTATCCATCTTTTATAAAACTGGGCATAAGAGGTGCGAACTTATAACGTTCAATTCCACTGTCAAACTATATATCTCTCATTTCCTGCTACTGGTAGGTATCTTAGCCGTCAAATTTCCTGCGGTTTGCTAATCGCCAATAATCAGCACTTTATATAGGTGCAGGAATGCGCAGATTTCCGAACGGCATTAGGACTATCATTAGTGGTTCATATATCTCCAATTAATTAGGTTTAGCCAATGAAATTATGGCTTTAATACCCCGTACCCCAAAGAAGATTGGAAACAGAGAATATCCTGAAAATATAGAGCGCAGTGTTTGCAGAGAATAATAAAATTTAGCGATGGCATTTTTACAATGAATTATTCAAGGATATTAAGGTAATGATAATATGAAACGCGTATAACTTTCAACGTTTTATGTAACACACGATTCTGATCTCAAAACGTCGCAATGCAGCTAACTCATTCTCCTACTCCATCTGATAAGAATAATCACTCACAATGGCTGTCACTATAAATGCACCCTTTTATTATTTCAATAACAATCTAGTTGTTGTGAAATCGACACGACCACCGTGACGTCACAAAGTGGTGACGTCACAATCTCGTGACGTCATGTCAAAACACAGGCACCCTTATCAGGAATCTTAAATAACTGGGACGTCAAATAAACCACAATGTGCTAGCATCTGATAAATGTAAAATATGATGCCAGGAAAATGAATTAAGTGACGACTTTGCAGACGTGAAAATGGACGATATGGTTCCGAATATGGAACTAAAATAAATATTTTATCAGGGCATATTACCCATATCTGAGTGTGCCACAATCTGCTTTATCGCAGATATCGGTAATGATGATGACATATTTGTACCGTGCGGGCGCTTACCAGACGTCACCTCACGGGCACTTATTGCTGGCGTGGAGAGTGCACCACAGGGGCCACTTTTGTGTCATTTAAAATTCGAAATATTTGGGGGATCGAACCCGGTTCCCCAGGTTCACGACCAGACATTCTGGCACGCGGCCACGGGACCCCATCAAATATGGAACTAATTTAATGAAAAAAGAAATATATGGGTAAATAAATGAAATGTATTAACGGATTTCTCGGCGGTGATTATAAGGAATTATATTGTTATTCCATAAAGTAATTAATTTTATTTAAATTTCCAATATTTCGTTACACATTATGTAACTTCATCAGGGAATACTAAAATGTACAATCTGTACAATTTTGTAAAAAGGTAAGTTACAAAGATGTATTTTGTTTTACTTACAAACAGTTTTAACTGGTGTAATCAATTGACAAATTCATAAATTCATGCAGAAACATTCAATTTTGAAATTATTATTTTGTGTGTACACTGCATTGATTTACATATAATTTAAAGAATTTTGATATATACGTAGAACATGTAAGTTACATTAAAAGAATATTAAAAAAACTAAATAAAATAAATAAATATATCATCACGGCATATTACCCATTTCTGGGTGTGCCAGTATCTACAACACATGTAGACATCGGTAATGATGACGATATATTTTACCGTGTGGGCGCTTACCAGGTGTCACCTCACGGGCACTCATAGCTGGTGTGGAGAGTGCACCACAGGGATCACTTTTGTGCCATTTAAAATTGGAAATATTTGGCGTCTGTCGGGATCGAATCCGGTTCCCCCGAGTTCGCGACCAGACACTCAGGCACGCGACCACGGGACCCCATATAATTGAATATGAAGGAAAATGTATAATCAAACCATATAGACATTGAGATATTCTTTCGTATGTCAAAAAATGATATTTAACAGCGTTTTTTCAAAAAAACTGTTAATTTCAAATAAGGAAACTTTTGATTAAACAATTATGATTAAAATCAAATCAGCTCTTCATATGGATGTAAAGAAAAGGAGTACGAAAGAATTATAATTTTTAGAATTGTAGTATTGGAGTTAATGTCGGAGAATTTTTGTCACACACATACACAGAGACACACACACACACATACCATTGTAAAACTAGTATTACTTAAGCTTGGTTGATTAATTTTGGAACATCCACTTTATATAAACGCTGAACAAGTAACGAATTTTACTAAAACTTTACAAGAATTAATTATTGTTTTACTAAAAAACTTCCATGTGTAATAACTACAGCCGCCCTTTTCAATTAAGCTTATACATAAGAGATAAAATCTCCTCAAATATATGCATTTATAAAATTAATTCCATCCCTCTCTATGAAACTTAGGGGAATATGAAATATGAACAGCTAGAGATATAAACTCAAGTAATGGCCTTTTATATTTCCAAAAAACACGGTATCATTCTATGTTTTTGTGACTTTTGCTGTTTTTGTCTACCGATTACTAAGATATTTGAGCTTTTGTTAGGTTTTTACTTAATGAAGACAAGCAAAAAATGTTTTGTTTCTCAAACCGATTCGAAAAGAGAGGAATTTTTTTACAGGAGATAGTTTGGAATAGCCATTAACTTTTTCAAAGACAGTAATATAATACACAATATAATAAAAAAATTAAGTGTATTAGATGGAGAATTTTATGTTCTTCAATATTTGTAATAACAAAAATTTCTATGATTCCAATACCTCTCTCAGCGATAGCTAAAAATCCCAGTCTTGTGTAGGTATAATGCATTAATACTCAATCTTGTTAACTGTGATTTGGTTTGCAGCGTCCATTACGGGCGTGTAAATATATTTTCCGCGATAAAATCTGAGTAAGGGTGTTAGTTTAGTAGAATTGATAGAGTGTAGGATAATTCAGGAAACGTTGAGTAGTGATTCACCCTCTACAGAATTTATGATGTGTAAAAATTGCACATTTAGTAAATTGCTCCATTCGCATTTACCTCCAAATTGGGGGAATAACGGTTTGTAAACGCAGCACTTTGTGTTTGAATTAACGTATCTCTACATACACCGATGAATTTTTACGGCCAGGCTGCTAAATTTATAATGCAGAAAGAATTTTTTACGATAAAAGAGGGGACGGACTTGTTCATAAATAGTCAACCCAATGGTTCAATACCTTATTTTTAAATGTTTAAATAAATTTATCGTCTGGTTAAAAAATCTGATGTAGCCGACACAATATGCTTCTATGTATTTTACATAAATCACATACCAAAAGTTTCTTGAAAAAGATTCTGTATATCCTATAAAATTGTAACACGAACACACTATTTTTTACAAATTCTATACCGAAAGTTCCTTTCCCTATTTTATTAGGGGTCGCTGTTTCTTACTCTTCTCTTTTAATCATTCCTGTCCAACGCATCTTCTTCACACAATTCTTCCTCTCTCAAATCTTGTGCTACACAGTCCTTCCATCTTCTTCTCTTTGGAGGGACACTCTATCACATTCACACATAACTTTCTGACCCTATATTTTCAACTTTGGTTTTGCATTTGACACTGACATCTATCAATTGAATTTTTCTGAATATATCTGTTGTTTCCATAATTTTAACAAAGCTGACTAATTTTTGAAAGTTAAACTCTCTTAATGTCTCTATAACTCTATATCTATTGAATATGAACGAAACTGTATAATCAAACCGTATAGAGAATAAGATATTCTTTCATATTGATAATCACAAAACGTCGAAAAATAATATTTAACTGCGTTTTTTTAAGAAAAACTGTTAAAAACTTCAAATAAGGGTTCTTCCGGTGGATCAATTATAACCAAAACCTAATCAACTCTTCATACGGATGTACAAAAGAGGAATACGAAAGAATTATAATATTTAGATTTGTAGTATTGGAGTTATCGTCGGAGAAAAATTTGTCACACACGGACACACATACACACACACACACACGGACACACACACATACATACATACAGACATCATCTTAAAAATAGTAAATTCGTATTGTACCCTAAAACGTGCTTATTCATTAAAAACTCACCACCGAATTTTTTGACCAAAGACAATACCTTCCTTACCTAAAGGTGACGGAAGGTAAAAATGAAATGCATAATGAATTTATTTTTAATAGAAATTTATATATTTAATGGAAACCTGAATCAATACATTGTTAGAATTTAAAATTGGAAAAACTAAAGAAATTGATAGAACCGTGCGATTCCAGATTTAAATTCGGTAATAATATCTTCTTCCCGAAAATGTTTTCGGCAAACATCATTCAATCTTAATTCGCGATCATCTCTACTAATTGCACATTGCCATTTTTTAAAAAGTGATATATCGAGTGGAGCAGCAAACAGAGATTCTTTTTCAGTGGATTTCTTGTAACCGGTTTCACATCTAGGAATGAAACATTTTCTATTTAATTTTCTTTTCATTTTGCATTAATTGCAATATCTTTCAACAAAATATCAAACATTAAAATTCCCTCAGCATCTCAAAATGCAGTAGCCATAATCTAACTGGACCCAAAATTTGCGAGGCGAAAAAGATCCTCGACGTCGCCATTCCATACTTTGAAATTTCGACTCGTGATCAAAGTTGTAAATCCACGTTTCATTAACTGTAACAATGCGAGCAAAAAATTTGTTTGGATTTTGATTAAACAACGCCAAACTGGCTTCTGAGGAGGTGACGCTATATTGATTGTGTTCGGACGTTAATTTCGGGGTATCCATCTTGCTGACATCTTATTAAGCCTTATAATCAAATTTGGCACTTCGTTTGACAGATAAACAATAAACAATTGCTGTTGTTATGAAGACAATATTTCAAAACCTACTATATTATAACCCTCGAAAGCTAGTAGGTAATTCTATACATTTCAAAATTAATTGTGCAATAAAAGACTTAATTTTTCATAATGTCCCTTTAGTTTTTAACTCTCCCTTTTGGTCCTAATTATATAATTTCAACCCCGAAATAAATTTAATCTTATACTCTACCGTTGTCACGCATTGTCGAATTAGTAATTTTTCGCTGCTATCTGCTGTGTGTTTGTACAACGAACTGGAACACATTTCCACGCTGTTTTTGATAATTTTTACGTGTCAGTTGTTGCTACATGGAAGTAACGGGTTTATTATCTCTACATTATGCCGGTTGATAATTTTATAGACTTATCACAGGTTAACAAGAATCATTCATGGTATACAGTCACGAAACGAGTATAACTAATTTTGGAATTTTAATCGCTCAGACAGACTTTAATACTATTATAAATTATCATTATTTACGTTTGCCATGCAATGGAAAACAATTTTAAAGGTTTGACGTATTTAATTCCATAATAAAATTTACATAATTTTTATTATCTTCTAAGATTTATGAATTTTTGTACATCATTTTGCCTATGTGTCAAACAAAAACATAATATTTTAATAACAATTTTGACATATATAAACAAATGTCACTGTCAGGAATCAATTACATTAAAATTAATAATAAAACCGTGTTAAGAAGATTGTATTGAGTCTAAAGAAATTAAGGTTTGTAAAAATAATATATTTTCCATCATACTTATATTAGATGTACAGGATGATGAGACATAAATTTGATATGTCTGCAGCCCTAAAAATCCAATAAGCACGGGTTATCAAAGTATCAAATATTAGTTTACAATTACATATTAACGAAATGAATAATGTAAAGCAATAGATCTATACAAAGGAACTTAATATAGTTTGCAGGATTAGTAAATAAGTAGTATACAAGGTCTGTCCGAAAAGTATCCGACCTTCCTTTATATTTCCCTGCAGCTGTTATTCTGCGTTATCGGGCTGGTGGCATCCTTCGAAGTAGTCCCCATTTGATTTAAGAATACGCTTCCAACGGCCTTTCTACTTTCGGAAGCAGTCTTGGAAATCGTTTTTTGGTATTGCCTTTAGAGCATTCGTCGTATTAGTTTCTTTATCGTCGAATCGGTGTCCTTTGAGCGACATTTTTAATCTTGGGAACAGCCAAAAGTCGATCATTATTGACCATTTCCAAATTGTCCTGAGCGATTTCAAGGCGAAGATTTTTCTGCTCCACCGTTAGCAATTTCGGAATGAATTTCGCAAATTTTCAGTTAAAATCTTCCAAACACTAGTTTTCGGTATTCCCAGATCATATTCTAGTTCTAGCACAGTCAATCGACGATCTTCATTGATCACAAGTTGCACACGTTTGATATTTTTGTCGTTGAAGGCCGCCCAGAACGTGGGTTACTATCAACAGATGTGTGGCCATCTTTGAACCGTTTATACCAGTCTTTTATTTGTGTTTTGCTCATACACTCGTCCCCAAATGCCGTCTTCATCATTTCGATGGTCTCCACACAACTCTACTAAGGCGATCCGACCAAAACCCGGCAAAGGGCGCTAAAATTGTCAGGCGCGAAGATATGAAGGACCTCGTATTTGACGAAAGGTAATGTGTTGGTCACATTATATATTTTAATTTATTTTTTTTTAAAGAAATAAATGTAAAGCCCGTCATTTTCAATGTTGATAAGAATTATTAATTTGTGATTGTCTAGTATTACTCCAGGAGTAAATAAAATATATCGTCTATTAGATTTCAGTGAACAGCGCTGCCACCAAAAAGTGTTTACAAGATTTAATGATAAATTAATTTATTATTTATGCTACGAGAAACTGCAAATTTATTCCCCAACATATAATTAGTGTCCAGCTTAATTATCCTTTGTATAAACCTAGAATAAAATATCCTATCACTGGCATATAATTACTTTAATAGTATTTAATTAATAAAAACCAACAAAAATTATCTGCAATCTGTCTTTGTTACACATTTAGTAATATCATGCCATCAATCAAATAATGAACAATTAGAGCAAGTTATAATTAAGGGCTATTTGATTTTGTCCATTTTCCAAACGAGCTCGTACCACAGTAGATAGAGAGCGGAATACAGGTTGGTTTACACTTAATAACCTGCTTTCCATGATATCCCACTACACGGAAAGGGTGTGTCTGTCAAAAGTTGGAAACAGAAGATAAAACAGTGAACGCCAACAGAACGAAAGAAGGGAGAATGAAAAATGAAAAGAATTTGCTCAAGTCTACAATCACTGCAAATAGATAGATATAGATAGAGAGCTAATAAATTTGAATTGAAATTGTTTAGTGAAAATGGCAAAATAATACTATGTAGGAATTCATGAGCCAAGAAATGTTTTAATCCATAGTATTTTAGAGTTAAAATAAAATACTCACATTTCTTATAGTTGTTAAAAATTAGAAAATTTGAGGAAAACTGTATTAAAACGTCTATGGGTGGAATTCAGTGGGTTGTATTAAGGTCTGTATTAAATCTTGTATTAAGTATATGGCAACATTGTAATATTTTCCACATGTATCAATGAGATTCAATTGTGATTTAGAAATTTTACCACAGGGAAATGTAATACAGATATCCTTTAGTCAAATGAGGAAGTATTATTGTAAATGGAAGGTGTAAAAGGAAACTCATTATTGCAAAAATAGGTTAGAAATATGTCAAATTTTATGTGTCAAATATTTCATACCTAAATGTTAATGAATTTTAAAATATCTCAACCCCCGTTTTGATCAGTTATAACATTTGTCCTTTTTTTCTTACTTCTGTTAATAATATTTTTTTCTTTATTTGATCCTTTGGTCTCTCATTTTTTTCTGGCTGGTATTACAAAGTTGCCAAAATATTTTTGACAGAGGACTGTTTTAGCTTAAAACACGCTAATACAACCCACTGAATCTCACCTAATGTCTTCAGCTGTGCTGTGTATACAGGGTGTTTCAAAGAAAGTGTAAATTTTTTAAGAGTATATAGTACTGACCAAATTGAGTAAAAAAAGCTTAATGAACATAGGTCTGATCTTCAATTTTTTCTGAGATACGAGGCAGTGAAAACTGATATAATGTAGATACGAGGTCTGTCCGAAAAGTAACCGACCTTCCTTCATATCTTCGCGCCTGACAATTTTAGCGCCAACTGTAAAGCTTCACGAATTCCCTAGATGCCGCAGTTTTGGTCGGATCGCCTTAGTTTACGTGCAGCATACGTTTGTTTACAAAGTGTTTTTTACGTTTGTCGCATTTTGCTATTGTAAAAAATGACGGAAAGATCGGAACAACGAATTTGCATTAAATTTTGCTTAAAACTTGAAAAGAGTTGTGTGGAGACCATCGAAAGATGAAGACGGCATTTGGGGACGAATGTATGAGCAAAACACAAATAAAAGACTGGTATAAACGGTTCAAAGATGGCCGCACATCTGTTGATAGTAACCCACGTTCTGGGCGGCCTTCGCCGACAAAAATATCGAACGTGT
Organism: Ophonus ardosiacus; assembly: GCA_943142095.1. Classification (NCBI taxonomy): domain Eukaryota; kingdom Metazoa; phylum Arthropoda; class Insecta; order Coleoptera; family Carabidae; genus Ophonus; species Ophonus ardosiacus. The sequence goes on from OW964834.1 coordinate 1,049,894, forward strand.
GGAACTTGTGATCAATGAAGATCGTCGATTGACTGTGCGAGAACTAGAATATGATCTGGGAATACCGAAAACTAGTGTTTGGAAGATTTTAACTGAAAATTTGGTAACGGTAGAGCAGAAAAACCTTCGCCTTGAAATCGCTCAGGACATTTTGGAAATGGTCAATAATGATGAAAATCTCCCATCGCCTTTTGGCTGTTCCCAAGATTAAAAATGTCGCTCAAAGGACACCGATTCGACGACGAAGAAACAGGCGAAACTAATACGACGAATGCGCTAAAGGCAATACCAAAAAACGAGTTCCAAGGCTGCTTCCAAAAGTAGAAAGGCTGTTGGTAGCGTATTCTTCAATCAAACGGGGACTACTTCGTAGAATGCCACCAGCCCGATGACGCAGAATAATAGCAGCGGGGAAATAATAATGATATAATATTATTATTAATTTTAAAAAATTGTAGCTGAAACTATTCTTCTTTGTGGCAATTTTTATTTCAATGTTGAGAAACTCTGTTAGGGTTGGCGTGACGAGTATGATAACCACAAGGTTGTGGGGAGGGGGTGTATAAGAGTAAGGGGGTGGCGACGCTGCGTGCAGCTACATCAGTCGTCGCGACGCCAAACGGCCAATGCACCAACTATAATTGGTATGTCCGTTTAGCATAACTTACACAAGGAATTATAATTATCATATTAGGGCGAAGAAGATTATTTAGGACATTCACAAAATAATATTAGCTGGAGTTTTATAATTTTAAATTAAAATATATAATCTTCATCTATAAAAATCTATCCACGAACATATTGTTGGATAATTCACATACATATTGTTTGTGTAGGTTCATTTTCTTTAACTTTGTATGAAATGTTATAATTTCGAAATATTTTCGAAATGTAAAAGGGCCTAATTGGACATGGTTCAAAATAATATAGTAAATTTATTAAAAAGAATCTGTTGTGGTCAGCACAAGACCTCTCACCAAAATCTTTTCAGCTCTTCTTAGGAATGTCAGATTGAGGAATCCATAGTTAAACAGTTCTTAAGTCTTATAGTTTTTGAGGAATCATCTCTCCAACATCCATACATACACACACACGCACATACACACACACACACACACACACACACACACACACACACACACATACATACAGACTTCATTTTAAAAATGTTATAATCGGATTATAGGAACCTTAAAACGTGTTTATCCACTAAAATCTGGATTAGCGATTTTTAGCATGATTTCAATACCTACCTCTCTTAGCGAGAGGTAAAAATCAAATAAAGAAATGTTTTGTCTACACTTTTTACCTGTCGCTAAGAGAGGTATTGGATTCATGCTAAAAATCGCAAACCAGATTTTATTGAATAAGCACGATTTACGGTTCTTAGAATCCGATTATAACATTTTTAAAATGATGTGTGTGTGTGTGTGTGTGTGTGTGTGTGTGGATGTATGTATGTGTGTGTGTGTATTTATGGATTTTGGAGGGACGATTCCTCAAAAACTATAAGACTTAAAAAATATTTGACTGCAGTTTCCTGAATCTGACATTCCTGGGAAGAGCTGAAAAGGTTTTGGTAACAATTGAACAACCGGAAGTAGTAGTTTCTTAAAAAAATTCTTCTAAGTATAATCTTTTGGGGTTTTTTGAAGAACATAAAATTCTCCATCTAATACACTTCAAATTTTTATTATATCTTGTACAGATTTAGAGATAAAGACACTATAATTTATAGAGTAAACTAATCGCAGAGGCCAAGGCACTAAGGAAACCAGTTGACAAATTCCAATGTTTGTGGTAAAATGCATATATCTATCAGAAATGCCGCCAATAACTTCCTCATATAATGAAAAATAGATATAATTAGAATTATATGTGTGCAGAAGACATGTTAAATACAATAAAAAACAATATTTGAGTAAAGTTCTGTAATTTTTTGTTATAAAACGACGGTTCGAAAGCGAAGTGCAATACTATACTTATATAGCCTAATATGGAAATGGCGAGAGGTCTTGTGCTGGCCACAACAGATTTTTATTGTACACGTGACAGAATCAAGAAATATTATTGGCTCTGGACTTGATTTAAAACAATTCTTAGTGTATGTCATTTTGACACGGTACAAAACTAAGCACGGTATTTTTTTTTCTTCTAAATGGTGAATCAAACCGGAATTGGAAAAAACCCTGATTGTGATTCGTTGCAAAATCGTGTTTTTGACACATGAATAAAAAACACTTCCATACAAATAGTTATTCTGAAATCCTATAAATTTGTGATATTCATTTGAAAATTGAAACACGCTTATACAATTATTATAATCTAATAATAATTGTTTTTCCACTGTTTTGTTAAGTAACGGCGTTCAATATGTCCCACCGTTTTCTCTAACATTATTAATGACCTGTACTAACAGATAACCATTATCTAGATACCTTGCTCATTAGCACATGATGTTAACACAACCCTTAGTGCAAGGGATGGGGATATCCTGCTTAGTACCTAGTAACCAAAATTGCTCTAATTAATGACGGATAAGACGAACAACTTACTACATGTTGGCTATTATAAGTAAATGAATATACTATCACAAATTGTAAATGAAATAATTATTTTTCATATTTTCATCAAATAAATTTGAGGATAATATACTATTGTTATTATAATGAGCTATTTCGTCAAAAAAAACTATTTACAAATATGATTACAAAATAGACTCTCATACTCTTGAAAGGGTCATACAATTTAAAGATCTTCGTGTTTTATTTGATGAAAAGCTCAATTTCATTAAACACATATTACAAACTGTTAAATCTGCCTACAAAAATTTAGGTTTTGTTATTAGAAATACACAATACTTCGTTCATATTTCAACTCTTAAGAAACTATATTTCCCGTTCGTAAGAATAAAACTGGAATATTGTCAGCAAGTTTGGTGTCCCATATATAATAAATACAGCCATATTATTGAATCTATTCCATATCATGTACAAATGATCACAAGGAATAAAAATATATTATTATTATTATTATTATTATTATTATTATTCAACGCAAATTTATTAAATTTTGCTTCTTCAAGCTTCACAGATATTATCCTAGTTTTGATACTGATTACAAAGATTTGTTGTGTGAATTTAGTATTATGTCTCTTGATACTCGAAGAAAAATACAATCATCAATGTTCCTTTATAAAGTTTTGCATTGTATTATAAATGATCCCGTAATCCTAGGTAAAATTCCTTTCTTAGTTCCTAGGCATAATTCCCGATTTAAATATACATTCTACTGTAACACTCCTCGAACGAACTATGAAGTAAAGTCACCTATTCGTATGATTTGTTTTAATTTTAACAATTTACCTGAATATTTCGACATTTTCGTCGGCTCGATTGTAAAGTTTAAAAATGCTTTATACAATTATTATATTCATTAACCACTACTATTCATTACAATACATTATCTTAAACAGCTATATGTATTATTAAGTTCTGGGGTTTTTTTTTTTGTGTCATTCTATTTGTTAACTACTTGTGTCATGAAACATGTTAAATTTATGTTTTATTATAGTCAACCTGTAATTGGGGTCTTGAACCCTGTTGGTCAGACTAACCATAAATAAAAATAAATAAATAAATTATAAATGTGATATTTGTGTTGTTTTTAAAAAAATCTCTGGCTAATGTTTTCCAACTTCCAAAACGTTTGAAAAATTGAATATTTTATGAAAATTAAAACTGTTCTTCATTTTCCCCACCTCGAGAAGGCGGTAACCGTTCGAGATATTAAAATATCTTTATAGTACATAACAACCATAAAGACCATAACGACTACATAAATATTGAGTTCTGAGTAGACCCCAATATTAATATTTCTGATTAATTATTATTTTTCGAAAAAATGAAAATTCCTGTTATTTTTTATCAAACTCGTATGTGAATATGCCTACAAACATCGCTGTTATCAAAAATTCCACTTTTGTAGTTAAAATGTAAAACATTGTATCCACCATTCATTGATTTTGACTCTTTTCTTTTCGTATCGAACGTGTATGTATGTCGGGTATAGAAAACTACCCCTGTTTTGTAGTGAGGGTCTGAAACAACAAACTATCGATGGAAACAAATGACGGGTAGATGATGGGGCATGTCCAGCTACGGATAACATGATTGATGCATCGAAATAATCACCGCTACACATTAATGCCAGTACCATACTCATAACAACTAATCAGAATTGATGTAGTGACAAGCCGCCATTTTAATATCATTTCTAATTAAATTCCGGTGTCAAACAAGACAAAGATACTTCGCAGCAAATTTAAAAGAAAAAGTATGTTCAAAAATCCAATTTTCATGTAACTCGTACTTCCAAATGCACTGATTCCAAATCATGAAAACGCAGGTCGATATCTCTTTTAGTTTTGGAGATATTCAACCTCAAATATTTTCTCAAAATTACCTATTTCTGTGCAAGATCTCTACCTAGTTTTGAATTATTGCCCCAAAAGTCAATATACCCCATATTCAGATAAAAACTTCAAAATTTTCAAAAATCTTGTTTTCATGTATCTAGATAGTTCTTAATGTGCTGATTCCAAATTTTGAAACCGCAGGACGATATCTCTTTTCGTTCTCGAGATATTTAGATTCAAAGTTTTTCATAAAACTGCCCATTTTTGGGTAATAACCCAAAAATGAGCCGAGATACGAATTTGGCGACACCACCATTCGATTCTACGGCTAAAAATATATAAGTATACCAATTTTCATAATTTTTGAGTAACCGGTTCATTTTTTATGAACAAAAGTTTGAAAACCCCTGAAAATGGACAAAATCTGAAAAAATCGTAAGGGGTACCCCTTAAGATTTTTGCGTTTTTGGCCATTTTCAGTAATTTTGCTTTAAAGACTGTATGCGATGTTCAAAAATTATGAAAATTGGTATACTTATGTAATTTTGCCCGTAGAATCGAATGGTGTTGTCGCCAAATTTATACCTTGACCCATTTTTGGGTTATTACCCAAAAATGGGCAGTTTTATGCAAAACTTTGAAGCTAAATATCTCGAGAACGAAACGAGATGTCGATCTGCGGATTCAAAATTTGGAATCAGCGCATTAAGAAGTATCTAGATGCATGAAAATTAGATTTTTGAAAATTTTAAAGTTTTTATCTGAATATGGGGTATATTGACTTTTGGGCAATAAATCAAAACTAGGTAGAGATCTAGCCCAGAAATGGGTAATTTTGAAAAAAATTTGAGGTTGAATATCTCCAAAACTAAAAGAGATATCAACCTGAGTCTTCATGAAAAGTATCTAGATATATGAAAATTAGATTTTTGAAATTTTTAAAGTTTTTATCTGAATGTGGGGTATATTTCGATAGCGAATACTTATATAACATAAAATGGAAATGGCGAAAGGTCTTGTGCTGGCCACAACAGATTTTTAAAACTGTTATATGGGGTCCCGTGGCCGCGTGCCTGGGGAACCGGGTTCGATCCCGACCGAAACCAAATATTTCGAATTTTAAATGGCACAAAAGTAACGCTTGTTGTGCACTCTCCACACCAGCAATGAGTGCCCGTGAGGTGACGCCTGGTAAACGCCCTCATGGTACAAATATGTCATCATTATTACCGATATCTGAGATAAAGCAGATTATGGCACACTCAGAAATGGGTAATATGCCGTGATGATATATTTATTTGCTATAATACGTGGTAACTAAGGAAAATCATTCTTCCTTATTGGGTTATAACTTCATGAATATGGTCTTAATTATTCATACAGCTCAATCGAAAATGTCATATCTTTTGTATGAACGATGCTACTATTAATATTTATAAAATAGGACCAAATCTTCCGTTTGATTTGAGCCATTCGTATTATAATAGAATATACAGCATGTCAAATATATTTAACATGATGTACGAGTATGCTTGCACATGAATAGATTTACCCAACAGTTAACATCCAACCGTAACATACGTCAAACTTGTAACCATCTCATAGTTTTTCCACTTAATTTCCTACATACAATCCTTCCCCAGTTATTCAATTCATGAAATCAACCCCGTGCTGCATCCCTTGACTTGTGCATAATCAAGCTATGCATTTAAATTATCAATAAACAGAGTGATAGGCGGTAGACAATGGAGGTGCGAAGACGCGTTGTTGTGCGTCTTTTGTCTCAGCGACGCCATTGTCATAGCAGACTACGACTACGACGCCGAGGACGTCGAGGAGTTCTTTCGAGGGGCGCTATTCATATACAGCGAAAAATTTGCAGGCGGAGGGGAATTGAGGAATATTTTGCTAACCTGGTTAAGAGATGAAATAGACACTTTTAAAATGGAAGAGATTTTTAAAGTCTTTGAATCGTTATTCATTTCCAATTGAGCGAATGAGCTATTTTTTTTACTTTCCTTCACTTTTAGGTAAGGAAGCTATTGTCTTTAATCAAAAAATTGGGTGGTAAGGTTTTAATTAATAAGCACGTTTTAGGGTCCCTAAAATACGATTTTTCTAGTTTTACGATGATATCTGTATGTGTGTTTGTGTGTGTGTGTGGGTGTGTGTGTATGTTCGTAACAAATTTTTCTCTGACGATAACTCCAATACTGCTTTAGACATTTTATATTTTATAAATATTAAAGAAAATGCTCTTTTCTATACGGTTTGATTATACATATTCCTTCATTTTCAATAGATATAGAGTCAAAGAGATTAATTTTCAAAAATCAGTTAGCTTTGCTATTTATCATGGAAACATCTGATTTAAATAAATAAATAAATATATCATCAAGGCATATTACCCATTTCTGGGTGTGCCAGTATCTACAACACATGTAGACATCGGTAATGATGACGATATATTTTACCGTATGGGCGCTTACCAGGCGTCATCTCACGGGTACTCATAGCTGATGTGGAGAGTGCACCACAGGGGTCACTTTTGTGCCATTTAAAATTGGAAATATTTGGCGTCCCGGTTCCCCCGGGTTCGGACCAAACACTCAGGCACGCGGCCACGGAACCCCATAAACATCTGATATACGCAAAAAAATTCTAATTGACAGATGTCAGTGCCAAGTGCAAAACCAAATATGGCAAGTATAGGATCAGAATGTCGGGAGTACGAGGAAGGCGAAAGAGAAAACGGAAGGACTGTATTGCAGAAGACTCTCTCTCTCTCTCTCTCTGTGTGTGTGTGTGTGTGTGTGTGTGTGTGTGTGTGTGTGTGTGTGTGTGTTTATCTGCGTGTGACAAATTTTCCTCCGGCCATAACTCCAATACTACAATTCTAAAAATAATAATTCTTTCCTATTCCTCTTCTTTACATACATATAAAAAACTGGTTAGATTTTAGTTACAATTGGTCAACCGGAAGTTTCTTTATTTGAAGCTCTTAACAATTGTTGAAATAAAGCTGTCAGATATCATTTTTTGGCATTTAATGTGATTATCAATATGAAAGAATAAATATAGTATTCTCTATACGGGTTGATTATACATTTTCCTTCATATTCAATACATATAAAGAGCTATTCGAAGAACTTTGAAGCAGAATACTGGCTAAATGGTACACTTTCCGGTAGAAGCAAGTTTAATTAAATCGTCTTATATTAGCCTCAGGAATCTGTGGTTAAGCCATGTCCCCCTATTTGAGAGACACCCTGTATGTATAAAGTATACAATACTATACACTATTTCGTTATTATTGTATAGTTACAAGAAGTAAGTTTCATTATTTTCAGAGTTTCTTACTAAAAATAATACCTTGTGTCATTTCATATCCAATATTGTGGTAATAATAAGTTTTCTGTGGCATGCGATGCATGCTAGCTCATTATTTTCACTTCGACTAAATTTCTTGAAGTTTTTATTGTAAACTTACTTGTGTTCTGAGAATTTCTGACAAGATAACTACTGGGTACAGTTCGTGCACCTTGACGTGTGTACTGAAATTGCAGTTTCAATGTGTTAAAAATTAATTTCATACACGCCACAAAGAAAGTTGCGAACTTTTTCCATTAGAAATAAAATTCAACTGGCGCACTTCTTTCGCGAGAAATAAAAGTGTTACGACTTTAAAATAGTAAAATCTATACATTTATAAAGTATGCTGGTGCCACTGTTCCCAGAATGTAATGAAAAAAACTGTTGTGGCCAGCACAAGACCTCTCGCCATTTCCATATTTGGCTACATAAGTAATTGTATTGCACTTCGCTATCAAACCGTCGTTTTATAACAAAAAATTACAGAACTTTACCCAAATATTGTTTTTTATTGTATTTAACATGTTTTTTGCACATATATAATTCTAATTGTATGAGGAAATTCCTAAATGTCAGATTCTTCCAATTCATTAACCAGATTGGCGGTATTTCTTATGGATTTTACCTATAATTTCAAATATTTAAATAATAAAACAATAAGAAAGATTAAATGTACTTCCCAGAAAAAGCTATCAGAATGTCACTAAAACTGTTGATTTTTGACATTGACATCTGTCATTTACAAACTATGTTATAAACATTTGAATTTGTCAAGTGGTTTCCTTAGTACCTTAGTCTCTGCGATTAGATTATTCTATATATTATAGTGTATTATAATAAAAATTTTAAGTGTATTAGATGGAGAATTTTATGTTCTTCAATATTAGGAGTAACAAATATTTTCAAAAAATAATATTTAGAAGATTTTTTTAAGATACTACTACTTCTGGTTGTTCAATTGCTACCAAAACCTTTTCAGCTTTTCCCAGGAATGTCAGATGAGGAATTCATAGATAAACAGATCTTAAGTCTTATAGTTTTTGAGGAATCGTCCCTCCAACATCCAGACATACACACATACACTCTAAGCGAGAGGTAAAAATTCATAGTAATCATAAAACTAAAATGGAGTCTTAAGGTAAAGTTATAACTAAAGAAAAAACCTCTTAACCTTAGCAATAAATTTAAAAACTATATACGTATTTCGAGAACTAAGTTCTCATCATCAGTAGAAACTACAAAGTAAACACAGAGAAATTAAGATTACTCAGCATGTACACCATGCCAGAGGTCAAAACAGCTCTGAGGAATAAGGGAGAGAACACGGGTTATATAGGAACAGGAGTCAAAGGTGAGTGGATACCCAATTGGGTAACTAAGATTAAAATAAAGTAACTGTCTTATATTAACTCATATAGAATTTGGGATGGGACCTAGGTCCGCGTTCATTAATTTATCTTTAAATTTATGTATTATCAAACTCTCGTGTGCGTCTAAATATCTATTATTATCAACTTGTTTCAATAATTTTATATTAGAATTGTCAATTTTATGATTATTAATAAACATATGTTGTGCTACACTAGAGAGCTGTTTTGACCTCTGGCATGGTTTACATGCTGAGTAATCTTAACTTCTCTGTGTTTACTTTGTAGTTTCTACTGATGATGAGAACTTAGTTCTCGAAATACGTATATAGTTTTTAAATTTATTGTTAAGGTTAAGGGGTTTTTTCTTTAGTCATAGTAATCAACAAAATGTGCGTTAGTATCAATATTAAATATAGAAATAGCGAAGAATTGCCATAATGAGCAATGGGGTATTTTTTAATGAAAAATATAAATCTGTAGTTTAAGAAAGTCTTTATTCGGTAAGCAGTAATAATAATAGATATTTACACACCAATGAGCTAAGATAATGTTTATTATTCATGTGAAGAAATTTTAGTTAATTTCTTCGAGTGAATTCTCAGCTCACGTGGTTTATACAATATTAGAATGTTGCTATTCTGAGGGTAGAAAAAGACAACGTAAATGTGAAATCTTTTAACCTTCTACATATCTTTTTTTGTGGTTCATGACTATAAGTTTATAAATATTTTATTCTTGGATTAATGTCATACGAAACATTTACAGTCTATAATAATTATACATACTTTCAGTAAATTATAAACACATTTTTATCATGAGTCGTATACGATGATTATGTGGAAATAAATATTTTATCTAGATTGGATAAAAATACGATATTGACGGCAGGTAATATGCCCTCCTACATTTTGATAATGAGGTCTATTTACGGCATAGCTTTTTGTAAGTCGCGCTATTAAAATAATGAGGCTTTTGTGGGTATCTATGGACACAAAGCGGTAAACTGAAAATGTGTGATAACTATAGAAGATTTTAATATTATGACACGTAATTAACTATATGCTTTATATAATCAATATTCTGATGCGCATTATCAGATATTGCCGATATATTAATTTAATTTTCCCATCTTTTACACCATGACAGTTTAATATAGATATTATGTTTTGGGCATGATAATATACGTAATAATAATCAATTCGGCTACGGTGGCTCAATGGTTAGAGCAACGCCTTTTAATCATGAGTGCGCTCAGGGTTCTGGGTTCGAATCCCACTAAAGCATGAATGTTTGTGTATGTGAACTTATTCAGTAATTGGGATTTAATCCTGTTTGAGAGGTTTAAAAAAATATCATAAGGTAACAACTATTCATGACCTGAATTTGAAAATTTAAATTTGGGCATATTTACAATTTTTTATTAAAATGGTTGTTGTTTCCTTTACCCACGTACTTTTATTTCTTACATTACCCATAAGCAATAATCCAAAACATTTCAATCACTCAAAATCCTATTAGCTGTCAGGTCCCTATTGTACTTATTGTCAAAATGACAAGTCAAATAGTATTTCCGCCTTCACCAGGTATTGTTCAACTGTGGAATCTCTGCAGAACTGAGGAGTGTTCATTCAAAACTTAATATGTCCATCATAAACAGTTTTGAGAAAAACGCGAAAATCTTATTATATCCCTGCTATATATTTTTTTAATTCGATTACTTCATATATAATTCAGTTAGTAAATGTTATTAAATATCCGATAATATAATATTTGTATATCTTTTCAATTAGCTTAAATTTGCAAAAAATATTTGGACATGTTAACTTTTGCGTGGAAAAAATGGGACATATTAACTTTTGCATGGAAAAATTGGGAAATGTTGAATTTTGTTTGGATTTTTTTGTTATATAAGTTCTTTGATATTATAAATATTTCCCATTCTTTCCCTAACCTCATTACTCTTCCTACACTTCTGTATAAATCTTCATATTCAATTTTATATGAACATTATATAGTGGACATTTATAGCTTCATTTGAAATTAATAAAACTGTATTATTTATTCACAGGACATGTTAAGATTTGGTCAAAACATAAAAAGTTTCAACAAATAGTTAACATGTCCAGGGGACATATTAACTTTTGATTGAAACTGAATTTTTATTGTTAAGTTTATATGGGACATGTTACAGTTTTCTTGAAACCGAGCATGCCAATCGATTCGGATGACTAGATTTAAGGCGAACACATGTATAACTCATTTTTGACAAAAAATGGACATATCAACTTTTGAATGAACACTCCTCAACTGTATTGCCAACTGTATCATTTCTTTTTGATAACACAATTGTTTTTGAATTAACAAATTCAAAATTTAATGTTTCTAAACACAGCTATTACAACAAAGTTATGAATAGAGTTCTTGCTGATATATTTACTACAGATTGTAAGCCCCTTCTTGTAGGTATTTATCTTCTACAAATCCATTGTGTTCACATGATCTCTGTTGTATCAACACAATAACTCCCCGCAGTAGTGTTTGCCTCTTGCAACTTCCTCCTATGCTCCTCGCTTTTACTTCTGCGCGCTCTACGCCTTGCCTTCTGGTCCTGCTAATCTCAGAAGAACCCAGGTGCTATCCGGAGTTGGAAACTCGCTAACTGATCGGCAAATAATTGAGTAGGTGGTTGGGTTAAACGCGCGGGGGGATTACCCGCTTTGACTGATGTAAAATTCACTACTCCAGAGCAGATGGAGCGGAGATGGTCATTGTAAAGATGTATGAATAAATGATGGAAGATGATGAGGTGACAACTAATCCAAAGATGGATTCTTAAGGGAGTTGAAGTCATCTAACGCTATAAATAAGTAATCCAAAAGATGTTTTGGAGGTGTATGATATACAGTCATACAAAAAGTCTCCGTACGATAGTAGTTTTAATGTATTTTAGGAAAAATAGCAATCTAAAACCCAATGGGTGCGATTCAGTGGGTTGTATTAGCGTGTTTTAAGCTAAAACAGTCCTTTGTCAAAAATATTTTGGCAACTTTGTAATACCTGTCAGAAAAAAGTGAGAGACCAAAGGATCAACTAAAGAAAAAAATATTATTAACAGAAGTAAGAAAAAAAGGACAAATGTCAAAATTGCTCAAAACGGGGTTTGAGATATTTTAAAATTAATTAACATTCAGGTATGAAATATTTGACACATAAAATTTGACATATTTCTAACTTAATTTTGCAATAATGAGTTTCCTTTTATACCTTCCATTTACAATAATACTTCCTCATTTGACTAAAGGATATCTGAATTACTTTTCCCTGTGGTAAAATTTTTAAATCATAATTGAATCTCATTGATCCATGTGGAAAATATTACAATGTTGCCATATACTTAATACAAGCTTTAATACAGACCTTAATACAACCCACTGAATTCCACCCAATATATTTAATTTTCTTTTAATCCAAAATGAAACGCAGTATATTACGTTATTATAAATATAAAATAAACAAACATTATACCGTGAATATTTTTGAACGTGAAACATTGGGTTTTTCATATCCATGGTTACGATTCGACATTTGATTGACAGCAATGTATTTGCGTGTCCCATTTAAAATGAAACATAGGGAACGAATTTGACATTTGATAAAGCGTCAGTAGAGGTTAATTTTGTTTAAATAATTATACCTGCTTTCTGGTATACCTTGTGCTCGAGTGATTTTCTAACTTGGCCAAATTTCTTACAATATTTAAATATAATACTCTGTCAAATTCATTCCCTATGTTTTCAATGAGACAGGCAAATATATTACTGTCAATCAAATGTCAAGTTGAAACTTATAGGAAAATTCAGCGGTTATCTGTCATATTGACAAGACGTCATTAGAGGTTAATTTTGTTTAAATAATTATACCTGTTTTCTAAAAATTAAATTTAGTTGCAGAAAAAATATTGTGTTCATCTTGTGCCCGAAATATGTTTAGTGCTCTCGAGTGTTTTTTTGATTTGGCTAAATTTCTTACATAATATAATACATCTGTCAAATTCGTTCCCTATGTTTAATTTTAAATGAGACACGCAAATACATTGCTGTCAGTCAAATCGTAACCATGGACATGACAAACCCAATGTTTCACGTTAAAAAATACTCACGGTATATGCAGTGAACAATAATTAAGACTTTGAAAACAGTTTTACTTTTAAGGAACTATATTAAATTTCCTTTTAAAAAACACTAATATCTCCCCTAATTTGTGGCGTTTCACTTTCCAGATTAGAGTCTCTTTCCTTCCATCCTTTTCCGGAACTTCCGAAAACTGGAAAAGATTGTCCGGAGCCGGCGTATAATTAGTTTAGCAAAACTAATTAAATCTTAGATGACTATCTCTTTCCTTAGCTAGGGCTCTTATCTCAGCGCGGACCGGCGAAAAAATTAAAAGTATTAAAATTAATGGAAAAAATAAACTGGGACAGCGATGTTACTTCCTCTGATAACGTTGATGAACAAGAAGAAAACTTACTGTATGTTATATAAGAAGAACAACTTGTACTTAAATAAAAAAATCTATTTTTACCGTCCGTCATCTTTAGGTAAGGAAGGTATTGTCTTTGGTCAAAAAATTCGATGGGAGTTTTAAATGAATAAGCACGTTTTAATGTCCCTACAATACGATTTAACTGGTTTTACGATGATGTCTGTATGTGTGTATGTGTGTATGTGTGTGTGTGTGTGTGTGTGTGTGTGTGTGTGTCCGTGTGTATGTGACAAATTTTTCTCCGACGATAACTCCAAAACTACAATTCTAAAAATTATGATTCTTTCGTATTATTCTTCCTTACAACCCTATGAAGAGCTGATTAGATTTTGGTTATAATTGGTCAACCGGAAGTACCCTTATTTGAAGTTCTTAACAGTTTTTCTTGAAAAAAGCAGTTAAATATCATTTTCGATATTTTATGTGATTATCAATAGAAAGATTATCTTATTCTCTATATGGTTCGATTATACATTTTCCTTCATATTCAATAGATATAGAGTTATAGAGAGATTAACTTACAAAAATCAGTCAGCTTTGCAAAAATTATGAAAACATCAGATATATATTAAAAAAATTCTAATTGACAGTGTCAAGTGCAAAACAAAATTGGAAAGTATATGATCTGAAAGGGATCAAGTGACAGAGTGTCCCTCGCCAGTGACTTGCATTTGCGGCCTCGCCTCAAGATAGGAACTTATAATGCCAAGAGCACGAGAAAGGCAAAAGAGAAGATGGAAGGACTGTATAACAGAAGATTTGAGGGAGGAAGAACTGTGTCATGAAGATGCGTTGGACAGGAATGAGTAAAAGAGAAGAGTAAGAAACAGCGACTTCTAATAAAATAGGGAAAAGTTGAAGAAGGAGGAAGTGTTAAGTGCAATATATAATATATACGTTCGTACTCGTATTATAATTGTATTGGATTTTAGAATCTTTTCAAAGGCCCTTTCAGTATGGATTTGTAAAAAATAGTGTGTTCTTGTTACAATTTTGCAGGATACATAGAATCTTTTTCAAGGAACTTTTGGTATGGGATATTTACAAAATACATCGAATTGACGGAAGGTTTTGTGTTGCCCACAACAGATTTTTTCAAAATGTACCTACATAGAATTAGTTTTACAGCGATACCAAATTATCATAATTTTGCTTCATTCAAAGTAGCGACTATTTATTTTTTAAATATGTATGAACATAAATTTCCAAAAAATAATATTTAGAAGATTTTTTTTAAGAAACTCCAACTTCCGGTTGTCCAATTGTTACTAAAACCTTTTCAGCTCTTCCCAAAAAAGTCAGATTGTAGAATTTATAGTTAAACAGGTCTTTATAGTTTTTGACGAATCGTCCTTCTAACATCCACACGTACAAACACATACACACACACAGATCAAAGATGATATATTTATTTATAATAAACTATTTTTCATCATCCCTTCCACTTCTGTCCTATTTAATGAATCCATCCAGATTTGTTTACTGTAGTACAAACCATGTCATGTCTTTGAACAATTAATCATTCTTTAATACAAGGTCCTGCAGAGACCGCATGCTATCAAAGGCTTACAGTCCACATCCTGTGGATTTTTACTCGCCAGTTAAACACGTGTTATCTAAACCATAGGGGGTCATTGTTAAGACCAGGTCACTGGAAGAGATACGAAAACTTGTGCTAATTGATTTTATGGTGGAATTCTTCTGATGCAAATGATAACAAAAATTTAAAAGAATTACTCAATATATTTTTATATTTTTACCTCCCGCTACCCTAGGTAAGGGAGGTATATGTCCCCAGAATCCGATTTTAACATTTTTACAATAATGTCTGTAGGTATGTATGTGTGTGTGTGTCTGTGTGTGTGTGTGTGGATCGTGTGGACACGATTACTCAAATACTATCAATCAGAAAATTTTGAAATTTTGTATACTCATTCTATACTAACGTGGGAAGAGCTCATTAATTTTTAATGTATATCAGATAACCGGAAGTATCATTTATACAAGCAGTTAACAGTTTTTTTTTTTGTAAAAAATTCATTTTTCCAATACAAATTGAATATAATGGCACAATCTTCAATTCTACGATAATAGCATTTAGTAAATAACTTGAAATGACTTTAAATATTATATTACAAAACAATTTATTTTGTACATCACTTTGCCTCTGCGTCAAACAAAAACAAGTGAAAGACGTCATCCCTCTTCAATCATCAGGGATTTACAGAATTCCATGTGTCTGCGGTAGAGTTTACATCGGCCAGACTGGTAGAACTGTCTCTACACGATTGAGCGAACATCATCGATCGATCAGATTGAACCAGCCTGAGAAATCGTCCGTTGCAGAACATGCCTTGGAAGAATTCCACCATATTAAATTTGAAGATACAAAAATAATTGCAAGACCTACTCGACTTAACAACAGATTAATTAGAGAAGTCATTGAGATTTATAAAACACGAAATATCAATCTCAATCATTGTGATGGATTAGAACTTAGTCGCGCATGGCTTCCAATATTAAATATGTTGTAATTTGTAATATGTATACAATTTTTTCTAAACTTTTTCTAACATCTGTTAATAAAGAGTACGGCTGCGGTATTTTGCTATCGATAAAGCGTCTCTGAGTTATACAGATCACTTCTCTGCCAGTTTTTGGGACGGTTTTTCCTCTGGCAAAAGGAGATTTTTTCTTGAGAAGTTGCATGTTCGCCGTCCATGTTTTTGCCGGACATGCATATATTGTCTAGAAAATTGTATACATAAAAAAGGTAACATTTATGAACATTTCTTGTTACCTTGGTTACTTGTTGTTTTTGTTATTTCAAAAAATATGTCATTGTATCCCCTGAAGAAGGCACCAGTTTATGGTGCCGAAACGTTGGGTTAAAATAATAAATTACAGAACTTAAACTAAAAAAAGGTAGTATTTTTCCAATTAAAAACAATACTTTAATAACAAATTTGACATATTTAAACAAATGTCACTGTCACGAAGCAATTTCATTAAAATTAATAATGAAACCGTGTTAAGAAGAATTTAGTAGTTTAAATATGATTCTAATGAAATTAAGGTTTGTAAAAATAATATATTTTCCATCATACATAAATATTAGATATACAGGATAATTCAATTTAAGTTTGATGTTTGCAGCATTATATATCAAACAGCTCTCAATAAGAACGTGATTTCAAAGTGTCAAATAATAGTTTGCAACTACACATTTACGAAATGGATCATGTATGGCGAAGAATTTACACAAATTGCGTTTTAGAGCATAAGGAAGTTGGTGCTGATTTTGACAATAATGTGTGTGTCGATTTTTCTTTAAAATATATTAATGATACAAAACTTCGCAAAGTTGGTATTTTCTCACAAATTTTTCAGGAAAAACATAATAAAATATAATCCAAATATTCGTGTTACAAACTTTTCTATTTATTGGAACAACAAAGTAGATTTTGTTTACAAGCGATCAATTGGAAGTGATACCTTACTTAAAGCTCATTGCTATTTTAAACAAGGAACTGGCGGGAGGTCATGTGCTGGCCACATCAGATTTTTATTCATTATATGACATATTTATGCATAGAGTGACACATATAAATCTCTTTCAGTTTACGAATATATTCTGTATATAATTTAATAATTATCCCGTTTGCAATGGTAGCACGTACGGCGCTACGGTTCTGTGGCTCACTTCATAAAAGTCCTGATGCAATTCTAAGCGAGATAACTGCTGTAATAGTAAACTAATTCGAGTGCATGTGCAATGTAGTGCATCCATGCACCGCTTTACTGCACCTCTATTATTTATGCCACAATTCTATTATGGACACGCTTTACAGACGAGGTCGTTTCGCGCTCATTTCTTTATTATTATACAGAGAATTACACATAGAATAACAAAATTGTATTATATTTACAAATCAGTATACTAGCTGGTTCAAAAAACTAAGACCCAATCTTACCACCTCTGGTTAAATTTTGACTACCAGTTAAATAAACAATATGAAATCGGGTCAAGGTATTAGCGATATGAATTTTATATTTTTATACTCAGAATTTTGTGCTGAATCTTCTGATGTATAGCACATTAACTTTTTATGAAAATTTAGTGAAGGAAAATTAAAACAAAAAAATCTGTTGTGGCCAGCACAAGACCTCTCGCCATTTCCATATTAGGCTATATAAGTATTGTACTGCACTTCGCTTTCGAACCGTCGTTTTATAACAAAATATTACAGAACTTTACCCAAATATTGTTTTTTATTGTATTTAACATGTCTTCTGCACACACAATTCTAATTATATCTACTTTTCATTGTATAAGGAAGTTTTTAAATGTCAGAGATTCTTCCAATTCATTAACCAGATTGGCGGTATTTCTAATGGATATATACATTTTACCACAATTTTACCTATAATTTCAAATATTTAATTAATAAAACAATAAGAAAAATTAAATATACTTCCCAGAAAAAGCTATCAGAATGTCACTAAAACTGTTGATATTTGACAATGATATGTGTCATGTTATAAACATTGGAATTTGGTTTCCTTAGTGCCTTAGCCTTTGCGATTAGTGTACTCTAGTTTTTATCTCTAAATCTATGCAAGATATAATAAAAATTTTAAGTGTATTAGATGGAGAATTTTATGTTCTTCAATATTTAACAAAAAAAAACTTATATTTAGAAGATTTTTTCTAAGATACTACTACTTCCAGTTGTTCAATTCTTACCAAAACCTTTTCAGCTCTTCCCCGGAATGTCAGATTGAGGAAACTTTTTAAGTCTTACAGTTTTTGAGGAATTGTGTCTACAACATCCAGACATACACACACATATACACACATACACACATACACATTCCACACACACAGACAATATTTTAAAAATGTTATAATCGGATTCCAGGAACCTTAAATCGTGCTTATTCTATAAAATCTGGATATGCGAATTTTAGCATGATTCCAATACCTCTCTTAGCGAGAGGTAAAAAATATAGGTGCCATGTCAGTGTTATACATAATAATTTTTATTTATTTTTTGACAGCAATTATATATTTGTCATTTGACAGTTCATTTCGTTTTGCTTTTGTTTATTTAACTAGTAGCTAAATTTTAACCAGAGATGGTAAGATTGACCCTAAAAGAAACAGTTTTTACCTCCCGCTACCCTAGGTAAGGGAGGTATAGGGATCGTGCTAAAAATTGCATACAGAGATTTTATTGAAAAAGTACGTTTTGATGTCCTCAGAATCTGATATTAACATTTTTACAATAATGTCTGTGAGTATGTGTGTGTATGTGTGTGTGTGTGTCTGTGTGTATGTGTATGTGGATAACGTGGACACGATTACTCAAATACTATCAATCAGAAAATTTTGAAATTTTGTAAACCCATTCTATACTAATGTGGGAAGAGCTCATTAGTTTTTAGTGTATATCGGATAACCGGAAGCATCACTTATACAAGCTTTTAACAGTTTTTCTTGTGACAAATTCATTGAGTATAATTTTTCAGCAACTTTTACTAATAAAATTGAATATAATGGTACAATCTTCAATTCTACGATAATAGTATTTAGTAAATAACTTTAAATATAAAATTATAAAATAATTTATTTCTGTACATCATCTTACCTATGCGTAAAAAACATAATATTTTAAAAACAATTTTGACGTATTTAAACAACAAACAATGTTATTTTATGAATGTCACTACAGTTTTCGCCATCAAAAAATTAATACGAAATGTCTACTGCAAAGCTTTTAAGTTTTAAATTCTTTCCAATTTATGTACTTTAAAAATAATATACCACCCTTAAAACCTAACATTTTTCCCTTTAAAAACACCGCTGCAAACACCCCATTAAGACGTATAACTTCAATAATTAAATCATCTTATCCATAGGCGTACAGAAAAAAATAATACTAGGGGCACCGATGCACCAGCACCAGTTTATGTAATAAATTTAAAATGACTTACATTGCTCCAACGTAGAGGGCATCCCTTTTGCTGTCCAAGTAGAAAGTTCGGTAGTACATCAGACCGCAGCTGAATTCTCGAACATGATCTAGAAAGAGACGGAAAATTAGGAAATGTGTGAGAGAGAAAAAGGAAGAAGTATGCGATAGAAAGAACCCAATAGCCAAGAAGTAGTTACGGTCACACACACTCAAAAAAATATTTGTATGTTTTAATTTTATTTGTAAAATCATTCATATATTCATATTTTGTGTTTTATGAAACTACAATTTATTATACTGTAGTTTCACATTGTGAAAATCTTAACTTCACGACATAAATATCATTTTAAATAAATAAATAAATATATCATCACACACACACACACACACACACACACACACACACACACACACACACACATACACACACAGACATCATCGTAAAAATGTTAAAATCGGTTTATATGGATCTTAAATCGTGCTTATTCACTTAAATCTCGATATGTGATTTTTAGCACGAATCCAATACCTCTCTTAGCGAGAGGTAAAAATGAAAATTCTTTTGTTTTTAGCAGCGTTGTATTTTAGTCGAAGTATTAATATCTAACTTCCAAGGGCATTAGATATGAAAAGTAACATATTCTAGCCTATCTAAAATGAGTATTCATTCACCGTTCGAAATACATCAACGTCATTAATAAGAATCTCACGCTGTAATTACCCATTTGTATAACTATACTCCGTAAAATTACTTTTCCCACAAAATAAGGGTATGGCACCATCAAAAATAAATAAACTTGTTAAGTGTAAATATCGAATAATCCCTTGATAAAATCGTGGGAACCGACAAACCAATATTGGGAAAAAGCAATTACTTCGGAAATCAAGGGCTATTGTAACGTCGAGAATAGAGAATCAGGAATTTGAAATTGGGGTAGATGTCGCGTGGCTTACACGTGTTCCGATAGGAACGAACAAAATTTTGGTAATATTTTATACATATAGAGTGTTAAAAAAAAATGTCACACATTATGAGAGCATATAGTACTGACCAAAATGAGTAAAAAAAAGTCGAATCAACATGGGTGCGATCTTCAACTGTTTTTGAGAAATAAAAATATATATATATCAGCACGGCATATTACCCATTTCTGGGTATAATAAAAATAATTTTAAAACTACAAGATGTGCGTTGGGCAACTTTTTTTGTTTGATAATATTGAATATCATTCGATTAGTCAACTAAAACGATGGCTGGAGTTTAGAGGTCTATGGCTGATGACAGGACTTTATTTGGAACTGGTAACCAAAGCAACCTTTAGTTCTATGCTTTGCCGCAAGTAAAGCAACAAAAATATACTGTTATCTTCAAGGCGGATGAAACATGAAAACACAATTTTTCTGACATTATCAGCTCTTCGACCTACTGCTTCAAGCCACAATTTTCTTTTCATCGCATATTTATAAACTCTATAGTAGGTTTGTTCCTAACAGTATTTTTGTAAGAAGGCACAATACAATATCGTAAATTACTCACACGTTACTAGTTATTTGTAGTTTCATAAATATTGCACTCATCAAAAACAAGTTTTTAATTGTTAGACGAATTTCTCTCTGTGATATGTTGGTTTTAACTATTTATTTATTTATTTATTCATATTTATTTATTTTTTTAATTGTCCGTGCTGTATGTTATTTTATCCACATGTGGTTTCATTTTTTCAACTGACCATTCTAGCCCTGAAGAAGACTATAGTATAGTCGAAACGTCGGCATGAATAAATTTTATTAATTGACTGAAAGTCCGAAGAATTCTTACTTTCCTGTATCTACCTCCATCCTAACACAGTCGAATATTGATTTTTCAACTCTTTTTATTACCTACATATTATACAACTTGAACCAATCTAAAAATTTGACACTTGTTTGACAATGCGCTTGACACCTTAGAACCGCTGAAGATGTATGTACTCTGACGTCACATTCTGTTTCAGATCACGTGACTTATTCAAAATTTTATCCAAATTTCAAAAATTAATTGTAAAATATCTAAAGGATATTTCGTAATATTTTCAAATTTGAGGCTCTTTAAAGAACAATATCTTTTAAAATTTAATACTTAGAAGTCTTATAAAAATTCTTGCAACAGCCCTATTGCAATTTTGTATAAGTGTCTATTACTCCCTTACTTAGAAAATGATGCGTTCATTAAACTCTTAATAGGTGAGTAACTAGCAAAATGATTTTTTGATCCACCCTCGTAAATATACCTGATCTTACCTTCAGGATAACTCTTCCTATTTGAATTAGGGAACTAGGGTAAACCTCAACAAATTAACCCCTTAAAAACTTATGTAATTCTATTACTTCCAACTTCCTTTCGGTATTCGTGCGCTGTTATCACTGTATTAGCATATAAATAAAGCCAGATGTTATCTGTGTGACGTGCGCCACTGGTTGGCTGCCACTGGTGTATCACGCTCGACCACCGCCTGTCGCGATGTGCGTGTCCGTGAGCAGCCAAGCAGAAGACAGCGATAAGGGTGACCGCACTGTATTTATCAATAACCGCATTATACACGGATTTAAACCCGGGAAATTGCCAGCCATGGGAGGGAATGTGGATAAGGAGGCCACAAGGAAAGGAGAAAATGGTGGAGGTGCCAGAAATAATGAAAACGATATTGCGATTATCGAGAAGTGAAAACGACATTCGTTTCCTTAGCGATCACGTAAAATTAGTCACTCACTACGTTTTCAACATCGGCTATTTCCGTAAAGTGACTACGTTTTAAAATAAATAAATAAATATATCATCACGGCATATTACACATTTCTGGGTGTGCCAGTATCTACAACACATGTAGACATCGGTAAGATGACGATATATTTTACCGTGTGGGCGCTTACCAGGCGTCACCTCTCGGGCACTCATAGCTGGCGTGGAGAGTGCACCACAGGGGTCACTTTTGTGCCATTTAAAATTGGAAATATTTGGCGTCAGTCGGGATCGAACCCGATTCCCCCAGTTTCGCGACCAGACACTCAAGCACGCGGCCACGGGACCCCGTTTTGTGAAAACGATATCGTTTACAGACTAACGTTTTTGTATTATATAGTAGTTTTGACAGATAATTTATATGAATGTCATTAAAAATTTTAATCTAATGTCAAAAAGTATTATTTTCGCCCTTCGTTTTTATTTCGTTCATAATAGCAATGCTGTAAGAATTGAAAAAGGATACAAGTTAAATTATCAATTAGTTGCAGATGCCATGTATCATCTATTTTTTTTCCTTTTGATATTCCAGAAGAAAAATTTATGAAATAAACAAAAATATTTCTAAATATATAATAAAAACTTCAAGAGACCTTTTAAGACAGCAAGTATACAAGATTGTTATTTTAAAGTAATCTAGTTTTTATTAAGTAAATAAAGTATGGACCAAATTTAAATAACGGCGCACAACCTTCGACGGGCTGCAGAAAATGATCAATTCACAAATTTTAATTTTATGTAAAAACTACAAAATATTAATCACAAAATAGCTACACTCGTTATATTTAATGCTTCGCAGAATACAATATTATTAAAGTACTAATAAAATTTTCTTTCTTGGATTTATTCTTGTAATCAATCAAAATATGCTTTGTTGTAATCAACACTTTTACAGTTATTGGAATATCAATATTGCCCGAAAATATTTCTTTTGGGTAGTTCTTTCACTAAATTTTAATAGTAAATCAGGGAAATTTCAGTAGAAATAAGAAAATATTGCTTATTAAAATATTCATGAATTTTTTTCTTAGATTCATTCTTGTAATCAATTTCCATTTTATAATTATCGTATTTTATCACATTTATTTCATTTTTGCCTTACTAAATAAAATAATAAAAAATACCTTTCAAATTTAAATATTAATATATTTTTAAATAATTTATAATGACATTTCTATCATTCTTTCCAAAACGTCAAATTTAACTCACAGCTCACTACATTCTTTTACCTAAGTGCAAGTAAATAAGAAAAGGATATACCTATACCCAAATGTATAAAATAAAAAGAGACGTAAGAAACGACTATCGTTTTCACATGCTTTGAGAGTGTCGACTAGAATTCACATTTTTTTCAGTCTAAAACGATATCGTTTTCGGTTTTCATTATTTACGTGATCACATTTTCACTTGTCGACAGTCGCAATATCGTTTTCACAGTTACGTGATCCCACTCCTGATGCGAAAGTCAACCAAACTAATAGAGCCATTTAGTAAGTATAGTTATGATATAACGAACCGTTAAAACTAATCCGGTTCCATCTGTCCATAAACAAATCTCTCCTCAAATTTGATTAAAAGCATAATGCATTATGAATTAATATTTCTGGATCAAATTTTCTTGAAATATAATTTCATTCTTGAATAATATTCCTTATTCCAGCTTCCTTGCAAATTGTATTTGCAACGTTGAATATCAAACAATGAACACAATATTTACAATAGTATGAAATCTAATCCTGTTCCTTAAAACCAATTATGAAAGGGAACAATAGGTACTTCAGTAAGTAATGCAATAAGATTCAGAACAAGATATTGTGCATAATAGCAACTCAAAGTGTAATGAGAATGTATTGTAGCAAAATACTTACCATACAATATTAATTATTGTTAATGTATGTAATGTGGGGTCTTTAATATTTTTTTTTTATTGTTATATAGTCGCCCGGTGGGCGAGTGGCTAATTTTCTTTAGAGACTAATATATGTATATTCGACACGAGTGTAATAAAACATTTTATCCAACACTTTTTTTAAAACTTCTTAAATCATTTTTATATTTTCGTTCATCGTTTGATACTGACATGTCAATAGATATACTATTTAAAATTGTAAAGTAGCCATTGAATGGTTGTGTTGTTATATTGTTATTGAAAAAAAAATCTGCAACAATTATTGTTGTCATTGGGAATTATATGAAAGAAAAATAAATTAAAAGTCAATATACCCCACAATTAGATAAAAGCTTCAAAATTTTCAAAAATCTAATTTTAATGTATCTAGATACTTCTCAATGCGCTGATTCCAAATTTTGAAACCGCAGGTCGATATCTCGTTTCGTTCTCGAGATATTTAGATTTAAAGTTTTGCTCAAAACTGCCCATTTTTGGGTATTAACCCAAAAATGGGTCGAGATATGAATTTGGAAACATCACCAATCGATTCTACGTACAAAAATACATAAGTTTAGCAATTTTCATAATTTTTGTCCAACCGGTTCATTTTTTATGAATAAAAGTTGAAAACCCTTGAAAATGGCCAAAATCTGAAAAAATCGTAAGGGGTACCCCTTAAGATTTATGCGATTTTTGGCCATTTTCAGTTATTTTGCTTTAGAGATTGTATGCGGCGTTCAAAAATTTTGAAAATTGGTGTACTTATGTAATTTTGCCCGTAGAATCAAATGGTGTTGTCGCCAAATTCATATCTCGACCCATTTTTGGGTTATTACCAAAAAATGGGCAGTTTTGAGCAAAACTTTGAATCTAAATATCTCGAGAAAGAAACGAGATATCGACCTGCGGTTTCAAAATTTGGAATCAGCGCAGAGAAGTATCTAGGTACATAAAAATTAGATTTTTGAAAATTTTGAACTTTTTATCTACATGTAGAGTATATTGACTTTTGGGGCAATAATTCAAAAATAGGTAGAGATATAAACTTGGTAGTAATATATTGTAAAGAGAATGTTATGTAAGTGTACGCATTTTTAGAGTGTGATAATTTTATTGGATTTATAGAATATTTTCCAAGGAACTTTCTGTATGGAATTTGTAAAAAATTGTATTATATTCGTGTTACAATTTTACTGGATATATAGAATCTTTTCCAATGAACTTTTGGTATGGGATTTGTATAAAATACATCAAATTAACAGAAGGTCTTGTGCTGGCCACAACAGATTTTTTATTAAAGAAAGACTCAGCAGTACATATGTTTATAACTGAATTTATTGTACAATGGCGTAGATTATTATAGGCTTGTGTATTTTGCTCACTTGTGATGGAACATGCTACTTTACTCACTATTATAAGTTGAAAAATACTGAATTTTGCCAACGATTGTAGAAAAAATATATATTCTATATAATTTGTGTGTTAGTTAACAATTTGTTGCTAGCGTTATTTTCCTCCTTGCACTTCCTTCTTCTTATATATGCAATTTCCTTCCTGCAAGCCCCACAGGGCTAATTACTATTATAATATTCATATAACTCTTTCCCCGTATGTGTAACACGGAGCAGTATCAGACAATCTACGTTGAAGACTTGATGTTTAATTATTCTAATCTTAGCTTGTGATATGGCAGTGCAGCATGTCATGCAACTCGCGGATCCATTTCACTGTCCAGCAACTGACGTGACATGTTGCATGATACACTGAAGTGTAATTCCAGGGGGCGGTAATAATTGAGGGAGGGCGTTTTATAACAGTGGAACAAGAAGGAGAATTCATCATTGTTAATGCAGAGAAGCAGAGCTGGATTATAAATAATTGTGGGAGGGGTTTGTTATACAGGGATGGACTATCTGATGCCCGTATTCATAGTCAGTACTTCGTCTCGACTCATATACTTGAGTATGCCTTGAGTACCAGATTTCGTTTCATAGTCGCTACTTGTTTTTTCACTTGTACTTCGATCGAAGGTTTACTTTCTTCATAGTAACAGACAGCCAAGCCGCACTTAAGGCACTAAACTCGTGTGCGGTAGGCTCAGGACTAATTCTGGACTGCATCCACAGATTGAATGCCTTAGGAGCGACGAATAAATTAAGATTGATATGGGTACCCGGGCATTCAGAAATTGAAGGAAACCAGGCAGCCGACCATCTTGCAAAAGATGGGACAAATATACCTTTTATAGGACCAGAACCTGCTTGCGGAATAACTGCGCAAACAGTTAAGCAAGAACTTAATACTTTGCTTTGGCAATGGCACAAACGGCATTGGGCAGCCACATCAGGCCAAAGACATTCTAAGCTCTTCCTGAATGAGCCATCCAAGAAAAGAACAGACAACTTACTTGTAATGAGCAATCAAGATGTCAGACTAATAACAGGACTGGTAACAGGACACTGTCAATTAAATAAACATTTGCACTTAATATGTCACTGCGAAGCATTTATGGCAAGCAGACATAGTCGTTTAGGAGCAAAGAAATTGCACACTGAGACACTAAAGGACATTAGTCTAAAGAAAATCCTGGAGTTTACAAAACATACAGGGCTCCTAGAATAGGAGGAAACACGGAGGGTAAAATAGACCAGAAAGGTCGCAGTACAGGGGCAAGAATGAACCACCTCCCGACAATAATAATAATAATAATAATAATAATAATAATAATAAATGCCTTGAGTACCAGATTTCGTTTCATAGTCGCTACTTGTTTTTTTACTTGTACTTCGATCGAAGGTTTACTTGAGACGAGTTCCAAGCTATCTTGAGTAATGCTCAAGTAATGCTTGCTGCTTTTTTTAAATTTTAGATAGACTTGATCAATATATAAAAAATCTGTTGTGCCCAGCACAATACGTCTCGCCTATTTCATATTAGGCTATATAAGTATTGTATTTAATATTTCTGGTACACACAAAAAAATCTAATTATATCTATTCTTTATGTTTCAATTCATTCTATGAACAAGTTTTTGGGGAATCGTCCCTCCAACACACACACACACACACCCTAAACTCACCACTGATTTTTTTGACCAAAAACAATACCTTCCTTAGCTAAAGGTAACGGAAGGTAAAATTTTAACTACCAGTTAAATAAACAAAACCGGAACGACATGAACTGTCAAATGACAAATTTATAATTACTGTCAATAATCCGATTTAATATTGTTTATTTAACTGGCAGTTAAAATTTTAACCAGAGATGGTAAGATAGGGCCTAAGGGGTACAAAATTTAGGGTAGATATAGTACTTTTATTCAAAAGTATGGGGCCTATTTTTCTTTTCATGCCTAGTCCGGAAATATAAAAATGACTCCTCACAGATAACATTCTAAATTACCCTCGTAATTAATTTGATAGCAGTACTAGACAGTACTATTTTAGGTTCCAAATAAAACATAGAACAACTGCTACAAAGTGTAACATTTTCGTTGTTGTGTGTGAAATATCCCCGTATTTTAATGCGACCAGTTTTGAAAGAAATTTAAATACAGAACCCATTCTGTTTATTTACATCGTCTGGGTTTTGCAGCCATTAACATAAATATGAATATATGTGATACACTGTTGCACTGACCTATACTTATTATAACTGTTTGTTTATACCACGATCTACAGATTACATAAATTACTCCTTACTACGTGCAAATTTTACCAAATAATTCACCAGGCTACCAAATCAAAATAATTGGTGGATCAGCCCTTACGAAGACGGAGACCAGTCAAGCGGAAAATTATCAGGATAAGATAATGCTACGGATACAGTATTGTTTGATATTAATTTTACTGACGTATACTACTATTACCTATAAACTTTGATAATAGGGTAAACATGCCCATCCATTGCAGAAGATTCATACATATTGCTATTTGCTTGGTCGGAGTCAAGCATTATAAAATGTATCGTGAGTATTGGATTCATGCTAAAATTCGCATATCCAGATTTTATTGAATAAGCACTATTTAAGGTTCCTAGAATCCGATTATAACATTTTTAAAATGATGTCTGTGTGTGTGTGTGGATGTGTGTATGTGTGTATGTATGTCTCGATGTTGTAGACACGAGACTTAAAACATATTTAACTGCAGTTTCCTCAATCTGATATTTCTGGGAAGAGCTGAAAAGGTTTTGGTAACAATTGAACAACCGAAAGTAGTAGTTTCTTAGAAAATTTCTACTAAATATAATTTTTTGGAAATTTTTGTTATTACAAATATTGATGAACAAAATTCTCCATCTACTACACTTAAAAATTTTATTATATCTTGTATAGATTTAGAGATAAAGACACTATAATATATAGCAGATTCTTATCGCAGAGGCTAAGGCACTAAGGAAACGACTTGACAAATTCAAATGTTTATAACATAGTTTGAAAATGACATATGTCAGTGTTAAAAATGAACAGTTTTAGTGGCTTTCTGATAGCTTTTTCTGGGAAGCATATTTAATCTTTCTTATTATTTTATTAATGAAATATTTGAAATTATAGGTAAAATGCATATACCCGTCAGAAATACCGCCAATCTGGTTAATGAATTGGAAGACATATAGGAACTTCCTCATACAATGAAAAATAGATATAATTAGAATTATGTGTGCAGAAGACATGTTAAATACAATAAAAAACAATATTTGGTTAAAGTTCTGTAATTTTTTGTTATAAATCGACGGTTCTATAGAGAAGTATAATACAATACTTATACAGGGAATTTATTTTAACATGCAACATATGGCGAGTCACTTCCATGGTTACTCACTATTGTCAAAAAATGACAGCAGTGTAATATTTGTCCATTTTAAAATGCAACATACAAAATTTGTAGTTTTGTATTATCTAAACTAATTTCCAATAAATTAGCCTACATCCGATTAACAAATAATCAAAACATGAATGTTGTACATCTTAACAAACTTTAACTTACAAAAATTCATAACTTTCATGTAATAAATGTTTAAAAAAATACCCCCAATCACTCTGAGGCAATTTTCTAGTCTGACGTAATAAGAATTGACACCATTTGTGATGTGTTTTGGAGGTATCTCCTGTGCTGCAATACCATTTATAATGTTGCATTTTAAAATGGACAAACATGACATTGCTGTCATTTTTTGACAATAGTGAGTAACCATGGAAGTGATGCGCTATATGTTGCATGTTAAAATAAATTCTCTGTATAGCCTTATATGGAAATGGCGAGAGGTCTTGTGCTGGCCACAACAGATTTTTTAACGTGAAACATTGGATTTGTCATCCATGGTTACGACTTGACATTTGATTGACAGCAATGTATTTGCCTGTCCCATTTAAAATGAAACATAGGGAACGAACGTCAAAAGGTTAGGTAACATTTAAATTTTTAAAATGGAATTAGATAAATACTTAATACATCTAAATATACATGTATTCGCATAAGAAGATCTATATGCGACTAGCATTATATTAAGTAATCATCTATTTCTAGATTATAAATAATATAATCATTCTTGTTACGGACTGAAATTGTCATTTTTCATTTAGCCTGCATGTACCCAGAAATATGTTTTCATTTCACGTTAATTGTAAATAAATGATCGAATTACAATCTCGCTTGAATTTTTTATTAAATTATTTGGTTCAAGTTTACATAACATATAAATTAATTCGAAATATTATTAATGTTGGCATTAAATGTAGATTTCGGTACATTTTTCATCAGGAATTTTGTTGTCAGCACTTTATTTATAAAACAGATTACAGTTTTGCAAAAACGATTTATACGCTTGTCAGCGGTTCATCACCATTTATAAAATCAAGCGAAAGACCTTATTGTATACATTGAGAAGAATATGTAAGTGATTTAAATAATAAGTATTTGACTAAAATGTTTTTAGTGCAGGCATACCAATCCAATCCCAAATAACAAAATACCACAAAAAATCGTTGAAGGATAACATCGATAAGTGTGCTCGAATGGCATTCTAATTTCAAAACAGAGAATAGTTATTTACATTCGAGTGCGTGTAAGTTGTATTTTACAGCGCGACAGCTTTGTTTAAGGCACGAGCCCTTGAGGCGAGTGCCTTATTAGCTGGAGCGCTGTAAAATAATTCACGCACGAGGGTTGTATCAAAATTTTTGGCCGACGATAATGAAAATCACTGTTTTTTTTAATGAGATAGGTTATACTTTTGAAAATGGATAGTTTTAGATACTGGGGTTAAGTCAATTTCCCAATTTAAATTTACTTACCTTCATTAGAGCCCTACTAGCGAAAATTTATTTGTAATAATAGTCGTTGTTTATGACTTATTATTGTATTTATTTGCTCATGTTTTCTTTGTAATACATAATAGGTAGGTGTCGATATTTGACATTTGAGTATTCTTCGCCTTGCGCGTTTGACAGGTATATCGATCGGTGACTATGTCAGTAACGGCGGATTTTTACAATAATGACAGATGTCGCTGCCGTGATTTTGGTTTATATAAATTAGTTTTAAATACAGGAAATGTTATTACGTAGGTAGTACTCTTTTACGTGAACTTTATTATAGTAAAGATGATTTCTTTTCTAAATACCCATAAACGTCCAGTGTATTTATTAATTAGCTAGAAAAAAAAATAATAAAATTTGATTATTTGAATTCCCGCCATGTATGACGTAGAATTACGCCGCACCAATGAATGGTCGTAAAGCCATAGCGTTTGTTTGTACGGGTAATGTAGATCTCATGTTTGACGTTTCAATAGTTTGGAGGTTAGTATTTTAGCTTGTCTTTTTGGTATCGATATTTTAAATTACATATAGCTACCTATGTGTTTATTTGTGAAGTAATTAATATATTTGAGAGCCCAGAGAGAGAGAAAAATGAACTAATGTCAAATTCAAATTAAAAGTTTTTCGCGCGCAATGTCATCTATACGTTATATTTTTAAACAGTTCCACTTCAATATAATGACGTCACAGAAAATTTCCTTTCTTAATTTACTAAAAAACAAATAATTTTTTTAAAATAAAATTTATATTTTTAAATATTTTTCAACATAACATTACGTATAATAGAAATCAGATTTTCAGTACCACGCAAGTAGCCCATTAGCACTGATTATTTGATTTATTTAAGAAGGTCTATGCTGGAAGAAAATTAAGGTTAGGTAGATTCGTTTCTGCATATATCTAGTTCTAGTTTTTAAACAGACTACATGAATGATTCTAATGATACGAACCCTTTTCGTCATTCTTTATTAAATTGAATTTCATACATTTGAAATAAAATAAAATGAACAATTATCATCAATCATTCAACAAAGTTTATCATTTGAAATTTTTGACATATTGACATTTCCGACTGCAAATTATTATTTGCTAATGCTAACAGATAGCGTTGGCAGATTTAATTAAAAGAAATTCAGTTCTATTTATTTATTTATTATTATTATTATTGAACGGTGAAAAATCGCAACTACCATAGAAGCAAACGATGTCTGATTGTTATGTTATTCCAGGAGGACAAAAAAATATGTGTGTCAATTTGATTTATGGATTCCAAATTAATGAAACTTTAAACAGAATAAGTCATTAGTAATACGCAGTGACGATCTTATCTTTAACTGATAAATAATTGATTTCGACCTTGGTTTTTGTTTAGTAATGTAATAAACACGTACGGAAGTGGTGATCAGCAATTTAGTTCTTTAACATCCAGTTAAATATTGCCTTTCCATCCTAGGAATTAAATTAACCCATCTTGTTGACTTTCGCTTTTGCTGTTTGCGTTCTCTAGTCTATTCAAATATCAAACATTCAGAAATGCTGGTCATTTCAAATTTACCTCACGAAATGATGATAGGTACTCATCATTTATATTGGTCCAATATTTTAGAATCATAGATAATCTTTTAGACAGTAGATAGGAGGTATTGTCATTATATTTTTCAAATTAAATGGTCACATTGCTACAAAAAGGCTATTCAATTACAACATTCATAGAGTAAAATAAAATAATATATTTGAGGAGTCATTTTTGGTAATGGAACTTTTCGTTAAACAGTTACTATTCTATGAAACTACATCTACGTAACATTCTCTTTATCATCAAATAATATTACTACCAAGTTTATATCTGTATCCATTTTTGAATTATTGCCCCAAAAGTCAATATACCCCACATTTAGATAAAAACTCAAAATTTTTCAAAAATCTAATTATTATCTATCTGGATACTTCTCAATGCGCTGATTCCAAATTTTGAAACCGCAGGTCGATATCTCGTTTCGTTCTCGAGATATTTAGATTTAAAGTTTTGCTCAAAACTGCCCATTTTTGGGTATTAACCCAAAAATGGGTTGAGATATGAATTTGGCGACATCACCATTCAATTCTACGGACAAAAATACATAAGTATAGCAATTTTCATAATTTTTGTCCAACCGGTTCAATTTTTATGAATAAAAGTTTGAAAATTGCCAAAATCTGAAAAAATCGTAAGGGGTACCCCTTAAGAGTTTTGCGATTTTTGGCCATTTTCAGTTATTTTGCTTTAGAGATTGTATGCAGTGTTCAAAAATTCTGAAAATTGGTCTACTTATGTAATTTTGCCCGTAGAATTGAATGGTGATGTCGCCAAATTCATATCTCGGCCCATTTTTGGGTTAATACCCAAATATGGGCAGTTTTGAGCAAAACTTTGAATCTAAATATCTCGAGAACGAAACGAGATATCGACCTGTGGTTTCAAAATTTGGAATCAGCGCATGAAGAAGTATCTAGAGACATATAAATTAGATTTTTAAAAATTTTGAAGTTTTTATCTAAACATGGGGTATATTGACTTTTGGGGCAATAATTCAAAAATGGGTACAGATATAAACTTGGTAGTAATATTATTTGATTGTAAAGAGAATGTTACGTAAGTGTACGCATTTTTAAAGTATTTGAACAACTGTGTAAATTTTTAGAAATAAAAGTATTGAAATAAAAATGAATAAATGCTAAAAAAGTTCCTTGAAGAAGAAAATTTGGAATCCGCATTGACAAGTATCTAGATACATAAAAATTTGATTTTTGAAATTTTTGAAGTTTTTATCTAAATGTGGGGTATATATTGACTTTTGGGGCAATAATTCAAAAATGGGAAGATATATAAACTTGCTAGTAATATTATTTGTTTGTAAAGAGAATGTTACGTAAGTGTACGCATTTTTAGAGTATTTATATATGAGTATACATATTGTATATTCATGTAATAATTTTATTGGATTTATAGAATATTTTCCAAGGAACTTTCTGTATGGAATTTGTAAAATATTGTATTATGTTCGTGTTACAATTGAATTGGATATATAGAATCTTTTCTAATTAACTTTTGGTATGGGATTTGTATAAAATACATCAAATTAACAACAATTTTTTTGAATATTGGCTATTTATATGCGTACACCATGTTTCTTGTACGCACGTTAGAACAATGTAGCATAATAGAAAACGTATTAACAACCATTACTGTTTTAGTTAAAAAAATAATAGAAGAAACTATTTCCTCTCCATTAACCACCAAAAAGCATCTCTCAAAAACCGATTCATAAAAACAGTTTTATAAAAACCTTATTTGGCACTCTCTTCCAGTAAATCTTTCCTTTGAATAGCATAAGAATCCCGTCTTATTCATTAGAGCATCAGTAATGTGTTAGTTTTTCCAGTGCGTAAACATTGCTAAACAGTGCTCGGTCGTACTCCTAACGGCTCCACAAATCACGGGGCAAAAAGAGAACTCCGAATACGAGTAGAGCTTTGCATATGCAATTCTAAATCATCCTTTATTAAGATCGTATATCTCGATGTTTTGCCATGTGCGAGATATTTCCAAGAGCTATTTTTTCCGGTGAAGTTAATATATTCCGTGGAATTTATGCACTCGCCCGTGATTTTCACTGAGGTTTAATTTTTTTACAGAGAGGAATTCAGCCAACTGAAAAAGAATCCAATGAAGAATAATTAATATTCGTCTTTTATATATAAATATATATATTTTGGAGGCGGTCATATAACAGCAGCAAGAATTCGTTTGTATATATTCTTTTTCTGTCTGTAAATAAATATATCATCACGGCATATTACCCATTTCTGGGTGTGCCAGTATCTACAAGACATGTAGACATCGGTAATGATGACGATATATTTTACCGTGTGGGCGCTTACCAGGCGTCACCTCACGGGCACTCATAGCTGGCGTGGAGAGTGCACCACAGGGGTCACTTTTGTGCAATTTAAAATTGGAAATATTTGGCGTCAGTCGGGATTGAACCCGGTTCCCCCAGGTTCGCGACCAGACACTCAGGCACGCGGCCACGGGACCCCATTTATGTTATTACAAATATTAAAGTATATAAAATTCTCTATCCGATACATTGAACATTTTTATTATATTTTCTATAGATATAGAGATAAAGAATTATAAATATATAAAATAATCCGTTGTAATGAATTTCATAGCCCAAATAACTCCACGGAAACCAGTTGAAAATTTAAAATGTTTGTAATTAACAGAAAAATGTCAATGTCAAAAATCAAGATATATTACTGAAGGCTTTTTCTGGAAATTATCAACATTTAATATTTCTTATTGCATTATTAATTAGATATTTAAAATTATAGATACATGCTTTGATGTATGGAAGTGAATGTTGGGCATGGACGAGAAAGCATAAAAGGAGAGTGACTGCCGTGGAAATGAGGTATTTACGTGGTGTTTGTGGGTATACAAGACGGGATCGCGTGAGGAATAATTTGGTGTATGAAGAATGTATGGTTAGAAAGAATATTGTTAAGAGAGTTGGAGTGAGTCAGTTGAGATGGTTTGGTCATGTGGAGAAAATGATGAATGAACGACTTGTAAAACGCATATATGTTGGTAAAGTTGAGGGTGTTCGATTGCGTGGCCGTCCAGTGTGTAAGTGGATGGATGTGATTGGTAGTGTTTTGAAGGAGCGTAAGTTTCCGAGTGGAAAGAGAAGAAGAGCATGTATGAATACGATTGTGAATGTGGCTGAGGCGAAAGAAGTTTGCCTGGATAGAAATGTGTGGCGAAGGATGATTGTTTCGTAATTATTGTGGTGTGAAGATGTATGGTTAGTAAGAGTGTTTTATGGGAATGGAGAGACAGCTGAACTTTTATGTGGACGAGAAGAACGAAGTATGTTTGCACAGGAATGTGTAGCGAAAGATGATTTTTGTGTAACTATTATTGTGGTCTGGGTGCGGTTATTCGCTACCGAAAATCGGTCACTTTAATATGTTAGGCGAAAGAAGAATGTTATTAAAGAGTTAAGTGATTCAGTGGAGCTCTTACTTTCATCCCTTTTCTTATTTTTTTCGGGTTTTTGCTAACCCACTAAGTGGGAAACGCGTGATTTTATGTATGTATGTATGTATGTAGGTAAATATAATATGTACTTATATAGCCTAACATGGAAATGGCGAGATGTCTTGTGATGGCCGCAAAAGATTTTTTTATATAAGTTGTACAAATCGGGGAAACATAATTCGAACAAGTAGGTGAGGGGTGAAAGCTGACCTTGTGTCAAACTAGAAAATTAAATCCCTATATTTGTAACTATGGTAACAAATTAGATCCCATTAGTACAGATTGCCTCAAAATGAATTAGAATCGTCGTTCAGATTATTACTAGAATTACCTTAAAAGTTAAATTAATATCATCTGTTATAATAACAATGAGTGGCCATGAGGTGACGTCTGATAATCGCCCACACTCTACGAATATAAACATATATTTTTATTATCAATATATGTGTACAAAACAGATTGGCACATTATACAAAATTATTGTGAAAAATTTATAAGTAACATGATTTTTATCTTCAAAATACTTCCTATTATACAGTGTTTCAAAGAAAGTTTAAAAAAATAATGGGCATATAGCACTAATCAAATTAAGGAAAAAAAAAGGTTAATCAACATGGGTTCGATCTTCAATAGTTTCCGAGATATGAAGGAGTGAAAAATGAGGTTTTACGGGGTTTACCTCTGCTATCTTGAAAACTGTAAGAGTTACTACTTTAATTAAATAAGACTATTTGTTTACCTTTTAGAGGTCATCTTAAATGTGCATTTGTTTTTACCTCTCACTAAGAGAGGAATTGGAATCATGCTAAAATTCGCATATCCAGATTTTAGTGCATAAGCTCGTTTTAAGGTCCCTATAATCCGATTATAACATTTTTACGATGATGCCCGTGTTTGTGTATGTGTGTGTGTGTGTGTGTGTGTGTGTGAGAGAGAGAGGATGTGTGGATGTTGGAACTACGGTTACTCAAATACTACAAGTATAAGACTTAAAAAATATTTAACTGCAGTTTCCTCAATCTGACAATCCTGGAAAGAGCTGATTAGATTTTGGTAACAATTGGACAACCGGAAGTAATAGTTTCTTTAAAAAAAATCTTCTAAATATTATTTCTCTAAAATTTCTGTTTTTACTATTATTGAAGAACAATTCTACATCTGATACATTTAAAATTTTTATTATATCTTGTATAGATTTAGAGATAAAAGCACTGTAATATATAGAATAATCTAATCGCAGAGGTCAAGGCACTAAGTAAATAGTTTGAGTGACATTCTGAAAGCTTTTTCTGGGTAGTACATTTCATCTTTCTTATTGTTTTATTAATTAAATATTTCAAATTGTAGGTAAAATGCATATATCCATCAGAAATACCGGCAATCTTGTTAATAAATTGGAAGAATCTCTGACATTTAGAAACTTCCTCATACAATGAAAAATAGATATAATTAGAATTGTATATGTGCAGAAGACATGTTAAATACAATAAAAAACATTATTTAGGTAAAGTTCTGTAAATTTTTTGTTATAAAACGACGGTTCGATAGCGAAGTGCAATACAATACTTATATATATATATATATATATATATATATATATATATATATATATATATCATAAAATGGAAATGGCGAGAAGTCTTGTGCTGGTCACAAATCAAATAATTATTCTAAGTTAAACGTTGAGGCGACCTTGGCCAATATTTAATTTTCATATAATTTCGTAATTATTAGAAACTGAAAAAAATATTTCATAATAAAATTTTATTAATTTTTTATAGTCTACTAACAGACAAAATTTTGTCCGATCACTATCATTGTTAATTTTTCATTTATCTAGGAAACAGTTCAAGATCAGACCTATATTGATTAACCTTTTTATACTCATTTTGTCAGTATGGTATGCTCTAAAATTTTTTTACACTTTCTTTCAAACAGTCTGTATATTTGCTCTACAGTTTACATTCTTTCTAAATTTACTATCATTTTATCGAAGTAAAACAACAATTTAACAGCTAGGAACAAAACTTTTGATATATTCTGTTATAAAACACCAATGCTTGCTCCTGCTGTGTTCAACAAAGATTCTTTCCTTCCCTGTGACATATGTTTTGGCAGCTGTAAGTTTTAAGACTTTCTGGGATCCTAGATTGAAGCTATTCGAGTGATCTCGGAAGCTGTTCGCCCGGCGACAACGCAAAAAAGATGGAAACAATCCTTGGGAGGAATATCCAAGCCATTGGCTTTTATTTCGATGAATTGAATTGAATCTAGCGGAGGCGAAAGGAACATTGGCTGGATTAAACCGGGCTGTAAAACTAGTTTTTTTTTCAGAGTTGTTTTCAGGGATAAATCCTGTTTTATTATTCAGAGATCCTATCCTTTGCTTAAATAAGCAAGATTGGGACAAAGAAGATACTGTGATAATATTTATTTAACTTATTTTCAATAGACATAAAGACAATAGTATGTAACAAACAAACTGATGTAGACTCGGTTTTATAGGCCTACAATAATTAAATTTAGTAAAGTATTAAGAAAACATTCGCCATGTTTAACAAGATTTCAGCGTCTGAATGATGTCTCCGCATGTGGTTACATTACATTTACCTCTTAAGCCAACAATCTTATATGAGATGTTCATATATCTCGGCGTGCTCAGTTGGGAATTGTCTCTGCAAAGAGACACTGTATGATAACATATAAAAACACAAAACTGCATTTTTAACGAAAAAATCTGATGTGGCCAACACAAAACCTCCCGCTATTTTTTTTTTTTTATTAATTTAAATACATACCTACGGATTTACTAACGCTGCAAACTGTTCCATTGCAAAAACTATTACTTTATTTACTATTTTCTTTTTAAAATGTCACTATTATTAATTTGAAGTGATTAGTTTTTTGACAGTGACATTTACTGTCAGTTACATTCATTTGAAATATGAACTGTGTAATAAAGGAATTATGTTTATCTTAGGCTTCGCAACTAATAAAAAAAATTATTTTTCAATTTATCTGTAAAATATATAGAAAAATTATTAATGTATTCCTGTAGAAAATTCAAAAGTCTTTAATTTTCATATTTTTTGAAAAAAACCATTATGAGCTTCAGGTATAGCGCCATTTCCGGTTATCCAATTTACACCAAAATCTAATGGCGTCTATTAGAATAGGGTAGAAATACAAGGTTTCAAAATTTTCTGAATGATGGTATTTGAGTTAGAGCGAAGACAAAATCGCTACACATACACATACATACATACATACATACATACATACATACATACATACATACATACATACATACATACATACATACATACATACACACACATATACACATACAGACATCATCGTGAAAATGTTAAAATTGGATTCTAGGGAAAGAAAAAATGCAAAATTCAAATAAAAAAATTTGTTGTGGCTAGCACAAGACCTCTCGCCATTTCGATATTGGGCTATATAAGTATTGTATTGCACTTTTCTATCGAACCGTCGTTTTGTAACAAAATATTACAGAACTTTACCCAAATATGGTTTTTTTATTGTATTTAACATGTCTTCGGCACACATATAATTCTAATTATATCTATTTTTCATTGTATGAGGATGTTCCTATGCATTAACCAGATTGGCGGTATTTCTGATGGATATATGCATTTTACCTATAAATTCAAATATTTAATTAATAAAACAATAAGAAAGATTAAATGTACTTCCCAGAAAAAGCTATTAGAATGTCAATAAAACTGTTGATTTTTGACACTAACGTCTGTCAGTTTCATATTATGTTATAAACATTTGAATTTGTCAACTAGTTTCCTTAGAGTATTGTCGCCTACTCGACTTATTATATCCCGATATTCTATATATTATATCGTCTTTATCTTTAAATTTATAGAAGATATAATAAAAAAATTAACTGTATCAAATGTAGAATTCTGTTCTTCAAAGTTAGTAATATATAAAAAAATATAATAAAAAAACTACTACTTCCTGTTGTTCAATTGTTACCAAAACCTTTTCAGCTCTTCCCAGGAATGTCAGATTGAGGAATTCATAGTTAAACAGGTCTTATGTCTTACAGTTTTTGAGGAATCGTCCGTCTAACATCCAGCCATACACACATACATACACACATCCACACACACACACACACACAAACACGACAGAGGTTAATTTTGTTTAAAAAATTATACCTGTTTTCTAAAAATTAAATTTAGTTGTAGAAAAATATTGTGTGTACCTTGTGTCCGAAATATGTGTAGTAGGTACTCTCGAATGGTTTTTTGCCTCGGCTAAATTTCTTACAATATTTAATTAAAATACTTCTGTCAAATTCGTTCCCTATGTTTCATTTTAAATGGAACAGGCAAATGCATTGCTGTCAATCAAATGTCGAGTCGTAAATTTTCAGCCCTTTGTTAAATGGAAGTTTCCCTTATTAAAGTAAATCTATAAGTCTACCCCCCCCCCCCC
The DNA here is from genome assembly GCA_943142095.1 of Ophonus ardosiacus. Taxonomy (NCBI): domain Eukaryota; kingdom Metazoa; phylum Arthropoda; class Insecta; order Coleoptera; family Carabidae; genus Ophonus; species Ophonus ardosiacus. The sequence goes on from OW964834.1 coordinate 1,090,133, forward strand.
CCTGGTTTAGTTTCATGATTTTCTCTGCGTTTTTGTGCTCTTCGTGTATTTTTATCATTTTTCTCAGCTTATGCCAGATTGTCACGAGTTGGGTCAACGTAACAATTATGATTTTCGATAACCAGAGCCATTAACTTGTGTAGCTGCACTATAATTAAAACTATAATCGCCGAAACTCGGAAAACTACAGCCCTTCTAGATAACAAAGTGTGAATAGCTGCCACACACCGAATCACGAGAATTTGTTTTCAATTATACAGATTGTATCTACGTAAATCATTTATTATTTGATCGGATTTGTAAAAGTTCGCAAGGTTGTTACAAAGATCGAAAGGGAAAGTTTATATTTTAGGTTGATACCATATATTTTCAGAAAGTAGTATAAATTCAGAGGGTTCAGCATAATTTATACCGTGAGTATTTTTTAACGTGAAACATTGGGTTTGTCATATCCATAGTTACGATTCGACTTTCGATTGACAGCAATGTATTTGCGTGTCCCACTTAAAATGAAACATAGGGAACGAATTTGACAGATGTATTATAATTTAAATATTGTAAGAAATTTACCCAAGTCAGAAAACCACTCAAGAGCACTAAACATATTTAGGGCACAAGGTGCACACAATATTTTTTCTACAACTAAATTTAATTTTTAGAAAACAGGTATAATTATTTAAACAAAATTAACCTCTAATGACATCATGTCAATATGACAGATAACCGCTATAAGTTACGTCTTGACATTTGATTGACAGCTATGTATTTACCTGTCTTTTATAACATAGGGAATGAATTTGACAGAAGTATTATATTTAAGTATTGTCAGAAAATCACTCGGGAACAAGGTGCACACAATATTTTTTCTACAACTAAATTTAATTTAGAAAACAGGTAGAATTATTTAAACAAAACGTACTCTGACGTCTTGTCAAATGTCAAATTCTTTCCCTATGTTTCATTTTAAATGGGACGGGCAAATACATTGCTGTCAATCAAATGTCAAGTCGTAACCATGGATGACAAATCCAATGTTTCACGTTAAAAAATTCTCACGGTATACAGGGAATTTATTTTAACATGCAACATATGGCGAATCACTTCCATGGTTACTCACTATTGTCAAAAAATGACAGCAATGTAATATTTGTCCATTTTAAAATGCAACATACAAAATTTGTAGTTTTGTATTATCAAAACTAATTTTCAATATTTTAGCCTACATACTATTAACAAATAATCAAAACATGAATGTTGTACATCTTAACAAACTTTAGCTTACAAAAATTCATAATTTTCATGTAATAAATGTTAAAAAATACCCCCAATCACTCTGAGGCAATATTCTAGTCTGTCGTAATAAAAATTGACACCATTTGTGATATGTTTTGGAGATATCTCCTGTGCTGCAATACTATTTATAATGTTGAATTTTAAAATGGACAAACATTACATTGCTGTCATTTTTGACAATAGTGAGTAACCATGGAAGTGATGAACTATAATGTTGCATTTTAAAATAAATTCTCTGTATTAAATAAGCCTGTCAGTACATTTTCGGTTTAATCAGTGTAGTGGCATGACTGATTTTGAAATATGTGTCAAATCGTTAGCACGATTCTAGCTAACACTAGTATTAAAAGATCTGTCTCTGAACAGAACCACAAAAATACAATTCGTATACTTCATGATATATTTGTGTGCAATTTTGCTTTGAAATCTCTCTTTTGTCTTTCGTAATTAGTGCCAAATTAACCAAATTAATTCCACTATTTCTCCTATTCGCGTTTAGTCTACAAAATGAAATTCTGTTGCATAATTGCTAGCTTTTCGTTTGTAAATAAGCATATTCGGTGGAAGAAACCTTCTATTATTGTATTCTTAGGTGCACGTAAGTCGAAGAAATACGACTTTTCTCTCCGTAGTCTGTAGCGAGAATGGCAGGCGAGCCTGAATATTCGCAGACGAAATAGAAATTACAATTTATCTGGTAATGCCATGAGAAGTGCCGTACTTGCTCGATATTGTGCGACGGAATTAAACTACAAATGAATTGAATTGGAGTCTAGACGAACGATAAACTTGCAAAGGGAATGCAAGTTTTTCAAACTTCGGATATTAAAATTGTTCCTTAAATATTCCGTAGGGGAAGAATTACAACGCAATGTAATATTCTTCTATTTAACAAGCTTAATTCGACAAGGAAATAGATTTGCATTTGATTTAAAATGTTGCTTTAAGGAGACTTCGTTAAATATAACAATATAACATTACAGAATTTTAGTTACAAGTTAAAGACACCTTCCAGCCGAAAATCCAATTTTTTTTAAATCTGTTGTGGCTAGTACAATACCTCTCGCCATTTTCATATTAGGCTATATAAGTATTGTATTTAACATTTCTGATACACACAAAAAATTCTAATTATATTCTTTATTTTTCAATTCATTCTATGAACAAGTTTCCTCCTACTCTTCTAAATGTTCGAGATTCTTCCAATTCATTGACGAGATTGGCGGTATTTCTGAAGGGTATATGATGAAATATATGTATAGCAACCGCGTGTTTAGTTGACTCTATATTACTACTATATTTCGATTTGTTCTTTATCTATCTACAAGTATTTAATTAATGAAATATAAAATGTACTTTCCAGAGAAAGTCTTCAGTAATGTCTGGATTTTTGACACTGACATGTCAATTACAAACAATTTAATGTTCCAACTGGTTCCATATGCTGATTGATTCATTATACAATGGGTTATTTTATATATTTATAATTCAGTATATCTCTAAATCTATAGGAGATATAACAAAAATGATCACTGTATTGGATAGAGAATTTTATATTGTATAAAATTTGTAATAACGTAAATTTTCAAAAAATAATATTTAAAAGATTTTTTAAAAGAAACCATTACTTCCGGTTGTCCAATTGTTACCAAAATCTAATCAGTTCTTCCCAGGAATGTCAGATTGAGGAAACTGTAGTCTTATGGTATTTGAGAAACCGTAGTTCTAACATTCATACTCTCTCTCTCTCTCTCTCTCTATCACACACACACACACACACACACACACACACACACATACGGACATCATCGCAAAAATATTATAATCGGATCATAGGGACCTTAAAACGTGCTTATCCAATAAAATCTGGATAAGCGATTTTCAGCATGATTCCAATACCTCTTTTAGCGAGAGGTAAAACTCCGAATCATTGGGTTTTATTGGGTTTATTTGAGCCCTAAACATGGCGAGTGTTTTTTAATTCTTTATTAGACATTGTTTCACCTATAGTTCGCTATTGTACAGAGTAATCAAAAATGATTGAAGGTTACGTAACAACTTTTGTTCCAAAATAATGCCAAAACTATATTTCAATTTTTCATAATTCATCAAAACTATATTCTATTTTTGACAGGTAACGTCAATTGTATGACATTTTGTTCATATCATTGCCATACGTTTATTCTTTAGATATTTATTTCCCGTATTCTTGTAAAAAAATCTTTCATTTTATTATAGCTTTTAATGAAGAGCAAGATAATTTTTTTCTTGAAGCGTATTTTCTTTCGGGAAATGGAAATAGTAATGCTGTCATACTAAGTGAGCGGAAAGGGTTAAATTCGTATGAAGTGGCATGCTTCAATCATTTTTGATCACTCTGTGCTTTTGTTAATAATGTAATAAGTTTCGAAGTAAGGCCAGACAATATTCTATGCCATATGCACAAACAAAATGACAAAATACGCCCCCACAAATTTTGCTATGAATTTAATCTAACTTTTTGTTTGTTGGTCTGTGCATTCACATTCCTAATTAATTTCAATTCAAATCATGACCACAATTACATTCAAACTTCCCAACTATATACAATTACTCTTTACCTTTCCCTTGGCTTTCCGCTTTGGTATGCTTTGCGGATAAGGAATATATTTACCTCCCTCAAAGGTCTATCGAATGATGAAAATCAATAAGTATGGAAACGGTCGTTTGTCTCAAAAATATCGCTGTGGTGCGGTTGTTATTGAAGATGGCGTATGCAGCGTAAACAGTATAATCCAATTCGTGTGCTCAGCCTTTGAAGTGACTCCGGCCAATCCAAGGAGATACAAATTGCCAAGACATTGCAGCGAGTGCAGCGTTTTTCAGCTCATGCATTTTTAAAAGCTGTTTTTGAGGCGTTTTATTGCAACACAAAGAACGTCATAATCGAGGGATGGAACTTTGAACGTCTACTTCCATACATACATAGATGGATAGATAGAAAAATGTATTAGTTTCATGAATATACTGCTCAACTTTTGAACATGCAGTAAAAGTAAACAACTCTTCTTAGGCGTTTGGCATGACTTCCTAGACAGTGTCCCACACTCTATGATCAGTATAGGGTCTTATGGAGTACCATGTTGCCAAATTTACCTGCTGTTAGTCTACAAGATAGAAAGAACAAAATATATGCCCAAAAAGAGATGAAATATTCTGGGTAATTCATTGAATGTATTTATGACTGGTGTACTTCCAGTGTATCTAAACAGCTAAACAGGTGGGTGAAAAGAAAAATAAATAAATAATAAACATGTTTTGATTTTTTGTTAATCGCATGTAGGCTAATTTATTGGAAATTAGTTTTGATAATACGAAACTACAAATTTTGTATGTTGCATTTTAAAATGGACAAATATTACATTGCTGTAATTTTTTGACAATAATGAGTAACCATGGAAATGATTGACCATATGTTGCATGTTAAAATAAATTCCCTGTATGTATGGCTTGGTTATTTTAAATTGTTTAATGATTTGTCTCTTGACTTGTTTGTAAGATAAATTATTTAGAATATATATTATAGTGTCTTTATCTCTAAATCTATACAAGATATAAAAAAAATTAAGTGTATTAGAGAATTTTATGTTCTTCAATATTAGTAGTAACAAAAATTTTCAAAAAATAATATTTAGAAGATTTCTTTTAAGAAACTACTACTTCCGGTTGTTCAATTGTTACCAAAACCTTTTCAGCTCTTCCCATGAATGTCAGATTGAGGAATTCATGGTTAAGTTGGCCTTAAGTCTTATAGTTTTTGAGGAATCGTCCCTCCAACATCTACACACATACACAAATACATACATACACAAATACATACATACACACACACACACACACACACACACACGCACTATTAAAAAATGTTATAATCGGATTATAAGGATCTTAAATCGTGCTTATGCACTAAAATCTGGATATGCGATTTTTAGCATGATTCCAATACCTCTCCTAGCGATAGGCTAATTGATTCATTATACAATGGGTTATTTTATATATTTATAATTCATTATAGCTCTAAATCTATTAAAGACATAACAAAAATGTTCAATGTATTGGATAGAGAATTTTATATTCTTTAATATTTGTAATTTCCAAATAATAGTATTTAAAAGATTTTTTTAAAGAAACTATTACTTCCGGTTGTTCAATTGTTACCAAAATCTAATAAGCTCTTCCCAGGAATGCCAGATTGCGACAACTACAGTTAAATATGTTTTAAGTCTTATAGTATTTGAAAAACCGTGGTTTCAACATTCTCACACACACATATACACACATACAGACACACACACATACACACACACATACACACAGACATACACACACACACACACACACACACACACACACACACACACACACACACACAGAGAGAGAGAGAGAGGGATCGTAAAAATGTTAAAATCAGTTTGTAGGGAACTTATGGCTGTGTCTGATGTTGTACTTTTATAACCCTAATATCTAAATCCTATATTTATATGCCCCTATATCTAGTGATTATTTAGGATTTTAGGAATTAGATTTTAGAGTTTTGTAGGAGTACACAATGCCTTGAAGTTGACGCGCACAGTCAAACAAATCATGTACGTTGCTAAAATTTGTACAAAATTTACTGTCAAAGAATAACTTCTTACCTTCTATTTTATAAAATATAATATTAACATTTACTCTCGAGCATCAAATTGAATGGAATAGTATAGTTCATATTTGTTGTTCTAAAGTGTTGCCATACAAACCAATGGACATCACTAGTGTGTCATTCGAAGTTGTATTTATGTGAAGAAGATCTAAATACTAAATGCCAAATTACGACATCGGACACAGCCTAAAATCTGGATATGCGAATTTTAGCATGAATCTAATACCTCTCTCAGCGAGAGGTAAAAATGCACAAGGCTGGTTTTAAAATTTAAGAATAAAAAATAGTCCCATTCCGCCTACTTACAAAAATTCTCCAAAATTTATTTTTCAATGTGCAAAATTAAATGATCTTCTTGATATGAAAAAGCGTTCCGCCTCTCATTTCTATTCTCATATATAAGGCTTCCATTCCTCTGCTGTATAAATTATAACAAAAATCCTTTCACTCCCTTATTGAATGACTGCGTAGGCTACGCGATATTACCGCCAGTTATGTATTAATGAATAAGATGCCTGGAGATGTTGATTACGCGACTTAATTGCGTTGGAGACGGAATACTAAACAGATTTTTACACAAGCGCTGTTTGCATCTAAATTAGTTGGGCTGTTTGTAAGGGAACTGAACTATGCAAACGACAAATGGAAATGGACAATAAAGCTACGCTACGCGGTCAAGAAGAATTACCTAGCGGAGTTGTTTGTGTTAAAAAACTCTAATTGTAAGAGATTGCAATTGCGCTTTCTTTTCTTTTGCAAGGGTTGAACAAAAGGAATTTTTATGCAAAACAGGTAAAACTTATTACCAGAATACAACAATGTTTCAAATGCTAATTATACATTGTTAATTAAAGTAACAATATCGGGTTTAATTATTTATACCTGTATTTATGGATGTATATAATGTGAGAATTTTTTGGTGGCAGCGCTGTTACAAACAAAAATTTGGAGATTTTAATTAATTGTTTGCATCTCTCTAAAGATATCATCACGGCATATTACCCATTTCTGAGTGTGCCACAATCTGTTTTATCGCAGATATCGGTAATGATGATGACATATTTGTACCGTGCGGGCGCTTACCAGGTGTCACCTCACAGGCACTCATTGCTGGCGTAGAGAGTGTATCACAGGGGTCACTTTTGTGCCATTTAAAATTTGAAATATTTGGCGTCGGTCGGGATCGAATCCGGTTGCCCAGGTTCGCAACCAGACATCTGATGTTGCCAACACAAAACCTCCCGCTATTTAATTTTTATTAATTTAAATACATACCTACGTATTTACTAATTCTGCAACTATATTATATTCCATTGCATTAACTACTGCTTTATTTACTATTTTCTTTTTAAAATGTCGCCTGTATTAATTTGAAGTGATTAGTTTTTTGACAGTGATATTTACCTGTCAGTTCATAGATTTGAAATATAAACTCTGTAAAGAATTGTGTTTATCTTAAGCTTCATGAATTATAAATAAGATTGTTTTTTAAATTTATCTGTAAATATATAGAAACAGTATTAATGTATACCTGTAGAAAATTCAATAATCTTTAATATTCATAATGACATAAAATGGCATTTAATGGTATTTTTTGAAAAAAAGCCATTATGAGCTTCAAGTTAAGTGCCATTTCCGATTATCCGATTTACACCAAAATCTAACGGTTTCTTTTCATATTAGAATAGGGTCGAAATACAAGGTTTCAGAATTTTCTGAATGATAGTATTCGAGTTAGAGCGGAGACAAAATCCATACACATACACACACATACACACACACACACGCACACATACAGACATACGTACATACATACAGACAGACAGACAGACATGCAGACATTATCGTAAAAATATTAAAATTGAATTATAGGAACCTTAAAAAATCTCAATTTGTGATTTTTAGCACGATTCCTATACTTAATTTAATTTTTTAAATGTCACTGTCAATATTGTCAAAAACTGGAAATAAATTAATTACCAATTTCAAATATTTTTCAAGTATTGTCAGCTAAACCAGTTATTTTTGATCACTCTGTAGTACAAGACCTCAAATTCTAATGGAAACCAGCAATGCTATCCTACGTACATTCTTTCTAATTAGTGGACTGTACCCTTCTTTTAAAATAAAGTAAAAGTAGAAAACTGCAAAGTAGAATGAGTTTAGAGAAATAAGAAACTTGTAATTCCGTCCCTCAGGTACTATCGCATTGGCGTGCACTTCAACCGCAGGACTGGAATAATTTTCCAATCCTGCAATCTTGCCTGCTGCAGCTGCAACGCATGTAGCAGGACAATTGCCTTCTTCCTGGGAACTTACGCGCAATTTACTTTTTATTTATTTAAGCAAAACGGTAAATGCTTCAGTTGGTTTTTATTAAAACATGTCTTAGGGTGGAAATCAGTGTTTACCTTATTTTCTCAGTGTTGAACAAGGGTAAGAGTATTCAGAAGATATCAATACTGCACTCTACGCAGGAGGGAATATGGTATATATTTATAGCGTCTTTAAGACAACAGTCAGATGATATACGGGCCGGGAACAGATGTGCGACTAAATGCTATAAAAATACGCGGAGGGACTGAGGTAACCACCACGCCACAAAAATGGCTTCATTCAATATCGGAGGAATACAAAATGAAATAAACGCAATGCGTTCTCACACAAACACCAGTAATAAAGTTGGGAGTCTGAAAATTCTTCCACTTCTTACACTTTTACTCTAAAACACGGACAGCCGAATTCACCAGAACTCGGTTGATTAATGGTCAACTGATTCGTAAATCAACTGTCATATAATTTTATTCGTGGTAACTGTACCGTTAATAGCTATTAATGTCGTTAGGCCAATATGAAGCAAATAACGGACGCGGCTGAGGTTTATAATCAGCCTACTTCGTTATTTACATATCGGCCGTGTGGCGTTCAAGATTTAAACATTTACGGCAGAATTCACCATTCCTTGATTGTGAGTTGAACCACAGATCAACGCTGATTCTGAATTAATCCAATTCACCATTAAAAATCAAGCTAATCTACTAATCAAAATCAATGATCAACTGATTCGTCCTATTACATGAATCAAGCTTTGATCAGATCTTTGAATCCAAATTTTCACATTTATAGCTATGTTAGGATTCTGGCAGTTGTACACATTTATTACTTTGTCTCATGCTTCATGCTTCTTCTTTATCTTTATTTAAAACCTCAAAGTTTTCATTATTTTTAAATATACTTTTATTTCTTTCATTTTCACTATATTTAACAACATTCCTTTTTTACAATCTATGTAAATTTCTACCTATATCAAAATAAAAATATATCATTATAGAAAAATTATAAAATATATTTTTTTCGCGTTCGCCCAGAAAATGAGCTCTTTCTAATCACTATTTAGACCGGAAAGTCCTTCTTTGCCGAGCTAGCTTGGAAAGTTGTTTATAAGGGATCGGAAAGTATTTTACCGATCCCGGGACCGGTAAAGCTAAATGTTTCCATGGAGATCAGTTGTTTATTAAATAATACCCATTTCTGGGTGTGCCAATCTGCTTTATTGCAGATATCGGTAATGATGATGACATTTGTACCGTACGGGGGCTTACCAGGCGTCACCTCACGGGCACTCATTGCTGGCGTGGAGAGTGCACCACAGGAGTCACTTTTGTACCATTTAAAATTCGAAATATTTGGTGTCGGTCGGGATCAAACCCGGTACTCCCAGGTTCGCGACCAGACACTCAGGTACGAGGACACGGGACCCCATATAAATAATTTGAAACAATATATTAGACTTTGATCATATATGATAAATCGGATGTAGTACTTAATTCGGAGCTCTAACAGATTTTTGAAGAAAAACAATAAAACATAATCCAAAATTTCGTATTACAGACTTTTCTATTTATTGGACAACAAATTAGATTTTATTTACAAACGATCAACCGGAAGTGATACTTTACTTAAACATTAGAACTAAGTTCTTTTTCATTTTATTTGAAGAGTTTAGCAGTTGCAAATCATTTTAATACACTCTTGCAAGCAGTAACACTAACCGTATAAATTTGAAATGCTTGTTCTTTTTAATTAGACTTAAAGAAAAATTCGTTTTACAAAAATGCAAACAATGAGGTCACGTAATTGATAATTATTATGGTTCAGTATTGCTAAAGTGACTCAGGTAACGCCCGATATCGTCATCAGATTGAAACACCCAGTAATGGGTAATAATCTAGAGTAAAAACTGGCAATACATCTTTTATTTTGTAAGAAATTTTATATTTCTAAATATAGTTCCCAACTTTTTAAAGTTTTTTCTTAGTTGTTCCTTTCTTTTCGTTTCGCCTCTGCCATTAACTTTCTTGGGGTGACATGTATTCTCTTTTATAATCCATAAGTAGGAAAAAAGTTGTTTGACACAAATAATATTCAACGGAGCGATGAGCAGACGGAGAGGAAATGCTAGGAAAACAAAGGAAAAGTCGGCGAAGTTTATTGGCGTCTCGTATGTTTTAAGAACAACACTACAGCATGTAAACACTTTTTGCACAATGTACTGAACTTCGGCACAAGCGTTTGTTTTTGCAGGGGGCGGGAGGAGGCTTCCGGGTGATGTTTTGCACCGGAAGTTCGCGGAGTTGTAGAATTTTGAAGGGGAAAAAATTTCAAGAACAATATTGCGAAAGAAAAGACAATAAGTGTTACTTAGTAAAAAGAAAATTAGGGTTATCTACTATAAATTCATAAAAAAAATTCCATGGTGCTCTATTACAAATAACTCTTCTGAATGTTCGAGATTCTTCAAATTGATTGACTAGATTGGTGGCATTTCTGATGGGTATGTGAATTTTAAATATTTAATTAATAATAAAATAAGAAACATTAAATCTACTTCCCAGAAAAAGCTTTCAGTAATGTACATTGACTGAATTTTTTCTGTCAATTTTAATTTTAGTGACATTCTGAAATCTTTATCTGGGAAGCACATTTAATTTTTCTTATTGTTTTATTAATTAAATATTTAAAATTGTAGGTAAAATGCATATATCCATCAAAAATACCGCCAATCTTGTTAGTGAATTGCAAGAATCTCGGATATTTAGGAACTTCCTCATACAATGAAAAATAGATATAATTAGAATTGTATGTGTGAAGAAGACTTGTTAAATACAATAAAAACAATATTTGGGTAAAGTTCTGTAATTTTTACCTCTCGCTAAGAGAGGTATTGGATTCATGCTAGAATTCGCATGATTTAAAATCCTTAGAATCCGATTATAACATTTTTAAAATGGTGTGTGTGTGTGTGTGTGTGTGTGTGTGTGTGTGTGTGTGTGTGTGGATGTATGGATGTTGGAGGGACGATTCCTGAAAAACTATAAGACTTAAGAACTGTTTAACTATGGATTCCTCAATCTGACATTCCTGGGAAAAGCTGAAAAGGTTTTGGTAATAATTGGACAACCGAAAGTAGTAGCTTTTTAGAAAAATTCTTCTAAATATAATTTTTTGATAATTTTTGTTATTAAATATTGAAGAATATAAAATTCTCCATCTAATATACTTAAATTTTTGATTATATATTGTATAGATTTAGAGATAAAGACACTATAATATATAGAGTAATCTAATTGCAGAGGCTGAAGCGCTAAGGAAACCAGTTGACAAATTCCAATGTTTATAACATAGTTTGTAAATGGCACATGTCAGTGTCAAAAATCAAAAGTTGGTTGTAATGACATTCTGATAGCTTTTTCTGGGAAGCACATTTAATCTTTTTTATTGTTTTATTAATTAAATATTTAAAATTGTAGGTAAAATGCATATATCCATCAGAAATACCGCCAATCTCGTTAATGAATTGGAAGAATCTCTGACATTTAGAAACTTCCTCATACAGTGAAAAATAAATATAATTAGAATTGTATGTGTGCAGAAGTCATGTTAAATACAATAAAAAACATTATTTTGGTAAAGTTCTGTAATTTTTTTGTTATAAAACGACGGTTCGATATCGAAGTGCAATACAACACTTATATAACATCAAATGGATAAAATAGATTTTTTCTGTATTCAAAATGCACTAGCTACGCGAGTGCATTAAAAATTCATCATGACTATTATAAGAATTTATTAATTCTTATCTTTCTTCCTTAGTTTGTGATGAATAAAATATGAAATAGTAATTCATTGGCTATTATCGCTGTGTATAGTATTTGAATTCCTGGAATTACATCTCGTCAACATACATGAAGAAGAAAACATGCAAGTTAGTTATCGACAGGGGTGATCAACAATGCAAACAGCGCAGTCAGGGGTGGTAAGGGGTGAGGTGTATATGTATACGTCAAGGGAAACAGGCTGGCGCCAGGCCATGCACGGAACTATAATCATCATCGCATAATTACACTCGATACCGACCAGTGCGGATTGCATGTATGAATGCACCAGAAAAACATCTACTTAACCAAATTACGGCGGGAAACATACGGACAATCTACATAAATAAATGGAGAAACAACGCCAAATATTACAAACTAAAGACTGATTTCTTTGTTCTACAGAAAAATTAAAGTAAAGTAGTACCCAATCCTGAATGGAATATGGATTTCAAATTACTCTAAAAATAACCCAACCAAAATAAATATTACAATAAAAAATTCCTTGCTGTCCATAATCATATAGTTAGAACTGCCAATCAAAAGTCGGAGTAAATAACCTAACCATATATTTAAATATCAAATTACATTCGTATCGGATTTTCACGTAGTTCTTTTTCAATCTACAAATGTCGTTCGTCAATGAAATATTCAAAACCAAACACGCGAATAAATAATAAAACATCTAGAGCTAATCGACACCTGAAGGTTGAGAAACTGACAATTGATTTTGTCATATTCACCCTCCAAAAATATTGATACTGTAATTACAAAAAATAAGTACCATCAATAATCGTAAGTTTGCTGTCACAAATAAGTTTGGACACAAATGAATATATTTTTTCCTTGAGATATAGACGCTAGATTAAATAAATACTCCATTTAATTTTAAATGGCACAAAAGTGACCCCTGTGATGCACTCTCCACACCAGCTATGAGTACCAGTGAGGTGACGCCTGGTAAGCGCCTACACGGTAAAATATATCGTCATCATTACCGATGTCTACATGTGTTGTAGATACTGGCACACCCAGAAATGGGTAATATGCCGTGATGATATACATATACAGGATGTTATGTAAGTAAGTGATCAACGCTTAACCAATGGTAGAACTGACCTCAAAGATAGTAAATGTGGCAATAATTTGTGTTTAACATACTTTCTACAAGAACTAGAGGCCTTTAAAACTGACCAATCACGTCATAGTTCAAAACTTTATAAAAAAAGTAAAAATCACTAGCTGACCCGCCCCGGCTTCGCACGGGTAAAGCTAGAATAACGATTAGCTACACGTGTACCAGTATTTTTTCACATTTACTTCGGAGACATGCGCTGCGTCGGGAGCCGGCAACCTGCCTCGCATCGTACATGTAACAGGCTCCGCCCACTGCCCACCCGATCCCCACAACGCACCTAACAGCGCCCTTTTCTAAACATGTCTCGGGTACGTTTACTTATGTACATATGATGCAAGCTATCTCTCCGACAAATATCGAAAATCTGCTAACGGTTAAAACTTAACTATAGATACAGAAAAAATAATAATAATTGAAATCATCCCCTATTGTACCGCCTTGAGGGATGATTTTTCTAAAACACTAAAACAATTTTTATTTCTTACCAAAAGCATAAATAAGAATTTTTATATCCCTAACTTGAGAAATGATGGGCTCTCCTTACAAACTTTCATCCCCTATTTCACCCCTTCAAGTTTTATTTTCGCGACAAAAGTTAGCCTATGTCCTTCTTCAAGATCTATCAATTCAAAATCTATCTCTGTACCAAAATTCATCAAAATTGGTTCAGCGGAAGAAATGATGGATTCTTCATACAAACTCTCATCCCCTATTTCACCCTTCAAGTTTTATTTTCGCGACAAAAGGTAGTCTATGTCCTTCTACAAGGTCCAGTCTACCTCTATACCAAAATTCATCAAAATTGGTTCAGCAGTTTAGGCGTGAAAAAATAACAGACAGACAGAGTTACTTTCGCATTTATTTTAACATGCAACATATGGCGAATCACTTCCATGGTTACTTACTATTGTCAAAAAATGACAGCAATGTAATATTTGTCCATTTTAAAATGCAACATACAAAATTTGTAGTTTTGTATTATAAAAACTAATTTCTTATAAATTAGCCTACATACGATTAACAAATAATCAAAACATGGATGTTGTACATCTTAAAAAACTTTAGCTTACAAAAATTCATAACTTTCATGTAATAAATGTTAAAAATACCCCCAATCACTCTGAGGCAATATTCTAGTCGGTCGTAATAAGAATTGACAGGATACTATTATAATGTTGCATTTAAAAATGGACAAATATTACATTGCTGTAATTTTTTGACAATAGTGAGTAACCATGGAAGTGATGAACTATAATGTTGCATTTTAAAATAAATTCTGTGTTAGTAGGGATGTGTGTTTTTTTACCAATAAGAGAGCAGAATTTATTTCTCCATCTATATAAAGTAACACTACTTTCTTCTCTTATTTTAAAAACTGTAGATAATTAGTAAACAATATCTTAATTTGGGGTTAGTCAGTATACTCTTTGTTACGATGGAAAAGATAATGTTTAAAAAACTTACAACGTAAATAAGTCTAAGAAATATTAACAATAAACTTGAAAATTGTTAACAAAGCAAAAAACAAAATAAAAACAACTCACGTAGCCACGAATACAACCATGAAGAATTGAAAGTCGTAGTACCTGGAACAAACAAATAATTAGAATATTACAAAGGCTGTAAAAAATTAATTAATGTTGTAAAACAGTAGTTGCAAAAAGCTCTACAGAATTTCCAACGTTTCCAACTTCATAGTATCAGATAACTCGAATAAGAAATTACGAAAGCATGACATACTATCAGAAAAAACACAACACGTTATCATGAATAACTTTTATCTCCGTGTCATAAGGGTTTATTTATGGAAAGGGAATTAAAAAATGGAATAAGAGCAGAAGAAAAACGAAATGACAAACGAATAAAAATATTGACAAATGTATCAACACATTTATTGTTGTATTTGTTGGTAGTTTTGTTATTCATTGTTTTATTTTAGTGCTAGAACAATATCAAACGATTTTTCAAGGATATTCCCACATCAAAAATGTAGTATACGATAAGAGTATATTAAATAAATAACTTCAATCACGTCGTTTGTACATACATATTTTGGTGGCAGTTGTCTTTGTAGACAAATGAAAATAGATGTAATTTTCTTGTGAAATAATACGAGTTAAATGTACATACGCTTAAAGATATTTTATTATACCCGTTGTTAAAATGTGGCAGTAAATAACTTCTTAATCACATCTTGATGGGCTAAAGTTAGTTATCTGTAGTTGTGGTTTTATCAGAATTACATATCTAGATTAATTTTGACAATTTGACTTTTGAATTAAATAACTGGATAAGTAAACTGTATAAGAAGAGTAAGAAACAGTGACCCCCTAGTAAAATTGGAGAAAGCTGAAAAAGAAAGAAGGAATTGTCAAGTGCAATTTACATAGTGTATGTTCATGTTATAATTTTATTGGCTTTATAGAATCTTTTCAAAAGAACTTTTGGTATGGAATTTGTAAAAAATATTATGTGTTCGTGTTATAATTTTATTGGATATATAGAATCTTTTCCAAGGAACTTTTTTATAGAATTTATCCATTTTTATTTCAATATTTTTATTTCTAAAAATTCACACAGTTGTTCAAATACTCTAAAAATGCGTACACCTACGTAATATTCTCTTTACAATCAAATAATATTACTATAAAGTATATATCTCTAACCATTTTTGAATTATTGTCCCAAAACTCAATATACCCCACATTTAGATAAAAACTTCAAAATTTTCAAAAATCTAATTTATATGTCTCTAGATAATTCTCCATGCGCTGATTCCAAATTTTGAAACCGCAGGTCGATATCTCTTTTCGTTCTCGAGATATTTAGATTTAAAGTTTTGCGCAAAACTGCCCATTTTTGGGTCTTAACCCAAAAATGGGTCGAGATATGAAGTTGGCGACAACACCATTAGATTCTACGGGCAAAATTACATAAGTACACCAATTTTCAGAATTTTTGAACACCGCATACAATCTCTAAAGCAAAATAACTGAAAATGGCCAAAAATCGAAAAAATCTTAAGGGGTACCCCTTACGATTTTTTCAGATTTTGCCCATTTTCAGGGGTTTTCAAGTTTTTATTCATAAAAAATGAACCGGTTGGATAAAAATTATGAAAATTGCTATACTTATGTATTTTTGTCCGTAGAATCGAATGGTGATGTCGCCAAATTCATATCTCGACCCGTTTTTGGGTTAATACCCAAAAATGGGCAGTTTTGAGCAAAACTTTAAAGCTAAATATCTCGAGAACGAAACGTGATATCGACCTGCGGTTTCAAAATTTGGAATCAGCGCATGGAGAAGTATCTAGAGACATATAAATTAGATTTTTGAAAATTTTGAAGTTTTTATCTAAATGCGGAGTATATTGACTTTTGGGGCAATAATTCAAAAATGGGAAGATATATAAACTTGGTAGCAATATTATTTGATTGTAAAGAGAATGTTACGTAAGTGTACGCATTTTTAGAGAATTTGAACAACTGTGTGAATTTTTAGAAATAAAATATATACACACATATATAGACATCATCTTAAAAATAATAAATTCGTATTCTAGCGACCATCAAAGGTGCTTATTCATTAATAACTCACCATCGAAATTTTTGACCAAAGACAATACCTTCTTTACCTAAAGGTGACGGAAGGTAAAAAGCTTAGTTCCAACAAAAATCTATAGAAGAGAATTTGAAAGAAACACATATAAATATAGGTACTTATACTATCTGTAACAGCTGCGTAAAAATTAAAACTCCACTCTCTCATCCCTAGTGCAGTATGAGAATTTTTAATTCACTTACAAATGCATAAATTTACTCCATTTTGCTCTGAAAATAAACTAAACACTATCTGCTCCTCTGTATGTAATTCAGGTCCGTAGCATTACGTTTTGTTGATTAACAACTTTCGCATACTGCAGTGTTTAAACGCCAGTCCGGTTAGTGCGTAATACTTTCTAATCCCGAGTTCAAATCCCGCCTACATTATGAGGGTATTACTATAAACTGCAGCAATGCATATGCGAGCTCAGAATTTATCATGTTAAATATTAAATTTTATGGAAGAGTACAATTGTTTCTTTATTTTACTAGAATAATAAACGGGATATTCTAGCGTATAAAATAGGGACTATAATTAGAAGATATAGGGAAAAATGTAGTGATATATTTAATTAGATTACAAAAATATAACATTTACAGCACGTATGATATAAATAACTACTAACTAGTTCTTAAACAGATAGGGAAAAAATCTGATGTGGCCAACACAAAACCTTCCGCTATTAATTTTTTATTAATTTAAATACATACCTACGTATTTACTAACGCTGCAAACTGTTCCATTGCAGAAAACTGTTGCTTTATGTACTATTTTCTTTTTAAAATGTCACTATTATTAATTTGAAGTGATTAGTTTTTTGACAGTGACATTTACTGTCAGTTACATTCATTTGAAAAATGAACTATGTAACAAAGGAATTGTGTTTATCTTAGGCTTCGGGACTAACAAAAAAAATCTGATGTGGCCAACACAAAACCTCCCGCTATTGAATTTTTATTAATTTAAATACATACTTACTTATTTACTAACGCTGCAAACTGTTCCATTGCATCATAAAACTATTGCTTTATTTACTATTTTCTTTTTAAAATGTCACTATTATTAATTTGAAGTGATTAGTTTTTTGACAGTGACAATTACTGTCAGTTTTATTAATTTGAAATATGAACTGTGTAACAAAGGAATTGTGTTTTTCTTAGGCTTAATGGTATTTTTTGAAGAAAAACCATTATGAGTTTCAGATAAAGTGCCATTTCCGGTTATCCGATTTACACCAAAATCTAATGGCTTCTTTTCATATTAGAATAGGGTATAAATGCAAGGTTTCAAAATTTTCTGAATGATAGTATTTGAGTTAGAGCGAAGACAAAATCCCTACACATACACACATACATTCATACATACACACACACACATACATACACACAAACATACACACATACAGGCATCATCGTGAAAATATTAAAATTGGATTCTAGAGACCTTAAAACATGGTCATTTACTAAAATCTCGATATGTGATTTTTAACACGATCCCTATACCTCCCTTACCAAGGGTAGCGGGAGGTAAAAATTATTTTTAAATTTATCTGTAAAATAATAGAAAAAGTATTAATGTATTCCTGTAGAAAAATCAATAATCTTTAATTTTCATAAGACATAAAATGCGAAAAAATGGCTTTTAATGGTATTTTTTGAAGAAAAACCATTATGAGCTTCAGGTAAAGTGCCATTTCCGGTTATCCGATTTACACTAAAATCCAATGGCCTCTTTTCATATTAAAATAGGATACAAATACAATGTTTCAGAATTTTCTGAATGATAGTATTTGAGTTAGAGCGAAAACAAAATCCTTACACATACACACATACAAACATCATCGTGGAAATGTTAAAATTGGATTCTAGGGACCTTAAAACGTGGTCATTTACTAAAATCTCGATATGTGATTTTTAGCACGATCCCTATACCTCCCTTACCAAGGGTAGCGGGAGGTAAAATATGAGTGAATTATAAAACTATTTTTTGCCCTCCTGAAGTGTAATGGGAACTTTACAACTGTATACACAGCAAGTGTAACCTACATTTTACGCTTACTGTGCTGTAACTTGTCTAACTATGCGGTAAAATAAACAAAATACACTGGACGTTTATGGGCATTTAGAAAATAAATCATCTTTACTATAATAAAGTTCATGTAAAAAAGTACTACCTACTTAAGTTATTTTTTTACTTTAACATTTCCTATATTTAAAATTAATTTATATAAACCAAAATCACGGCAGCGACATCTGTCATTATTGTAAAAATCCGCCGTTACCGACATAGTCACCGATCGATATACCTGTCAAATACGCGTGGCGAACATTGCTGAAATGTCAAATGTCGACACCTATCTATTATTTATTACGAAGAAAATATGAGCAAATAAATATATTATCAATCATAAACAACGTCTATTATTACAGATAAATTTTCGCTGGAAGTACTCTAATGAAGGTAAGTAAAATCAAATTTGGAAATTGACTTAAACTTTTCAGAAGTACAACCTATCTCATTAAAAAAGTGATTTTCATTATCTTCGGCCATAAAATTTGATACAATTCTCGTGCGTGAAGTATTTTATAGCGCTCCAGCTAATAAGGCACTCGCCTTAAGGGCTCGTGCCTTAAACAAAGCTGTCGCGCTGTAAAATACAACTTACACGCACTCGAATGTAAATAACTATTTCTTCTGAAAGTGAGATTTGTATTTGTTAATGGATTCATATATTTCAATTTTAATTAACGAATGTTATCCAATCCGCAGATGGTATTTAATTACTCAAAAAAAATTCGCTTCTATTTGCGTAAAAACTCGGCGTAAAAAAAAAACAAATTGATCAAATGTATGATGAGTGAATGCACGATATTTGGTATTGTGTTTCACTGCAATTACACCATGTAAATCCGAGCTAAACATCAACCTTTGTTTCTCGTGCAGTATCGAATATGAAAATCAGAATTAACAGATTATCACCAGATCTTCCATTGCTTTGTTTACTTTACACATATATTTCCAAAAGCTGACGTTTCCATTTATATCGTGCTGGTATTATTCGTTAAAACATGGCCATTTTAGTTGGATATCAACTTGCATAGACTATAGAACATTACGACAAAAAAATAATACATTACGGGTTCCATATGCACTTTTTGGTGGCAGCGCTGTTCATATAAAATATATTATCTAGGCTTATTACTCATTTCTGGCTGCATCAAATGAAAATATAATTGTATCGTGAAAGGTACTGACCAGAAGACACCTCACGAACTACTAAAGGTGCAGAGAAAAAAAAATAATTAAGGATCACTTTGTGGTATCTGATATTAGAACTAATTTTTAAGTTTAAAGTTTGATTTTGGTCGGAAGAAAACGCATTTATCTGTGTTTTTATTGCAGACATGATAATGTAGAGCTGATGTAGAAAGTGCACCACACAGGTCACTTATGTGTTGTTTGATAATACCTTCCATCAACTTTAGGTAAGGAAGGTATTGTCTTTGGGCAAAAAATTCGGTGGTGAGTTTTTAATGAATCATGTTTTAGAAACCGTAAAATTAATAAAATAAATATATCATCACGGCATAGTACCCATTACTGGGTGTGCCAGTATCTACAACACATACAGACCTCACCTCACAGGCACTCATTGCTGGCATGGAGAGTGCACCACAGGGATCACTTTTGTGCCAGTTAAAATTCGAAATACTTAGCGTCGGTCAGGATCGAACCCGGTTCCCCAGACACTCAGGCACGCGGCCACAGGACCCCATATAGCAGTTTAAAAAAAAATCTGTTGTGGTCAGCACAAGACCTCTCGCCATTTCTATTTTATGTTATATAAGTATTGTACTGCACTTCGCTATCGAAATATACCCCATATTCAGATAAAAACTTTAAAATTTTCAAAAATTTTATTTTCATGTAATTCTCATGAAATCGCAGGTCGATATCTCTTTTAGTTTTGGAGATATTCAACCTCAAATACTTTCTCAAAATTACCCATTTCTGGGCTAGATCTCTACCTAGTTTTGAATTATTGCCCCAAAAGTCAATATACCCCATATTCAGATAAAAACTTTAAAATTTTAAAAAATCCGGTTCCCCAGGTTCGCGACCAGACACTCAGGCACGCAGCCACGGGACCCCATAAACCCTAGAATGCTATTTTACTAATTTTATGATGATGTCTGTATATTGGTGAGTACGCGCGCGCGTGTGTGTGTGTGTGTGTGTGTGTATGTGTGTGTGTGCAAAAATTTCTCAGGCGATAACTCCAATACTACAATTCTAAAAAATATAATTCTTTCGTCTAACAAACTACTACTTCCGGTTGTCCAATTGTTACCAAAACCTTTTCAGTTAAACAGGTCTCAAGTCTTATAGTTTTTGAGGAATCGTCCCTTCAACATCCAGACATACACACACACACATACACACACACACACACATCTACACATCCACACACACAGATATAATTTTAAAATTGTTGTAATCGGATTCGTCCTTAAATCGTGTTTATTCATTAAAATATGAATACGCGAATTTTAGCATGAATCCAATAGGTACCACTCTTAGCGAGAGGTAATTAATATTTGTTTCATTGAACGATTTAAAACAATTATAAGATGTACACATATTTTCTGAAGGTTTACGTATTATTCGTGTGAATATATTTATTTAAATAGCTATAATAAACTTGTTAGTATTCTGTACGTTGCTACAAAGTATTATCCTATTTATCTTTCTCCTCGCAAAAAGCGTCTACAATTAAAGTCCTATATTCCGTCTGCCACATATACACGAGAAATACGGTCATCCTTTCCCTCCCTCATCTCTTCTTCCTGTTGCTTTGCTGAGATCTTGTTCGCGGATCCTCCGTTTTATTCCAAAGTTAAGAAACTAGTTTCGCTGCTCGCGTCAAATTCTACAAGTTAGATGGAATTCTTAAACGCGGCATTATTCTCAACTTATTTAACTAAGTTTTATTACGGGTATGTTAAATACAACCGAGTTAGGATATAGCCATAAATATGTATGTACGAGAATAATAGACTTTTTTAAACAAGAATTAACATAGGTATTGTATTAGTTTTCTTACAAAGTATAAAGGAAGTGGGCGAGAATTTTTGAAGATCATTTTTATATTTAAGATATAATTACTAATCGTTACCTCATGGGCTCTGAAAGTTGTCGTGGAACGTGTACCACAAGGGTTACTTTTTACCTCTCGCTAAGAGAGGTATTGGAATTATGCTAAAAGTCGCATATCCAAATTTAAGTGAATAAGCACGTTTTAAGAATACTAGATTTTAACATTTTTATAATAATGTGTGTGTGTATGTGTGTGTGTACGCGCGCGTGGATGGGTAACAATTGAACAAACGAAAGTAGTAGTTTCTTTAAAAAAATCTATCTATTTTTTGCCAGATATTCTTCCAATTCATTAATAAGATTGGGGGTATTTCCGATGGATATATGCATTTTACCTACAATTTTAAATATTTAATTAATAAAACAATAAGAAAGATTAAATGTACTTCCCAGAAAAAGCATTCAGAATGTCACTAAAACTGTTGATTTTTGACACTGACATCAGTCATTTACAAACTATGTTATAAACATTTGAATTTGTCAACTGGTTTCCTTAGTGCCTTAGCCTGTGCGATGTATTACATTATTAATTAATTATTCTATATATTACAGTGCCTTTATCTCTAAATTTGTACAAGATATAATAAAAATTTTAAGTGTATTAGATGGAGAATTTTATGTTCTTCATTATTTGTAATAACAAAATTTGCCACAAAATTATATTTAGAAGATTTTTTTTAAAGAAACTATTACTTCCGGTTGTCCAATTGTTACCAAAATCGAATCAGCTCTTCCCAGAAATGTCAGATTGAGGAAACTGCAGTTAAATATTTTTTAAGTCTTATAGTATTTGAGAAACCGTAACTCCAACATCCACACACACACACAAACACACACACACACATACACACACACACATAAATATATATATATATATATATATATATATATATATATATATATATATATATATATACGGGCATCATCGTAAAAATGTTATAATCGGATTATAGGGACCTTAAAACGTGCTTATCCACTAAAATCTGGATTTTTAGCATAATAATAATAATAATAATAATAATAATAATAATAATAATAATAATAATAATAATGCGTGCCTGAGTGTCTGGTCGCGAACCTGGGGGAACCGGGTTCGATCCCGACAGGCGCCAAATATTTCCAATTTTAAATGGCACAAAAGTGACCTCTGTGGTGCACTCTCCACATCAGCTATGAGTGCCCGTGAGGTGACGCCTGGTAAGCGCCCACACGATACAAATATGTCATCATTATTACCGATATCTGCGATAAAGCAGATTGTTGACATGGGAAATATGCCATGATGATATATTTATTTATTTATAATAATATATCATGACGGCATATTACCCATTTCTGGGTGTGCCAGTCTGTTTTCACAGATCTCGGTAATGATGATGACATATTTGTACCGTATGGGCGCTTACCAGGCGTCACCTCTCGGGCACTCATTTCTGGCGTGGAGAGTGTACCACAGGGGTCACTTTTGTGCCATTTAAAATTCGAAAAAATATTTGGCGTCGGTCGGGATCAAACCCGGTTCCCCAGGTTCGTGACCAGACACTCAGGCACGCGGCTACGGGGTCCCGTGGATTTTTAGCATGATTCCAATATCTCTCTTAGCGAGAGGTAAAAAGAAAAACATGAAAGTCATAATTAAACAAATTCTGCAATAATTTTCAATTAGAATAAAAATGAGCAGTTCTGCGACTGTGCTGCATTATTAAAGAATTCGTGCTGTAAAAATGACCTACTTGTTATATTACAAAATCGCGACGTAAATATTTGATGCTTGAATGAATTGAATTCACAGTGCACTCATTGCAGCATATTAGAGTTCAGTTTCCGTCCACCTACTTGTTATTAATTATTGACAGACTTGCTCGCGTGACAAGTTGTTGAGTCCAACAAATAATTGGAAATATAATTTCTAGACTACTGTATGCAGTGTGTCAATTATTTATACGAAAGATATATATAAATGACAGGTAAACATTGTACAATGCAACTTTGAACATGGATATTAATAGTTTATATATTGTTTTACTATAGACATTAAATGGAAATTAATATTTATAATTGTGTACAGTTAGGAAAACTAAAATAACAATTAAAATGTAAAGGATATTTTTTGGGTGGCAGGGATTTTTTTTATGAACATCAATTGGACTAATACTAATGTCAGACGATATTTCAAGAGTATCTAGACCTCTTTTATACTAGTTTTCGCACTTAAAAACATTTGTGCTACTATCATGATTTAAAATATACTGGTTATGCCATTTGTCATGTTTTTCATTGTTTCTGATGGTCCGCTTGATACGTGTTTCCTTGAATAATCCGCTAGATGCGCTACGTGAGAACGACCCTACCACAGCAAACTATTTTTACATAAAATATAAAAAATCTGTTGTGGCCAGCACAAGACCTTCCGTCAATTCGATGTATTTTGTACAAATCCCATACCAAAAGGATCTTGGAACAGTTTCTATATAGTATCATGTAAAATCGAACACGAACACATACTATTTTTTGCAAATTCCATACCAAAAGTTCATTTGAAGAGGTTCTATAAATCCAATAAAATTATCACATAAACATACACTAAGTAAAATGCACTTGACACTTCATTCTTTTTGCTTCAGCTTTCCCCTATTTTATTAGGGGTCGCTGTTTTCTTTTCTCTTCCACTCATTCCTGTCCAACTCATCTTCTTCACACAGTCCTTCCTTTCTCAAGTCTTCTGCGATACAGTCCATCCATATTCTCTTTGGCCTTTCACTGCATGTCACTTGCGAAGAACACAATGACATACCAATGTTTGATCCTATACTTTCCATATTTGGTTTTGTACTTGCAACAGACATCTGTCAATTAAAATTTTTTGAATGTATCAGCTGTTTCCATGATAAATAGCAAAGCTAACTAATTTTTGAAAATTAATTTCTTTATAATGCTTTAACTCTACATCTATTGAATATGAAGGAAAATGTATAATCAAACCGTATAGAGAAGAGTATTTTCTTTAATATATATAATAACAAAATGTCAAAAAATTATATTTAACTGCATTTTGGAACATATTGTTCATTAGTTTTATGTTAATAACATACTAAAAATTTGAACTCAAATTCCTAGAAATAGAGGCTGAGGAGATTCACGCGATAAACACTATTTTCTACAATTCTTACTAATTTGGACTCATAGTTCAGTCGTACAGTCTAGCTATGCGCTACCTTCACTTCGTTATGCTTCTCTACCTCAGATATACAGTAGGGGACGTATCAATACTGAGTCTTCTGAACCGTAGTTGAATCATATGCATATTTTTGAGCGCAGTAATTATCTCGTCCCTATATGATCGTCTTAAATCTTGACTCTAACCCATTTTCAAAGATTCACCGGAGCAAACATTTGACTTATTTTGCAGTTTTAGCAATTTTATATCGTGAGCCTGCAACATTTAGAAAGGTCGATATTTTCATTATTAACATCTTTAATGATCTTACTAAATTTTTCAGGAATTCCGGTTGTATGGCTGGATTCATTACAAAAATCTGATCGCTAATGAAAGTATATATTGAGAGCAATTACTTGTAATATAATTCTCTAATTATTATCTTTTCGCTGCGGAAAGGTGAACCTGGCAATGTTGGTCCGTATGACTTCTTTTTCTTTCTTATTAAAAATGTTCCATTTCTTTGTTGTAAATCAGGTGAGCTCTGTGGGAATCCCGTGGAAATGGAAAGGAAAAGAGGAAAGTCCGGGGTGTTTTTTAACCCTAATTTATCGGCTGGGAACGTCACGCCCGCTTACCACACACATGCGCCAGATAAAAAAAGAAAAATGCTATTTATAGCTCGGCACTATCTACCTATCACAATCGCAGAAATATGTCTTACGCATATGAATTTTATTTTTGTTATAGATGAATCAAACATATAAAATATTAAATAGCTATTTGTGTAAGAACGCAAAATGCGACATTGTCGATTGAGAGGTTGTGGGGTCCACCACCATAACAAAAAATAATAAAATGTACACTTTATACTTACAGTACTGCTCAATAAATAACGATTGGCTAATACAAAAGATACGGTTTAAACTTAAAATGGCTTTTAAATGATTATATCGTTACATTAGCCATCTATTCCATAAAAAAAACCAAAATTAGAGCGTGGAAGCAAGGATTTGTGATGATTTGATGAGTTTTTGTAGCAAAATGTGTGGTTAGTTGTCACGCCTGTCACACTGAAAAAATTAACAAATATTTCAAGGAATTTGTGATTATATAGACATGTATGTGCATTGACTGGCTTCTCGCAATTATTTAAGTAACGAAATAACTAATAACTTTATTGTAATCAAAATAAATAGTTAACTAGAGATCAGATGTCAGTACGACTCGCAACTATCCTACCGCCATCTGTGTACAATCATTCCTATTACTAAACATAACTGTTCACACAATTTATTTTATATTTAATTTTATTTTATCGTTATTTTCCATTCTTCTTGAGTTTTTATTCAATCTAATCTAAGCATTTTCTACTTTCGTTTTTGTAAATGAATGCCCTATTTCATTTTCACAGCAGTGTAGCATTTTGTTAGGTTATGTTAAATACCGACAGAACATATGTCAAATTGACTTGTGAACGTGATAAATGTGTAATTACAGTGCCATTAGTTCCTAACTAAACATTTTCATTAAGAATGTAGACAAGTGACATTTCTCAACATTGTATACTTAGAAATTTGGACAGCGAGCGTTTTTTCTACTTTGTCGCGCATGAGCGGCAAAGTGACATTTTGCGTTGACAAAAGAGAGCGCAAATGGCTACTTTCTATAGTGACTGTAGAAAAAATATTAAACCAAAGTTTTGATCATTATATACGAAATAATAAATTGATTTCCTATTTGATAAACAACTTCTCCGTATTTTGTAAGGAGACTTGAACTCCTATGTGAAGTAATTATGATTTTTCTTTCATTTCTCTTATATTTGCAGTAATTCTCCGTTGTTTGCTGTACAATTTTGTGGCTAATTCTGTGTATTCGTGAGCAATCAGGTGCAATTTCCCTTCTAGAGACAGCGAAACATACGTGGGGCAGTGAACACGATATGTTGCATGACCCAGAACTGCAGTTCCCGTGACTTTCAAAGCCGAGTGCATTGTCAATACTTCATCACACCAGATGGCTTCATCTAGGAATAAACCGCAGAAGGAGATGAATTTGTCAAAATCTGAATTCCAAGAAGTTCATATCTACAGATCTCGGTTAAGTGCATAACAAGATTTCAGAGTCGGAACGAACCTTCCGGCCATCATCAGACGCTGAAATTTTGTGAAACATTGTGAGTGTTTTCTTAATACTTTATTTAACACTAGCTGACCCGTCCCGACTTCGCTCGGGTAAAGCTAGAATAACGATTATCTACACGTGTACCAGTAATTTTTCACATTTACTTCGGGGACATGCGCTGCGTAGGGAGCCGGCAACCTCCGTCGCATCGTACATGTAACAGGCTCCGCCCACTGCCCTCCCGATCCTCGCACCGCATCTAACAGGGCCCTTTTCTAAACATGTCTTGGGTACTTTTGCTTATGTACATATATAATGCAAGATATCTCTCCGACAAATATCGAAATATCTGCTAACTGTTATAACTTAACTATAGATACGAAGATAAAAAAAAATAATTGAAATCATCCCCTATTGTACCGCATTGAAGGATTATTTTTCAAAACCGCTAAAACATTCTTTATTTCTTACCAAAAGCATAAATAAGAATCCCTAACTTGAGAAATGATGAGTTCTCCATATAAACTTTGAACCGCTACTCACCCCCTTCAAGTAATCTATCTCTATACCAAAATTCATCAAAATTGGTTCAGCGGGAGAAATTATGGATTCTCCATACAAATTTTCATCCCCTATTTCACCCCCTTCAAGTTTTATTGTCGCGTCAAAAGGTAACCTATGTCCTCCAATGTCCAATCTGTCTCTATACCAAAATTCATCAAAATTGGTTCAACGAGAGAAATGATGGGTTCTCCATACAAACTTTCATCCCCTATTTCACCCCTTTAAGTATTATTTTTGCGATAAAAGGTAGCCTATGTCCTTCTCTTCGGTTCAATATATCTCTATACCAAAATTCATCAAAATTGGTTCAGCGGAAGAAATGATGGGTTCCCCATACAAACTTTCATCCCCTATTTCACCCCTTCAAGTATTATTTTTGCGATAAAAGGTAGCCTATGTCCTTCTCTATGGTTCAATATATCTCTATACCAAAATTCATCAAAATTGGTTCAGCAGAAGAAATGATGGGTTCTCCATACAAACTTTCATCCCCTATTTCACCCCTTCATGGTTTATTTTCGCGACAAAAGGTAGCCTATGCCCTTCTGCAAAGTCCAATCTATCTTTATACCAAAATTCATCAAAATTGGTTCAGCGGTTTAGGCGTGAAAACGTAACAGACAGACAGACAGACAGACAGAGTTACTTTCGCATTTATTATATTAGTATGGATTGTATCACCTAGAGTTTATTTCAATAGCTCCCAGTGCTTTTTGGCGATTCTTTGATAGATGGCTCATTTACTTCTTAAGCCAACTATCTCAAATATATCAAATAATTACGCACTTCTGATGATGTATAAATGTCGCAACCGCTGTTGGAATAACGTAATCAAATCGAAATGAATCCGATGGTAATTCAGATTCAAATTACATTAGTGCATCGGTAATGCCCTAACAACATATAAATAGTATTCGATTGCATGTTCATTCTCTTAGATAAGCCATTCACACATGGAAAAACAGTCGAACAAATTGTCCCACTGTGGGAAGCACACACCTGCGTTGGCGAGCTACGCATCTGTTTACTTTTTGTGGATGAGTTTTGAAAATTGGAATTATGTTTGCTAATTCGATTAGAGTTGTCATGATGGGTATTTCAGGCGCATTGAATATTTATCGCCATGAATATTTCATGGGCAGCTGAATGCGAATGATAGTTCTGGAGTAATAGATGTTTAATGAGGGCTATTTCCGAACTGCAGCTAATTGTGTCACGTCCTGGAATCGATTTTTTGCTCATTTGTCCCCTTGTATATAATTATGAGATTATTTTCTTCTCAATTATTCATCTACAAACTCACGAGTTTTCTTTATGTTCTGGGAGATTATATAGTCGATAGATAGAAAACATGGTCATTTAATTTTCATTATGCTTTGGAAACTATTGCTCTGCTCTTTGTTGTAGTGTTTAAACTTTACTTAACTATTAAAATACTATAATAATACTAATATATGTTATTATCTTACATCTTTCAATTAATATTCAAACACAAAACGAACTTCAAAGTTCAATTTATTGTCGTATTTTTTGGTGGCAGCGCTCCACCTGCTCCAAAAATTTGCTTTTTCATTTATTAACAAATTTTGTGCTACCATTGGTCTATAATTTGTGCGTATGCCTAAATTTATTACGTTAACATATTTCTTTTACAAAATAAAATATAATAAAATAAAAACAAATTTGTATCGATAACGAAAAAAAAAATTGAAATATAAATGAAAAGTTTTCATTTTAAAATAGTACGTTATATACATACATAAAATTACGCGTTTCCCACTTAGTGGGTTAGCAAAAACCCGAAAATAATAAGAAAAGGGATGAAAGCAAGAGCTCCACAGAATCACTTAACTCTTTAAAAACATTCTTCTTCCGCCTTGCCCAAAATCATCATAACATTCATTCAAGAACATATTATTGTGACCGAGTTTCGGTAGCGAATAACCGCATCCGGACCACAATAATAGTTACGCAACAATCATCTTTCGTTACACATTCCTGTACATACATACTTCATTCTTCTCGTCCACATAAAAATTCAGCTGTCTCTCCATTCTCACAAAACATTCTTACTAACCATTCATCTTTACACCACAATAATTACGAAACAATCATCCTTCGCAACACATTCCTATCCATGCATACTTCTTTCACCACAGCCACATTCATAAACGTATTCATACATAATAACATATTAAAGTGACCGATTTTCGGTAGTGAATAACCGCATCCGGACCACAATAATAGTTACACAAAAATCATCTTTCGCTACAAACATACTTCATTCTTCTCGTCCACATAAAAGTTCAGCTGTCTCAGTACGTTATATAATGTTGAATATTTTGATTATGAACTGTAAGGCCCAGTATTTTCATCTCTGGTTCAACCGTCTGTTACATTAACTGTCAGTTAGAAGAAAAATATAGCATCGATAGGTATTGACTGAAAAATAACAACAAATAGCTGTTTTATTTATTATTAATTTTAGAACAATAATTTATATTGTTGGGAGTACATTTAAATGCCATTTTTTGTGTGAAAAAGTTCAAATTCTACTTTGGTAGCATTTTTATCTTTGATTTTTGAAATGGAACGGGATATACATTTTTATTTTAAATTAACTTTATACCTAATGATGCCGAATACTTTAATTTTCATTAAAAATAACACAAATATAAATATTTGGTCATTATAATATTTTTTCATTAACCGTTTATTAATGGGTTATGTTAATGTATGGATAATCTTTCATTAATGACTCCTATTAATGGATGATTTTTTATTAATAAACGATTTTAGTGGGTAATATTAGATACCCCATAATATTGCTAAATAATTTCCGAAACTTATATGTCAAACGTTATTAATCTAAAAATTTTGTCATAGAATAAATTTAGTTTTTCCAATTCAGTAAGATAGGGTGAACGAAAGGTACTGTAACTAATATGTGTGTTAACACGTTCACTGCCTATGACACATACGTTGTATCATCTGGTATTTTGCGTACTATGCCGATGACACAACGTCTGTGTCATCATTATATACATTCTTCTATGCTTCAGTATCTCACATGCATTAGGAACTTACAGTTGCGCTCTTATAGGCACCTCAGGTACACTTTATACAGGTACATAGTTGGTTTTGGGCACTCTGAGTTCTACAATGGACAATCAATTGCCGGGACCATCGGTGCAAAAGAAAGTATGTTCTTGTCGTGACAAAAAGATTATATCAGATGCAGAATTACAGAACAAAAAATTTGGAGAAGTATTAGAAAACCAAAAGCGATAATATAATATAATCAGTATATGTCGGGAGTAAATTGCCAGGACTAAATGCTGACATGCCAGTGAAAGGAAAACCATGAGCTGGTATAAAAAACTCATAATACATCTCACATCACTAATTTCTAGAGTCCCATTACCAAAATTGTAATGACAAAAGTGTTCTGTCATATGGCATAAGTAAAAATAATTGTGATATAGTTAGTTTCCACAACTAAGGCCCGGCATAACAGGCAGTAATAGGGCAGATGATCGGCAGTGAACGTGTTAATTGGAAATTAATGATCTGACAATTAAAATGTCTTAATCATTAATCACTCTCATCAACACACTTAATAGTTAAATAACTATTAATGTATTATCAGATTGTCATGATTTTTGTGCCTTCGTTGTTCGAGGGAATATTTTCACATTTGGGTAAGTAAATTATTCTGGGATGCAGTCATGTAAAAATATTTTATTAGCTCTTCAACGTTTCTTCCCCAGAATTATAAAATGTTTTCACATGACTACATCCCAGAATAATTTACTTTCCTAACTATCCAATTCAGTCAAGAAACTACTTTTCTTCATATTCACATTTATTGAAGTGTTATTTGTATTTCATTATTTTGTACTACCAAAGGAATAAGAAAAACATTTGCATTTAATCAATATAACTTAACTCCTTTTTAAATTTCACACAGTTCGAATTGTTTGAAATTTATTAAATAACACTGTATTCCTATTTTTGTACTAAAATACACAGTTTGCAATAACTACCAAATTTTTTTCAAGGTGTATTTGCATTTCTCTAATATTACCTTTATCCTTAATTATTCATATGTCAATCTGCTTTTTGGGAATTTAGGTAAAGATACAACTCCTAGCTGTTACGGAGAGTGTAATAATTTTTCTGTTTAGATATTACGGAACACTGTTCCTATCTGCGTTCTCTGTTTTTGGGACAATTTTGAGTATTCGTATTCGTGTGTGAAATATTATTAATGCCTCTTCTAAACTGCCTTGCATGGAACGTAATATAAAAGGAATGAAAAAGAATGCGATGCTAAATTTTTACGATTATTACGAGAAATTCTAATGTAGAACGGGAGAGAATTCCAAACAACGCGTTGGACTACCTTATACTCTAAATGTACAACAAACATTGGAATTATGCATAATGGTTCATCCGATATTCCCTTTACTACACCATCAATAACAATTGACGGTTTACGTAATTGCTAAAGTAAACAAGAACAATAAATAGTAAGGAATACTAAGTATAATACTCTTTCCAGTTATGTGTGTTTGTGAATCATAGAATGTACAATTTTTGTCCCACTAATAACAAAACTTGTCGGCAGGTAAGTATGGACTGCAGATTTTTACACTGTTGCCATTTCAAGGCCCATTTTGAAAATTCCAAGATATGAAGAGACGGCAACACTGCAGGGCAAGGGATAGGGTGCGCAAAGAGAAAAAATTGAGCATGAATCCATATTTATTTGACGGCGAGTATAATTTGCTCATATTTTGTATATTAGAAAGAATTATAAAGAGATTAACTTTCATAAATCAGCCAGCTTTGCTATAAACACCATTAAAACAGCTGATATATTCAAATAATTCTAATTGACAGATGCCAGTGTCAACTGCAATTTACATAGTGTATGTTCGTGTTATAATTTAATTGTATATATAGAATCTTTTCCAAGGAACTTTTGGTATGGAATTTGTAGAAAATAGTTATGTTTGTGTTACATTTTTACACCAGTCAGGTGATAAGGCCTCAAAACTTATATCCCGCATTTTCTCCAAAATCTTTAAAATTTTCAAAAATCCAATTTTTATACATATAGGTACATCTCAACACGCTGATTCCAAATTTTAAAACCGCAGGTCGATATCTCTTTTCGTTCTCGAGATATTTACATTTCAAATTTCACCCATTTTAAGTCATAACCCTAAAATGGGTGGAGATACAACCCTGGCGACTTCACCATTGGATTCTATGGGCAAAATTACATAAGTATACAAATTTTCAATTTTTTTGAACACCGCATACAATCTCTAAAGCAAAATAACTGAAAATGCCCAAAAATCGCAAAAATCTAAGGTGTACCCCTTGCCATTTTTTCAGATTTTGGGCATTTTCAGTTATTTTATCCTAGAAATTGTACACGTTGTTCAAAAAATTTGAAAATTTGTATACCCATGTAATTTTGCCCGTAGAATCGAATGGTGAAGTCGTCAGGGTTGTATCTTCACCCATTTTAGGGTTATGACCCAAAAATGGGTAAAATTTGAAATGTAAATATCTCGAGAATGAAAAGAGATATCGATTTGCGGTTTTAAAATTTGAAATCAGCGCATTTAGATGTACCTACATGTATAAAAATTGGATTTTTGAAAATTTTGAAGATTTTGGAGAAAATGCGGAATATGGATTTTGATGCCTTTGACATTTGACAAGGTGAATAAGGCAAATTCTTACCATGTATTCAGCCGCTGATTACTTAGAAATTATTATAATATTTTCGTTTAACACATTTTACACAGCTGCTACAACACGTTGCACTGTACGATATAAATGATGATCTCGGATGACACCTTCGCTAATCTAAATTTGTTGACAGTGAAAAGTCAACACTAAAGTATAAGTCAAACAAATTTTGTAACTCACTAGTAGTTTTAAAACCTAGCAACCAGTTTTATTTTGTAATAATATCATCACACCTCAAGATATCCTTCCGGGATTGGTGGATTAAAAAGTCTTGTAACTCCGTTATGCAAGCAGCCGCAAATTATTTTCTTCTATTTCTTGGCAACCTATTGTCGTCGGCAAGTGTCAGTTTCGTCTGGGGCGCGAGTTGTGAGACAGCCTGTATTTTAAGTTGAATTACTAGATGCACACAAATTGTGTGTTTTGGCATCTATTCATTAAGGGAGAGTAGAAAAAAATGCATTCTTTTTTGTAATTTAATTGAAAATCAAATAAAACCTTAGAATCCTCCCCGTGATAAAATTTCAATTAGCGTGTTACATTTCTAAAGGATTATATTTTATTTTCGGCCGATTTAAAAATAACAACCCTTCAGCATTTGGAAAAATTACAGTCCAGCAATGCAAATTACGTCTGGAATGAAAGAGGGAAAAATTCCAGGATGAAATTTCATCAGGGCGCAAAGGGTCAGTGATTGGTGTATATTTCTCAGATATAAATTAGAAAACAAGGGACGGGGTGGTAATTTACAGTCCTGCCGTCATATATGAAAGGGAATTTGGAGGGAACAATTTTAATTTGAAAAAAATATGGCCACAATATTTGGGGCTGCAAATTGACAAAGTTGATATGGGAAAGAATATTTATTTCGTTTTTAAAAATGAAAAACAAATTACGGCACATATGCGATACAATATGCATATAATCATATACAGATATCTGTCTATATTCAAAGAGCTGCAAAGGTTTTGGTAACAATTGAACAACCGGAAGTAGTAGTTTCTTAGAAAAATTCTTCTACATATAATTTTTTGGAAATTTTGGTTATTAAATATTGAAGAACATAAAATTCTCCATCTAATACACTTAAATTTTTTATTATATCTTGTATAGATTTAGAGATAAAGACACTATAATATATAGAGTAATCTAATCGCAGAGGCTAAGGCACTAAGGAAACCAGTTAACAAATTCCAATGTTTATAACATAGTTTGTAAATGACACATGTCAGTGTCAAAAATCGACAGTTTTAGCGACATTCTGACAGCTTTTTTTAGGAAGTATATTTAATCTTTCTTATTGTTTTATTAATAAAATATTTGAAATTATAGGTAAAATGCATATATCTATCAGAAATACCGCGGATCTGGTTAATGAATTGGAAGAATCTCTCTCATTTAGGAACTTCCTCATACAATGAAAAATAGATTTAATTAGAATTGTATGTGTGTAAAAGACATGTTAAATACAGTAAAAAACAATATTTGGGTAAAGTTCTGTAATTTTTTGTTATAAAACGACGGTTCGTGTGCTGGCCACAGCAGATTTTTATTAATTTAAATACATATCTACTTATTTGCTAATGCTGAAAACTATATTATGTTCCAATGCATATAACTATTGCTTTATTTACTATTTTCTTTTTAAAATGTAAAATATATCGTCATCATTACCGATGTCTACATGTGTTGTAGATACTGGCACACCCAGTAATGGGTAATATGCCGTGATGATATATTTATTTATTTTATTTTAAATGTCACTAGTGACTAGTTTTTGACAGTGTCATTTACCTGTCAGTTCTACTCAACTCATTTGAAATATAAACTATGGAACAAAGGAATTGTGTTTATCTTAGGCTTCGATATTTACAAAATATAGAAAATTCAATAATCTTTAATTTTCATAGTGACTTGAAATGCGAAAACATGGCATTTGATATTTTTTGAAGAAAAACATTATGAAATTCAAGTAATGTGCCATTTCCGGTTATCCGATTTACACCAAAATCTAATGGTTTTTTTTCCGTATTAGAATAGGGTAAAAGAAAATAAATAAATATATCATCCCGGCATATTACCCATTTCTGAGTGTGCCAGTATCTACAACACATGTAGACATCGGTAATGATGACGATATATTTTGCCGTGTGGGCGCTTACCAGACGTCACCTCACGGGCACTCACAGCTGGTGTGGAGACTGCACCACAGGGGTCACTTTTGTGCCATTTAAAATTGGAAAAAGAACAAGGTTTCAGAATTTTCTGAATGATAGTATTTGAGTTAGAACGAAGGCAAAATCCATACACATACACACACTCATACACATATTTATACACATGCAGACATCATCGTGAAAATGTTAAAATTGAATTCTAAGGACCTTAAAACGTAGTCATTTACTAAAATCTCGATTTGCGATTTTTAGTACGATCCCTATAACTCCCTTCCAAGAGTAGCGGGAGGTAAAAATCTATGCTTGCAAACTTTGTGTTACCCTTCAAACATATATTTCAATCTATCTGTAAATTCGTAGTGTATTATTTATGCATAATACTGCGTAGACCGTAGAATCCACCTTGGTAGTTTAGCCCGTAGCCCTACAACCTGTCTCCGTCTCACCCTCATACATTGTAAGTAACAGACTGGGGTTAGGTTGGGTAGGGTAGGTCCTAATTTATTGTATGACTGTTCCAGAACTGAAATATTTATCACTAGACGCATGTGAGTATTTACAGCAAACCTAAGCAACGACAGATGAATACTGGAAAGGCATTGTCTCGCAGGGATGAAAATATAAAACAAACGGTGGATGAATAAAAAATAAATAAATTAGGTTAAAGTTTAAGTTCAAGGTTCGTGTATAGTCGTATACGATTGATTTCACCAAAGTCAGTTAGCAATTATTCGACGAATAAATCGTTGGTTAAATAATCTGGAGATTTTTACCCAGTTAAATATTAATGAATACGAGGTCTGTCCGAAAAGTATCCGACCTTTCTTTATATTTCCCCGCTGCTGTTATTCTGCGTCATCGGGCTGGTGGCATCCTTCGAAGTAGTCCCCATTTGATTGAAGAATACACTTCCAACGGAATTTCTACTTTTGGAAGCAGTCTTGGAACTTGTTTTTTGGTATTGCCTTTAGAGCATTCGTCGTATTAGTTTCTTTGTCGTCGAATCGGTGTCCTGTGAGCGACATTTTTAATCTTGGGAACAGCCAAAAGTCGATGGGAGATTTTCATCATTATTGACCATTTCCAAATTGTCCTGAGCGATTTCAAGGCGAAGGTTTCGGAATGAATTTCGCGCACACACGAACTATTTGCAAATTTTCAGTTAAAATCTGCCAAACACTGTTTTTCGGTATTCCCAGATCACATTCTAGTTCTCGCACAGTCAATCGACGATCTTCATTGATCACAAGTTGCACACGTTCGATATTATCCGGTGTTTTTGTCTTCGAAGGCCGCCCAGAACGTGGGTTACTATCAACAGATGTGCGGCCATCTTTGAACCGTTTATACCTGTCTTTTATTTGTGTTTTGCTCATACACTCGTCCCCAAACGCCGTCTTCATCATTTCGATGGTCTCCTCACAACTCTTTTCGAGTTTTAACCAAAATTTAATGCAAATTCGTTGTTCCGATCTTTCCGTCATTTTTTACAATAGCTAAATGCGACAAACGTAAAAAACACTTTGTAAACAAACGTATGCTGCACGTAAACTAAAGCAAGACTTAAGGTCTGTGTGTGTGTGTGTGTATGTGGATGTTTCTTCAATGTGACATTCCTGGGAAGAGCTGAAAAGGTTTTGGTAACAACTGAACAACCGGAAGTAGTAGTTTCTTAAAAAAATTCTTCTAAATATAATTTTTTGGGAGTTTTTTATTATTAATTATTGAAGAACATAAAATTCTCCATCTAATACACTTGAAATTTTTATTATATCTTGTATAGATTTAGAAATAAAGACACTATAATTTACAGAGTAAACTAATCGCAGAGGCCAAGGCACTAAGGAAACCAGTTGACAAGTTCCAATGTTTATAACATGACACATGTTATTGTCAAATATCAGCAGTTTTAGTGACATTCTGATACCTTTTTCTGGGAAGTATATTTAACTTTTCTTATTGTTTTATTAATTAAATATTTGAAATTATAGGTAAAATTGTGGGAAAATGCATATATCCATCAGAAATACCGCCAATCTTTGAGTAAAGTTCTGTAATTTTTTGTTATAAAACGACGGTTCGAACGCGAAGTGCAATACAATACTTATATAGCCTGATATGGAAATGGCGAGAGGTCTTGTGCTGGCCACAACATATTTTTTATTTTAGTCTTACTGTAATATCAGACATTGTGAAATAATGTCTGTTATTAAGAAATTCTATAACATCTATTCAAATTTAAATTTTGCAACAGTCAGTCCTCCACTCGTTTTGTGTTGTCTGGTATTTATTTTTACATCAAAAAATGTGTTCGAACAATTTTGCTTTCTCTATTGTTTGCTATTAACGTCAGTGTATCCTTTTGAAATTTATATTTATAAAACTCCGCTCGAAAAATAAAAAATAAGTACCTGCACTTCAAAATCGTAATAAAAATAGATTTTTTCAACAGTTAAAAAACCAGTAACATTCATTTTTAAACAGAACTGGAACTGTATCTGTATGTTGAACAAATTGAAATTTATCTTTTGAGAGTGTATATTAACAAACACAAACTCTGCAAAAAATATAAAACAGCGCTGAAAAAGATCCGAGTGGGCTGTGATTATTTACATAGCTGATTTATTTTGTTTTTTTTCCAGGATTTAATCTGTCGTCCCGTAGGAGGGCGGCGCTATTAATAACAATAACAACAGTGCTGCTCTCTACCGATTGGGTAATGAAAATAGAGAATTGATAATTGTTTAAATACTTTCGCTTGCGTTTAAATATACATTATCGTTTGAATTGTGCGAATTTTAGCAATATTATTAAACATGTCACATATTTCATTCGGGGTAATTAATATGTATCAATTTACATACTGCAATGCGCAGAGATACAGATAATTATAATGAGATTTGCATTTTTGATTTAGGGGAAATTGTGAATAAATATATCATCATGACTTTTACCCTATACTGCATAAATTGCATTGGATTTGAACACTGCAAAATTCATTAATAATTATATCTAGAATTAGTGGTTGGATTAGTACAATACAATTTTTATGTGGATATCATTAAAAATTCGTCTGGTTCACGACTAAAACATATAATTTATAAAAGTTTTCTAAAATAAGAATTGAAACATAAAAAAGTAATTGAAAATCGATTTGATATATTTTAATTAGTAATGATAATAAATTTCATGAAAATTTATCTACCTACTTTCACATAAGCAGCGTCTCACATTAGCCCTCTTGTTAAAAATTCATTGAATTTTAGATAAAGATTTACAGCTCGATTATCGTAAAAGTTTAAGCTAATCCTTATTCTTAGATTTGCGAATTCTACTCTAATTTTGACAGTTTATATTTTAAAATATAGTTTAATCTATTTCTAGTATCAACCTTTTTACCTTCAGTCACCTATAGATAAGGAAGGTAGGTATTGTCTTTGGTCAAAAAATTCGGTGGTGAGTTTTTAATGAATAAGCACGTTTTAGGGTCCCTACAATACGAATTTACTATTTTTAAGATGATGTCTATATATATATATATATATATATATATATATATATATATATATATATATATATATATATATGTGTGTGTGTGTGTGTGTGTGTTTGACAAATTTTTCTCCGGTGATAAATCCAATACTACAATTCTAAAAATTATAATTTTTTCGTATTCATCCTCTGTACATCCATACGAAGAGTTGATTAGATTTTGGTTATAATTGATCCACCGGAAGTACCTTTATTTGAAGTTTTTAACAATTTTTCTTAAAAAAACGCAGTTAAATATTATTTTTTGACATTTTGTTATTATATATATATATTAATGAAAATATTCTTCCTATACGGTTTGATTATACATTTTCCTTCATATTCAACAAATGTAGATTTAAAGCATTATAAAGAAATTAATTTTCAAAAATTAGTCAGCTTTGCTATTTATCATGAAAACAGCTGATATATTCAAAAAAAGTTTAATTATCAGTTGTCAGTTGTAAGTGCAAATCCAAATATGGAAAGTATAGGATCAAAAATTGGTATGTCATAGTGTTGCTCGCAAGTGACATGCAGAAAAAGGCCAAAGAGAAGATAGGAGGACTGTAACGCAGAAGACTTGAGAAAGGAAGGACTGTGTGAAGAAGATGCGTTGGACAGGAATGAGTGGAAGAGAAGAGGAAACAGCGACCCCTAATAAAATAGGGGATAGCTGAAGAAGAAAGGAGGAAGTGTTCAGTGCATTTTACTTAATGTATGTTCATGTTATAATTTTATTGGAATTATAGAACCTTTCTAAATGAACTTTTGGTTTGGAATTTGTAAAAAATATTATGTGTTCGTGTTCGATTCTACATGATATTATATAGAATCTGTTGCAAGGACCTTTTGGTATGGGATTTGTACCAAATACATCGAATTGACGGAAAGTCTTGTGCTGGCCACAACAGATTTTTTAATTGTAGAACCAGTGTACATTTCTTTACACAGCACTCTTTTAAAAAAAAATCATTGAACTGAGATAGTGTTCTTGACGTATACTCATAAAATGTTATGTAGGTAGTAGTGCGCTTTTTAAAAGCGCGATTAGCATACGGACCAGTTTTATTACAAGACTTAAAATATATCATTATACAGTTCTTAACCTGTCTAAGAATCAAGCAGGTACAATTAAATTATACGATTTATTTGAGTTATTATTATATAGACAACATTTGGTGGAGGCGCCCATAAACAGAATAACGCTCACAACAATATCAATTTACGCTTCCTATTAAATTACAATGAGCGTGCAGGTACGTCTGGCTATTTGCAAATTTATTTTATTGCTCTAAACATAGTAGCTCCTATAAAACAAATTATATTCCACATTGGAATTGATTTATACGGTTATAAATTCCATGAATCCCAG
This sequence comes from Ophonus ardosiacus, assembly GCA_943142095.1. Taxonomy (NCBI): domain Eukaryota; kingdom Metazoa; phylum Arthropoda; class Insecta; order Coleoptera; family Carabidae; genus Ophonus; species Ophonus ardosiacus. The sequence continues at coordinate 1,130,863 of OW964834.1, forward strand.
TTTTAATAAGCAATTTATATGAATGTTAAACTGCGCAAGAACTCATCAGAGACAACCGTGTCACATAAATAAACAGAGAGAGCCAATCACGGAAATATCATTAAAGTATGGGTAGTATGGGTGTGAATTAGTATGTAGTTATATTGAATAATTGATGCAGGTTGTACGGCCTATAGGGAAATACCCGAAGGGTCCTGGATTTATTATCTATAAAGTATTTACTCCAAGCGTAAAATACTGCTGATTTATTCTAGACAGTCCCACAGCTATAAATTCTCATAGATATGAGTGGCAGAAATGCAAAATATACAACAGAAAAAAATGAGAAGAAGAGGTGTAACAGTATGATTATGGGAGACGTATCTCTTGAAACTGCAGAATATATTGAAGAATATTTATAGTCTTTGATACATATTATTATAGGGTCATCCAACTTCTTTGTGATTTGTGGATTTTATACCATTTTCAGCTATAATATCGTAAGGACATTGATAATTACGAAATATTTTTTTTGCCCTCCTGAAGTGTAATGGGAACTTTACAATAGGGCTGTTGCAAGAATTTTTATATGACTTCTAAGTATTAAATTTGAAAAGATATTGTTTTTTAATGAGCCTCAAATTTGAAAATATCACGAAATATCCTTTAGATATTTTACAATTAATTTTTGAAATTTAGATAAAATTTTGAATAAGTCACGTGATCAGAAACAGAATGTGACGTCAGAGTACATACATCTTCAGCGGTTCTAAGGTTTCAAGTGTATTGTCAAAGTTGTCAAATAAGAATCACGACCAGAACTTTAAAGTAAAATATATTATCAATTTACATAATAAATTCAGTTTTTATATTTTATTTTACCTCAACTCTTTAACACCCCTTATTTCGGTAGCAGTAAAACAATCGTTCTGATATAAATTCAACCATCATCCAGCTATCGACCTTCGGTTAATTGTCCGATTTAGCTTGAGTGTAATTTGAATTAGCCATTATTACTTTATTATTCATTTATTTACAATGAGCAATGTCAGCGTCAAATGTCAAATTAAAAGATTTTTTATTAACATGTGACAAACTTTAGCCTACGTTTATTTATATAAATAATATGAATAAACGTAGGTGATGGAAAAACTATTTTCCTATTGGCTATTAATGATGTAATGTATGTGCTTCTACGTCACAGGAGTGGGGGGTAGTTTTCAGGACGCCAATCTTTTTATTTAATTATTTCCACAAATAACAACAAATTATTAAAATAAAAATTATTACTAAGGAAATCATTCCATAAACTTTCATTTAAAATAGTTTTTGAAAAATGTGAAACAGGCTCATTGTATTTACAGCAAGTGTAACCTACATTTTACGCTTACTGTGTTGTAACTTGTCTAACTATACGGTAAAATAATCAAAATACACTGGACGTTTATGGGCATTTAGAAAAGAAATCATCTTTACTATAATAAAGTTCATGTAAAAAAGTACTACCTACGTAAGTTATTTTTTTACTTTAACATTTCCTATATTTAAAATTAATTTATATAAACCAAAATCACGGCAGCGACATTTGTCATTATTGTAAAAATCCGCCGTTACCGAAATAGTCACCGGTCGATATACCTGTCAAATACGCGAGGCGAACATTGCTGAAATGTCAAATATCAATACCTACCTATTATTTATTACGAAGCAAACATGAGCAAATAAATATATTATTAATCATAAACAACATCTATTATTACAAATAAATTTTCGCTAGAAGAAGTACTCTAATGAAGGTAAGTAAAATCAAATTTGGAAATTGACTTAACCCCAGTATTTTAAACAAACCCTTTTCAGAAGTACAACCTATCCAGTGCCGGATTAACCATGAGGCGCATGAGGCGCGCGCCTCAGGGCCCGGGCCTGCTAAGGGCCCGGCTACGGCACCATTTTGTGGAAGTTTTATTTTTTTAGAGTTTTATTTTATTTACTTTATGAGTTTACTTCTGTTGTAATTGTTTTTCTGTTTAATTTATGAAATAAATTATATTTTTGGGGTCTTATGTTTTATTTTAGGGGCCCGAAAATTGTTAGCGCCTCAGGCCCGAAAATACCTTAATCCGGCACTGAACCTATCTCATTAAAAAAAGTGATTTTCATTATCGTCGGCCAGAAAATTTGATACAATTCTCGTGCGTGAAGTATTTTACAGCGCTCCAGCTAATAAGGCACTCGCCTTAAACAAAGCTGTCGCGCTGTAAAATACAACTTACACGCACTCGAATGTAAATAACTATTTGAAGGTTACAAGTACAAAAATTAATATTATTAGGAGATAGTACTTAAAATGAAAGTTTTGGTACCTACTAGAAATATCTGTTTGAAGCGACAATGCACAATAATGTATTTCTGTCTGATTAATTTTATTTGATTGTGTTCTTTTTAATTACTTTTTTAAGAGTCCATCTCCTTCTGCGCGGGTAATTTTATAGAGGGTAAATTCTATTTTCTTAGCTTCGCGTCTTGAATCAATAGGCCACGGTCTATAAAGTGTTCATTACCCATAAACTATAATTGCTGCTGGTTCGATCCGATTCCTCTTCTAAATGCTTCTCTTGATTTCCGAACACAACTTTTACGATCTCGTAACCGACTTAACGTTTGCATAATTCCATTCCAAACAGAGAGAATTTCCACACTCTTGATTTAGAGAGATTCATAAAAAATTTAATTAAACTATGATTTATATGGTTGGACTATATAAAGCTAAAGCTACTGTTAGTCTGTAAGTACATTGTGGGATCCATTATTCCTATTAATTAGGTTTTATGTTCGCCGTTCATTATTTGTAGAAATAAAAGGAAAAATTATGGCCCTATAGATAGGATATCTATATTTTGTGGAAAGGAGTATCTATATTTCAAATTTTCTGTATGTACAGTGGTGGATAGAAAATTAGTTTTGACCATTTTTATCTCTCGCTAAGAGAGGTATTGGAATCATGCTAAAATTCGCATATCCAGATTTTAGTGGATAAGCACTTTTTAATCAGATTGTAACTTTTTTGCGATGATGTCCGTATGTATGTATGAATGTATGTATGTATGTATGTGTGTGTGTGTGTGTATTTGTGTGTGTGTGTGTTTGTGTGTGTAGATGTTGGAGCCACGGTTTCTCAAATACTATAAGACTTAAAAAATATTTAACTGCATTTTCTCCAATCTGACATTCCTGGGAAGAGCTGACTAGATTTTGATACCAATTGGACAACCGGAAGTAATAGTTTCTTTAAAAAAATCTTCTAAATATAATTTTTTGAAAATTTCTGTTATTACTATTATTGAAGAACATAACATTCTACATCTGATACATTTAAATTTTTTTATTATATATTGTATAGATTTAGAGATAAAGGCACTATAATATATAGAATAGTCTAATCGCAGAGGCTACGGCATTAAGGAAACCAGTTGACAAATTTAAATATTTATAACATAGTTTGTAAATGACAGATGTCAGTGTCAAAAATCAACAGTTTTAGTGACATTCTGAAAGCTTTTTTCTGGGAAGTACATTTAATCTTTTGGTCTTCCTCGGTTCCTCTTCACTATTGTTCTTGATGTCCAGATCTTCTTGACCGGTCTGTTATCTGTTATTTTATTAATTAAATATTTAAAATTGTAGATAAAATGCATATATCCATTAAAAATACCGCCAATCTTGTTAATGAATTGGAAGAATCTCTGACATTTAGAAATTTCCTCATACAGTGATAAATAGATATAATTAGAATTGTATGTGTACAGAAGACATGTTACATATAACAAAAAACAGTATTTGGGTAAAGTTCTGTAATTTTTACCTCCCGCTACCCTTGGTAAGGGAGGTATAGGGATCGTGCTAAAAAACACATATCGAGATTTTAGTAAATGACCACGTTTTAAGGTCCCTAGAATCCATTTTTAACATTTTCACGATGATGTCCGTATGTATGTATGTATGTATGTATGTATGTGTGTGTGTGTATGTGTGTATGTGTGTATGTGTCTATGTGTGTATGTGTGTATGTATACGAATTTTGTTTTCACTCTAACTCAAATACTATCATTCAGAAAATTCTGAAACCTTGTATTTCTACCCTATTCTAATAGGAATAGAAGCCATTAGATTTTGGTGTAAATCGGATAAACGGAAATGTACTTTACTTGAAGCTCATAATGGTTTTCCTTCAAAAAATACCATTAAATGCCATTTTTTTTTAAATTTATGTCTTATGAAAATTAAAGATTATTGAATTTTCTACAGGAATACATTAATACTTTTTCTATATATTTTACAGATAAATTTAAAAATATTTTTTTTATTAGTCGCATTTCTCAAATGAATGTAACTGACAGTAAATGTCACTATCAGAAAACTTATCACTTCAAATTTATAATAGTGACATTTTAAAAAGAAAATAGTATATAAAGCAATAGTTTTCTGCAATGGAACAGTTTGCAGCGTTAGTAAATACGTATGTAGGTATGTATTTAAATTAATAAAAATTAAATAGCGGGAGGTTTTGTGTTGGCAACAACAGATTTTTTTGTTATAAAACGACGGTTTGATAGCGAAGTGCAATACAATACTTTTATAACATAAAATGGAAATGGTGAGAGGTCTTGTGCTGGCCACAACAGATTTTTACTCTTAATACAGAAACAGCTATTAATCTTGTTGTAACATCAGGGTTAGATACAAGATTAGAGAGCATATCTCGAGAATGAATTAACTAAACCTGTACTATTAGTTATTAAAAGAATATAATTAATGTAGATCCTCATATTCTTTGGAAACCCTTATTGGGATGCACATAATAAATTCAGTATGTAATTCAATCAAGTTTTATGTCCATCTTTTCAATATTTTACCTACATAATACTTTCCTAGATTGAGACTTCTCTAGTGTAGCTATAGGTCTTACATTGAGACTTCCCTCTTCTTTGTATGAGATTGCAATCGGTGTCGTAGGGCGTTGGGATATAATGCGGGAGATAGATCCCGTAATATGTTCCTGCAGGACTCCGGACTAAGTAGGACTCAACTAATCAGGCGTCCCGAGGGAAATTATTTCTGGGATTTAAATTTAGGCATGCGCTAATATGTTAACAGTTGTGTAAAATGAATGTTGAGCCTCAGAGCTAGGGATTTAAACTTTGAGGAATTTTTATATTTGAACTGGGGCTAATTAATTTTAGCCAAAATGGAAGGAGTATGTATTTTGATTATATTTACCTACCGCATACCTAGAAGGATAAGCAGAACTGGCTTGATCTTTTGTGGAGCAATACGCGGCTTTTGAAAGTAATAATATTACAAATATAAAATATATAATAGCAACGAGAATTAATATTCAAGTATTTCTCCACAGCAACTTAAGTAGTTGATTATTAAAAAGCTACTTAAAGTAAATGTGTTGGGATGCAACATGGATTGCTAAAATCGAAACATATATCATGGACAGCAAAATTGAGGGTTTACAAGACAGTGATAATACCGACAGTAATGTATGGGTGTGAACTGTGGGCATTAAAACAAAGTGACATTTTAAAATTGGAGGTGTGGGAAAGAAAAACGTTAAGGAAAATATTCGGTAGAAAAAAAGAAGAAATGTTGGTGAGAAGACGGACAAATGCGAAAGTGATGCGTTTATATGGTGACAGTGCAATAACCGATTTAATTAGAGCTAAAAGACTAAGATGGTTGGGACATATAATGCGGCTACCAGAGGACAGAATAATGAAGAAGGTTTTCAAAGGAAGGACAGAAATAAAGAAGAAAATAGGACATCCTAAGGGAAAGAGATGTGACTCCGTATTTAAAGAATTAAATAGACTAAATATAAAAAACTGGAAAATAAAGACTCTCACGCTGTGTCCGATGTTGCATTTTTATCACCCTAATATTTAAATCCTAAATTTATTTGCCCTAAATCTAGTGATTATTTAGGATTTTAGGGTTTTACAGGAGCACACTATGCCTTGAAGTTGACGCGCACTAATTAAACAAATCATGTTCGTTGCTATAATTTGTACAAAACGTTAAATTTACTGTCAAAGAATAGCTTCTTAGCTTCTATTTTATGAAATATAATATTAACATTTACTCTCAAGAATCAAATTGAATCGAATTGTATAATACATTTTTGTTGTTCTAAAGTGTTGCCATACAAACCAATGGATATCACCGGTGTACCATTCGGAGTTATATTTATAAGAAGAAGACCTAAATCCTAAATACTAAATGCCAAAATGCGACATCGGACACAGCCTAAATAGATTAGAATGGAAAGAAATATGTAAAAAATCCATGGACCTATAAGGCCTGCAGAGCTGTTCTATTATTATTATTATTATAATTTTAAGTAGGCCTTATATCCCAATTGCGTTCTACCAGCAAATTTAAATGCAAACTTAACTTGTCACAAATTACATTGGCAACAGAGTAATGTTTCTCTATGATTGGTCAATTTGAAATTTAGCGATTCAAAATAAAATACCATCTGTCAAACGTCAAAGCTGTCATTGTGTTCATTATATGGTTTATATTTGTATTCATTCAACAATATTCGATATGGATTTACAGGGTTTCCCTAATTTTGAAGACGTTAACGACGTGGATACTGTGAAGGAAGTCGATATTGTCAGCGACAAATAAGTAACAGAATTGATTTGTTCCAAATATTAATTATTTTTAATATTTTTATGTGAACAACCGCCAGTCCTGTAAACTGAAGCCTTTTTCTTTGATGTCGCCTTCCTTGCATCACTCTGCATAATATATGCCCACATTTTATTGCCAACAGAGAATAAAATATTATTTAATATTTATAACATAAAATGTCAAAAAAATATTTTTAATTGCGCTTTTTCAAAAAAAAAATGTTAAAAACTTCAAATTAAGGTACTTTTGGTTGACTATTTGTGACCAAATTGTAATCACATGTTCATCTGGATGTAAAGAGGACGAATACAAAACAATTATAATTTTTGGAATCGTAGTATTATAGTTATCCGTGAAGAAATTATCAATAGACACACACGCGCACACCACACATATATATGCAGACATCGTCGTAAAACTAGTAAAATTGTATTCTAGGGACACAAAAAACGTGCTTATTCATTAAAAATTCGCCGCCAAATTTTTTGTCCAGAGACAATATCTTCCCTTTAGGTATACCTAAAGGTAAAGGAAGGTAAAAGTAGAAATTTATCTATATTTTTTAATTATTCTGTAAAACTAATGTTAGAAGAAAAAGAAATGTACTTTGTTTCGATTTCTGCAGGATATGTGTCCCCATTTAACTTAATTTAAAGTTTAATATAAAGTTTACTTCAACTTGTTATTATAATTATTTAATGAAAAAAAAAATATATCATTGAGGAAATTGTATGGTAAGCTCAGGATTACCAACTGTATATCAATATTTCTAATTACACATTTATTATTATACGTATTTGTATATTTATAGAACAGCATATGCATAAAATATTTAAATAATTAATGTTTTTTATATCGATTTTCAATTATAGATAAAATAAAACAAGTATTTTTACTGCACAAGTACATGAATTCATATTTACCCCAGTAAATATTTGTAATACATATTGTAATATGTAATATTAAATGTATCAAATATTTAAAATAGATTATTGCTAGCATATGCAATAATATTTAATATTCATGTAGTATAAAAATCTGTTGTGGCTATGAAAGTATTGTACATATTTATCATATCTGGGACGCACAAAAACATAAGAGGTGTAGCAATAAAATAACGAGATTTATTTTTTTCGGCTTCCCTGTAAATTTGGCAACATTGCAGGGTATATCATATTAATTTGTCATCTTCCCTCCATCCACTGTTAAAATTTTAAGATAATCAGGCAAACCGTTCGGCAGTAGCCTTTGATTGAAGTTAACTACTTTCTAGTACTCCGCCGGAATTATGTTAGTGTCAATATGAAATTCTGTGTGAAACTTTAAAAATCCGCTACAGAAATGTACGAATTGTTGAAGAATGTTTATGGTTATGAGGATCTATCTAGTACTCAAGTTTTCGAGCAGTTTAGAAGATTTAAAGAAGGAAGAAAAGAGATCGGAGACGATTAGCGCTTCGGCCGTGCACTGACTTTGTTTTATTCGAAATGCAAGTGATTGTTCACATGGGTTGGGTGCCTAAGGGGCATTTCGTTAACCAACCATATTACAAAAAGATTTTGGTGACCCTTCATGCACGGATGAGAAGAAAAAGAGCTGATATGTGATGGATTCTCCATGAAGACAACGCGCCGGAACAAAACGCCCTGTCCGGCAAAACATTTTTGACGAAATACAAAATCACCGTGTTGGTACATCAACCGTAATCACTTTTATTCCCAAATTGTAATTCTGCGTTAAAAGGCACTGAATTCGGGGCCGAGGTGTAGTTATAGAAAAGCGGTAGAGCTTATGAACAACCTAACAAAAAAGGCCTGCAAGCATTGCTTCCAACAATGGAATATTCGCATCGGGCGGTGTAGGGTTCGGGGAGGCAAGTACATTGAAGGTGGCAATATTTGTTTTGTGTAATTTTATATATTGTCAATGTTCTAAGATCAAACTTGTTATTTAATTGCCACACCTAGTATATATGGTTCTATCATTATGAGGACTGATATAGAATCGTCTTAACACTCTCATAATCTTAGTATTATTTGCTATATATAAAATGTGTCTCAAGAACTACCCTTATTTTTCTACCCCGTGTTTTCTTGTGATAACCTACTAGTTGATAACTACTATACAAATAGGGCGTATCCAAGGGCTCCTACCCTGTATTTAACTGAATGTCGTCCTGTCAGCAAGGATTTCATCCCTCAACCCCTGAGAGTGTCCGGCGATAAGCTACCCTGACTTAAAGTCGCCCCTTGGTATTTATTCTTGTTTGATATAAATACGTTTCTTCTGATACGTCTAAGGGTCGCAAATAAACAAGAAGTTTGACAGTACTGAGAAAGAATTTAAAGAGGGATGACAACAATTTTATACTGTAAAAATAAATGTATAAAAAGTACCCTTATTTGAAGTTTTTAACAGGTTTTCTTAAAAAACGCAGTTAAGTATTATTTTTTGGCATTTTATGTTTTATAAATATTAAAGAAAAGTACTTCTCTATACGGTTTAATTATACATTTTTCTTCATATTCAATAGATATAGAGTCAATGTATAAAAAGTACCCTTATTTGAAGTTTTTAACAGGTTTTCTTAAAAAAAAGCAGTTAAATATTATTTTTTGGCATTTTATGTTTTATAAATATTAAAGAAAAGTACTTCTCTATACGGTTTAATTATACATTTTTCTTCATATTCAATAGATATAGAGTCAAAGCATTATAAAGAAATTAATTTTCAAAAATCAGTTAGCTTTGCTATTTAGCATGGAAACATCTGATATCTGCAAAATATTCTAATTGACAGATGTCAGTACCAAGTGCAAAATCAAATATGGCAAGTGTAGTATGTGTTCCTGTTATAATTTTATTGGATATATAGAATCTTTTCCAAGGAACTTATTTATAGCATTTATCCATTATTATTTCAATACTTTTATTTCTACAAATTCACATAGTTGTTCAAATACTCTAAAAATGCGTACTCTTACGTAACATTCTCTTTACAATCAAATAATATTAATACCAAATTTATATCTTTACTCATTTTTGAATTATTGCCCCAAAAGTCAATATACCCCACATTTAGATAAAAACTTCAAAATTTTCAAAAATCTAATTTTTATGTATCTAGATACTTCTCAATGCGCTGATTCCAAATTTTGAAACCGCAGGTGGATATCTCGTTTCGTTCTCGAGATATTTAGATTTAAAGTTTTGCTCAAAACTGCCCGTTTTTGGGTATTAACCCATAAATGGGTCGAGATATGAATTTAGCGACATCACCATTCGATGCTTACGGGCAAAATTACATAAGTGTACCAATTTTCATAATTTTTATCGAACCGGTTCATTTTTTATGAATAAAAGTTTGAAAACCCCCGAAAATTGCCAAAATCTGAAAAAATCGTAAGGGGTACCCCTTAAGATTTTTGCGATTTTTGGGCATTTTCAGTTATTTTGCTTTAGAGATTGTATGCGGTGTTCAAAAATTCTGAAAATTGGTGTACTTATGTATTTTTGTCCGTAGAATCGAATGGTGATGTCGCCAAATTCATATCTCGACCCATTTTTGGGTTAATACCCAAAAACGGGCAGTTTTGAGCAAAACTTTAAATCTAAATATCTCGAAAACGAAACGAGATATCGACCTGCGGTTTCAAAATTTGAAATCAGCGTATTGTGAAGTATCTAGATACATATAAATTAGATTTTTGAAAATTTTGAAGTTTTTATCGAAATGTGGGGTATATTGACTTTTGGGGCAATAATTCAAAAATGGGAAGATATATAAACTTGGTAGTAATATTATTTGATTGTAAAGAGAATGTTACGTAAGTGTACGCATTTTTAGAGTATTTATATATGAGTATACATAATGTGTTACAATTTTACTGGATATATAGAATCTTTTCCAATGAACTTTTGGTATGGGATTTGTACAAAACACATCAAATTTTCGGAAGGTCTTGTGCTGGCTATACCATATTTTTTTTTCATTCTATGTACGTTTTATGATTTTACCTTAAAGTAATTATAAGAAAACCTTTTGAACGGAATCCTATCCTGAAATAGAATATCCCCAAGCATTTGAATTTCTAGTATTTAAAAGTATATTTAATAATAAAAACGATTTGCACATACCTATATTTTAATTGAATCAAATATATTACTAAAATTTTGTTCTAAAACTATCAATATTCATTAAATCTATTTATTTTTGACAATAACATTTATTTGATAATTTAATTCATCTGCATGTATCCAATGTGTAAAAAACATTTGCACAAAAGGTACAGTTTAATATATTTAAACTCGCAATTTTTGTTAATAATTACAAGAACACATTTGTAAGTATAATATATCAACATCACACAATAACTTCATCCAACAATAATTTCGCATTATATTTCGCTACACGTTGCAATTATGATCTGCAGCCTACAATCTATTATTAAGTAAAATACTATACGTACAACAACGTCTCAAGATCAAAGATAAGATAACAAGACCACCCACTCCGGTACTTGGTATTGTATCTCATACATATAGGATCTTCTTATTAGCTTCATGTTGCATTATTCATTACCAATTGTTTCCTATGGCAAATAGATCAATAAATTTAATTAAAAAATGTTAAAGCTTATGTTTGTTATTAATTAAAAAGTTATTTTAATATGAAATTTTTATGACTATACAGAGCTTTGTTTGTTTAAAAGTATTTAATTAAAGGAGTTGTTTTTATATTAAAATGACATTCATTTGTTGTAATAAAATGAAACTATTGCCTGGAAATTTAATATATCAACACGTTTTCATATATTTCCAATAGATTAGCATCTTCATTATAATGCTCGTTTCAAATAATATGATATTAATTGTAATATGAATGTACATATTAATATTAATATGGGGTCCCGTGGCCGCGTGCCTGAGTGTCTGGTCGCGAACCCTGGGGAACCGGGTTCGATCCCGACAGACACCAAATATTTCCAATTTTAAATGACACAAAAGTGACCCCTGTGGTGCACTCTCCACACCAGCTATGAGTGCCCGTGAGGTGACGCCTGGTAAGCGTCCACACGGTAAAATATATCATCATTACCGAAGTCTACATGTGTTGTAGATACTGGTACACCCAGAAATTTGTAATATGCCGTGATGATATATTTATTTATCTATTTATTTTCATATTAATATCGTAATAATCTAGAGATATATTCGCTTCTCTTTCGAATTTGTTATTGTTCTTTAGCTTAATTAATTTACACACACACACACACACACACACACACACACACACACACACACACACACACATTCATATATACACACATACCCACAGACATCATTATAAAAATGTTAAAATCAGATTCTGGGGACATCAAAACGTGTTTATTCACTAAAATCTCTATATGCTATTTTTAGCACGATCCCTATACCTACCTTACCTAGGGTAGCGGGAGGTAAAAAATCAAAATAATTGTTTTCATTAATTTTATTCTTACTTTTATTAACGCTGGCGGATTTATTTACAAGTTCGTTAATATCTACGAATTTAAATACAGGCTGTCTCTTAAATAGGGGACATGGCTTAACCACAGATTCCTGAGATTAAAATAAGACGATTCAACTAAACTTGCTTCTACCGGAAAGTGTACCATTTAGCCAGAATTATACTTCAAAGTTCTTCAAAAAAAAAAAAAAATTTGCTTATAATAACAGAACGCTTTATACGATTTGGATGAAATTTGGTATGACAATTCATATGGTTATAAGTCATCTTTTAAGGTGATACTTATTATTAGTGTATGAAACTTAGGTGTTCCAACATTGGTTAGACCGTAACTTTTTAATGGCCACGCCGATAACATGAAATTATTTTTTTTTTCAGAAAGACACATTCAATAGTAAACTTTTGTCTCTCTGTTTAATTTGTGAGATCTGTTCCGGTTCAGACAGAAAATAATAAAACCTGAGTGACTCCATCGTGAATATTTTTTAAATAAATTTAGTCTAGCAGTCTCTCCAAATGTCAAACACCTAATTTTTAATTACAGTAATGAGTTGTTAATCTTCTGAATTTGTTTAGCAGTAAGCTAAAACACTTATTGTTATTGGATGTGTGTATGTATGTCTGGATATTGTAGACACGATTCCTCAAAAACTATAAGACTTAAAAAATATTTAACTGCAGTTTCCTCAATCTGATATTCCTGGGAAGAGCTGAAAAGATTTTGGTAACAAATGAACAACCGGAAGTAGTAGTTTCTTAGAATATTTCTTCTAAATATAATTTTTTGGAAATTTTTGTTATTACAAATATTGAAGAACAACATTCTCCATCTAAAGGTGGATTTATGCAGCTTATTTTTTATTTTACTTTTTCTTTTCTTTTTCGCTTTTACTTTTACTTTAAGTTTGGTACTTTATGCAGCTACTTTAAAGCCTTCGCTACACATGCGCAGATGTGATTTTTCTGGCATACCAGTTGTCATAAATGTTGTTATAACCTATAAAAATGGACACAAATGTAATAATTTGTGCATCTGCTATATTACTTGTAGCTTTACCCATTTTCTAATTTTTGCAATCTTACCTACATAAAAACAAATAAATACAGGACTCGCTGACGTTTGCAGATTCTAATCGCAGAGGCTAAGGCACTAAGGAAACGACTTGACAAATTCAAATGTTTATAAACATAGTTTGAAAATGACATATGTCAGTGTTAAAAATCAACAGTTTTAGTGGCTTTCTGACAGCTTTTTCTGGGAAGTATATTTAATCTTTCTTATTATTTTATTAATGAAATATTTGAAATTATAGGAAAAATGCATATATCCATCAGAAATACCGCCAATCTGGTTAATGAATTGGAAGACATATAGGAACTTCCTCATACAATGAAAAATAGATATAATTAGAATTATATGTGTGCCGAAGACATGTTAAATATAATAAAAATTAATATTTAGTTAAAGTTCTGTAATTTTTTGTTATAAATCGACGGTTCGATAGAGAAGTACAATACAATACTTATATAGGCTTATATGGAAATGGCGAGAGATCTTGTGCTGGCCACAACATACTTTTTGTAATGGTGGAAGATTCAATTAGCATTCTTATCAAAAACAAAGTATGATTTACAATATTTTGATTATGCTGAATGTGTAAAAGATTCTTCAAGAATATTATCTGGAAAACAACTCTGTCTTATCTAAAATATATTTTATTCCTTCAAAACAAACTTTTATTTTTCCACATTTCGCTATGTCATCTAAAAAACCGCTAGGTCAGGTCTCAGATAACAAAATCTTCTTTTCATTGTGGATCTGAGCGCAGTAGCTGGCTCCGTGGGAATAATTCGCTGTATCGAAATGCAAATATCTTGTAATCCGAGCAATGCGTCTCGAAGAGGCGAGTGAGGACGCCTGTCGGAGTTGGGAGTATAGCAGCGTAGCTCAGAGGTCGCTAAGGCTCTTGTGGTTAAGATGTGAGGGATTTAACGCCAGTTGATTTAATTTACAGCTGATGGGAGACAAGAAGCATTCCTCGTGTGCAAGAACTTGAACGCGGAGGAGATTTTGTGTATGACACGTTCAAGGATTAGAAGGACGAATTAGAAATCAAGAGAGACGAAGCATTTATAACGTTCGAAGCTGGCGTTTGAAAATTAACCATTTTTACAGGCATTAAAAATAGTATATTACTTCCCAAGTTAAGAAAAGTGAAGGTTTTTTTGCGGCATAATATTCTGAATTAAAAATATCTAAAAAATATAGTCTGATGTCGCATTTTGGCATTTAGTATCTAAGATTTAAGTCTTCTTCACATAAATACAACTCCGAATGGCACACTAGTGATATCCATTGGTTTGTATGGCAACACTTTAAAACAACAAAAATGAATTATACAATTCGATTAAATTTGATGCTTGAGAGTATATGTTAATATTATATTTCATCATATAGAAGCTAGGAAACTATTCTTTGACAGTAAATTTGACGTTTTGTACAAGTTATAGCAACGAACATGATTTGTTAAATTAGTGCGCGTCAACTTCAAGGCATAGTGTGCTCCTGCAAAACCCTAAAATCTAAATCCAAAAATCCTAAAAATTCACTAGATTTAGGGTATATAAATTTAGGATTTAGATATTAGGGTGATAAAAGTGCAACATCGGACACAGCCAAAGTAACTTGACAGTTATTGTTTTTTATACCTTACGACCACTAAACAACTTTATTTTGATTTGCAAGGCTATGGATCTAGATGATAAAAAGAACACTTAAAACGATTTAAAAGGTTAACAATAAAAAATAAAAATAAATAATTCCTTGTGTCGAATTTTATTTTAATGACGCAACTGTTGCTATGTATAGTAACGGTTGCTCTGTTGCAAAGGTACCCATTACTGTACGATTTTGGGTATATTAAAATATTATATTACTATTTAAAATACGAAAAAATAATTAAAGCTAGTCGTATTTCATACTAAATTACATGTTTTTACCTCTCGCTAAGAGAGGTATTGGATTCATGCTAAAATTCGCATATCCAGATTTTATTGAATAAGCACGATTTAAGGTTCCTAGAATCCGATTATAACATTTTTAAAATGAGGTCTGTGTGTGTGTTTGTGTGTGTGTGTATTTAATTTTCCTTATTGTTTTAATAATTAAATATTTGAATTATAGGTAAAATGCATATATCCGTCAGAAATACCGCCAATCTGATTAATGAATTGGAAGAATCTCTGAAATTTAGGAATTTCCTCATTCAATGAAAAATAGATATAATTAGAATTATATATGCGTGCAGAAGACATGTTAAATATAATTAAAAACAATATTTGGGTAAAGTTCTGTGATATTTTGTTATAAAACGACGGTTCGAAAGGAAAGTGCAATACAATACTTATATAGCCTAATATGGAAATGGCGAGAGGTCCTGTGCAGATTTTTTATTATGTATACAACTTCAATATTAGAATTACAAAGTCGAAGACAATGTTAAAAAAATCTGTTGTGGCCAGCACAAGACCTTCCGTCAATTTTATCTATTTTATAGAAATCCCAAACTGTAAATTCCTTAGAAAAGATTCTCTATAGGTATACAGTAAAATTGTAACACGAACATATACTCTTTTTTACAAATTCCATACCGAAAGTTCCTTGGAAATCCAGTAAAATTATAACACGATTTGACAACTAAAAATGCGATATTTTTTATATATCAACAACCAAATTGTTACAGAATAGCCCTGAATATGTACATAGAGTAAAAACATATACTGTTTATAACAATTAAATATTGTCATTTTATTCAGTTACAGTTCAGTAAATATTTCACAAACCATAAACGCGAACTTTAATTTTCTCGTAATGTAATGCATCGGCATAAATATTACATTTTTCATCTTACTCCATAACTGTCTTATTATTTATTTACTCTTATAAATGATAGAAGACCTATATTGTACAATATGAAATGACGCAGTAGTAACGATTAAAATTTTTGTTTTAATTTTTCCGTTTAAAAATACATGACCCAAGTCTTAAGTTACAACAAGAACGATGGAAGCAGATACGTTAAAAATAGACCACAATATTGCACGGTGAAGGAATTTTGCATATTTAATAAGGGCTGTAATGAGAAAGGTATCAACATCGGAAGTAATTTATAATTAATTTTTATTTTGCGGATTGTAAACATTTAATTTAAAATGATAAAATAATCCCAGGATTAACGCAGTCTTTTCTCTTTTAATTCTCAATGTTTAAATATTTAAACAGAGTTTATCTTTTCATTAAAACGATTAGAATCTTTTGGTTTTTACGTTGGTAAGAAATTTATACTCTTGCATGTCTGCAGAAGTGATACCGATCGATTCTCTTTGAAAATGAAGGGCACTAACTCGCCTCGTCACACAGATGGGTATTCGACCTACGTCAACTGGACAATTCCGATCCCTGGAAGTAATTTTTCTAAGGAAAATATGTGCGAAGGATAAATTGACAGGACGAAAATCTGAGGAGAGTGTAATGTATATAGGTGCGTCGTTCATCAAAATATGACAGCGAAAATTGTGAACCATTTTTTTTATGAATATAAGTTTGGCGATATATTTTTACCTCTCGCTAAGAGAGGTATAGGAATCATGCTAAAATTCGCTTATCCAAATTTTAGTGGATAAGCACGATTTAAGGTCCCTATAATTCGATTTTAACAATTTTAAGATGTCCGCACGCGCGTGCTCGTGTGTGTGTGTGTGTGTGGATGTTGGAACCACGGTTTCTCAAATACTATAAGACAAAAAATATTTAACTGCAATTTCCTCAATCTGTCATTCCTGGAAAGAGCTGATTAGATTTTGGTAACAATTAGACACCCGGGAGTAATAGTTTCTTTAATTAATTTAATCCTTTTTATTGTTTTATTAATTAAATATTTAAAATTGTAGGTAAAATGCATATATCCATCAGAAATACCGCCAATCTTGCTAATGATTTCTGACTCTCAGATCGACTCGACAAAAATATTAACTAGCCCGGCATGAAAATTGACTCGAAATCGGGCCGGGCCAAAGCTCGAAATTGGGTGCATCCGGAATTCCTAATGATGATTTTTATGTTAAAGCAAAATCTCTACATTCTTAAACTTTCAACATTAGTTAACATAAGTAGTTAAAAAAGAGACCCTTCTAGTGTAATTTTGTTATAAAAATTACAGACCTACGTGTATTTAACACTTTGTTTATCAAAGCCGTTCGCAAATTTAAACAACTTTTTCACAAATCTTATATAAAAAAATATAATTTACATAGGATTTTTTGTTTCTGCTCACAAATAGGACAAGAAATCATTATGGTAGGAACAAAAATTACTTTTATTTAAGTGTACGAGTAATAACAATAATAATAGCAACATCACAATATAATTATTATGTTTTAATGAATAACCCTTAATTCTTGAAGTAAAATAATACATTTTTACCTCCCGCTACCCTTGGTAAGGGAGGTATAGGGATCATGTTAAAAATCACATATCGAGATTTTAGTAAATGACCACGTTTTAAGGTCCCTAGAATCAAATTTTAACATTTTCACGTATGTATGTGTGTGTGTGTGTGTGTGTGTGTGTGTGTGTGTGTGTATGGGTAGGGATTTTGTCTTCGCTCTAACTCAAATACTGTCATTCAGAAAATTCTGAAACCTTGTATTTATACCCTATTCTAATATGAAAAGAAGCCATTAGATTTTGGTGTAAATCGGATAACCGGAAATGGCACTTTACCTGAAGCTCATAATGGTTTTTCTTCAAAATATACCATTAAATGCCATTTTTTTCGTATTTTGTCGTTATGAAAATTAAAGATTATTGAATTTTCTACAGGAATACATTAATACTTTTTCTATATATTTTACAGATAAATTTAAAAATAATTTTTTTTACAAGTCCCGTAGCCTAAGAAAAACACAATTCCTTTGTTACGTAGTTCATATTTCAAATGAATGTAACTGACAGTAAATGTCACTGTCAAAAAACTAATCACTTCAAATTAATAATAGCGACATTTTAAAAAGAAAATAGTAATTAAGCAATAGTTTTATGCAATGGAATAGTTTGCAGCGTTAGTAAATCCGTAGGTATTTATTTAAATTAATAAAAATTAAATAGCGGGAGGTTTTGTGTTGGCCACATCAGATTTTTATTTATTAATATGTGAAGTTTGTTGTTATTAAATCATTTTGATCCTTTTTAACTTCATCCATTTTCATTAAAATATTAAGGAAACTGTGTATTTGATTGAATTATAAGATTTTTCGGGCCGGCCCGAAAAGCTCGAATTTTCGGGCCGGGCCAAAATCAAAAGTCCGACACGCTTCGATTTTTGAAAATGATTAGCCCGATTCGGCCCGATAAAAAATATCTTCCGCCCGGCTCAATCATCGACTCGAAATCGAGGCGGGCTTCGGGCCGGGCCGGGCCAAAGCTCGAAATCGAGTGCATCTCTACTCTACATACAATACCTTTCGTTGTGCAATGAGTTGAGCTAACCGAGTTTCCCAAACACTCTTACAAACTAATATTTTTAGTTAGTAGTTAAGATATCCGACTTTCTGCTTTTATTTTCCGTTTAAGCACTCCAAGTTATTTCGCCTGTACATGTGTAATGGCGTACTAGTCTTATGTAGCTAAGTGCAAGTTTATTTTACTTCTTGTTGTATTGTTACATTGTTTTAGTTGTCTGTTTTTATCCGAGTTCAAATGAAAAATGTTAAGCAGGTAAGGCTGGAATGTTAGTACATCTAATATGGAAATAGTAAGGCTTCTCCGAAGACTTTTATTTCACTCGGCATAATATCTAGAACTAGACGTTCGTGTCTCTATATGTATAACTAATGTGGTAAGGAAGACAATGTATGCACTTTAATATTATATCTTGCCCTGACTCAAATATTTATGTTGCATTTCAACAAAGAATTGATGTACCACTGACATCAAATATTCTGTACTGCATACATCATTCAGATTAAAAATTGCAACGTATTGATTTCTAGTGCATGTGTATGCATTCTTTATTGTGTAGCCATCAGTCAGACGTACTGTCCAATGTAGACTAGAGCTATTTTAATATATTCCCAAACATGGACACAAAACATATAAATAAAGATATATTTTAATCTTGATGAATGCTTTTATGTTGTTGTTTCAATAGCATTCAAACTTATTTCTTTGTAATATTATATTTTGTTATTAGAACTGAGTAGCTGTTGCTGTTATATACTTCCTTTTTTACCTCTCGCTAAGAGAGGTATTGGATTCATGCTAAAATTCGCATGTTCAGATTTTATTGAATAAGCACGATTTAAGTTTCCTAAAATCCGATTATAACATTTTTAAAATGATGTCTGTGTGTGTGTGTGTGTGATGTGTGTATGTGTGTATGTATGTCTGGATGTTGTAGACACGATTCCTCAAAAACTATATGACTTAAAAAATATTTAACTGCAGTTTCCTCAATCTGATATTCCTGGGAAGAGCTGAAAAGGTTTTGGTAACAAATGAACAACCGGAAGTAGTAGTTTCTTAGAAAATTTCTTCTAAATATAATTTTTTGGAAATTTTTGTTATTACAAATATTGAAAAACAAAATTCTCCATCTAATACACTTAAAATTTTTATTATATCTTGTATAGATTTAGAGATAAAGACACTATAATATATAGCAGATTCTAATCGCAGAGGCGAAGGCACTAAGGAAACGACTTGACAAATTCAAATGTTTATAACATAGTTTGAAAATGACATATGTCAATGATAAAAATCAACAGTTTCAGTGGTTTTCTCATAGCTTTTCTGGGAAGTATATTTAATCTTTCTTATTATTTTATTAATGAAATATTTGAAATTATAGGTAAAATGCATATATCCATCAGAAATACCGCCAATCTGGTTAATGAAATGGAAGACATATAGGAACTTCCTCATACAATGAAAAATAGATATAATTAGAATTATATGTGTGCAGAAGACATGTTAAATATAATAAAAAACAATATATGGTTAAAGTTTTGTAATTTTTTGTTATAAATCGACGGTTCGATAGAGAAGTACAATACAATACTTATATAGCCTTATATGGAAATGACGAGAGGTCTTGTGCTGGCCACAACAGATTTTTACCTACGCTAAGAGGTATTGGAATCATGCTAAAATTCGCATATCCAGATTTTAATGGATAAGCACGTTTTAAAGTCCCTATAATTCGAAACAATAAAGAATTGCTGTTGTTATGAAGACATTATATCAAAGTCTACTATGTTAGGGACAATAAAACACTCGTACAAATAACTATTTACTAGTATCGCTTAACACTTTCCATGACTTCCTACGACATCTTTTCATATTTTCTCATTTCCCAACCATAGCCATCTTTCTTTATCTTTCGCCCTTCCCCGGGGGAAGTGTTGACTGCGTACATCGTACGATATGCGACGCGTTTGCATCCTCATAGCGTGAAATGGCCGGCGTTTGACCTAAGATCAGCTGAGATATCCAGTTTCCAGAGCAGGACTCTTTGTCTCTATCCCGACTATCCCTCAGGACCGCATGCATCGGAATATTGTTATTTCGGGGTGTAATACACAAGCTAAAAGCTCGCATATGTTGACGACCAGAAAGGGGATGAAAATGCTGTTTGCTCTGCATATACGAATTTGTTGGGCTGATAAGTTTATGGTGTAATACTCAAAGGATGTTAGCAAGCATTTGACAATATCAACGCTCTTTTGAAAGAGTCGTCGTTAAATAGGTCAATATTAAATGAGTTTTTGAAAGACGGATGACTTTTAAATATTATTACGTTATGAATAAAAGAAGCTAATACGAGGGAAACGCAGAAATTCTTGAGAATAAATCTTCACTTCCACCGAATGTTTTAACGCTTAATTCATTATGATTAGTGCATAAAGCTTAATGCATTATGGCAATAAACTAAGATTCCATTTCCAGCTACTTTGTTTAGTCAACAATTTAACAGAAATGTCCCCATATTTTCTCTTATTACTTGTTGTATAGCTGACTGCCATTGCAGCACCAATTATTATTATTTTTTTTTAAATATACAGTTCAAAACAAACACTGCTACCATGCAGTCTAGGTAGCAAAAGGCTTTATCCTTTCACTTATTCAATAACATCTTAATGCCTTAATCCCCCAGAAAACAAGGATGGAGGTGAAAATCTTCTCGACACGATTACTAGAGGTTTTGTGAGGCAAAACAGCTTATCATAAAAAGTCAAAAAATGTAAATTTTGCCTTAAAATATAAATGTTAAAGATGGTGGTTTTGGACCTCCGAATGTACAAGTAAATTCAAAAGAAAAGGAGAATATATTTTTCACTTTTTTCTACATCACTTTGGGTAGGCTACAAAAGTCATTCAATTCAACATGATGCTTGAGAGTAAGTGTTAATATTATATTTCATAAAATAGAAGCTAAGAAGCTATTCTTTAACAGTAAATTTGACGTTTTGTACGAATTATGGTAATGAACATGATTTGTTTAATTAGAGCGCGTCAACTTCAAGGCATAGTGTGCTCCTACAATACCCTAAAATCTAATTCCTAAAATCCTAAATTATCACTAGATTTAGGGCATATAAATTTAGGATTTAGATATGAGGGTAAAAAATCTGTTGTGGGCAGCACAAGACCTCTCGTCATTTCCATATTAGGCTATATAATGCCCGGTTTCTCCACAGCAACTTAAGTTGTTGATTATTAAAGTGCTACTTAATTGTAAGTAGGACTTATATGTCAATTGCGTTGCACCAGCAAATTCAAATGCGAACTTAACTTATGTCACAAATTACATTAGCAACAGCGTAATGTTGTTCTATGATTGGTCAATTTGAAATTTAACCATTCAAAATAAAATACCGGCTGTCAAATGTCAAAGCTGTCAATGTGTTTAACAGGGTTTATATTTGTATTCATTCAACAATATTCGATATGGATTTACAGGATTTCCCTAATTTTGACGACGTTAACGTCGTGGATACTGTGTTAGAAGTCGATATTGTCGAAAATGGTAGGACTCCGCGACAAATAAGTAACAGAATTGATTTGTTCCCAATATATTATTTATTTTTAATATTTTTATGTGGACCACCGCCAGTCTTATAAACTGAAGCCTTTTTCTTCGATGTCGTCTTCCTTGCGTCAGTCTCCATATTTGCACACATTTTATTGCCAATGCTGCGGCAATTAATTTCCAGGTTTTATCTTTTTGAATATTGGACATGGACACCGCAATGATTTTTTAATTTTCAATATTCTCTTTAAATCTTTGTTTCTACAATCTCATAGACCAATTTTCTTCCTCTTTGCTATAACTTAATCGTTTCTTCATGTAATTTTCTTGCCGTAACGGACCAAAACGAAACAAATTTACCGCGACTTACCGATATGTCAATTGACATATGACACATAACCACATAAGTCACCGATTTTTTCGACTTACATTTAAGTGCTACTTACGTCTCACATTTTGACATTTTTGCGTGGTGCAACAGTTTAAGGTGGAACTTAGGAATAAGCAACGACTTAAGTTGTAAGTTGCTCTGGAGAAACCGGGCATAAGTATTGTATTGCACTTCGCTTTCGAACCGTCGTTTTATAACAAAAAATTACAGAACTTTACCCAAATATTGTTTTTGTTGGATTTAATGTCTTCTGCACACATACAATTCTAATTATGTCTATTTTTCACTGTATGAAGAAGTATCTAAATATTAGAGATTCTTCCAATTTATTAACAAGATAGACGGTATTTCTGTTGGATATATGCATTTTACCTATAATTTCAAATATTTAATTAATAAAACAATAAGAAAGATTAAATGTACTTCCCAGAAAAAGCTATCAGAATGTCACTAAAACTGTTGATATTTGACAATGACATGTGTCATTTACAATGTTATAAACATTGGAATTTGTCAACTGGTTTCCTTAGTGCCTTAGCCTTTGCGATTAGTTTACTCTATAAATTATAATGTCTTTATCTCTAAATCTATACAAGATATAATAAAAAATTTAAGTGTGTTAGGTGGAGAATTTTATGTTTTTCAATATTTAATAAAAAAGACACTCCCAAAAAATTAAATTTAGAAGATTTTTTCTAAGAAACTACTACTTCCGGTTGTTCAATTGTTACCAAAACCTTTTCAGCTCTTCCCAGCAATGTCAGATTGAAGAAACTGCAGGAAAATATTTTCTCAGTCCTATAGTTTTTGAGGAATCGTCCATCCAACATCTATACATACACACACACACACACACACACACACACATCATTTTAAAAATGTTATAATCGGATTCTAGGGACCTTAAATCGTGCTTATTCAATAAAATCTGGATATGCGAATTTTAGCATGAATCCAATACCTCTCTTAGCGAGAGGTAAAAATGTAAATATAAATGCGTCAAATTAAATCTACAATTAGTTATTTGTTGAATATATTGCAGTGATTATTTTTAATACCTTTCCATATCTTAAACTGTGACTTTTTGTTCGTGTAAAAAACCCTAAATTCGACCAACCCTTCTCTGCAGGGAGTCATGAAACAAGAGTAAAATATTTTACATAATTATTTCACAACGGGAACAACCACCAACGCACCGACCTCGACTGTGAAGATGGATTGTTATGTCTTCGGCTCTATTGTTATTTCTCCCGTGATTGTTTACATTGGGCGCTGTCACGCGCGTGGAAATGTGGACAATTACAAGGTGTAATGGGGAAAGAACAACCTCGAGCCTTATTTAGAAACAAGATGGACAGATAAATTGATTTTAACATAGATACGATGCAGAAGATTATCATAATGGGATATAATGTTAAGTTTATGAACAGGTATCATAATAAATATATCTTCACGCCTTTACCCAATTTGGAAGATACAAAACAGTTAAAAAAAATTTATTCAATGTTTGAAAACAAGAAATTGTATGTTGAATTAAGTGCTCATAAAAGTTTACATAAGTAAATAACTTTAAAACGTTTTTGTACAGTGTGTCTAGTTAAGACGATCCTATAGCTACGAGGCAATGTATATTTAAATAAATTTTTGTATCAGTGTTACCAATTTCAAGTAATTTTTTATTATTGCCAACTGCATTGGTTTTTATTTTTTCATCACTCTGTACTAGCTTTTCTTTCTATTTATTGCAAGCTATTGCAATCTTCTTTCAAATTATTTTTTACACAAATATTCGCCCCAATTCTGAAAGAAAATTGTTATATCTTAGCAATGTTGCTATAGCAAATAACCAATAACAATTGCGAACACTAAATAAAACATGAAAATGACAGACTTTATATTTATTTCTATCGGTTAAAATTTTATCAACGTTGCTAAGACTTAACAACTTTTTTACAGAATAGGGTCCTCCACCGTAGTAACAAATTAGAGCAAGGGTCTGTTATATTAAAAATAGACCTTAAAACTGTATATTAAGGACTATCAAAGTTTAAAAATAGTTATTAGTTTCTAAAATAATTGAGTTTTTATTTCCATTTCCTCATCTCTATTTCTACGTCACACATTTATTCTATTCCAAATTCTTACTAATTTCAAACCTTCTGCTATCGCTCTTTTGAAATACGGAATCCATTTGCAAGTATATAAATGCAGAAAATAATAACAATAAAACAACAAAAATAAACCATAATACTAGTTTAAATTTATGATGCCATGACAGATTACAAGTGTTGGTATGAAAGTAAAAGATATGTTGAATGACATCCACTGTTTGAGAACAAAATCATCTCTATATCTACGCCACAGATTATTAAAAAAATTATTACGGCTTAACGAATAACAATAAAGACTTTCTAAAATTACAGTTTAGATGAAGTTTCGTAAAAAAAATATAAAAAAAAATATAGTGGAGGACCCTATTGGGGGGATTGTAAGGAATTTCTTTTTTTTTGCACCATATTTCTCATTTCTCTCTTTAAAAAGATTACAAGAGATTTTCATTACATATAAAAAAGCCAAGAATACAGTTCTGTTAAACTTTACAATTTGCACTATTAATGATAATTACAAATGTCATTAATTGTGTTACTCTTATAGCGGAATGTAGATGATATAAATCACTGATTCTAATCAAAACAAATATTTATTAATAATAAAATGATTACCATAAAAATATAGTAAAAATATCCAGAATTAAAAATTGCATTTAATGCGGGTTAAAATTATTGAAGAAAAGTAGTTTCTTCGCTAGATTGGATAGTTAGGAAAGTAAATTATTCTGGGATGCAATCATGTATATTTTTTTACTACTTTTTTTAGGGTCGAAACGTTAAAGAGAAATAAATATAAATAAATATATCATCACTCAGGCACGCGGTGACGGAACCCCACGTTAAAGAGATAATAATAAAAATAAATTTTACATGACTGCATCCCAGAATAATTTACTTTTTTAACTAAGAGAGAGGCAAAATAAAAGTTATTTTAGCTATTAGCAGAGTGTTTAATTTTGGACATTATGATGTATACTTTTGTTTTAAAATTAATAGAGCATAAATTAGAGACATGAAAATTTTACGATTATACAATGTATTAAAAAAAAAATCCTAACTCGGAATAGTCTATGAACAAAAAAACTTATGTCAATTTGAAAGTATTTAATTAAGTGTTAATTTGACACAAGATATTGTCAAAAATTTTATCTACAGAAATCGAAGCTTTTGTTTTTCAATCAATTTTAACAACTTTATTTTTGAACTGAATAATGATGACGTTTATGTGTTCATAGCCTACTCCGAATTAGGTTTTTTTTTTCTGAACACTCTTATCTATGGTCTATAAACAAACGAAATTGGACGCACATGTATTTGTGTTCAAATAAGACCAGATGATATATAGATAACAAATATATCAATATTTTTAAATATAAAATACGGAAGGTAATAATTTGAAATCTTTTGATATAAATATTGTATCAGAGATTCATTATTTATTAGTCCTTCATACTCGTACTGAAACTCAAACTTTTCCAATCTTTTATACATATATTTCTCATTCATATTTAACCTCCCACTTTAAATCTTTGAATTGATCTATTCTTTCCATCTATATTCCACGTGTGTTACAAATTGTCGATATTGAAATGTGGATGCGCTGTTGGTCGGATTTGTGATGCACACAATGAAAAATGTTGGGCAATTCAACTAAATGGTCAATTTCTGTCGCTTGTGGATATAGGCGAGCTAGCAATGGAATACCAATAACCAAGCAGGAAACCTCCGTCGACGTGGCTATGAAAATGACAGAGGTCAAGAGGCGAAGGCGAACGAGAAGAGGACCCATACACCCTGCAAATTCAATAGAAGAGAATAGAAGGAAAGGATGTTTGTTTTACGAGGGAGCCAATCGAACCAAACAAGGTTGTGTTTAATTTTTTGAAGGGATAGCACGGATATTGGAGTTGGAAGACTGGAGCAAATAATAAAACTGAATCATCTAATGCTGATGACATTTCGACATTTATAATTCGTTTATGCACTCTTAGGCTGTATCCGATGTCGCATTTTGACATTTAGTATTTAGGATTTAGGTCTTCTTCACATAAATACAACTCCGAATGGCACACTAGTGATATCCATTGGTTTGTATGGCAACACTTTAGAACAGGCATCGGCAACCTTTTTCGGATGCGGGTCAAAATCAATGAAAATGTAACCATTAAAGTAACGATCCGGGTCACTAAGTATTTTCATTTTTTTTTACCTCTCGCTAAGAGAGGTATTGGATTCATGCTAAAATTCGCATATCCAGATTTTATTGAATAAGCATGATTTAAGAACCCAAGAATCCGATTATAGCATTTTTAAAATGATGTCTGTGTGTGTGTGTATGTGTGTGTGTGTGTGTGTGGATGTGTGTATGTATGTATGTATGTATGTATGTCTGAATGTTGTAGACACGATTTCTCAAAAACTATAAGACTTAAAATATATTTAACTGCAGTTTCCTCAATCTGACATTCCTGGGAAGAGCTGAAAAGGTTTTGGTAACAATTGAACAACCGGAAGTAGTAGTTTCTTAAAAAAAATCTTCTAAATATATTTTGGGAGTTTTTTTTTATTAAATATTGAAGAACATAAAATTCTCCATCTAATACACTTAAAATGTTTATTATATCTTGTATAGATTTAGAGCTAAAGACACTATAATTTACAGAGTAAACTAATCGCAGAGGCTAAGGCACTAAGGAAACCAGTTGACAAATTCCAATGTTTATAACATGACACATGTCATTGTCAAATATCAGCAGTTTTATTAATTAAATATTTGAAATTATAGGTAAAATTGTGGTAAAACGCATATATCCATCAGAAATACCGCCACTCTGGTTAATGAATTGGAAGAATCTCTGACATTTAGAAACTTCCTCATACAATGAAAAATAGATATAATTAGAATTATATGTGTGTAGAAGATATTTTAAATACAATAAAAAACAATATTTGAGTAAAGTTCTTTAATATTTTGTTATAAAACGACGGTTCGAAAGTGAAGTGCAATTCAATACTTATATAGCCTAATATGTAAATGGCGAGAGGTCTTGTGCTGGCCACAACAGATTTTTTTTTATGAACTTTATAAAACTTAATCACCGACGAAGACAAACGTTTTAATTTTATGTTTTCGGTAGTTAAACCACTCCTGTTCTTATTTAAAATTAATTTCATGAGTGAAAATATTTGCTCATATTTATAAGTTGAACCGAAAGCGAACAAAATGACAAAGTCATTTTGGAATCCATCTGAGCTATATCTCAAGGAAATAGTTGAAAAAGTTCAAAAGAAATTTTTAAGATATCTGTACTTTAAGAAATTTAGAACTTATCCAACTTTCATGCCATATACCACACTACTAAGCATTTTTAACTTCTTGTGTCCTAACTTACTATCAAAATTACCATTTTATGTTCCAATGTATACTTTTTCGAAACCAAAAGATATATTTTATATTAAAAGATATAACTTAGAAATTAGGAAAAATTCCCCTTTAATAAGATGTTGCCTAATTTGTAATAATATTAATAATAATAATGTAGATATATATATATATATATATATATATATATATATATATATATATATATATATATATATATAGATAATATAGTTACATTATTTGAAAATATTTTTCAGAGAAGTTAATTTAGTGTATAAGTTAGTTTATAATGAAACTATGTAATTAGGCCCTTGTGCGTCTTTAGTTTCAATAAATAAATATTCAACTTTTATTACAAAAAGTTGCTGAAAAATTAGATTCAATGTTCTTTTCCAAGAAAAACTGTTGAAAGCTTGTACTACTGGTTATCCGATATACAATAAAAACTAATGAGCTTTTCCCACAGTAGTATAAAATAGAAATACTAAATTTCAAAATTTTAAAATTGATACTATTTGAGTAATTGTGTTTAAAAGATCCACACACACTCACACAACCAGAGACATCATTGTAAAAATGTTAAAATGCGCTTATTCACTAAAATTTCTATATGCTATTTTAGCACGATCCCTATACCTCCCTTACCTAGGTAGTGGAAGGTAAAAATTAAACGATACTGTATAAATTCCCGCAAGAACCTCTAGCCTCTACCTTCTATAGATCTTACAGTAATAGAACTGTCACTCTGGTAAATATATCATCCCTTAGGTATCTAGTTTTCGTTTATTAATTACGCCCCTATAGTTGTCCCCTGTTTGGCAAATTGTTTTTCTAAACAGCCGTTAGTATTCCGTTCGCCTCGTGCAAACTAACTGTTGTCAGACAAGCGTCGGGTCTCGGGTGTCCGAGCAGTATTTATTGCAGAGTCCACAGTCGGGCGCACAGGAATTTCTGCTGCTGCCCAACTCCTGCAAACGGATATTGACAGCGGATAAATCATCCAAAGGAGGTGGACAGGACGACTCACTCATAGAGGCAGGGCAATTGCAGGAAAGGAAGTTAATTGTTGGATGAAATGGTGGATGGAAATCAGATACCCACGTAAACAAAATAAACAATATGTGATTTTGTTCTCTATATTATTATATGGAAATGACTAGGTTTATAAATGCTGTACGAAGCAGCAAAATAAAATAATGGACATGAAATGTGAACTACTGTGTCCGGGTGTAATTTAAACCCGACAGATGATAAATTTGAAATTATTTTCAATTTTCAACTAGTACGAAAGTAACACCCCGTTATACTCTTCCAACACCAACAGAACAGTTTTGGACCTCTGGTATGGTTAACATACTGAGTAATCTATATCTGCTCTGTTTTTCAGATTTATTTTTGGACCTATGGCATGGTTTATTTATTTAATGATCAACCCAACATGCTAAGCCCAGATAAAGGGTTGTAAAAATACATAATACACTCAACAATACATAAAAATAAACAAAATGCTTATGACATATTACATAACATATTATTGAAATTTTTAAATTCCAAATGAAATATATCAATCCTCGAAAATTTACAATTATAAAGATTGCACATACGATATATAGGCGACAGCATTAAATAATTAGTTCTAGCACCCGGTAAATAAAAAGTAAAGCTACTTCTGGTACGAAAAGAGGGAATATGAAATTCGAGAAAGGAAAGAGTAGAAGGATCGTCAACGCAGCTGTTTACAACTTTAAATAGATATATTATTAGGGCATTTTCACGGCGTTCAAAGAGATTCTTGAAATTAAACATATGTAACAACTGTTATAATTTACAGAATAATCAGGGTAGTTATTATGTGACTTGTAATAAAGGTATTTGAGTATTTTTTTTTTTAACAGATTCAATCAGATCTTGATGAACTTCGTAAATAGTGTTCCAAATGATGTGACAGTACTCCAGCTTAGAGCGGACGAAAGAAAAGTATAGGGTCGTAATTGATGATAAATTTAGGATTATTTCTTATTATGAAGCCTAGCATTCTCATGGCACTGTTATATATATCTTGTATATGATGTGTAAATGTAAATTTGGTGTCATATTTGACTCCAAGATCTCGTACAGTAGTAGATCGCGACAAGGTGACAATTTCAATCGTATAATTATAAATAATTGGTAATAGTTTCCTAGTAAAATACATTACTGTGCATTTATTTAGATTATGATGTAATTTGTTAATTGAGCACCATTTGGAGAGTCTATCTAAGTCTTCTTGGAGAAGTGGGCAATCTTGTACTGAGAGAATTGGGTAAAATATTTTTAGGTCGTCAGTGAAAAGAAGTTTATCAGTGTGAATTACATCTGTCACATCATTAATAAAAAGAAGAAAAAGTAGTGGACCTAGATTTGAACCTTGTGGAATCCCTGAAGTCGGAGAGAAAGAGAAAGAATTGACGCCTTTGTAATGAACGTACATTTTTCGTTGACAAAGGTATGAGGTGAGAAGGGAACGTAAAGGGAGAGATAAAGAAAAGGAATCAAGCTTGCTGATCAGTATACCGTGGTCAATTCTGACATGGTTGACATGTTGAGTAATCAAAAACTGGGGTGGGATTCCATAACTACAAATAACCATTGCTCTTGTTAAGTATCAATAGCAACTGCAGATAACAGTTGCTCACGTTATTTTCCAATTGATAAATAACGACTGAAAAATACCAGCCATTCGGCAGCCATATTGAATTGTCAAATCTGACATTACTCAATCGGCAATTTATTTGAAAGAAGTACAAACAGTTTTTATGATAAATTAAGAAAATAATTTACTTATTTAAATTGGTCATT
Source organism: Ophonus ardosiacus (assembly GCA_943142095.1). Taxonomy (NCBI): domain Eukaryota; kingdom Metazoa; phylum Arthropoda; class Insecta; order Coleoptera; family Carabidae; genus Ophonus; species Ophonus ardosiacus. Next base: position 1,161,866 of record OW964834.1, read on the forward strand.
TTAGATTTGGATAATAACAATAATCTTGTACTTAATATTTCGAAATTTTTTATACATTATAACCTAATTTCTTTTGTTACGTACCAGCAACAAATAACGATCGCAAGTTTACTTTGTAGTTGATATTTGCAATTGATATCATAACAAATTCAAATCTATCTATCTAGTTTAACGTGTTTAATTGAGGTATAGGGTTTTTTTATAGGTGTATTTTAAACACAATCCGTTACAAGTAGATTGACATATAACAAAAACTTGGGTTTTTTAACGGTCCGTTTACATATAACGGATTGTGTGTGATTACTGACGTTACAAGTTTTTTTTTTTTAAATACATTCTATTAATACTTAACTTTCCATAAAAATATTTGTAATATATCTACTCTTCATTTTACGAACTTCAGGTATTCTTACGTAGTGAATTATTAATCATATCATTATCGTATCTTCGTCGTCAAATATTTGTTTAGTATGGATAGTATGAAGTACGTTACCTTTCTGTATGCAATATTAATTATTCTGTATGTTCAGTTCGTTCCACGAAGTGTAGTTTTCATTTTTCCTAATGAACTGAGGTAGAAATATTATACAACAGAAATTAGATATTACCTATTCTATTACACAGAGATTCAAGTAGTGAAAACTGAGCACAGAAATAAAGACTCTATAATATACAGAATAATCTAATCGCAGAGGCTGAGGCACTAAGGAAACCACTTGACAAATTCAAATGTAGTTTGTAAATGACTGTTGTCAATGTCAGTGTCAAAAATCAACAGTTTTAGTGACATTCTCATAGCTTTTTCTGGGAAGTACATACCGTGAGTATTTTTTAACGTGAAACATTGGGTTTGTCATATCCATAGTTACGATTCGACATTTGATTGACAGCAATGTAATTGCGTGTCCCATTTAAAATGAAACATAGGGAACGAATTTGACATTTGATAAGACGTCAGTAGAGGTTAATTTTGTTTAAATAATTATACCTGCTTTCCAAATTAAATTTAGTGTACCTTGTGCTCGAGTGATTTTCTAACTTGGCCAAATTTCTTACAATATTTAAATATAATAATCTGTAAAATCATTCCCATTTTCAATGGAACAGGCAAATATATTACTGTCAATCAAATGTCAAGTCGAAACTTATAGAAAAATTCAGCGGTTATCTGTCATATTGACAAGACGTCATTAGAGGTTAATTTTGTTTAAATAATTATACCTTTTTTCTAAAAATTAAATTTAGTTGCAAAAAAAATATTGTGTGCCCGAAATATGTTTAGTGCTCTCGAGTGGTTTTCTCACTTAGCTAAATTTCTGACTTAGCTAACATCTGTCAAATTCGTTCCCTATGTTTCATTTTAAATGGGACACGCAAATACATTGCTGTCAATCAAATGTCAAATCGTAACCATGGACATGAAAACCCAATGTTTCACGTTAAAAAATACTCACGGTATAACCTTTCTTATTGTTTTATGAATTAAATATTTGAAATTATAGGTAAAATGCACATATCCTTCAGAAATACCGCCAATCTGGTTAATGAATTGGAAGAATCTGTGACATTTAGAAACTTCCTCATACAATAAAAAATAGATATAATTAGAATTATATGTGTGCAGAAGACATGTTAAATACAAAAAAAAAAACAATATTTGGGTAAAGTTCTGTAATTATTTTATAAAACGACGGTTCGAGAGCGAAGTGCAATACAATACTTATATAGCATATCTAGTCTGCAACAAAAGAAAATTTAAATTTATGTAGTGCCATATAAGTGGTAGCATCTTTTTGGACAACTCTGTATAATGAACATTTATGCCCGGTTTCTCCATAGCAACTTAAGACTTAAGTCGTTGCTTATTCCTAAGTTCCACCTTAAACTGTTGCACCACACAAAAATGTCAAAATGTGAGACGTAAGTAGCACTTAAATGTAAGTCGAAAAAAACGGTGACTTATGTGGTTATGTGTCATATGTCAGTTGACATATCGGCGGTAAATTTGTTCCGTTTTGGTTTGTTACGGTGTGAAAATTGAATGATATGAAAAAGAAAAGAATAGATTATATCAAAAAATAATAAAATTGCTCTGTGAGATTGTAGAAACAAAGATTTAAAGAGAATATTGAAAATAAAAAAATCATTGCGGTGTCTATGTCCAATATTCAAAAAATAACACCTGGAAATTAATTGCCGCAGCATTGGCAATAAAATGTGTGCAAATATGAAGACTGATGCAAGGAAGACGACATCGAAGAAAAGGGCTTCCGTTTATAGAACTGGCGGTGGTCCACATAAAAATATTAAAAATAAATATAGTATATTTGGAACAAATCAATTCTGTTACTTATTTGTCGCGGAGTTCTACCATTTTCGACAATATCGACTTCCTTACAGTATCCACGACGTTAACGTCGTCAAATTAGGAAAATCCTGTAAATCCATATCGAATATTATTGAATGAATACAAACATAAACCCTGATAAACACAATGACAGCTTTGACGTTTGACAGACGGTATTTTATTTTGAATCGCTAAATTTCAAATTGACCAATCATAGAGCAGCGTTACACTGTTGCCAGGGTAATTTGTGACATAAGTTAAGTTTGCATTCAAATTTGCTGGTGCAACGCATTTGGGATATAAGGCCTACTTAAAATTAAGTAGCACTTTAATAATCAACAACTTAAGTTACTGTGGAGAAACCGGGCATTAATTCCACAAATATACATTTTTTCCAACTCATAGATAAAATATGCATAATGTTCTATGTCCAAATATTGATCACGTTGAAACAAAATAGTTTGTAGAAATATTCGTATTAATGCGATGGAATAATCAATGTGTAGATAATTACAGTAATGTAGTGTTTATTAGCTATTGTAACTCCGTAAAAGTTTTAATGTATCCGTCGGTAATAACCAGGAAAAATGTTCTTAAATTTTTAAACATTACCATCAAGTCAAATTAGGTAGGAAAAGTGACATTTATTTGAAAGGGTAAATGCAAAACTTGTGTTCTATTTTTGTAGATATTTTTCATTTTTTGTTAGCGTAGTTTCATAAATACACACCAGGTAGAGCAGCATGCTACCACCATTTGGGTTATGAATACCCCTACGCAAAATTGCGGAGTAAATTTGATCGCAATTTTAAATTTGTTCATTTGAATTTACTACAGCAATACTGCAATCTAATTATTTGTTTCCAAATGTAATTATGCACTTTTTGAATTGCGCTATATGGATGCAATTTGCAGGGAGAATTTATATATTTCAGTACTCTTTATTCAATTTAGCAACAGGAATTGCCACCATCGAAATTAGCTCGGATAGAGCGATATAAATAATGTTTTAACAAGCTTAACAGAGGTCTTATAAATTTCCCAGAGGAAGAGTTCGTACGAATGTGGACAACGTAAATGGATAGGAATGTGTGGAGAAGGATGATTGTTGAATATATACCTTTGTTTGCAATATGTATCTAATTACCATCCGTTATCTTTAGGTAAGGTAGGTATTGTCTTTGGTCAAAAAATTCGGTGGTAAATTTTAATAAATAAGCACGGTTTAGGATCCATAGGATACGATTTTACTAATTTTACGAAGATGTCTGTATATGTCAGTGTGTGATAATTTTTTTTCAATGATAACTCCAATATTACAATTTTAAAAATTATAATTCTTTCGTATCCTTTTCCTTACATCCATATGAAGAGCTGATTAGATTTTGGTTATGACTGGCCAACCGGAAGTTCCCTTATTTGAAGTTCTCAAAAGTTATTCTTGAAAAACGCAGTTAAGTATAATTTTTTGACATTTTATGTGATTATTAATATGATAGAATATCTTATTGTCTACACTCTCAAAACAGAAGAGCGAAAATTTTTGTCTTCTACGGAGTAAAAACTTTTTTAGTTTAATTTGAGTATAGTTTCATCTACTTGAATAAAATCTAATCGAAATGAGTGAAATATGAGTACTCAATTGAAGATGAAAATATTTTCATCCTTAAGTGTAAAATTTTTACACTATTTGAGTATATTTTCCTGTTATCAAATGTCGAGTAAAATCTACTCTTTTCATTAATATAATTTACTCTGCATTAAAGTAAAATGTACACTTCAAAAAATCAAATTTTACTCTTATTAATGTTAATTAATTAATTTACTCTAATATTTGTTAAAATGTACTCTATAAAGAGTGAAATTAGCGTTTTAAATCATATAAGAGCTATATTCACTCAAAGAAGTGTAGTTATTCGTGTTTTACACATGCGCCATATATTTGCTTCACATTCTTGTACCTTTTACTGCGTAATACCCAATCATCATTATTTCAACCCGCTTAGGAAGGTGGAAAATAGAAAAATGAATGTGTAAGAATTGAAAAAAAATATTATTCAAAATGGTGTGGCCGAGGCAACAGCCAACAGAATTGAAGGTAAGTTGTATTATTTTTATTTCATAATCGATCCTTGTAACTAGAACCTAGATCAACTCTTAGTTACCTGTAAATATATGAAAGGAAATATATTTTAACAATTGTATCACTTAATTTTAAATTTCATAGGTAGGGGATACTTGATTCTCCAAGATAAGAATTACTTCCTAGTCGCAGAAGACACAACAATATCTCTGGAAACAAGAAACATTTTGAAAAGCTTTGATATTTTATATAAATTTTATCATGTTTTTAATATACAGTACGATACATCACTAACAAAATTTTATATTTTTTTTTGATTCATTGATATATAATACGGATAAAAATGTAAACCCAACTGTGGGATCATTAGTTGTTTCTTTAATGCAAGTACAAGTAGAGGGAAAGCTATTAAATGGACACCGACAGTCGGTATTTTTTGTCCGGTTACGGGAGATACCCAGTTATGTTAAAAATGGATTGGAGCTTTCACTGTATCAGCATTACATAAATTATTATAATAAATATTTTTTTCTAATCGAATATATTGCTTTTATTGGTTCCTATAAAATAATAATTTATTATTATTATTAAAATTATTAATTCAAAGAGTAAACTCGCACTTTCATTGAAAAAAGTACTATATTAAGGAGTAATTTTTTTATCTTATTGAAGTAAATATTTCCAAAATAAAGAGTAATTTTTCGCAAAAAAGGTTATATTTCACATTTTTGTGGTGAACTATATACACTCTTATTAAGTAAATATCACTAAAATAAAGTAATTTTTGACAATAAAAGATTATATTTCACACTTTTGTGAAGAACTAAATACACTTCTTAAGAATAAATATCACTAAAATAAAGAGTAATTTTTGACAATCAAAGTTTATATTTCACACTTTTGTGGAGAACTATATACACTTTTATAGAATAAAAAATTTCATCTTTTAAGATTAAAATGTAATTATTAAAAGATTAATTATAAAAATACTCTTCTAAGAGCGAATTTAGTTTACTCCTAAAAGGGTAAAAAAGAACTCAATAAGTGCGATGCATTTTCAACACTCTACTTGAGTTGAAAATCACTCTATTTGGGCAAAATTTTCATCGTCTGTTCTGAGAGTGTATACGGTTTGATTGTGTATTTTCCTTCATATTCAGTAGATATACAGGTGTCTCTTAAATAGGGGGACATGGCTTAAACAAATAGATTCCTGAGGCTAAAATAAGACGATTTAACTAAATTTACTTCTACCGGAAAGTGTACCATTTAGCCAGTATCCTGTTTCAAAGTTCTTCGAAAAAATTAATTTTGCTTATAATAACAGAACGCTTTATTCGATTTGGATGAAATTTGGTATGACAGTTCGTATGGTTATAAGTCATCCGACTTCGCAAATCGCGGGAAACTTATAGAGATACATTACCAAAAAACAGGGAAAGGAATTACTACCATACCTAAATAAAATAAATAAATATATCATCACGGCATATTACCCATTTCTGGGTGTGCCAGTATCTACAACACATGTAGACATAGGTAATGATGACGATATATTACTACCATACCTTTAGCACAGATTTAAAAATACTGCACCTTTTCCAAAAGCACTTACTTATAATTCAGAATATATCATTCATTAAGGTATAATCCAATGAAAATGCGTGATTTTTCGGTTCATGAAATTGGACATTTTACCGTTCGGTCTCTTGAAATTGACCAGGTATACCGTTCCGTCTCGTGAAATTGAACAGATTTGCCGTTCTCTCTCGCAAAATAGAGGATAATATTTTCTGGTTACTTTTTATTTAAATATACAGGGTGTCTCTCAAATAGGAGGACATGGCTTAACCACAGATTCCTGAGGCTAAAATAATACGATTTAACTAAACTTTCCATTACCGGAAAGTGTACCATTTAGCCAGAATTCTGCTTCAAAGTTCTTCGGAAAAAAATTAATTTGCTTATAATAACAAAACGCTTTATACGATTTGGATTAAATTTGGTATGACATTTCGTATGGTTATAAGTCATCTTTTAAGATGATACTTGTTATTATTAGTGAACCACTAGTATATGAAACTTAGATGTTCCGACATTAATTACACCGTGACTTTTTAATGGCCACGCCGATAACGTAAAATTATTTTTTTTTTCAGAAAGATACATTCAATAGTAAACTTTTCTCTCTGTGTTTAATTTGTGATATCTGTTACGGTTCAGACAAAAAAACCTTAGTGACTGCATCATGAATTTTTAAAAATAAATTTTATTACATGTATGAATTTTGTCTTTTCATTATACGTAATTCGTATGTGACAGATTCATATATATATATATATATATATATATATATATATAAACTTATTTTGTAGATCTAAATCTATAATTCTTTAGAAACACACCGAGTTTAAATTTCATTTCGTTGTTATAATCGTGCATTTAGTAGTCTTTATAAACTTTTCCAAATGAATTTAATACGTAAATACGTTGTTTAATCGGATTAAATCCAGCGTGTAAACTTAGTAAAATATTAGTGCGTAAAGTTCCGCAATGTAAACAAAGTGGCGAGCAATTCCACCCACAAAACAAACAAAATAAACGACTTGGTTGGGCCGGGACTTATCACCCGCATAACGACAAGAATAAAAAGCTGAAATTAATTTAGTGAAAAGGAAAAACGCCAGCGTTATCGCAACACATGCAAAGGGTTTCGTGGTGTTTTGCATATCACTACATGCTAAAGGCTGTGTTTAGCTACAGGAACAATATGCCGATTAGTTAAGAAAAATGTCCGCAAATTAATACGCCACCAGCTGCGATACGCAAGATATTAAAAACACTTTAATTTTTTTGAAGTTAATGAATTCCTTGAAGTAATAAACAGTTAATATTCGGTAAAATTTACAAAGTGATATGAAATGGGTAATACTGATTCATTTTAATAGGGCTGTTGCAAAAAAATTTACATGACTAAAATTGTTCACTAAAGTTCGCTGACAACTCCTAAACTTTAAAAAATTATTCAAAAAGTCTAGAAATCGAAACATACATATTTCTTCAACAGTAAAGATAAAGAATAGAGTAAAAATCATTTTATTTGTTTAGAAAACCATTCTTGAATCATTTATGTAATATAAAAGAAAAAAATCCGTTGTGGCCAGCACAAGACCTCTCGCCATTTCCATATTTGGCTATATAAGTATTGTATTGCACTTCGCTTTCGAACCGTCGTTTTATAACAAAAAATTACAGAAGTTTAACCAAATATTGTTTTTTTATTATAATTAACATGTCTTCTGCACACATATAATTCTAATTATATCTATTTTTCATTGTATGAGGAAGTTTCTAAATGTCAGATTGTTCCAATTCATTAACCAGATTGGCGGTATTTCTGATGGATATATGCATTTTACCACAATTTTACCTATAATTTCAAATATTTAATATATAAAACAATAAGAAAAGTTAAATATACTTCCCAGTAAAAGCTATCAGAATGTCACTAAAACTGCTGATTTTTGACACTGACATGTATCATTTACAAATTATGTTATAAACATTGGAATTTGTCAAGTCGTTTCCTTAGTGCCTTAGCCTCTGCGATTAGAATCTGCTATATATTATAGTGTCTTTATCTCTAAATTTATACAAGATATAATAAAAATTTTAAGTGTATTAGATGGAGAATTTTGTTCTTCAATATTTGTAAGAACAAAAATTTCCAAAAAATTATATTTAGAAGAAATTTTCGAAGAAACTACTACTTCCGGTTGTTCAATTGTTACCAAAACCTTTTCAGCTCTTCCCAGGAATGTCAAATTGAGTTAAATATTTTTTTAAGTCTTATAGTTTTTGAGGAATCGTGTCTGCAACATCCAGACATACATACACACATACACATCTGAACATGTGAATTTTAGCATGAATCCAATACCTCTCTTAGCGAGAGGTAAAAAATCTGATGTGGCCAACACAAAACCTCCCGCTATTTAATTTTTATTAATTTAAATACATACCTACGTATTTACTAACGCTGCAAACTGCTCCATTGCAGAAAACTATTGCTTTATTCACTATTTTCTTTTGTATCACTATTATTAATTTGAAATTAGTTTTTTGACAGTGACATTTACTGTCAGTTACATTCATTTGAAATATGAACTGTGTACCTATGAAGTGTCGTACTAAATCTAAATCGTATAAAGCGTCCGGTTATTATAAGCAAAATTAATTTTTTTGGAAGAACTTTGAAGCAGAATTCTGGCTAAATGGTACACTTTCCGGTAGAAGCAAGTTTGGTTAAATCGTCTTATTTTAACCTCAGGAATCTGTGGTTAAGCCATGTCTCCCTATTTAAGAGACAGCCTGTATATTGTCTAAACTTTGGTAACATTTTTATTTCTGTCTCGTATATCTGCGCCATAAATATCATCTGCTTTTCCAAAATCTTTCACGTGGTCTTAGTTGATTTTTATTCCCGAAACTGCGGGAAAGAGCACCAGTACAAAGTGGCTCCAGTTTTTAATGTTCTCTAAACACGATAGAAGTTAGAGAAAGTGACTCAAACATGAGAAACTAATCAAATAAATAACTGAATATTTACTGCTCTATATCACCAGAAATTTATTATAACAGAGAGAAATTATGTTAGGGGTTAATTATTTTATAATTAGACAGGTTTATTACTTTCTAAATTTGTATATTTTATAACGAATAAAACTGGGATTGCTTATTAAATAGTAAAACTTTAATTTGAGATGCGTTCAGTGAATTTCAACTACTCTTGCGGTAATATAATTAATTTTGTGAACTATAGATTTAATCCAAAATAATTCAGACAATAATATTTTACGATTCATAACTATTGTTAAATAAATTTAACAATATGTTCAAAGATCTGATCTATAGATCGCATTTTACATAGATTAAATGACGATACAGTACTTACCAGGTACTGGGAAATCTTCAAACCTAACGCCTTCGTTTCAGAAAACATATTTACACAAATGTTTGTATTTCACTTTAAATATTAGTTTGTAAATTATTATTTAATACACAAAACACAGAAATATACAACCGAACACTTCAAAATCCCGGAACAAACTAACTCCAGGGCGATTTTTAACTTGTTTTATTACGATCAAGACAGTACTGATCAGAGCATAGAATGAAATTTCTTTAAATTATTACTATAAATAGTGAAAATATTTAATACTACACATCTTTACCTGACGCTAAGAGAGGTATTGGAATCATGATAAAAATCGCATATCCAGATTTTAGTGGATAAGCGCGTTTTAAGGTCACTAGAATCTATTTTTACAATAATTCATGTGTATGTGTGTGTGTGTGTGTGTGTGTGTGTGTATGTGTGTGTGTGTGTGTGTGTATCCCTCAATCTGATATGAATGGGAAGAGCTGATAACGTTTTGATAACAATTGGACAATCGAAAGTACTAGTTTTTTAAAAAAATCTTCTAAATATTATTTTTTAAATTTTTGTCATTACAAATATTGAAGATCATAAACTCCTCCATCTAGCACACTTAAAAATTTGATTGCATCTTCTATAGATTTAGAGCTACAGCAAGGAAACCCAGTTGTGAAATTTACTTTTTTATTAGTAATTGAAAGAAATATCGCCAATTCCGTCAATGAATTGACACCATCTTGAACATTTTAGAAGAGTAGGACAAGATTTCTTATAGAATGAATGATTAGATATTAGATATTTACACACCAAGTGAGCTAAGGTAATGTTTATTCATGAGAAGAAAGTTTAGCTCACGAGCCCTTATGGGCGAGTGAGTTGATTTCTTCGAGTGAATAAACATACTTAGCTCTCGTGGTTTGTACAATATTTTATTCAATTTTGACGAAATACTAATAAAAACCATTTTAATATTTAATTTTGACAAAACGAAAAACTAATCAGTTAGTAGACTGAGCATGACAATCGTCGCTGATAGACGTCAAGTCATGTATTTAAAATGCTTTACTGTCTGTCATTTGTGCAGTGAAAAATAATGAAAATGGCTGATAATGTCTGATAAATATTACGGTAAGTGTTATTTTCGTACCTGATGTTATTTTAAATGCATTATTTGTTGAAAAGTGAGTTAAAATTTTGTGAGAGTGATTTAAAAATAAATTTAATTCACATGTGAAAAAAGTGTTACTTTTAGTTGTTGCTATGGAGTTAATAATGACAGTTTAAAATGTTAAAATTGAATAAAATTAGATTTATTTGTGGATACAAGAAATGTTAAATTCGTCAGGTACGTATGTAACAAAACAGAAATGGCGAGAGGTATTGTGCTGGCAACAACAGATACTTTTACTACATTTTATTATTTACAATTAGCTAAATTTGCTGTTAGTTATACACTAATTAAATTTTACGAGATACCAAATCGGTTTTTACACGGCTAAAATTTCTTAGTACGTTTGAAATTAAGAAGTATAATTTGAAGTGAATGTGATTATTTCGAGCGATATTAACAGTAAAAAGAAAATGCACACCTTTATTAAAATCCCTGAACAAATCCTAAGGTTGTGTCCGATGTCGCATTTTGGCATTTAGTATTTAGGATTTAGGTCTTCTTCACATAAATACAACTCCGAATGGCACACTAATGACATCCATTGGTTTTTCTGGCAACACTTTAGAATAACAAAAATGATTTCATTTGATGCTTCAGATTAAATGGTAATATTATTTTTCATAAAACAGAAGTTAAAAAGCTATTCTTTGACAGTAAATTTAATGTTTTGGACAAATTATAGCAACGAACATGATTTGTTTAATTAGTGCGCGTCAACTTCAAGGCATAGTGTGCTCCTGCAAAACCCTAAAATCTAATTCCTACAATCCTAAATAAAGACGTTATTTAGGGCAAAAAAGTTCAACTTTAAACAAGTCTAAAGCAATTGCGGTATACCGCACACTTTTGTATACGGATGTTCAAGCTGTTATTGCGATCTTTTGGGTTTCGATGACAGAATATTACCACATTTATCTATGTATACAACTACCCCTAGACTAGTTCATGTTATATTTCCGTATTTTATCATTCCTGAATTTGACTGTGACTGTGAGTATACCTGTCGGTTAAAATATTCAGTTGTTCGCGCAGTGCGAGTTGTTTACCGGTTGCCATGACTTCTGAGCGCCGACAGCTGCTAAGGGACGTCACGACGCCTTTATCAGACGCGCGATGTCGCACGACTGTCAACTGTCAGGCATCGTCCTCCCTAGACCCACTGATGGAATGTCGCGCCCAGGGAAATTGTTTTTTAACATATGAGGAGAATTTATACGTTAAAGTTTTGCAAATAGAATTTTATAGTTTGGATGAAATATAAGGCAATATTGGGGCGTCAATAAATAAGAGAAAAGTCAACATTAAACAATAAATAATAGGGGATTACGCCATTTTTTTTATAATTTCATCTGAAAATATTAGGAAAACTAAGACTATTGATAAAAATCCGGTGAAAAAATTCCTATTAATAATGGTCTCCCGAATTTTGAAAAGATTGACGTAACGTCATATTTATGTGTTTTTATATCAAACTGTTTTTATCATGGACCTAAATGTTCTTGAAATATATGCTATTTTAAGTTATATTTACATAAAAATAAATGAATATTATAACACTGTATAAATATACATACTTTATAATTACAGGTGTATTTAAATTATTAAGTTTAATGCAAGAAATTTATGTTAAAATAAAAACTGTTTGGAAACTGTAGTACAGGAATGTTAGCCCCTCCTTTCGAATTTGAATTTCTTCACTTCCATTGGTAGTAATCCCACCTCCTAACACGCTATTTGTAATGCATGTATAGGCGGTTTCTCGGTCGCCAATCACAATATTTTCATATTAGTGTCGAAGCGTTATAATAAAAAAACCCTTTATTTCCGAAATATCTCAATTATGCCATTTCATTTTTTTATTAATATTCGTTATTTAGCATATACATTCGTATTTTTTTACTATTTTCATTTAATTCGATTGAGCTGTAATCCCCCATTCTGTAACTGATATTTTTATGATTGTAAAGATCCTCATCTTGAATCTTATAAAAACCATGTTCTTAGGGTTGGTTTACAATTAATTTAATTTACAAATTTATAATTTAAATTTTAAAATATAATCCCACTTAAAAACGGGTATGTCAATTTCGAGTTACTGAATAGAACTCATAAATCATAATACCATAATACCAAGTTTGTATTCTGACGAAAATACAATTAAAACATTTAATTAAAAGTTCTTATTATAATAATCCTCCTTCTCATCTCTGTTTCATCTCTCGAGAAATAAATTATAATGGATTTTTTCATCTCTTTACGCCTACACATTTAAGCGGTGTAAAACCAACTAACAACTAAGGAAAGTGCGACTTGTATAAAGAACGTTGAAATATTAAAAATCTAGACTCACATGACAGGACAAAACATTGTCTGCAGGACGATTCTTACCTGAAACAAACAAACATCGGATTAGACAATAGAAAACATTAAAGAAATTGATGTAGACGTGACACAAAGAAGAATAGAAACCACTAGAAATAACAGCTTCAAATGAAACAAAAGCAATGATTCTTTTTTGTAAAATGTGTAGGTTCAAACCCACACCAACAAATATTAAATTCTAGTTCGTATAAGTTGTAGTTAATCAAATTTAATTAAATAATTAAAAAGAAAAACTGATGTTAATTGAACTAAAAAGTATTATATTTTTAATATGGCTATTTGTAATAATAGGTGCGTTCGGCAAATGAGTTCTGTTCACTCTTTTCACTCTGTACACTCTTAGCACCGTTCGATAATTACATAGAGATAAGCGTCTTAAAATGGAGCGTTCGGCAAATGCAGAATGGAGTCAAGTGGAGTGAAAAGTGTTAACTCCATAAGCCCAACCTCGATATGCAAGCATACATGGAGTTTTTCTTGTTTTATTTGACATCTGTCAGATCATTTTGTATTTTTATGTTGAAATATTTTATTATACACAATTATTTTATATTTATAATATTGTTTTGTAATATAACAAGGCGCAGTATGTCGGAACGGTAAGAATTCTGTACCATTTCTAATATATACTTTCTTCAGAATCATTAAAGAATAATACCAAACTGAATAACTTCTGTATGGTTCATTATATATTTTTTTAGCAGTGCAGTATGTCAGATTGTCAAAAAAGGAGGTTATTACATTCGTGCACCAAAATTTTAACTCTACTCGTTCGGTTAATCACAAATAAAGGAGTGTACCTTGTTCCCTCAATCTACTCCAGTTCTACTCCCACTAAACTCCAACACCGCTCCGTAAATACTCCAACTCCGTATGATTTACCGAACGCACCTATGTTTATAGTGTGGGTTCCAAACCGTGGATGCATATTCCAGTTTTGATCGAACTAAACAATTAAACAAATATATTAATGAATTAGGATTTATGAAATGTTTACTAGATCGGAATATAAATCGAAGTATTCGGTACGATTGCTTAACACAAATGTCTACATGTTCATTAAATAACAATTTATTGTCAAAAAATATTCCCAAATTTTTAATAGTAGTCTTCCTTTGCAAGATGGAATTGTTAATATGGTAGTCAGATGTTATAGTATCGTGATTCCTTGTGAAATGTACTACATAACATTTTGATACATTTAGGGTTAAATAGTGAAGGTAGCAATATTTCTGTAAATTATGTAAGTCATTTTGCAGTTGAATATTGTCACTGTTGCTTGTAATTGTCTTAAAAAACTTGAGGTCGTCTGCATATAAGAGAAAATTAGAACTTTTGAAACAGGTAGATATATCATTTATAAATAAATTGAACAGCAATGGACCCAAATATGACCCTTGGGGAACCCCAGAAGTAACATAGATATAGCGTGACTTAAAACCATTATAATTAACTAACTGCTTGTGTGCAATTATATCAGAGGTATTGCTACGTATGGCCCTTGAAGTTGATCAAATGAATGGAAGATCAATAATATTGTTATGGGAGGATATGATATGTCGAGGAATCGCTGAAAAACAATATGAACTTTTCATATCACTTTAATTCTAAATATTCTTACCGTCTTTGCCAATATGTAAGTCAGCTATTTTATAATATGTTATTTCGTTATATATAAACTGTTTATATTTCAATTTGTAGGTTATTTTAGTTAACTTGGGGCAATATGACAGGTTTCTATTTTACAAGTTACTTCTTATTCTCTCATTTTATGTAGTTGCTATGGATATTTATTCATTTCATTTCTACCTTGTGAATCAAGTCACAAAAGATGCCATTTTTATGAAGTTTAAAGAAAAATATTATTTGGAATAATTATTTTCAGGCTGTCAGCAAATAATTTGCAAGAATATAGTAACATCTGCGTAACTGAAACTTTCTCGTACTTTCTTATCTATCCTCGTGCAATCTTTGGCTTCACGTGTGATTGCTTTTGAAGAATAGTCCTCGTCTACAGTGTTAAAGGCTGAATCGATGCTAGATCCACGGAGTCTACGGTAATAGACAGATTACGAAAGAAAACGAAAGCTTTTCTCTTTCCATTCAGGCCTGGATCACCTGAAATCTCCAGGAATCAAGAATCAAATGGGAGATTTCCAAATGGAAAGCTATCGGGAACGAAAAGTCAAATATGAGCATGTTAACTCTGCCAAAATTTCTAGATACTCGTACAATCTTATTTAAAATATTAATAGGAAATAATTCTGGTTCGTATTGTAATCGTAAATGTATATTTTAAAACTTTTGTAAGTAATCTTAAAGCTTTGTACTACATAAAAATATAAGTACTGGGCGTGATGATATTTTTATTTTTGTATGTAATTTATACCGGATATCAATCTCAGTAAATTATACACCGTACATAAATGTCGTCCAACCGAGTTATTATATTTATGTTTATTACAGTAAATGATATGTAATAAAGTAAAAGATTTGTACATAATTACCTGTACAATGATATTAAAGTAAATTACTACAAAGTACAATAGATATAAATGTATACATACACCTACACTCCGTACAATTATACTCGTGTATAAATATAAAGACAGGAAAATAATTAGAAACAAAGAAATAAAATGATATCCTCCGCCTAAAGACTATAAATAATACACACCCTATAAAATATACAATGCCATCCAAAATTTTATAATTGTTCTGACACTGCTATATGAAATACCAACCCTTTTATAGCATGTAGCATATTTTCTAACGTTACACTCATCTGAACTTTCAACATATCGATTTAATTCTACATTACAGTAGTATCGTTCTATTTTAAAATATAAAACTGGAGGAAATGATACTAATATGACAGACTGATTCATAATTTTTTAACACTGTCATGTATTACCTACTCAAATTGTGAGGTAGTAGCAAAAAAATTAAAATAATGCATCGGAGTTAATAATATAGGGACCAGTATTTTTTAAAATTTTTCAAGTATAAGTGACGTTTTTCTCGAATTACGAGTACATTAATATTTAATAAATTTAATAAAATATGAGGAGGTATATTATTCTATTCCATCGCCTTTAGGTAAAAAGTTATTGTCTTTGGTCAAAAAAATCCGTCGTAAGTTTTTAATGAATAAAGACGTTTTAGCATACCTAGAATACGATTTTACTAGTTTTACGATGATGTCTGTGTGTGTGTGACAAAAATTTCTCGGACGATAACTCTAATACTACAATTCTAAAAAGTGTAATTCTTTCGTATCCCTCTTTTTTGCACCCATACGAATAGCTGATTAGATTTTGGTTATAATTTGTTAACCGGAAGTATCCATATTTGAAGTTTTAGTTTTAGAGATATTCAACCTTAAATATTTTCTCAAAATGACCCATTTCTGGGCTAGATCTCTACCTAGTTTTGAATTATTGCCCCAAAAGTCAATGTACCCCATATTCAGATAAAAACTTTAAAATTTTTAAAAATTTAATTTGTATGTATCTAGGTACTTCTCAATGCGCTGATTCTAAATTTTGAAACCGCAGGTCGATATCTCTTTTCGTTCTCGAGATATTTAGATTTAAAGTTTTGCTCAAAACTACCCATTTTTGGGTATTAACCCAAATATGGGCCGATATGAATTTGGCGACATCACCATTCGATTCTACGAACAAAACTACATAAGTATAGCAATTTTCATAATTTTTATCCAACCGGTTCATTTTTTATGAATAAAAACTTGAAAACCTCTGAAAACAGCCAAAATCTGAAAAAATCCTAAGGGGTACACCTTAGATTTTTGCCATTTTTGGCCATTATCAGTTATTTTGCTTTAGAGATTGTATGCGATGTTAAAAAATTCTGAAAATTGGTATACTTATATAATTTTGCGGGTAGAATC
Source organism: Ophonus ardosiacus (assembly GCA_943142095.1). NCBI lineage: Eukaryota > Metazoa > Arthropoda > Insecta > Coleoptera > Carabidae > Ophonus > Ophonus ardosiacus. Next base: position 1,178,701 of record OW964834.1, read on the forward strand.
GAATGATGATATCTCCAAATTCATATCTCGACCCATTTTTGGGTAATAATCAGCAGTTTTGAGCAAAGCTTTGACTCTAAATATCTCGAGAACGAAAAGAGATATCGACCTGCAGTTCCGAATTTGGAATCAGTACACTGAGAAGTATCTAGATACATAAAAATTAGATTTTTGAAAATTTTGAAGTTTTTATCTAAATCTGGGGTATATTGTCTTTTGGGGCAATAATTCAAAAATGCGTAGAGATATAAACTTGGTAGTAATATTATTTGATTGTAAAGAGAATCTTAAGTGAGTGTACGCATTTTTAGAGTATTTATATATGAGTATACATAATGTATACTCATGTGGTAATTTTATTGGATTTATAGAATATTTTCCAATGAACTTTCTATATGTAATTTGTAAAAAATTGTATTGTGTTTGTGTTAGTGTGTAGATATATAGAATCTTTTCCAATGAACTTTTGGTGTGGGATTTGTACAAAATACATCAAATTAACGGAAGATCTTGTGCTGGCCACAACAGATTTTTTCCTATTGTCCCTGGACGAAATTACAACTGGAAATATATTTTAGTCAATATAATACGTTTCATAATCTAAAATACGAAGTCTTATCAGAAATTGCATGTTTCAGTAACAATTTCCCTAGTATTTCACAAAGATTTTTGTCACGGAGTAACACACTCCAGCTTTCATAAGTATATGTCGGGTTTGGGATTTGAACCAACTTCTTCTTATCCTTCTTTTCAGTTTGGCAATCCACCATCACAAACGTGTTTATTCATGTGTCTTCCCTCGATGTGTGAGCCTCTGATAAAAATTCCTCCCCATTCCTTCTGGAAATCTCCTTCTTGAAGTCGTAATAGTTGATTTTTAATTGGATCTGTAACGTCTCCCTTCAAGAGCCTTTCTAAGGGCAAAGGTCTCGCTACAGCTGTCATCCAGCGCTCCATTTAGACTCCATTAGGAAGATTCGAGATGATGGAGAAAATATTAGGGATTTCAGCTTTGCTAGGGAGGCAAATGGCCTTCTGATAGATAGGAAGGGAGAAAAGCGACAAGAAGTTTTGTCAACTATACATTAGATAGCAGGATAAATAGTAATGTGACATGATTAAATGTCACGGATATTAGAAATATATCTACACATCTTTTATTAGATAGTATAAGAAATAAAATGAAATATATTTTATCGAATAAGCCATGCGAAAACACTAAAATTCTGGAAAGTATGTTCTTTACTTTCATATTGGAATTCGCTTAATAATCTATGCTGACAGCTACTAGCAAACTATCTGTTTTTGAAGCATTTATGTTATAAAAGTATTGTATTGCACTTCGCTATCGAACCGTCGTTTTATAACAAAAACATTACAGACTTTTACCCGAATATTGTTTTTACCTTCCGTCACCTTTAGGTAAGGAAGGTATTGTCTTTGGTCAAAAAAATTCGGTGGTGAGTTTTTAATGAATAAGCACGTTTTAGGGTCCCTACAATACGAAAATACCATTTTTAAGATGATGTCTGTATGTATGTGTGTGTGTGTCCGTGTGTGTGTGTGTCCGTGTGTGTGTGTGTGTGTCCGTGTGTGACAAATTTTTCTCCGACGATATCTCCAATACTACAATTCTAAAAATTATAATTCTTTCGTATTCCTCTTCTGTACATCCATATGAAGAGTTGATTAGATTTTGGTTATAATTGATCCACCGGAAGTACCCTTATTTGAAGTTTTTAACAGTTTTTATTAAAAAAACGCAGTTAAATATTATTTTTTGACATTATGTTATATATATTAAAGAAAATACTCTTCTCTATATAGTATGATTATACATTTTCCTTCATATTCAATAGATAAAAATTTAAAGCCATATAAAGAAATTAATTTTCAAAAATTAGTCAGCTTTGCTGTTTATCATGGAAACAGCTGACATAATTATTCAAAAAAATTTAATTGACAGATGTCAGTTGCAAGTGCAAAACCAAATATGAAAAAAAAGTATAGGATCTAAAATTGGTATGTCATAGTGTTGCTCGCAAGTGACACGCAGAGAAAGGCCAAAGAGAAGATGGAAGGACATTACTTAGTGTAGTTTATGTTATAATTTTATTGGATTTATAGAACCTTTTCAAATGAACTTTTGGTATGGAATTTTTAAAAAATAGTATGTCTTTACATGATATTATATAGAATCTGTTCCAAGGACCTTTTGGTAGGGAATTTGTACAAAATACATGGAATTGACGGAAGGTCTTGTGCTGGCCACAACAGATTTTTTATTATATTTATCATGTCTTCTGCACACAAACAATTCTAATTATATCTATTTATCATTGTATGAGGAAGTTCCCAAGTGTCAGAGATTCTTCCAATTCATTAACAAGATTGGCGGTATTTCTGATGGATATAAGCATCTTACCTACAATTTTAAATATTTAATTAATAAAACAATAAGAAAGATTAAATGTACTTCCCAGAAAAAGCTTTCAGAATGTCACTAAAACTGTTGATTTTTGACACCGACATCTGCCATTTACAAATTATGTTATAAACATTTGAATTTGTCAACTGGTTTCCTTAGTGCCTTAGCCTCTGCGATTAGATTACTCTATATATTATAATGTCTTTATCTCTAAATCTATACAAGGTATTGTAAAAATTTTAAGTGTATTAGATGGAGAATTTTATGTTCTTCAATATTTAATAACAAAAATTTCCAAAAAATTATATGTAGAAGAATTTTTCTAAGAAACTACTACTTCCGGTTGTTCATTTGTTACCAAAACCTTTTCAGCTCTGACATCTGTCATTTACAAATTATGTTGTAAACATTTGAATTTGTCAACTGGTTTCCTTAGTGCCTTAGCCTCTGCGATGTACTACATTAAATTATACTATATAGTACAGTGACTTTATCTCTGAATCTATATAAGATATAATATAAATTTTAAGTGTATTAGATGGAGAATTTTTTAAAGAAACTATTACTTCCGGTTGTCTAATTGTTACCAAAATCTAATCAGCTCTTCCCAGTAATGTCAGATTGAGGAAACTACATTTAAATATTTTTTAATTCTTATAATATTTGACAAACCGTGGTTCCAACATCCACACATCCACACACACACATACACACGCACACACACACACATACACACACACGAACATCATCGTAAAAATGTTATAATCGGATTATAGGGACCTTAAAACGTGCTTATCCACTAAAATCTGGATATGCGAATTTTCGCATAATTCCAATACCTCTCGTAGCGAGAGGTAAAAAATGCTAAAGTACACGCCAGTGTATAGGAACTATGTTGACAATTCCAATTTATTTCCTGCACAGAGTTGCGACATACGTTGCCTTATGAACAGATTTTTTAACCTGTGACTATATGTTCCATAAATATTCTTAAAATTTCGTTAGGTATTACTCTAAAATAAAATTTTATCATTTACTGTGATTTGGATAAATTAGATACATGAATTATAATTAGATAGGTACTTTAAAAATTTGTAAGTAATTTATTCATTACTTTGGTGTTCCAAGACAGGACAAATTTTGCAATTATTTTATTTGAATTAGATTCTATATCTCCTATACGTGAGATCATACCGTAGATTTATTCCTGTTTCATCGGCAATCGTATTAGTGAAGTTAAAGCTTTTAATCTATGAGATAATCTTCGATTATCATACTAACAAAGGTGTATTGGCTTATCCTGGATATTCCACAATGGCAACAACTGCTCAAATCATAACGCACGGTTGTGATCAAATGCTTGTTATTTTAATATTCTCAGCAGGGCGATAGATTCGAATCGGGCTCGGATTTTTATTTGTACATGTTGAAATATTCAGACAGTATCTTCTTCAATTTAGTATGTGAATATTTTTGAGATATCGTCTGGTATTATATTATCCAAGACGAAAATATATTATCTATAAAAATTTGGTAACAAACAGCGCTGCCACCAAAATTTGAAGGTGTAAAATATGATTGTTAATAAGGCAGGCTACAATCTCAAACTCAGAATCGTTTTATAAAATTTAAATCTTAATAAGGGATTCTCGGTTAAACTGAAAATGAGCAATCAGGGTTCAAATCATGATTCTAGCCTAAACGAACCAGTTGTTGGTTGGAGAATAAAAAAGGCTGTTATAGCTTTCTCCATTTCCATTTTATGTTGTGTAAGTATTGTATTGCACTTCGCTGTCGAAGCGTCGTTTTATAATAAAAAAATCTGTTGTGGCCAGCACAAGACCTCTCGCCATTTCCAAATTAGGCTATATAAGTATTGTATTGCACTTTGCTATCGAACCGTCGTTTTATAACAAAATATTACAGAACTTTACCCGAATATTGTTTTTTATTGTATTTAACATGTCTTCTGCACACATATAATTCTAATTATATCTATTTTTCGTTGTATGAGGAAGTTTCTAAATGTCACAGATTCTTCCAATTCATTAACCAGATTGGCGGTATTTCTGATGGATATATGCATATTACCTATAATTTCAAATATTTAATTAATAAAACAATAAGAAAGATTAAATGTACTTCCCTGAAAAAGCTATCAAAATGTCACTAAAACCCTTGAGTTTTGACACTGAAATCTGTCATTTACAATTATGTTATAAACATTTGAATTTGTCAACTGGTTTCCTTAGTGTAGTTTCGCCTACTCGACTTGTTATATCCCGATATTCTATATACTATAGCGTCTTTAACTCTAAATTTATGGAAGATATAATAAAAAATTTAAATGTATCAGGTGTAGAATTTTGTTCTTCAAAATTAGTAATAACAAAAATTTTCAAAAATTAATATTTGGAAGAATTTCTTTCATAAACTACTACTTCCGGTTGTTCAATTGTTACCAAAACCTTTTCAGCTCTTCCCAGGAATGTCAGATTGAGGAATTCATAGTTAAACAGGTTTTATGTCTTATAGTTTTTGAGGAATCGTCCGTCCAACATCCAGCCATACACACACACACACACACACACACACACACATACACACATCCACACACACACACACACAGACATCATTGTAAAAATGTTAGAATCGGATTCTAGTGACCTTGAAACGTGCTTATTCGTTAAAATCTGGATATGTGATTTTTAGCATGATTCCAATACCTCTCTTAGCGAGAGGTAAAAATCTGATGTGGCCAACACAAAACCTCCCGCTATTTAATTTTTATTAATTTAAATACATACCTACCTACTTATTGACTAACGCTGCAAACTGTTCCATTGCAGAAAACTATTGCTTTATTTACTATTTTCTTTTTAAAATGTCACTATTATTAATTTGAAGTGATAAGTTTTCTGACAGTGACATTTACTGTCAGTTACATTCATTTAAAAAATGAACTGTGTAACAAAGAAATAGTTTTTATCTTAGGCTTCGCGACTAATAAAAAAAATTATTTTTAAATTTATCTGTAAAATATATAGAAAAAGTATTAATGTATTCCTGTAGAAAATTCAATAATCTTTAATTTTCATAAGACATAAAATTCGAAAAAATGACATTTAATGGTATTTTTTGAAGAAAAACCATTATGAGCTTCAAGTAAAGTACGATTTCCGTTTATCCGATTTACACCAAAATCTAATGGCTTCTATTCCTATTAGAATAGGGTAAAAATATAAGGTTTCAGAATTTTCTGAATGATAGTATTTGAGTTAGAGTGCAAACAAAATTCTTACACATACACACATACACACATACATACATACACACATACACACACACACACACACACATACACACATACAGACATCACCGTGAAAATGTTAAAAATGGATTCTTAGGACCTTAAAACGTGGTCATTTACTAAAATCTCGATATGAGATTTTTAGCACGATCCCTATACCTCCCTTACCAAGGGTAGCGGGAGGTAAAAAATTAACCGGAATATTGTTTTTTTCTTTTACTGTATTTAACAATTATATCTATCTTTTCATTAGGTATTTGAGGAAGTTCCTGAATGTCTGAGATACTTTAAATTCATTATCAAGCTTGACGGTATTTTACCTGTAATTTTAATAATTAATAAAACAATCAGACAGTTCAAATGTACTTCACAGTATAAACTATGTTACAAATATTTAAATTTGTAAACTGGTTTCCTTGGTGTAGTTTAGCCTGTACGATTTATTACATCTGATTATTCTACATTTTACAGTATCTTTATCTCTAAATCTATAGAAGATACAATAAAAAATTTAAGTGTAAATAAACTACTACTTCCGGTTGTTTAATTATTACCAAAACCTTTTCAGTTCTTCCCAGGGGGGTTAGATTGAAGAATACATAGTGAAACTAGTCATAACTCTTATAGTTTTTGAGGAATCGTCCTTCTAACATCCACACGTACACACACGCACACACACACACACACACACACACACACACACACACACACTATCAAAAGAATGTTAATATCGGATTATAAGACTTTAAAACGTTCTTATTCAATAAAATCTGAATATGCTATTTATAAATAATCAGAGAATAATTATGTTGTTCGCAGATACTCATCCAAATACTGGCAGTGTTTTCGTTTGTTTGACTATTGAAGCTAATGAAATAATTCGTTTTTAATGCGTCCTGTAATTTTTGTATGTACATTTTTTTTGTAGACGCAAATGCTTTTTTTTCATAATCTTAAAATTACAGTCATTACTCCGTCATCAGCATTAGATTGTCAAACCCAAACATGAATAAACTCTTAATGTCTCCTCATTGTCTTACATCTTACAGCCTCCGTACTTCAAGATTTAGACTTACTCTTACTCTGTGTCACTTCTACCAATCTCGAGTTGAAATACACCCCTCACTTTTCCATGCATCTCTTTCTAGTGCATTACTTGCTGCATGCCTTCGTCTTTGTCTTGACTGCGTGTTTCGCAAAGAGTCACACACTTACTTTCAATTTCACAGGGCGAGCGACGCGTGCAGAATGAAGAGGAGATTGTATCGGCTCGAAGACGACGAGGTTCGATTTTTGGGTTTAGTTTTACAGGGGAGATAGAACACCAAACAGCACGAACAAGAAAATGAGAAGGACAAGAGAATTTGAAACAAAACTTATATAGGAAATCCATAACAGAGGAGTGACAATTTTTAGTTGGTTATAAGAAAGGTAATATCAGGAAAGTATTAGATAGCTTGAAGGGAAGAACTTGGAGACACTCGGTGGAACATTTTGACAAATATAATAAATATAGTTAGCAGTAGTAAAGTTCTAGGAATTCATATTCAGCAAAATTTAAAATGGGATGCACATATAGAAAAAATTTCTAACCAGCTAACTTCTTTATGTTACTTAATAAAAAGATTAAAATTAATGTCTGATGTAAATACAGCTAAAACCTTTTATTATTCTAAATTTTATCCCATATTAAGTTATGGTATTGTTTTCTGGGGATACTCACCTGCAGCTTGTAGAGTTTTTAAACTTCAGAAAACTGCAGTTAAAAATATTTTTTCTATGCCTCCTAGAGCCTCTTGCAAAGACGTTTTTATAAAAGAGAATATCTTAAATTTAACTTGTCTCTATATTTACAATGTATTATTATATATTAGAGCAAATGAACATAATTTTCTAATACAAAAAGATATTCACAAATACGATACTCGCGGAAAAACGAATTTTAATCTCCCTATTATTAAACTTAATAAATGCGAGAATAACCTTAACTATATAGGATTAAAGTTTTACAATAAACTTCCACATTATTTAAAAGAAATTAAATCTGAAAATTGTTTTAAAACTTCATTAAAAAAATTTCTTCTTCAAAAAAATTATTATCATTATAATGACTTTCTTTGTGATAAGTCCTAACTTTATTGCAAGCTGTAATTATTAAACTAATGATTATTTACTATTTTATTCTATTTTTATATATACATTTGACGCTTCTTATATCAATATTGTATTGATCAAAAAGAATTGAATAAATATTATTATATCATCACGGCATATTATGAGTATTATTCATTACAAGATGTGCCAGTATATATCTATTTGTATTTATTGTCAAAATCACGTCATATAGTATTCTCGCTTTTATTTGGTGTTGTGTAAACTATGGAATAAAAAAAAAAAATCTGTTGTGGCCAGCACAAAACCTTCCGTCAATTCGATGTATTTTGTACATATCCTATACCAAAAGTTCCTTGAAAAATATTCTATATATCCTGTATAATTGTAACAAGAACAAGAAATCTAATAAAATTTTAATACGAATACGAACGTACATTATGTATTGCACTTAACACTTCCTCCTGCTTCAACTTTGCCCTATTTTATTAGAAGTTGCTGTTTCTTACTGTTCTCTTCGACTCATTCCTGTCCAAAGCACCTTCGTGACACAGTTCTTCCTCTCTCAAATCTTCTACTATACAGTCCTTCAATCTTCTCTTTTGCCTTTAACGTACTTCTGGCATTATAAGTTCCTATCTTGAGGCGAGGCCGCAAATGCAAGTCACTGGCGAGGGACACTCTGTCACTTATATCACTTTCAGATCATATACTTTCCACTTTGGTTTTGCACTTGCCACTGACATCTGTCAATTAGATTTTTTTGAATATATCTGTTGTTTTCATAATTTTTGCAAAGCTGACTGATTTTCGAAAGTTAATCTCTCTTAATCTCTCTATAACTCTATATATATTGAATATGAAGGAAAATGTATAATCGAACCGTATAGAGAATAAGATATTCTTTCTATTGATAATCACATAAAATGTCGAAAATGATATTTAACTGCGATTTTTCAAGAAAAACTGTTAAGAATTTCAAATAAGGGTATTTCCGGTTGACCAATTATAACCAAAATCTAATCAGCTCTACATAGGGTTGTAAGGAAGAGGAATACGAAAGAATAATAATTTTTAGAATTGTAGTTTTGGAGTTATCGTCGAAGAAAAATTTGTCACACACACACACACACAGTCACACACAGACACACATACAGACACACATACAGACACACACACACACACGGACACACATACACACATACATACATCATCTTAAAAATAGTACATTCGTATTGTAGGGACCCTAAAACGTGCTTATTCATTAAAAACTCACCACAGAATTTTTTGACCAAAAACAATACCTTCTTTTTGACGGAAGGTAAAAACAGAAATTCTAGGGAACTTTGTAGAATTTTGTTGCCAAATGCATAATTTCTTTTTGATCACTTATGGCCGTTTGCACCAACGTAACTTAAATATAAAACTCTGCTTAAATTGAAAATATTGTATCGAAATGAAATGTCAAATGAATTATAATATATTGCTGTCAAAATTTCGATTTGCATTTTTTTGTTTAAGCCTAGCTTAAAGTTTAAGCCTTGTTGGTGGAAATGGGCATTAGTAGTATAAACAAAGATAAATCTACCTTTTTCAATGATCCTTCTCTCATTCTCCTCTCTGTCTCTTTGGACGTTGCATCCTATAATACGGATGTCAGTTTTGTGACTAAATAACCAACATTGTTATGATATAATATCTAGTTGCAATGAAACAGTCTTGCAGAAGAATGATTTGAATAAAGATATTTTCCTTATTTCTGGTTATTGTTAAATTGTTTAAAAAATTTAAAGTTATTTGTATCTCCTTGTATAAGAATGAAAAATTCTGTTAGATTTCTATGTCCTGCACGTACGTATAGTAAGTAAAACTTATTGAAGCGAATCCAAGGCGAAGCCCTGAGTATCGACTTCAACTCTAGGTATTTCCTTTTCTGTAATTCCTATGAATTCAACTCATATCCATACGGCGGAAGTAAACACGTGGAAAAATTGAAGGTTTTTCTGTGGAGTAAAAATAAGTAGCGGTCTTTGTGGCCCGCAATTTGGTGTTTTATTTCCGTAACCTATATTTCTATTTCAGCGCCCGAAAATTGTTTTATTTTCTTTTAGCGGAAGAATCGTAGTCGGGAAACGTCTTGGATAAATTATGGAGCCACGGACCAGATGAGAATAAGACCAGATTTTGTATGGAAAAAGTCTGGACAAGAACGATAATCTCCTAATAATTGATCAGAGAAAATAGACAGCAGTCAGTTTCTTTATGAAGCAAACTACAATTTTTTTTTAATCAAGAGGAATAAATGTGCAGTGCTTTAGCGCTGTTATCTTTTATGGATTATTTTAGACAAGAAATCTGTTGTGGTTAACACAAGACCTCTCGCCATTTCCATATTAGGCTATATAAGTACATACTCTTCTAAATGTTCGAGATTCTTCAAATTCATTGACGAGTTTGGCGGTATTTCTGATGTGTATATATGTATCTATAATTTTAAATATTTAATTAATAATAAAATAAGAAATATTAAATGTACTTCCCAGAAAAAGCCTTCAGTAATGTAGATGGATTTTTGACACTGACAACTAACATTTTTCTGTTAATTACAAATATATTAATTTTTCAACTGGTTCCCTTGGAGTTATTTGGGCTCCTAAATACATTACCCTAAAAATACGTACACTTACGTAACATTGTCTTTACAAGCAAATAATATTACTACCAAGTTTATATCTCTACCCATTTTTGAATCATTGGCCCATAAGTCAATATATCCTACATTTAGATAAAAACTTTAAAATTTTCAAAAATCTAATTTTTATGTATCTAGATACTTCTCAATGCGCTGATTACAAATTTTGAAACCGCAGGTAGATATCTCTTTTCGTTCTCGAGATATTTAGCTTCAAAGATTTGCTCAGTACTGCCCATTTTTGGGTAGTAACCCAAAAATGGGTCGAGATATGAATTTGGCGACACGACCATTCGATTCTACGGGCAAAATTACATAAGTGTACCAATTTTCATAAATTTTGTCCAACCGGTTCATTTTTTATGAATAAAAGTTTGAAAACCCCCGAAAATTGCGAAAATCTGAAAAAATCGTAAGGGGTACCCCTTAAGATTTTTGCGATTTTTGGTCATTTTCAGTTATTTTGCTTTAGAGATTGTATGCGGTGTTCAAAAATTATGAAAATTGGTGTACTTATGTAATTTTTCCCGTAGAATCGAATGGTGTTGTCGCCAAATTCATATCTCGACCCATTTTTGGGTTATTACCCAAAAATGGGCAGTTTTGAACAAAATTTTGAATCTAAATATCTCGAGAACGAAACGAGATATCGACCTGCGGTTTCAAAATCTGGAATCAGCGCATTGAGAAGTATCTAGATGCATAGAAATTAGATTTTTGAAAATTTTGAAGTTTTTATCTAATTTTGGGGCATATTTTGTTATCAACAGCCTCGCTGATTATCTTACTCTCATTAATTCTAGCATAACCTTCGTATATACTATATAAAGATTTGAATACAAACAGACCGACTGTAAGAAATAATTATTAAACAAGTATTTCATTATGTTGGAAAGGAGACGTGTTAATAATTTTATAAACCATCATCCCCTTCACAAATTCCATCTCTTTGTGGTCGGATGTCCACTCGAGTGTAACCTGAACTCCTCGTTTAAGACATAAACCGTTCAGGTCGCCGTTCTGGTTTCCGAGTAGCGTTGTATATATTTTTATGTGCGTATCGGATGTCCCATCTGACCACTCGCTCTCTCGCCTCGACGACTCCGACTTCGGTAAATTGATTCCGATATCTCGTGAACGGTCAGAAAGCCAATGCAAACTACGTCATATTTCCTCGCGGACATTAAGTTATGGATAGCGAGGCGGTTTCCGAACGCCACGGAATTTAAATTTCCCCAACGACGCAGTAAATGATATATAAAGAAGGAAAGATATGGGTGATGGAATGATGGTTCAATTAGAATATATCACACACTTTTTGAAAGGTTAGAAATGAATCTACAATGAATTTCTGACATCTGAATATCATTAACAAACCGCGTGATCGTGTGCGTTCAGTATCTGGTTGCCAATCTGATGATCCGAGTTCGATTCCGGCCAGTGCAGTTTTTTAATTGCACAAAAGTGATCCCTGTGGTGCACTCTCTACACCAGCTGTAATTGCCCGTGAGGTGCCGCCTGGTATTATTATTATTGTCGGGAGGTGGTTCATTCTTGCCCCTGTACTGCGACCTTTCTGGTCTATTGTACCCTCCGTGTTTTCCTCCTATTCTAGGAGCCTTGTATGTTTTGTAAACTCCAAGATTTTCTTTAGACTGATGTCCTTTAGTGTCTCGGTGTGCAATTTCTTTACTCCTAAAAGACTATGTCTGCTTGCCATAAATGCTTCGCAGTGACATATTAAGTGTTCAGGGGTTTCATCCTCTTGTTTGAGGCCCAACCTATGCAAATGTTTATTTAATTGACAGTGTCCTGTTACCAGTCCTGTTATTAGTCTGACATCTTGCTTGCTCATTACAAAGTAAGTTGTCTGTTCTTTTCTTGGATGGCTCATTCAGGAAGAGCTTGGAATGTCTTTGGCCTGATGTGGCTGTCCAATGCCGTTTGTGCCATTGCCAAAGCAAAGTATTAAGTTCTTGCTTAGCTGTTTGCGCAGTTATTCCGCAAGCAGGTTCTGGTCCTATAAAAGGTATATTTGTCCCATCTTTTGCAAGATGGTCGGCTGCCCGGTTTCCTTCAATTTCTGAATGTCCGGGTACCCATATCAATCTTAATTTATTCCTCGCTCCTAAGGCATTTAATCTGTGGATGCAGTCCAGAATTAGTCCTAAGCCTACCTCACACGAGTTTAGTGCCTTAAGTGCGGCTTGGCTGTCTGTTACTATGGAGATTCTTCTATTGTGGTAGTTTTTCTCCAATAGTAATTGCACGCTGGTTAAAATTGCGTGAACTTCTGCTTGGAATACTGTTGCATTTGTCCCAAGTCCAACCGATTGGTTGTGTCTTAGTCCTTTTGCCCCATGTATTCCAGCTCCGGTTCCATTGGTTGTTTTGGAGCCGTCTGTATAGCTGACGCCTGGTAAACGCCCACACGGTAAAATATATCGTCATTACCGATGACTACATGTGTTGTAGATACTGGCACACCCAGTAATAGGTAATATGCTGTGATGATATATTTATTTATTTATATTTAAAGAAATTTTATTCTACTCTCTGATAAAATAAAATGTACGAATATACACACAAAGTGTGCCTACATTCAAATCGAAACTCCCGTTCATATTACAGGAGCAATATTTATTAAAACTCCGTGTTGCAGTGTTACAGAAAGAATGATAATTCCTCTCTTTTCTTCTTTTTTGTGCCTCATTTTCATCTTTTTCAATCCAGCTCTTTTCCGGTCATCTACCGGAGTCAAAACGTATTCATTGCTGCGATTCATCAATACGTCTAGACCTCTAGACTAAATACAAAACAGACACGTTTGAGTGGTTAAAGGCAAAAGTTGTGGAATCAACAGTTTCAATTTCGGTATATGAAATTGCCTTTTAACTGCTTGTCGATATCCTTCCTTTCAATATTGCTGCACATAAAATAGATGCCTCATCTATCTACATTAACGCGCGGGAAATATGAATCTATGAAAAAGATGACGGAAAGATATAAATATGTTGTGATACAGAGACTGTTTTCTTAATATCAAATCTTATGTAGCAAAATACGCTATTTCATTTTAAAAATCTGTTGTGGCCAACACTACACCTCTCGCCATTTCCATATTAGGCTATATGTATAAGTACATACTGTATTTAACGAAATTCTATTTGTAGTTTTTTACCTCTCGCTAAGAGAGGTATTGGAATCATGCTAAAAATCACATATCCAGATAGATTATAATGAATAAGCACAAGTAAGAAACAGTGACCCCTAATAAAATTAGAGAAGGCTGAAGAAGAAAGAAGGAATTGTCAAATGCAATTTACATAACGTATGTTCATGTTACAATTTTATTGGATTTATAGAATCTTTTCAAAGGAACTTTTTTATAGCATTTATCCATTTTTATTTCAATACTTCTATTTCTAAAAATTCACACAGTTGTTCAAATACTCCAAAAATGCGTACACTAGCTTAACATTCTCTTCACAATCAAATAATATTACTACCAAGTTTATTTCTCCACCCATTTTTGAATTATTGCCCCAAATGTCAATATACCCCACATTTAGATAAAAACTTCAAAATTTTCAAAAATCTAATTTTTATGTATCTAAGTACTTCTCAATACGCTGATTCCAAATTTTGAAACCGCAGGTCGATATCTCGTTTCGTTCTCGAGATATTTGGATTTAAAGTTTTGCTCAAAACTGCCCATTTTTTGGTATTAACCCAAAAATGGGTCGAGATATGAATTTGTCGACAACACCATTCGATTCTACGGGCAAAATTACATAAGTACACCAATTTTCAGAATTTTTGTCCAATCGGTTCATTTTTTATGAATAAAAGCTTGAAAATGGCCAAAATCTGAAAAAATCGTAAGGGGTACCCCTTAAGATTTTTGCGATTTTTGGCCATTTTCAGTTATTTTGCTTTAGAGATTGTATGCGGTGTTCAAAAATTCTGAAAATTGGTGTACTTATGTAATTTTGCCCGTAGAATCGAATGGTGTTGTCGCCAAATTCATATTTCGACCCATTTTTGGGTTACTACCCAAAAATGGGCAGTTTTGAGCAAAACTTTAAATCTAAATATCTCGAGAACGAAACGAGATATTGACCTGCGGTTTCAAAATTTGGAATTAGCATATTGAGAAGCATCTAGGTAGATAAAAATTAGATTTTTGAAAATTTTGAAGTTTTTATTTAAATGTGGGGTATATTGACTTTTGGGGCAATAATTCAAAAACGGGTAGAGAATAAACTTGGAAGTAATATTATTTGATTGTAAAGAGAATGTTACGTAAGTGTACGCATTTTTAGAGTATTTATATATGAGTATAGAATATTTTCCAAGGAACTTTCTGTATGGAATTTGTAAAAAATTGTACTATGTTCTTGTTATAATTTTACTGGATATATAGAATCTTTTCCAATGAACTTTTGGTATAGGATTTGTACAAAATACATCTAATTAATGGAAGGTCTTGTGCTGGCCACAACAGATTTATTTTTAATAGCCATTATTTCAAAAACATCACTTTCACTTGAAGAAGAATCATTTAAAAACAGCCAACTAGTGGTCAGAGTTTGAAATTTTTGACTTTTATGTAACTGCCACGTCTCTGACTGGTGCTAACGATATCATACAGTTCTTCAAACAAAGCTATTAAAAAAAAATAACTAACTTTGGCAACTTAGTTTCAAATGACAGATAAATTACTGTTTAAAATTTTGTTTTCTAAGGCCTTTCTTTTGCTCAATAATTCTAACATGACGCTCAAATATTTCATGATTGGTAATTGTGAAGTTAATTGTTAATTTACATACCGAGTTTACAGTGTATTTTATCAGTAAATTTTATGAGTAACAAGAAACTTGTAAGTTTTAAAACAAGAAAAGAAACCTCTCGAAAATGGTTTTATTTATTCTTCCATCCCTTCATAAAAATACCTTTCTCGCTAAAACTAGTTCTTTTGAGAATATAAAATTTATCATCAGTAAAACAAAGCCTGAAAAAGTCGTCTCGGCTACCTTCTTCCCTATGTAACTTTAAATTTAGCTAAATAACGTTCCTTTACAAAGAGTGTAGCCTCCTCCTTTATCAGAAGGTGTAAGACTGTCCGAAGGATTTCCCCGGCGGAATTTACGATTAGGAAATGCGTGAGCGAAATTGAATATCCCGACTCGTCGGGCGTAAATTCTGCCACGGTTCCTACCCAACGTAACGAAGTCAAGGGATCGGATTCGAAACGGTCACCGACGCGTCGTTAGAAGGAATTTCATATCTTTGAGAACAAAGAAGAGAACTTTAAACCACTATTTGCTGCTTTGCTTTTCATTCCATCCGCAGATATTGTATTGTATGTACATTTCGGGATATTACATATTTTATGTTTGTTTACGGAATAACATGAAAGAAGCGAAATCAATGTCTGAGACAGGACTTTGTATTCTTTTCATTTAGTTTCATATATTTATAAACAAAAAATGGGACAGTTCATGTTTGAATATAAATTCTTTACCAGTAAAATATGCTTCAGATATTTTCTTGGTATTCTCTGCAGTCAAAACGTAAGCGATTATAAACCTAAACAGTTTGTCAGTAAAGAATATTTTCTTTCATTATCAGCCCGATTCACAAAAAAGTTTAAGCTAATCCTCATTTTTGGATTAGCGAATTCTACTCTAATTTTGACAGTTTATATCTTAAAATATAGTCTAATCTATTCCAAGTATCTACCTTTATTGATAATATCATGAAAATTTAATTTTAAATACCGGAATAGAATAAATAAATAAATATAAATATATCATCACGGAATATTACCCATTTCTGGGTGTGCCAGTATCTACAACACATGTAGACATCGGTAATGATGACGATATATTTCACCGTGTGGGCGCTTACCAGGCGTCACCTCACGGGCACTCATAGCTGGCGTGGAGAGTGCACCACAGGGGTCACTTTCGTGCCATTTAAAATTGGAAATATTTGGCGTCAGTCGGGATCGAACCCGGTTCCCCCAGGTTCGCGACCAGACACTTAGGCACACGGCCCCGGAATAGAATAAAATTCACTAATCCAAAAATGAGGATTAGCTTAAACTTTTTTGTGAATCGGGCTGAAAATGTTAAAAATATTCATAAAATAAAATCGAGTAGTGCTCCCTCGGAAGTAGATCTACTTTAACAGTTGAGCATACGGTCCTATGTAACCAAGGTGACAAAACCTTGTTGATTTTTTATTGATTATCTCCAGTTTTTTACAACTGATGCATAAAAAGGTGTCCCTTTTGATGAGAAACTTTTCGGCCGACAAAATGTGTTTTTCTTCGCAGATCTCATCCTCTAGTAAAATCAAGGTGAAGTAATTCTAGGTAAACAGGGACAGAGGACCCAATTTAATGTGCCATTTCACAACGCCGGTCCTTGGAATTGAATATAAAAGCCGAACGTATTGTACGAACAGGAAACACAAGACAAAGGGTAGTTACAGATTACTTCCCCTACCACCGAGTTTTATTACCCCTCCCCTAAAAAGAACTACCCCTTACCCCTCAATTGTCTGTTCTTCTCATTGATTGGACTTTTCTTTTTATTTTGGCAGTAAACCCGATGTATCTGATCCGGAACACCGAGTAGCGACCTTGCATCAAAAATTAACTACTTATCAATGTGTTGTTTATTAGTTTTTTACCTCCCGCTACCCTAGGTAAGGGAGGTATAGGGATCGTGCTAAAAATCGGATATAGAGATTTTGCTGAATAAGCACGTTTTGATGTCCCCAGAATCCGATTTTAACATTTTTACAATGATGTCTGTAGGTATGTATGTGTGTGTGTCTGTGTGTGTGTGTGTGTGTGTGTGTGTGTGTGTGTGTGTCTGTGTGTGTGTGTGTGTGTGTCTGTGTGTGTGGATCTTGTGGACACGATTACTCAAATACTATCAATCAGAAAAATTTGAAATTTTGTATACTCATTCTATACTAATGTGGGAAGAGCTCATTAGTTTTTAGTGTATATCGGATAACCGGAAGTATCATTTATACAAGCTTTTAACAGTTTTTCTTGTAAAATATTCCTTGAATATAATTATTTAGTAACTTTTACTAATTAAATTTGTATATAATTGTATAATCTTCAATTCTACAATAATAACATTTAGTAAATAACTCTAAATAACTTTAAATATGAATTTATAATATAATTTATTTTCATATATCGTCTTGCCTATGCGTCAAACAAAAACATAATTTTAATAACAATTTTGACATATTTAAACAAATGTCACTGTCAGTCACTGTTAGGAAGAAATTGTATTAAAATTAATAATGAAACCGTGTTAAGGGGAATATAATGGTAAAATATTTAATTCTAAAGAAATTAAGGTTTGTAAAAATAATATATTTTACATCATACATAAATATTAGATGTACAGGAAGAATTATTTCTATTTTTGCAGCACTATAAATTAATATTAATTTACAACTACACATTTACGAAATGGATCATGTACGACGAAGAATTTACAAAGATTGCGTTTCAGAGCACCTAGAAGTTGATGCTGATTTTTATAAGAATGTGTGTGTGTGACGATTTTTCCTTAAAGTCTATTAAAATATGATTCAAAACTTCTCAAATTTGGTATTTAAAACTCATATAATTTGAAACAACATATCAGATTTTAACCATTTATGATAAATAGGATGTGGTACTTAATTTGGAGCTCTAACAGTTTTTTGAGGTAAAACAATAAAACATAATCCAAAATTTCGTATTACAGACTTTTCTATTTATTGGACAACAAATTAGATTTTATTTACAACCGATCAACCGGAAGTGATACTTTACGTAAAGCTTACTGCTATTTGAAACATGGAATTGGCGGGAGGTTATGTGCTGGCCACATCAGATTTTTTCTTTATTTATGGCTTTCACCACCACACTAAATAACTGTCAAAATATACTCGTAAAAACCTACATAAACTCGGAAGAGAATTCATAATTTTTCACTGCGTCGTTCGTGAGACTATTGACACCAATTTATTCAAAGAACCAGCGATAAATCTGCAGCTTGATATGAGTCGAGTTGAAGAAGTACACGCACACTAAAATTTCAAGATCGGGGAGATAAAAATAGGGAAATGTGCCATAAAGTAAATAAAAATCATCAAAAATCCTGGGGAATTTTAAATTTTACAATCGTAGACCACCATAAAAGAAAATACTGCTTAGTATGAATAATTTAGGAGACAGACTTAAGATTAAAGAGATATTCTAAGCCATACGGAACAAAAAAAATATTTTTTAACGTAAATATCTCATTAATAATTATGAGGCCTTCAAATTCCAATTTTATTTGAAATTAATTTGAACGTTTCGAGCTAAATCCGTTATCTTCAGCTGTATAATACAATAATATAGTATAAAATTCAATTATATAAAATTATTTTACCTTACCACTAGGAGTTTACGTTTAGTTTCATTATATGAGGAAGTTCCTAAATCAGAGATTCTTCCAATTCATTATCAAGATTGGCGGTATTTCTAATGACATGTTATCTCTAATTTTAAATATTTAATAAATAAAACAATAAGAAAAATCTGTTGTGGCCAGCACAAGACCTCTCGCCATTTCCATATTAGGCTATATAAGTATTGTATTGCACTTTCCTTTCAAACAGTCGTTTTATAACAAAATATCACAGAACTTTACCCAAATATTATTTTTGATTATATTTAACATGTCTTCTGCACACATATATAATTCTAATTATATCTATTTTTCATTGTATGAGAAAGTGTCTAAATTTCAGAGATTCTTCCAATTCATTAATCAGATTGGCGGTATTTTTGATGGATATATGCATTTTACCTATAATTCAAATATTTAATTATTAAACAATAAGGAAGATTAAATGTACTTCCCAGAAAAAAGTATCAGAATGTCATTAAAACTGTTGATTTTTGATACTGACATATGTCATTTACAAACTATGTTATAACCATTTGAATTTGTCAAGTGGTTTCCTTAGTTCCTTAGCCTCTGCGATTACAATATTATATATATTATAATGTCTTTATCTCTAAATCTATACAAGATATAATACAAATTTTAAGTGTATTAGATGGATAATTTTGATCTTCAATATTTGTCATAATAAAAATTTCCAAAAAAATATATTTAGAAGAATTTTTCTAAGAAACTACTACTTCCGGTTGTCCAATTGTTACCAAAATCTTTTCAGCTCTTTTTTAAAAATGTTATAATCAGATTCTAGGAACCTTAAATCGTGCTTATTCAATAAAATCTGGATATGCGAATTTTAGCATGAATCCAATACCTCTCTTAGCGACAGGTAAAAAATTAAATGTATCGGATATACTTTTATATTTGTAATAATTTTCAAAAAATAATTTACGATTACTTCCAATTATTACCAAAATCTAATCAGCTTTTCTCATAATATCAGATTAAGAGAACCGCAGTTAAACACGTCTTAAATCTTGTAGTATTTGAGAAACCGTAGTTCCAACATCCATACACACATACACACACACACACACACATACACACACCCACGGACATCATCATAAAAATGTTATAATCAGATTATAGGGACCTTAAAACGTGCGTATCCACTAAAATCAGGATATGCGATTTTTAGCATGATTATAATGCGTCTCTTAGCGAGAGGTAAAAAGAGTACTAAATATCCTCTTTAATAAAAGCGTTTCGTTATATTTGAAACCTGTGCAAAAGCGACTGCGATTGGCACACCCAACAATGCGTAAAAATCAATGATGATATGTTTATTTATTAACAGGTAACTTCCTAAAATTGTGTATGCACTTTCCATTTGTATTTACAAATAGGCATAAATGAACTGATATGATATTGATGTGAAATCAATGTCATGATTTGCAATGGAACATGATTTTTAGTGAG
The DNA here is from genome assembly GCA_943142095.1 of Ophonus ardosiacus. Classification (NCBI taxonomy): domain Eukaryota; kingdom Metazoa; phylum Arthropoda; class Insecta; order Coleoptera; family Carabidae; genus Ophonus; species Ophonus ardosiacus. The sequence goes on from OW964834.1 coordinate 1,199,196, forward strand.
TCGTATTTCACGATTTAATATTGGCAGAGCGTTAGTGTGTGTTACTTATTAATCAACAACTTCTATTACATTGTTTCTTTAAAATAATAATTAAATGCAACATAACGTATAAAGAATTGCATTATGACTGACTTTGTGAAACAAATAATGCCAAAAATGGCATGTATAAGCATTTCGTCGGCCGACTATTGGAATGTACTATGTCCACAAATATTACTTTCAAGAAAAACTACTTCAAACATGTACAATTTTATTGTAAATAATGGATAACGAATACACAAGTTTTTTTTTTTGTTTGTATAGTTTCATTTTCCTAAATTTTGTATGAAATTTGTTAAATTATAATTTTTAAATATTTTCGAAATATAAATTGTCCTAATAGGACAAATGAATAGAATTTTCACGAAAAACTACGAAAAACTTTTAAAGAAAAACTGGAACATGCGCTACTTTTTCTTAAAAGTTGACTGATAAGTAATTGTCAAATGTCATTTGTGTTTATATTTTTGTTATATTTAAGTAGTATTATAAGTGATCGACATTAAACTGAAAAATCTGTTGTGGCCAGCACAAGACCTTCCGTCAATTCGATGTATTTTGTACAAATCCCATACCAAAAGGTCCTTGGAACAGATTCTATATAATATCATGTAAAATCGAACCGAACACATACTATTTTTTACAAATTCCATACTAAAAGTTCATTTGAAATGGTTCTATAAATCCAATAAAATTATAACACAAACTACACTAAGTAATGTCCTTCCATCTTCTCTTTGGCCTTTCTCTGCGTGTCACTTGCGAG